>LQNS02278070.1:12011878-12067019 GCA_001587735.2 Parhyale hawaiensis
TAAATAAATAAATAAATAAATAAATAAATAAAAACACGACGTGAATTATTATATAGTAGATTATTGTTACCTCTGCCAAGGAGGTTAGGTTTTCCGTCGAGTTTATCTGTCTATTATTCTGTTCGTCTGTCTTTCTGTCTGTTTGTCATCAAGATAACTCAAAAAGTCATCGACGGATTTGGACGAAATTTACAGGATTGTTAGGTATGTTAGGAGGAACAGATGATTAACTTTTGGTGAAGATCCGTCCTTCCGTTTGTTTGTCTACCTCATTCTTTTTAAACGCCACAACTCAAAAAGTCATGGACGGATTTTCATGAAATTTACCTGAGTTGTAGGGTAGGCTATATCACGAAGAGTAAATGACCAAATTTTCGTGACGATCTGTTGGTTCGTTCGTAAGTTTATCACTGTATTTAATTCTATGCATTGCTTGTTACCGCAATAATTAAAAAAATTTATGGATGCATCTTTATGAAATATAAAGAAGTTGTTAGTAATGTTAAAAGACATAAATGATACTATGGTGATGATCGGTTGGTTCATTTGTGAGTTTGACTAATGTTTGTCATAATGCTTGTTAGCAGCATAACTCAAAAAATTATGACCGGATCTTCAAAAAAGTTACTGAAGCCGTTAACACTGTTGGAGGGCACAAATGATTAGATACTGGTGTTGATACAAAGAAAATCATGGTCTCAGAACCAATCTTAATTTTTCGTAACCGTTGCCTTGCTTGGCGGAGGTATGCGCTCTTAGAGTGCTCTAGTTATTTAATTAATCATAAGAAGCAGTGAGTTTTAATATTTCTCTCTCTGAAGATCTGACGATACTGACAGCAGTAACTTCAAGCGATTGGGTTATGTCTAGTAGTGTGGTATTGGTAATATGGAAGTCATTGGCCGAGCACTGCTCCAGGTGTGTGGAGCACGTGTGTGATGTGGTAATGGAGGTAAATGGAGCGATTATGGAGCTCTACTTACTCTGTCAGGCGTCAGTGATAAATGGCTGTGACGCAGGTACACAATGTGATACACCTAAGCTGAAATTGAATATACCTTTAAAATACATCGTAAGACAAAATCTAACACCCATGTCTAGAATGAAATCTAAAATACATCTAAACGAAATCTTACATACATATACATCTCTGAGACGAAAATTAAAAAAACATCCAGGATGAAATTTGAAATACTTCAACTAAATCTAACATAAATCTATATAATGAAATCTAAAATAATTAGATCTAAGACGAAATCTGATACACACCTAGCGAAATATGCAAGATATCTAAAATACACCTAAGATACAATCTACACTATAAAAACATCTAAGATAAATATAAAATACATCTTCATACACCGACATAGGCCTACACCTAAAATACTATACATGCAATTTACATACAGAGCACACCTACAATACGTATAAGATGACAGAAAAATACATATTAAATACATCCAAGGTACAGCTAAATTACACCCAAATAATATCTTAACTATATCTGAAGGTAAAATACATCTAAGATACAGCTACATTACATCTTAATTATACCTATGTGCAAAATGCACCTAAGATACAACTACTTTACATCTAAATTATATTTTAACGATATCTGAAGGTAAAATACATCTATGACACGGCTACGTTAAGTCTGAATCACATTTAAAATACATCTAACAATAAAAAATTCAAAGCGATACTGTCCACCGTAAAAAAATAAAAGTCATGCGTCAACACATCGCGATAGCCGAACCAGGCGAACACTTCGCATGGGCCACCAGCACTGAGTGTGAGATTGCAAGACATCTTAACGACAAATGTTGTCTATGACACTCAACAGGGTAATTAAGGGCTGGCACACACGTTAGAAACATTGAGTTTCCTCGGCTGATCATCCGAACGTTTGGTTGAGCCCTCGCAAACACAGCTTCTAGTTGACCAAAATAAAAAAATGGAATTCGATGAAAGTTGCTGAGTTCAGCTTTTTCAGCAAGTGCCGTTAGTTAATTTTCAGACATCGCTTTAAACTTGGAGGCAATCACAACTGCAAATTCTTTGCAAGTTTTTACAATTTAAATGGTCACCGCAACGCATACGGACTGGCAGATGAGGAAACTCGGTCTCTTGGACTAGCGTCTGCATCAGCCAAAGCAGCTAAAATCTTACCTCTGCGAACTGCTCTTGGAACTCTAAGGTCTTGTCCTCTTTGTCGTCCGTCATGCAGAAGACACGGAGCCTGGCCTCCTCGAGTTGGTGTCTTTTGGCAAAGACCACAAATTTGGACATGAATGGCACATGGATGGCCTCACGGTAGAGCTCGGTGGCCATGCGAGTGGCCTCCGGTATGTTGCTGCAGTCCATCAGCCAAAACCGTGCGGAGACGGTGGTCGTGAAGGACACGCAATCGTTAACGAAAGTTAAAGGAGTCGAACCGGTGACATCTTCCCATTGTGCCCGAGTCGTTCCTCCTGTTAAAAGCAATGTTGACAGTCAGTTCAATACGTTGAGGATATCCCGTGTATGGAAAGTTCACACCCTACCTTTCTTATTTTCGACTACAGTATCTTCTACCTACGCTACCGATAAGTACCTATCGGCAAATAAATTCAGCGTGGTTTAACCTCTGTACCATGACTTCTTCTACGACATACCTACCTAAAAGAGCTAAGTCAACGCCCCCCTTCTATGATGTACCTAAAAGCCTAAATAAAATTCAACGCTACATCATCTGCGATACACATAGAAACTAACACACATCAGCGCTAACTCGATAACTAATTCTTCCAACAGCTCATCTACACAAGGGTAAATCTCTAGTTGTTGCGGCAAACTTATATTCACCTTTTAGCCTAAAAGCCAAATCTAACCAGAGTCCCTCTTAGACAGCCTCTTCAAAGGCGCGGTAAGTGTAAACTTGGAGCTCTAGATTTCTTTGTGCACATGTCACACCCAATAGCTAACAAATACAAGGCGACATCAAATTCGAGTCTACTACGTAACCAGTATTATATCGACGTCAAGCAATACCACACAAATACTCTTACCATGAGGTCGAATTTCTCCACAGCAACACTAACTATTCACTAGGACTAGCTACACCACGTGAGCCAATACTATCAAGTTTCACTGTAAATGCTTTCAATAGCCTATAACACCGATGAAACCGAACACAGCTACATCCCACTCTATCTACATTTTTTGGACAACCGCTTGATTTCACCATAAGGGTATGGGTGACCTAAACTGAAGTAGAATGAATGGTTCCACGAAGTAAGCAAAAAAGAATTATTGAATATCACTGTCGACGACATAGCTTCATCAATAGCATATTTAATGAAATGCGACAGCACCAATATCTAAACAAACTCTCCTTTTTTCTTCGATAATTCTGTTTCAAAAAGATTAGCAGCCACTGCGAAGTCGAGTGACTGGATGATACAAAGTAATCTGTCATGTTCCTGGGACCTTTATCTAACTTCCCGAATATACAAGACAGGCACCATGCCTTCGAGAAGCTACTTTTCATAATTATTTCCACAATCTTCATTCTGGAATCTGTACAGTCTACATGCGCGAAATGGTTAATTGGACAGTCTACCTGTATGGAAAAACCTCGTCAATGAAAAGAAGTAAAACACGTATTGGGCTGGACTACCATAATCATTCGTAAGTACTACTTTCATCCGTAAGTGATGTGTCACCACCTAACTGATATAAGAAAATGTAGTCAATTGGGTAGATGTTAAACCCGATCTATGCCAACATCTGCAGCTTTCAGAAGCGTGGGTATGGAAGAATGAAGAGCGATGACTCCTAGCTGAGTAAATTGAATAATGTCTTAGTGACTTCATAAAAAATGAGTGAAATATTTCATAGAAACCAAAAGGGAGGGAACAGATTTTGATATAGAGAAGAGGAAGTTATGTAAGGTTAAACAACACTTAAAGTCACTCTAGGGAAGTTAGATATGGGATGGTTAGCGCAACAGGGACGTGAAGATGGACAAATGTTAAGGAGTCTGTCCACATAAGGAGGAAATCTTCTGCATGCAAATGAAGTATAGACAATTTTCATATTCGAGAAATGACTACAGCGTTTCACCATATAATTAAGGATGCCATGAGAGTAAAACACTCAATAGTGAAATACTGGGGCTACTCCATTACCTATACCATAAACTTTCCGACTATATCTTGGCACATGTTAATATGAATATTTAGAAAGTCTTCCTTCAGATAAATAGAAAATATACCCCAATTTTGCAGATATATATATAGACCAAAACAGTGAATTACATTTTAATAAAGCTGCTCGCGTTGCATTAGGTATTTCTGCTAAAGGGATACAACACATTCTACGTTTTCAACCAGTATTAAGTAGGAGCATCATTGACCGATAACAGCGCAGATGCAGAGAATTTGTTTATACTTCATTTACTTCAAAATTAGAAATCCACCAACATGCGGCCAGAGTCAAAGTCATGTTGTCTACATCGCCTTCAATGAGTGAGGAAAAAATTAGTGCTCAATTATTCCCATACATAAAAATAGAAGAAAATATCTGAACTCGCCACCAAGTTTTATGTAGCAACGAGCAAGCACAGACATTACGGCAGCCATTGCTAGCAAAAGGCTTCAACACGAGTAAGTTTACCGTACTTTATGTTTTGTTAACCTAGAGTTAGCACGAACAATTAGATATTTAATTATGTTAATAGAGAAAAACCACGATGAAAGATTCCAATATCTACTTCGTCAAGAAGTGTGATAAGAGATATGTTAGCAATTGAATATAAGTATTTCCAAAAAGTGCAATCAGTATCAATTTATAGTATTAATTGCCAACAACCAAGTACGAATAACTATGTGAAAATTTCGTCTTGCTGCAGGGCATTGAATGACATTTATCAATTTACAAAATACTTTATATCCGCTATATCGCTACCGCAAATATTCCGAGGATATTTCACAGTGGATTGAGGAAATTTGAGCACCAATTTTCCCCCAGATATCCCCGCACTGTGCTACCCACTATTGGTAAAAATTTCAACTCTAAAATTTTTGTTACTATGTAAATTATGGGACTTGGGCATGGTAGAGACTGTACAGATTGTCAAGGCCGGGCATTGAAAAAGACACACAATACATATATACCCTGCATCGTTGACAGCTAAATACACCGTTTAGATTCTAATAAAAAACTTCTAATTTTAACACACTATCTAGTATTGATTACTGTCTACAGACACTAGCGGTTATTTATTTAGTAGCTAAGACTAGGTATATATTGATATAGCTAGTTATTAACCCTCTAGGACAAAAAAGATTAATAACGAAGTTAAAGAACATTGTAATTTTTAAATAAAATTGTACTTGTAAGCCACGTCCTAGAGGGCTAACAGAGGACAAGAGGCAAAACCAAAGCTATGAAAGGTTTAAATACATCAGTAAACAGACATAAACACGCACACAGAGAAATTATTCCAAGAGATCATGGATTTACTGATAGGAGAAATACAGAGACGAACATACAAAGATAGGGAGCAAGTTCTGGTTATACAGAAAGATGCCACTAACAAAAAATATATATAGACAAAAAAAACATGTAAGGGAAACTTCGTCCTGAGTAAAATTCTATATCCCAACCAGTGAACTTCAACTGAGATAATCGGTCGAAAGATTTTACGAACTTTCTACGGTACGTTTCACCATTTGGAGGGAAACTAAACAATTTTTAGGACTTCTTAGCTAAGTGATGAAAACTGCACCTTGTTTGAGCATTAAGAAGAAACTGACAAAATTTTGCAATTTCTAAGATTAGTGATGCACATATTTACGACTCTTGACAATTTGGTAGGTATATTTCGTAGCTATAGTTAGATAAATCTCACTCAACTGAAATACATCAAGAGGAATGTCAATGTCATGCCGTAGCAATATTATTTATAGTGTTATTGCCAAGATGGTTTCATTAAAACCTTATGATAACCAACATTAATGACAATTTCATTTATTTAGCAGAGTAAGAAAATTTAATTACAATAAAGTTACGATTTTCACATGTCTCTGCATGGCAGGGCAAAGCAGAGGATATCCACGATTTTTAAGAATCACATCAATTATTTTCCAGGTTAGATAGTATAAAGATAATTGAAAAAATTAAAATAATAAAATACTAAAAAGTAAACTTTGAGGTTTCAGCATAAAACATCATTTGGTTATTAATTAGTTTGTATTTCACACAAAACTTTCCGGATGCGCAGCAAAATTCGTTGAAGCTTTTGTTTAGATGGCCGAAAGCTAGGCCTAAAAACATAAATATTCTAACTGGAATTTTTTATTAAAAAAGAGAAAATGACACCCGAATCTCGCCTTCATTCGAATCACTGAAAAACCAGGCTTAAGCAACTGAACCGATCATCTCGTGAAGTAGGTAGGTCAGGCGGACTACAACTAGGAGGAAACTAGACAGTTAACTAATCTCTGTTGAAAAGTTCACTATTAACTACAGTGTTAACTATTGCAGAAACACTGTTTCGAGGTTTAAGAAAAATTCAAATAAGAACTAATGTTGAGAGAGGAATCCAATCAGAACAGTAGTTGGGGAAACGGCAAACGTAGTTTGGTTCAACAAAAAGTTCAATCAGAAGAACACTTGCTAGGGACAATATTAACGATAGTACTGGAAAGGGAGTAGACCAATCAGAACATTCGTTGGTTCAAAAAAGGGAGGGGAGGGCCAACCACAACCTTCTTTAAAGGGTAAAGACCAATTAAAACAGCTATAAAAACGGATCAAAACAGTTGGTAGTCTTGATGCAAACTGGGAATAAGACTGGTGAGATGCCCAAGCAATTATTAACACTGCATATTAGGGCATAATCAACAAGCATGCTATGGAATTCCGAAACGGAGGAAGGGGTCATACAAATCGAAAATTGCATTCCAAGTTTGAATCAAGTGCAGATCAAGGAGAAATCAACGCCAAAAACTATGATGCATTTTCAAAATCGGGCATATGGGCGGACACAGCACCAGTAGCTGTGGATACATATTAACTGGGTTACAAAACCAAATGAATTGTATTTCATTCCAAATTTGTAAAGAAAATGTGCAAATAAAATTCATTTTTTCAGCTAAGGAACAAAAATTCGATGCAATTTTACAACTGAAAATGTGTGAAAGACACATTCAAATAGTGGATCGCGTACAAACTAAAATAGTAGATAAAACGAAGGTAAGGCAACTTTCGGGTGGGAACAGGGGTGAAGGGTACGACCGAAAAGTCTGAGACATAGTGCAAAACAAACGCAATTTAATCAATTTCAAAATCTTTCTGTGAGCACAGAAGAAATAACAAACTGTAAAATTCACTCAGTTGGACAATTTAACGTTCACATGAAGATTCAAAGGTGAGTGGACATACAGATGGAAACAAGATGAAAGATACTGAGAGGGTATGAGTTCCTTAGCAAATGCCCTACAGTGAGTGCAACTGAAAGTGAATGACACAAGAAAACTTGAAAAACAAAACAATGTCATGGTAATGTTTCCGTCATGAGCAAAACGTTATATAGGCCTATAGATGAAATAGTTTGTCCGTCAGTCCGTAAGAAATGTAACTAAGCAAACAAAAGTATATCAAAATGATGTTGAAAGTTTTGCCAGTGAACCAGAAAGAAAGTGACTAACAGAGACGATATCCAGATAATAATACATAACACCACAATAATGTTTCTATCGTTGAAGTACACGTTTCAGTTGAAGTGTTTTTTTTTTTGCCAATCCGATTCAAGGGAAGTCTCTACATTTCCAATACCTAACTGGTGTAGAAAAACGGTTAGCACACAAAATCTAATGACTCAGTACCGGAGCTTCGATTACTAGACATAGGATGCAAAAAAGATAGGTAACTTTCGCGCGGGCGAACTAAACGGTCAACATTTTCGACATTTGTATTTTGCTCATCAACATTTGCGGTTCAAGTAGACATTAATGTGTAGTAGCAGCCCCTGAAGAGCATTACTTTGGGTCGACAAAGACAATGTCAAATGACCTAAATAATATAGATATTGCTTCAATATCAGCAGCTCCACTCCCTGCAACCGACCATACTCGCAAGGATAATTGTACATACTACCATATTTTGTTTCAATAAAGGCTATAACTGCAAAATTTGTTGTATAACCGGTGCACAAAAAACGTCACTTTCGCTTTGTTTGTAATTCACACTGGCCAAAAAGCAGTCCCCTGCTTAAATAATCACTTCAAATGTATTTCAATCAATTTCATTTTTTTTTTTTTTTTTGCGATTCTAAATCTGAAGTTTTCGTTTATTAGATCCCATTTTAAAGTAATCCCGGTCCTTACTTGTATTTCATCGATGTTACGCTTTGCAGTGCGCCCGCTGGGAGCGATTAGTGATGTTTTATATACTTTTCTTCCTACGTCAACGACGAGTATCTTAAAAAAAATCAACGTGCTAACCGAACTGTTAGGGGCAACACTAAAATTGGTGGTCAGCTGTTCGTTATGTCAATCATCCCAAGTGAACGCATAGTTGCATTAAATAGCAGTTTTTTAGTTTGCAGAAGCATGGGAAGAAGTATACATATTTTTGTTGGCCCCTGTTATTGGTTAAAAAATATCTTTTTCCTTCTCGCACTACCTGAAGGATAGGGAACTCGCTTCCATTATAGATTGGCACAAGAGTCGCTATATCCCCGATAAAGGCGAAAAGTCATGATGGGTCCGTTCCATATTGGTATGTCGCTGTCGTTTTTCGAAAGTTCTTCATTTCCATGTTGAACTTTCAGCTAATATAATGCCATAAATTTAAAGAAGTTTAAAATACAAATCCGAGGAGAGCATGAACAGCCTTTATTTTTCACGGTAGGAACCAACTTATAAATTTACTATAGATATTACTTCACTCTTAGTTTAAGTCTCATCCATAATAATTAACAACGAGTAGTAATTGAACTATACAGAACAATGAATGTAGACGTGCTGGGAAACAATTTCCTTTCTATGTAGAAAGAAGCACACGAAAGTGGTAATGCACGTTAAGGTGACAATTTCTGCTCGCAAACAATTAGCTAAACGATATTGTCCTGGATTTAAGTGTTGAAGTGTTTCGGAATGTGTCATAGGAAGAACGGCCATACACATAGCTACTGGTATATCCCTAAACGTTTTAGCGCACACGAACTTCCAGGAGGGAGTGATACGACCATGCCACAATAGTAAGATGTACTAAGAATAATGATAAATAGATGGAGAGTTGGCCGATTTAGTATATTATGCAGGAAAATTTGAGATGATAAAATTTCCCGTATCCACTTGCTCCTCAGTTCACAACACCATAAGAAATATGTGTTATTTAACTCGAGTATGTACCCAAAACTGACGAAGGTTAATCCCTTCAAGATCCCTAAATATATATACAGGGTGTTTTTTCGGCGGACAAATTTCAACCATAGGTAGAAAAACTCAAAATAAATCGATTTTCAGGAATGATTAAATGCTCAAAACTCCTTAGTTTTCGAGTTATAATACTTAAAGACATTTAAAGCTTCAAGTATTTTACTCCGTGCGCGCCAATGTTAGCACTAATTTTGATAGTTAAGCACTTTCCTGGCCCAACCAAAGTATGTTACATTATTTTTACAATAAAAATGCAAATATTTCATGGTTAGGAAAAAATATCTGCAGTTTCAAACTTAGCATTTAACGTAATCACACTACTGTATGGCGGACACTACGTCGTCAGAGTTTACATGCGTGTCGTTTCCTTAAAAAAAAAAACGCAAGGGTTTCTGCCACCTGATTTTGAACCTTGTGTACAATTTTCAGAGTAGCTCATGCAACAGAGAACAAGGGATCCCAACTTCTCCAAGCTGATTCTTTTCCACAATTGAAGCGTATTTTACTCGCGAAGGGGTTTTCAACATTCACAACAATCATCATTGGGCTCAAGCCCAATAATCCTCATGTCATTCGCCCAAATCATCATCAACATCGATACAGTGTAATTGCATGGGCAGGAATGTTATCGGAAAGCGTGCCGAAGAATCAACTTTAGAGCTTTAAATTTCTTTGTCATTATAACTCGAAAACTAAGGAGTTTCGGGCATTTTATCATTCATAAAAATCGATTTATTTCGAGTTTTTCTACGTATGGTTGAAATTTGTCCGCCTAAAAAACACCCGGTATATAGCATAAATAAAACCTAACTAAATTATCTTCATAATCTGAAAACTTCAAGCGAATACACTTTACCATTTCAGCAGACCCAAATAAACGGCCGTGTGTTATATACAAGATCAAAGTAAGAACATAGGTACTATCTCAAGGTAGGTAACATGAAAGATTACCAACGATAAGCCATTTTAGCAAACAAAATCCAATACCGCACGCAGTTGAAACATAATAAAAAAAATACAGTCAACGCAAAAACACAATAGGGGCTTGAATTTCTCTTCGAATGAATGCAACGATGCGATATCAACTACAGCAAACAAACCTCCACCGTTCACAACACGATTCATACGATTATTATAAGCATCATCAGAGTCCGCACTCCTCGCAGCATACGATTAAAAACCGGAACACCCCGCGCGAAAGAGCTGCTGCATCACCTCCGGAAATTCTGCAACGTATACATCTACTGGAGTTCAGACGGGTAATGTATTTACTACAAAGCTGAATGCAAACTAGTACTGCACAGTTAAATTCAAGACAATACAGCAAACGGCGAAACTTGCTAGTTGCACGATACATAATGTGACCCATACATCATAGAGGATACTTGGAATAAACTTCCTACAGAAATTGTGGGACCACAGTCGCCAAGTTCACAAAACGTCTGGACATGTACTGGCAGCACCCTCCGTAGCTTCGGACTCCTCCGTCGCTCGCTATTCAACTTTAATAACTGGTTCAACAGTGACTGTCATTTCGACATAGTTGAGCCGTTTGCTTAACGTGACACGATGAACGCCTAGATCTAAACTGCTCGGACAGACACCAAAACTTGAATATTCATGGGAAATTGGGCTGATTTTGAACATGTGTGAAGCAGCACGCAGTGCTAGTTTGTCAGGAACATCAGTTCATTCCATTGTGTTCCAAATACAACATATTTAGCGTTTCTTTACACTGATGTTCTTTATCGTACGCAAAAGGTGCTGTCGTCACCCAGAGGCACAGCAGATGTTATGTAAAATACGAATAGAGGTGGGCAGTAGGGACTGGCTATACGATCATTAATTCCAACACACCAGGGGGACTGGTTGGGACAGTGTGACGCTGCAATTCTAGTTGGCACGCAGCCTACAAGTGCGTGACTGCCCTGGTGACACGTTATCGTACATGAACCAACAAGTGGCATAAGATTGGGCTGCATGAAACGGTACTATATGGCATTTGCTCTGAATTTAATTTAACATAAATGATAAGCTACACGTCCTGTGGCACCATGCAATCTTTTCAAGAAGTACCAAAATGAAGTATAGTAACATGATCTTTATTATATTGCCGAGGTACATCATGAGCAGCACTAAGCACACCTTGTAATACATTATCGCTTCACATGGCCATTTTATCATGACAGGACTCCGACTCCGCAGAATTGGTCAAAACTTCAAAACAAACGTGAAATTTTCCACAGCAAGACACGAATTCCGGCAATTTGTATCAAGGTCAAATGATCACAAGGAAAGAACAATTCAACACTTCTTCAACGCAAAAAAAAATAATAAAATAAAATTTATCGTTCCACGAAGAAGTTTCTCACGTATAAGTCAACTATATTTAACGAGTAACGAAAGGTCACAAGCCCACTGAATAGGCTTACCTTTACCTTGAATAATCACGATGTTCCCACACGACGAAACTGTCCCAGCATTTTTTAAAGACATCCTCTAAAGGTTGACGTTTCCAACACTAAACAAGTTTAAGGAACAGAAATAGTTTTGCGTGAAAACTAGGCTACGAAAATAGGTTCGTCGTCTCCGAGGCTCCTAGCGACGAAAACGTACTTCCTTGTACGCTTTTTCTTTTAAGAGAGCGATCCATGTAGAATATTTTTTTGCCATTATTCTCTGCTTGCAGAGCTAGGAAGGTTCGGGTTATCAATATAGCCCTCTTAGACCCACACCTAAACGCAAGAAGCAACGTCTTACTCAACTCGAAAATATGCAGCTTTCACTGCAAGGGTCACGGAATTTTCAATGATGGCTTCATTACTTATAAGAAAGATAAAAGAGAATGGAACATGTCCAGTTATCGACTTCAACAGACGAACTCACCCGTGGCAGAGGGTTACTGTGAGAACTATGAATCCGTTTGTACCTAACATAATAAAATGGCTGTTATCGATAGATCTACAGTTATGTCATTAAAAATATACAATAAATTAGTAAATTCACGAATCAAGGATTAATAAATATGCGATTCTACCAAGAAACTAATATTCCTACATGAGACATTCTAAATTTATAACGTTCACAGATATTCTCTAGACTAGCAGAACAGTGGGGAATTGTGGTTGGCTTCTTAAACCAATATGATGTAGAGCAAACAATAGCCCATACATTAGCAGGTATATTAAAAGTTAAAAAATTAATTACTCTTACTGCCATATTAAGACACTGCACTAACTGCCCAGAATCATCTATATCGAAGAATTTTATAATAATTATTATTATTGCGCTTCAAATGCAAAGTACTGCCCGCTGTAAACGATACAGTCGATCATTGCAACCTGCAAAACTTTTGAAATACAAACTGGTGTACTTTGAAAACCAAAACATGCAACAAAAATGAACCAAACGGCTCGTAGAGCTGGGCGGGGTCCCATGATAGCACTTTCTTCAGCTTTCCCCACGCTGTTCGCCTCATCTTTACAGGCTCTGTGGCCTTACAGTTATGATGATAATGATATAGTTTGTGTACGGCGGCAAGAGTTTCAAATTTTTGGTGATTATAAGCTTTTCAGCTAAAAAGGCCGCAGCGCCGTAAGTTCTAACTACTTTTCGGGCATTTACAAATTGTTCAGCTAAAAAAAACGAAGGGCTGTAATTTCCATATTTTTTATTCATAATTAAAATTCTTTAATTAAAAAAGGCCGCAAATTCCCATCGTATCATTGATGACTTTAATGATCTTTGATGGCCGCAGATCATGGCTACAATTGTTTGTTTGAATTCGAAGAAATGGCGTCAGGCCGCAAAGCTTTCAGAAAGGGCTGCAAGTCGAGGAAACCTATAAATATCTGCCATAGGCTCCGCCCAGCTCTGCAAACGAACAATTTTAAACAAGTAAAAATTAAAAAGAAAATGAAAGTAACGTCGCTTAAACGGCATTGCAAAGAATAAGGAAAACAGGCAAGGGCATGCGAGAAGAAAGAAAGGTGTTTAACTGAAAAATAAATAAAAATAAACGTTTGGAAAAGATATCTGTTTAATAACAAAAAAGTAATACAATTGAAAGTCATCAGCCTAGCTATACGCAGCAACACACAGAGAACTGTGTCATGGTGACGAAATGATGATGTCCGTGACATTAACCGTCGCAAACTAATGATTATGATACTGGTACAGAAGCAATAACTATGAAGATACGATGATTCATAGAGAATAATTTAAGGGGAGCAATATACAGTATCCTTTTAAATTTAGAGTAACAAGCAAAGCTACAAAAATCAAATGAGGAAGTGAAAGGTGTTTTTGTTACACAACGGTGATAGCAAACCGAATAGAATGAAAGTAGAGTAGAAAGTACAGTTAACTTTCATGAGTAATACGTTTCACGCTAAACCGCATATCAACGAATTTTCCCTCTTAATAGTGGCCAAGGGTAACCTGCAATTTCTTTTAATATAAAAAATCAATAGCTATGGAAATCTTACAATTTAAGGTGGTTAAATGCGATAATTTCCAATTGAAATAGAGATTAACTATGAAAAAACTGCGATAGTTTTCACACCTTAATAAATAATTTGCAATAATCTGATTGAGCGTTGCGATGTTACGCTTAACGAGTCAAAGAATGAGTTAAAACGTCAACGTTCATCGACTTGGCTCGACATCATTTAATTGAAGTTTCATTTTTATATCCATACTATGTGTTTCCTATGATGGTTCATACTAGCTGATGCTCCTACAAAGACCGAAGTTCAATAATCGTGAACATCAGAGACAGAATAATATTGAATGCTGCGTTTGATCTTACTGAAATTCTCTAGGTAGGCCTATATATGAATTTCTGGGTGCAGTCTATTTGACTCCGTGGACCTTAGATATGATCCACTTTTTTCTTAGTAAAGTAGGCCCAGAAACGTCCTACTTTTACCGATTCCGAAGCCCTCCTATAGTATGCATTTAAGAATAACTTGTAATTTTCGCAAAGTTTTCAGGGTAGACCAGGACAAGAACTGAGTACTTATATACCCAGGACAACGCATTCGTGCGTGGCCAATCCCTATTAACTGAAGGACTTTGACGACGCTATCATTATTATTATTACGAACATCAATAATCCTATCAATCACGTATACGGCTGTAGGACGTAAATATAGACGAGAAACAACTTTCAAGCCGAAGAACTATATAGATAGACCGGTAGGTATATGTAAGCGGCCCATGTACGTAATTTTCCTTGTAGTTAGAGTTCTGTACTAAATCACTGGAACGGAAACCGGAAAATTCCCGGTATTTGGGAATAGCCGTAAGTTGCGCCAAAAAACGTTTATCTGAACGTGTAAGTTGTTAATTCATCTAAGACATGAATTGCAGTAATGTTTTGTGTCTTTTATCAAATGGAAAAGTTTTGATTAAATAAAAATTATAACAGGACAGGAGACAAGGTACGTGAGTCTTCTCCGAAGTGAACAGTTTTGATTAAACAATAAAGTGCGTTTTATAACAATTATACAAACGTTCTCATGCTTCGCTGAGTGATATTTACCTGTAAATTACAATATCTTCAAGTATATGATAGTGCCAAAACTACCTCAAACATAGTGAATAAAATAAATTTACGATTAACCTTGGCTTCAGGCACACACCCTGATCTCGCATTAGCAGTGACTCTGTTCAAGTAGGCATCAGTAACTAAGCCCTTAGAAGAGTGTAGTATAAAAGTATCAGTTCGGAATATTCTAAAAAAAAAAGACTCGCAACAGGGTTATTTTTACAATGGCAAACAATTCAATTTGAAATCTCCCAACTGAATGAACATGAATGTTGGTCAATTCACTTGTCACCTTGTGTATTTTTTTTTTTTTTTCGCTCGTCAACCATGTAAATTTTTGTCACTCGTTAGCCTACTCTTGGAAATTTTGTCGCTGGTTAGTGATTTACATATTTTCGCTTGCTGGCCATGTAATTTTTTTCACTTGTGAGCCATGGAAACTTTTTCTCTTTTCTCACGTTAACTTAGTAAGATATAACTCATCACTTTGCTCAACCACTGCTGCCGTTTTTCTAACTACCTCTATACTTTTGATGAAAACCAGTGAGTAAAAACAAAAGTAAATAAAAATACACAGTGAAAATATACCAAATTTGTTCTTGTGAAGAGGCTTTCATATTCCGATTTATAAGAAAATTTTGATTATAACAGGGCACTACACTATTGACAAGGTTTAATGTGATACAGAGTGTAACAAATTCCATTATTCTGCAATAAACTATAACGTAATAAAATGCATAAATAAAACGTAAATTATGTTTCACTAATCGTTATACCAAATATATGTGGTCCAGTTTTGTCCATGCAACTCTTATCAATTAGAATAAAACTGTTATATAAAGCAAGTTCCATGTACGTTATTAAAATACTGTCGATTTGAAAATCAATCGTTACAGGGCATTATATCATGTAGATTAAATTATATGTACTAGGTAAAAGAAAGTTCTAGATTAGAAATTAATTGTTACACGATATTTTATCATGTAGATGAAACTACATGTGCGTACGTAAAAATGATCCAACTGGAAATTACTCTTACACGGTATTTTATCATGTAAATGAAATTTCATATGCGTAGGAAAAATTCCAATTAGAAATTAATCACTAAAGGGTTAATTGAGCGTACTATTGCCTCCATAGGTTCACCCAAAGCTACATGCAAGGGATTTCAGCCAAGTTGGGACTATAGACAAAAAAGGAGAGTAAAACAGCAGTTCACGATTTGCAACAGATAAGGAGGAGGTCACACCAAAATATTAGATAAGTAGAACAGTAACAATTGGATGGAGGCCACATGCCTATATTTTGAAAAAAGTGACATGTCCCAACTATTAGTTTAGTGAACATTTAATTTTTTGTAGTATAATATTTGTAGGTAAACCGGAGAAACTAAAACGTACCTAGGTAAAAGATCTATGTGGTGGCAGCAGTGGAATTTTGATTATCCCGAAAACCACACGAGAGAAAACTAAAAAAATGGAAATAAAGTTATACTTTTCGAGGTAAAGTTAGTATAGGGGTAGAAAAAATATGAAAGGGTGCATGATGTTTTTCGATATGTTGAAATTTTTAGCAACAGTTCAAATTGCTAAGACTTCGCGTGGTTACGGTAACAACAAAAAAAAAACTAATATTTGACAAATGAAATTACGACTTAGTTATTTTTGTATAATATAAACGCACCATAGCGTGTGTTGTGGGAATGTAAACTGGAAATGAACATTATGAGGGAACTTAATGCTATTTTATTCATATGACAAAATGGTGATCGAAATTTTTTAGGATTTAAAAAGATGTGTATTGTTGCAAGTAGAAAAATGAAATTTAAGGCTAGTTTATGACTAAAGACAGAAAAAAATTATGAAAATTTTTCAATTATTTTGGTAAAAGATGTAAAATCCTGATGCAATGTTTTTAATGTGAAAAAAAAGCACAGCGATGGTAGAAGGGATACCAGAGTGCTCGATAACTTTGCTGGTTCTTATAACTCTATGATTGAGGAGGAGGAGCCGCATTACTTTCCAAACACTTGCGCTAATTTATCCTATTACCGTTCAAAATATGATTCAAGTTTTTGTAGGAAAAACATCGTTACCACTTTACGACAGGGCCTTAATTCGAAATTGGGTACAGACATGAATGTATTGAAAATGAAAATAAAAGTACTTTAAAAGCCTGGTGTCTATGACGTCAGTTACCCAGCGTTGGGTGCCGCGGGGGCTTTACAAAGCCCGTAGCGGTGGATCCGACACCCGGAGCCAATGTGGGGGAACGGTCCTTTCGACATCAGTACGTCACCCGTCGTGAAGCGGTTAACAATGGTCCCAGCTGGGATCAATTAGCGTTAATGGGTAAAAAATTAGGAAAATAAATAAAAACGGTGTTGTGATAAGGGAGATAGGGAGGAAGGACCAGTGATATACGGTGGCAAGCTAACAGGAAATTAAATAAATAAATATAGAAGAACATTGTCAAAATATGGATGACTACAATGAAGAAAGCGCGGCCAAAGAAGAAAACATAAGGCAGCTCAAACTGGCTGACACACTGAGGGATGCAGAGAAAACAAGTCAGTGCTGTACAACTGTGTCAGTAGGTATCATACTTACAAAATATCAACATAAAACATACCCGCAAAAAAGAATGGAATGAGGCGGCACACATATAGAGCGAACTAAAGGCACTGATACATGAGACAAGTCAACAGAAACAGTGCGTAAAATCAACAAGAACTATTTAGTAACATTCCACACCGAGACGTTTTGAAGGAAAACATGCGCCGTTTGTTAAAACACAGAGAAAGCAAAACAGCACAGGACGACTAGAGCAACGTAGGGTGTTCAAAGAACTTTATCAATAATACCACTGCAACTCCTATATTAAAGGAATGATATTTTATAAACTATAAATACATCATGGGAA
Organism: Parhyale hawaiensis; assembly: GCA_001587735.2. Lineage (NCBI taxonomy): Eukaryota > Metazoa > Arthropoda > Malacostraca > Amphipoda > Hyalidae > Parhyale > Parhyale hawaiensis. The sequence goes on from LQNS02278070.1 coordinate 12,029,780, forward strand.
GAACCGCAAATAACGAAGATGGGTGAATATAAAATACCAACTGTACGCTAGAAAAAAAAATTAGTCTAACTGGTTCAACTTTTTCATGCTGGAGATTATGGAATGTCTCAAGTAACCCATTGAGGCCGATGTAATAGTACAATTTTAGACTTGCTTAAACTTGACAACTGTCGAAGACGACCATCAATATGAATAAAAATCCTTTAGCCTCCTTACACTGTTTAGCAACTGCATATTACTTACATATCAACGGTTTGATGTTCCAAATCAGGGATAACTTTTCGAGAAGAATAATATTACTCTGGTTGTGACGAGCCCGAGTAAGAGTGTGGGCCTAAAATGATTTAATTTTAAATTCGAAATCTTCACAAAACTCGACATTAATGAGTCAATTAGCGAAGGAGATGTGAGCATGGAAAGTAAAACTTGAAATAAATTCACTTTACAAGCGAAGACAGAGCGTAGACACCAGTTCAAAAAATAAAAAAAAAATAAAGGGAGGTCAGCAAGCAAGCCGTGTGCATCATCATCCACATCAAATACAGTCAACAAGCAAAGAAGACAACAGAGTGTAACAGCGTACAGCCCGTAGCTCAAGAGTACCAAATCATAATATAACTGTAAAAATGGCAACATAATCCAGATACATTTCCATCAATTGAATATGCCAGTTGTATTTCAAAAGATAATAAGTATATATGAATATTTATAACAGGTAATATAAACAAGAGTGACAACGGGTCCAAGGTAATTAAAAGAAGTGCTTTTGCTGCTAAAATGTTACCTTTTAACGATCTTTTCCGAAAAACTCCTGTAATGTTGAATGTAACCCCCATGCAGCAGGTGCCGAGGGTTTAATAATCGCCGATTAGTGAGAAAATCGCACTTAGACTAGTCAAAAGAAAACTGTCTTATACCCAAATGCAGAAACAATGATATACAGTTTTACGACCTGTGACGTACCCAAAATTCAAAAGAAAATTATATATGCACTCAAACTAATAAAAAAAGTCTTTCTTAAATCCAAACGAAGAAACAAAAATAATGTACAGAAATTTCACGACCTGTAACGTCCCTAAGATTAAAAAAAACAGCACTTGCACCTAAACTACTGTACTCGAAAGAACCTTGCGTGAATCCAAAAGTAGAAGGAAGAATATAGATATAGTGCGACTCGTGGTGTAGCCACAATTTTGAGGAAATTGCAATTACACCTAAACTAGCATAAATGTTGATAAAACAAAACTGAAGAACTATTAATTATTACAAACATTGTCACGGCAGATAATTAGGAAGAAAATTGCAGATGCACAGCAAATGTAATATACCATCTCGGGCTACACCAAATATGCATCATCACACATATATTTCATCACTGATGTGCTATCTCAAAAAGAGAAAAATGTTCATCGCAATGCCACTTTTTTGGCATCAAAATTAATTTACATCATGACACATCCAACCCAAATTGGTAACTGTTTGTACCTATAACCCGAATTTTTACTCTCAAGCTAGAAACAATTTGGCGAGTACAGTATTGTCACGAAACTTCAACTTGAACCAACCCAAAACCTGTAATCTTGATAAACTTAAGTAGCACAGCATTTGTAAGAGCATGGCAAAATGAAGAACTAACGTTTGTTTACGTCACGCACTTCAAAATGACATACATTTCATATATTTCGAAAATGGTAGTCGTAAAATTTAAGTATGGGAGTCATTCTATTCAAAAACTTGGGATTGCAAGCACGAGTTTTGTAACACACCGCGAATTATCTCAAATACCTACCGAGTTCAGTCGACAATGATTAAAAGAATGACATTGACATCTTCGAAACGAAACAGGCAAAATATTTCTTCTCATGCATGAAAGTGTTGAAAGTAATGGAATTGCATAGTTTTAAAATAATTATAAAATCCCAATGTCCTTGTTTACCATTACCATGAAAAACTCTAATACTCAAAAAACGATCATTTTCGGATACTGATCTATTCTCCACAAAACAAAAATTGTTTTGTACAGTGATTCGGCCTCAAGTCGAAAACCCTCAAGTGCTGATTGCAAAATATTACAAAAATATGGACATTGACGGTAATATTACAAAAATACGCTTTGGTTGCGACGTAGTAACTACCTTGTGAACGAAACCTCTACCATGCTCACTGCGCACACGTTTCTTTCAGAAACGGTGTAAAGATTTCCTTCATAAGCATCACTGCGGATGTACCTAGTTTCGATTTTCTACACGTCACACTTGTATTTACGTTCATCCATTCAATAAATTATGTTTCTAATATAGGTATGGTAAATATGTTTCGGTAACGTGTTACACAATGAGAAGCCTCGAGTGGTCCTGTAAATATATTTGTGGTCTCAATATTTTATCTTGTGAAAGTGAGAAATTTTCCATAATATCACACAGAAATATCGGACTCGAAAACTTGGTTAACAGAGAACCGCGGGTATGCTAATTTTCATTTTTTATATTTAATAATAAAAACGTGTTTTCCTCCGGCTTTGTGTACCTATTAGCTCATCATTGTGAAGAGTAAACCAATTCATAAGTAAACAAGCAGGCGCCAATAGCACGGACACATCGAGGCGACTTCACCTGAATATTGATAGCATGTCAAAGTACGTATACCCCATATGGCGCAAATGTTGTAAATACGATCTACTTCGATATAATTCGACAATAAAGAAAATTCTTTTTCATTTGAGTATCTCACTGAGAAGGGTGAAATGTTATTTCACCCTTGTTATTAGCTTTCATCGAAGAAAAATTTTCCCGAGAAAAATTCTGGCAATAAAATCAGCTGTAACCCATGGCATTGCAAGTCCGAGTCTATAAATTCTTGGGTCTAGTAGTCGGAGTCAGAAACTCGCCACAACCAGCAGTCTGAGTTGGTGAAAATTGGCCTATTACGTTAAGAAAAATTAGGAGTCGGTATTTTAAGGTTTGAGGAGTCGGAGTCAAAATATGGCACAACCAGTGAGTCGGAGTCGAACCGTGCCATCCGAATTCGCAACCCTGTAATTATTGATCCCAGCAGACTGACCCCGTATGGCTACACGCGCCGCAATGGCAATAAATCTTTTAATGTATTACAAAATGATTGAAGAAAAACGAACGAAAAAGCAATAACTCGTATTTGCCAAACCGCGCTATTGCTTCCTGGGTCCATTTTTTCACAAAAAAAAATCTACATCGCACATTGAATGTCCACAGCTGTTCAAGAATTTCAAACAGTTTCTCACAACTAACTTATTTGCTTTTCAGGCCGTTCATCGATGTCAAAATCACCTTATTTTTTTATAAATGAGACCACGCAACATCAACCCTAAAAGCCTGTCCAGTCATGTCGACGGCGGAAAAAGTTAACGTGAGCTCCCGTCTCGCAAACCCAAATATCGATTACGAACTTCAAGGCGGGCGCGATTACGAAGAAAATTAAAGCGACGTGCAGTGACTATTACTTGCATACATGAGCCGAAAATAACTGTTCCCGCAGAGATGGTACCGCTTCGTTCCATATTACGCAATACTGGATCTGATATACATCGGGCATAGAGTAGTGTTCTTTACGTAAAGGAAATGCAAGATGACTCGTGATTTGAAGTTACCTCATCGATCAGTGCCAAGTCTGGCACATAGAAAAGAGTGCTGTTCACATACACTAGTACGCTGAGTTGGTCTTACCGAACTTGCTTCCACACAAATTTGATTTGACTCATATGAAGATCCCTAAAAAAATTATGCGCAGGCCGATGAAACGATAAGTAGTTTCGTGAACGGGTAAAATCTGTGGCATTAGACGGCGTTATTTGCCTGATAACTAAGCAATGTATATAGCTATTTCCCAAGCAAAAGAAAAATTGTGTCGAGCCTAACAAAAAAAAATCGTATTGGCGTAATGGGTGAAACGAGAATATTGTTGTTATTGACGAGCAAGGATTAATATCAAGGTAGGTGGTCATTTAATAATAGTAATTATAACAAATTCATGTCTAGCCATTATAACGACGTCTACAAAGGCAGNAATTGTGTCGAGCCTAACAAAAAAAATCGTATTGGCGTAATGGGTGAAACGAGAATATTGTTGTTATTGACGAGCAAGGATTAATATCAAGGTAGGTGGTCATTTAATAATAGTAATTATAACAAATTCATGTCTAGCCATTATAACGAAGTCTACAAAGGCAGTTTAGTTATAATTTCTATCACAAAACAATATTAGTTCTATTAGTAAACGAAGAGGATGGGAAACATTGTATCAAACGTAGTCGATCCAAGAGCAAACATCGCACAGTTTTCAGTCCGACACAGAGAAAAATATACTGGGTATAACTATGAAAAAGGGACACCGTAAATAAACAATCAAATAAAACAACTGAAAAAGCTCTAGTATATAAAAGAGCTTATATATAACATGGAAAAGGCTCAGAGTCAAGCAAAGTTTAATGATAATAATGATAATCATTCTATGAAGGCAGAGAACACACTTCCGTTACGAAACACCGGTTTAGAAATAACACACCACGGGTCAAATGGTCTCAAGTATCATCCTCACTAAACACATTTCGTAACATCTAACTCATGGTAAACATGTTATTCTGGCTAAGGAACTATTCCAAGACAAGATCTAGTGCAGAGAAAATTCCTTGAATCGCCACCCATCGATCGAATGAAAGACAACTGTGATTTATGAGTAGCAGAGACGACAGATGCTCCAAAAATGGCGACTGTGGCAAACGAACGCCGATTTCTATGACGAATTGAGCACCGGTTATTGGGGCAGATGAGGGTAGACCTCTGTTCTAATACAGCGCGCCGATTGAGATGGATAAATCGAATGGTTTTAGTGCCAATTGGTGCAAATCAATGCAGATTACTGCCCCCAGACATAAACGGTAGAGACTGATCAACGAAAATTTATATTACGAATTTAGCGCCCATCAATACAGCTTTATAGAGCTCCGATGCCTAATTGAGCTGAAGGCATAGATAAAAAAATAATTCGTGTCAATGTCAGCCGACTGGTGCAGAGTTATGGGGCAAAAAACATTGCTGATCACGAGCAACTGGAGCTGATCAATGAACATTTTAATTCTAGAACAATGACGATCACGAGCAACTAGTGCCGATCAAAGAAAATTTTAAATTGGAAAAAATGTCGATCACGAGTAACACGCTGAAATTGAAAATAATGTCGAACAGAAGCAAGATGCGCGGATCTAAGTCAATTTCGGGTCGAAAACAACATCGATGAGGCGCGGCTACAGCAAACCTCTGAGTAAATCTTTACTGCATACAGTACTTATCGATGGGCATAGATAATGGCGGATCTATGCTCTAGATCTTGTCAGGGAAACTAATAACTAGATAAAATTCTGGGTAATCACGGTCAAGTCGACAGCTAGTATCTAACAGTGAAAATGGCGTAGCGATAAAAAGAATTATTTATTATGAGTAATAAAAATCTGACTACCTATGCTCTTTTTAACACACGACAATACACGGAAACTTATGGAAGGAAAACAAACTATAGGGAAGATATAAGAAAGAATCAAAAGGACTGCGTGATATAATAAAAAAAAATAAAAGAGGATCGATAAATGAGATTAGAAATCATTGTGTAGAATTTCTACTCTACGAGAGAGAGATGGATAAATAAGTGTAGGTGTAGATGTACCTTGAGCAAATGCACACAATAGGCATTATCAAAACATTTGCCAGGAGAAGAAGAATTTAAATTATTAAGAGTTATCTAACTGGCATTATAATGACACCATCAAAGAATGTTTGGACTCTATTCATTATTTGTTGTATAAGAAAAATGAAACTACTATTATTATTTCAGGCGGCAGAGCTTTAAACTTGATATTGTTGACAATTTACTAAAGTCCCCCCCCCCCAAAACAAAAAAACACAGAAGCTAAACTGAGTCCGTGATATTTTGGGGCCTATTTTCTAAATTACGCTGCTTCTCCGCAATAAATCCCGTGACGTTATATATTATGCATTGACGTTAGACGCATCTTTCAATTGAGTCAATCATTCAATCTAGTTTGATAAAATACGTTAGAAAAAAAGTTAACTTAATTAAGCAAGAGGTCATCTGTGACATTGTCTTCGTACGGAAACGGAGGCCTAAACCTGGGACTACAACTAACTATTAAGCAAGACGATTTAATTGAGTGAGTTAATACACTGTTAGAGCCTCCCAAGAAATAACTACGGGACTACAACGGAAGAAAAAGAAGGGACATGTATGTAGTATGACTATAGAAACGTGAAACCCATGCCAGAGGGTTTTCCCACACAGGATCAACACGCATGGGAACAGTAAGTCTGAAAATGAAATGAGGCAAAATGGGCACGGACGTTGTCAAGGCCAGCAAAAGCTGAGGTAACATACAGTAATGTGGTTTCGAGGGAGCGTAACTTTCTATTACATAGAATTGGCGAGCCGAACAAACATAACACTCTGTGCACCCTCATTGTGGAGAGAAGAATTAATAATCAAACGCAAAACAAAACACTAGAAAGTGCATTGGCTCGAAGAAGGATTGTCATCGGATTGAATTACCCAGAGGGATTTAACTTTTTAGCTCGAAAAGAACATCCTGTCATGGGATTCAATTATCCATGGAACAGTTCACTAGCGCAATTAACTCTAGAGCAGCATTCGGCTACTTTGAATATTCATATTCAATTATTCATAACACTAGTTTTTTCCTGACCAAACGGAGTCGAAAGCAAACATATCAGCGGAATTAATTCATAGGTATTCTTTGATATAGGTTAGTCACATCAAATGGGCAAATATACCATTTTCAGGTCATTTTGTCTCATATGAAATGAAATTCACTTTTTCACTTGTAAAACTCAGTTTGTCAAAAGCGAGATTCAACAGTGATGAGTAACAAAGTCAACTTCTTCTGGTTGGTGATGAGTAAATTTCGCATCTGACAAATTGAGTGCAACAAGTGACAGAGCGAGTTACATTTATGATAATCGACCAATAAATGCTATGGTTTGTCAATCGTACGCGGTAGCAAGATAATTGTATTTCTCCTATTATAGCTACACTTGAATCGCCATTCGAACACTTAGGAAATCTTAACCACTGCTGGCAAATTTGGAACGTCTTTTGAGATAACTGTAATGCTAATTTGTTTTTAAGGTTTTAGACCAAATAATGACTCACTACAGTTAAAGAATTATTTGAAGCCAGTAAAAACTTGTTCCATGAGAAAATTACAAAGCAATCAAAAGAAAGACCTACTGTATATTCCACAGAAAGACCAAGTACAGAAACATTCTACAGAAAACAAACATAGAAAGTGTGTCAAACAAAGACAGCATTAATACAAATGGATGAAAAATGTCAGCTCATGAATTTCTAAGACGTGACCTTAAGACCATGCATGTAGTACGAAAAGACAGTGAAATAACTAAAAAAAAACATAACAAGACTATGGAGAGATTGACTATGGTGTACTAATCAGGTGAAGAAGTTTAATGCATCACTACCGGTGTGACATTTTCTGGAAACAAACATATCTAGGAAGTTGATATAATTGTAAGTTTGAGAAAATTTATACAATTAGTAAAACCATCCGACAAATATCTGAAAGTGAAGAACTTAGCGCAACCATTGAATTAAGAGAAACTAATAAGGTCTACAGAATCAAGTTGAAAAAATCCCGTCATAGAAATGAACATCAGGGAAAAACCTACATTCAGGCAGTTGGAATCTAAGTACCCAATGCAGATATGGAAATGAACATGAAAAACTTTTTCTGAGTCTACATGAGCAAGTGGAAAATATTCCTCTTCGTTAAAAATACCAAGAACAAAAAAATTCAGATATATGACAAAGAATTGTCTAATATAAATATAGAAAAAATAAGAATATTGTAAAGTCTTTATGAGAAGGTGGAACACGTTCTCGCATCTGAAATCGAATTATTTAACGCAAATGTGGAAATTCAAACAAAAAATAAATAAACGTTTCCTGAGTGCAGTGGAACTGTCATAAACAGAAGCATTCGTGCAGCCCAGAACAAAATCACGGAATAATAATAATAATGTTCAATTTGCAGTTATTGGTCATGGTACCAGCGACCAAAAGGAATGAAATGGAGAAAAATAGGACATTTACCAGTAGAACTTGTCCTGATTGATGCTGCGAAGGGACCGAGTGGACAAGTTACATGAAGATATAGAAGGCCAGGTGGAAGTAAATGTTAAGATTTAGGTAGATTTAGGTAACTTAGGAGGGCACTGTCTACGATTAAAAAAAAAATTGTACCCGCGGAGGGAGGCTTCCCAAACTGAGGATTATGAGAACTATCAAATTACAGATTGTGGTAAGTTTCGAAAAAACGGATTGCTAAAAATTTCCCAATCGCAGATTGATAAAAATCTGCACGCTGCAGAATGTGAAAAATCACAAGCTGCATGCAAATTGCAGAAAATCTGCAAAAAACAGATTGTGGGAAATTTAAAACATTTTGGAAAATTCATACCCTGCAAGTTACCAAAAATTAAAAACTACAGTTTATAAATTTTGTAGATTTGAAAACCCCAGAATAAAAATTGCAGAGTGCCATCTGCAGTACAATTATTAAAGTACTGTAGAAACTCAAATTACGGGAAATAACCCATAATTTTTTTCTAAGTTTTTTTTCAGCCATTCGATAAAAACACAGAACGTCGCATGGAACAATTTCGAATTTTTGAGTAAAAAATTGCAAAGGAATAATTATGAAAAACTTCTACAACAACTTTTGGCACTTGAGAGGGAGAAAGAACGAAACAAAAAATAAAACGCCGAATGATGAAACGCTGAAAATTTAAGAACTTGTATGTAGGTTGACCCAAAGGAACCAGACCAAAGTGGAATACCGAGGGGTTGGTAGGTAAATCATTTGAAATTCAAGAACTTGGAACAAGCCCGAAGAATTGGGCCGAAAGTGGAAAACCGCATGATATTTTTGATAAGTGTAAAATAAAAGAGAAGAAATGCCATAGGGCGACAAATCTAAAAAAAGGGACATAGTAAAAAAATAACCCAATGTAAAATTTACGTTGAAGAACCTCAACAATGCAGGAAAATGCTACAAAATTTACCTATATATAGGGAGGATAAATAACTGCATATCCACTGGGGAAAAATACACAATTCTTTAATTGGGTAGAATAGGGGAACATTCTAATAGGTACTGCAATGATAAATAAAACATGATTCATGAATAACAGGTAGCTAAGAGATGAAGTCAATTACTTACTCAATGAAGCCAATTAATTGAAAAAGAGGCACTGATAAAAAAAAAACCATGATACATGAATTATAAGCAATTCCAACTGACTAAGTCAGTAAAAAATATAAAGAAAATGATTCAATTAGAGCAAACGGTAATGACACAACTTCGGTAAGATGAAAGTGAGAACATCAACGACTCATTGGAGCGTAATTTCAAAGAAACTGTCGGAAGTATATGTAGAAAAAAGTGGAGGGAAGAAAAAATAAAAATTATCTAATTTAAGCTCAATTGGAAAATTTCTAGGCAAATAGCCGTTATGTATATAATAATGAGGAAGAAGTATCGCACAACATTGGCCGTTTACCTAAATTTTCCCTTTGGTCGTAAGCTACATAATAAATAAATACGTAAATCGCTACATAAATGAATAAATAGAAGAACAAAGGAAATAGATGTGAAAGATGCTAAAGAGAGAAAATTAACTCAATATTTAAAATTAGGACTTTTCACTGAAAGAAAGACTTTTCACTGAAAGAAAGACAAAGGAAAAAACTAAATATAACATATAAAACGTGACATATGGACATTCGTTTCAAGAGAAATTAGAAAATCAAATATGTATGCATTACGACACTGGCGATAGTAGAAATATCCAAGTTATAATACTTGCAGCAGAAAGAAATAAAATACAAGAAATAGAATACTGACATCAACAAATAAGGAAAGAAAAATCAAAGGCGTTGATATGTAAACAAGAAGACCTCGACAGTTGTAAGAAAGTACACAACGACTGGAGTTAAATATTTAGATATAACCAGTCACACGATGATTATAATATATAGGTTCTTTATTTGCATGAATGAAAGATACTTGAGAAAAGTACGAAAAATGCCGTAAACTTTTAACATAGATATTTGTAAAAAAAAAAGCCAGGCTACAAACGTACACGGAAAATTGTAGATTTGTGCGGAAGTTGAAAGTGAAAATGTTGACGAATAATCGAGTTTTCGTGGATGAATATGAATTACAAAATTAAGAAGAGGATGTATATAATGACGTAAATACAATGGACGCGCAGGATGATAGCAAGATAAATGAAAGAAGGAGCACGTGTGCAAAGAAGACAGCAAAGAAAATAGCCTGAAAATTATCAACAGTTTTCGCGCAACAAGTTAAAGAGAAAAAATGCAAAGTAGTTATGACGTCAATGATGTAGATGATCAAATTAAATATTTGCGCAGGGATGATGGAAAACGATATAAGGGTACGAATGGAGGAATAACGGGAGGAGGAGTAAGAGTAAGGAAGAGGTTCGACTCACCAGTGATGGAACAGAGAAGGCGTAGCGTGGGGGCGTCGCCGGAGTATTGGTTGATCATGCCTTTGTTGGCAGCCTGCAGGGGACACCGGGCAGTGAAAGAAAAAACAAAAATAGATCAACGTCGCGTACGAATAATGTCTGTAATTGAAACATTACGAAGGAGAAATCATGTACTATTGTATTAAAAAGTTAAAGTCTGCAGAATAAAGGCAATCCAACAGAGGAAGAAATAAGGGCAATAGAGTACGTCGATAGAATCATGGAACCCATGAACGAGGGCGTTCCAACATTGGGCCAACGTGTATGGGAATAGTAAGTCGGGAAAGAATATTCAGTAGAGGTATGAAAGTGCAAGGAAGCAAAATCAGCACGAAATACAACGTTCTGACGGCCTATATAAGGGTAAAGTAATCTAAGGGTTACCCCCTGGAGGTATATGTAGGTAAAAAGGTTAAGTCAACTTAACCTTACATTCCTACTGAGTAATCTACATGCACCGGTTCGTGGAGCAGACAGCTACCCGTCAGGCTGGATTCCCGTGGCTGTGCTGTCTCCTTGTATTAAACCTCCTTGACTGAGCTACAGATCCCCGTGGCTGTGCTCTCTCCTTCTATTAAACCTCCTTGACTGAGCTACAGATCCCCGCGGCTGTGCTATCTCCTTCTATTAAACCTCCTTGACTGAGCTACAGATCCCCGCGGCTTTGCTATCTCCTTCTATTAAACCTCCTTGACTGAGCTACAGATCCCCGTGGCTGTGCTCCCTCCTTCTATTAAACCTCCTTGACTGAGCTACAGATCCTCGTGGCTGTGCTCCCTTCTTCTATTAAACCCCCTTGACTGAGCTACAGATTCCCGTGGCTGTGCTCTCTCCTTCTATTAAACCTCCTTGACTGAGCTACAGATCCCCGTGCTCCCTTCTGAATTTTATTAAATCTCCGTTTTTATTCCTACGGGACTGACAAGTAGACGGACTTAACTCTATACCCGACAAGTGATCATTCAAGGCTATTTTCATAATGTTATTCCTACGAGAGTGTTTTCCAGCGTCCCATAAAGCGTTAACTCATTACGGCACAAAATACACACATTTCTTTCTCGTAAAATAAGCACTGTTAATAGCGTCCAGAAATTGAATAGCGTTTTTATAGGGTTACTGTTTCATTTCCCACAGACACGATACTGCATCGTATGTATCATGTGTGATGAACTATGCGAGGTAACGTTGACTTGTATTTGATCCAGGTGCATATCTCGCTGCTCCCCCAGAATCTACAGCAGGGCCTGGAAACTAAAGCAATGTCACGGGGTATAATACACCCACGGCCACGGCTATGTATATGCACTGAAAATACATAGAAGTAATTCTCATGACATTGCTCTACGAGTGGTACTAATTCACCAAAACAGTTTATTCACTTCACAATCAGCCGTTTCTGTACTCCAAAATTACAATTTAAAATGCTGTACAATGTATAACAAGTAAATGATTCCCAACGATATGGTGGTTGAGCTATAAAAAAGAGCTATTTAGCCACGATATCTACTCTTACCAATTACAGTTAGTCCGTTGCCGTAAAGTATTTGAAAACACCAGAGAACAAGACGTTCAACAGATGAGTGTAAGAAGCAAGCTATCTGAAGCACAGTAAGGGCCAGAAAATAAGAAAGTTACCTGAGGTACAAACAGGAAAGGTTACAAAAGAAGAATGTTATCTGAGGCACAGTAAGGGTGATAGAAGAAGAATGTTACTAGAGGCACAGTAAGGGCGACAGAAGAAGAATGTTACTAGAGGCACAGTAAGGGCGACAGAAGCAGAAAGTTACCTGAGGCACAGGGAGGGTGAGGGTGATGGGCTTGTGGAACTTTCTTCTTCTGGGCTCCACAGTAACAATGGGCGACACGGCCACCCTGTTGCCCAGGAGCTTGGCGGCGAGGTCGGGCGATATCGGTTGTGCCTGTAATTGTAATGTTCCACTTGTTAGGTCTTAAATTACAGCAGTAAATAATAATAATAATAATAAATGAAATACCCATAAAGTACTAAAACATTTATAAGAAAAATAGGGTAAAATATCCAGGGTGTTGTTTTCTACGAACTCGGTCATAATAACAAGAGTACATTCACATGAGCCGATAAATTTATCAAGAATTTGGTCACAACTACGGTAAGACTCACAAGAGCCTTAAATTTTCTAATTACTCTGCGATTACTACAGAAATAGATTCAAGTGAGCCGATAAACTTAAGTAGAACTGAGTCACCATTACAAAAATGGGTCTCCATGAACCGATAAATTTATTAAAAACTATCACCAGTAAAAAAAATGGCTCGCATGAGCCGGTAAGTTTTCCAAGAACTCGGTCATCATAAGACAAATAGATTGACTTATGCATGCACGTTATTAAGTACCCAGTCACCATTCGAGGTAATAGGTCAACGATACCTACAAACATGGTAGCTACCACATTCGAACTGTTCAAAGACGAGCGCACTGCGTGGACGATGCATTGCAAAATGCTATTCCGAGGAGGAACAGATGTCTTATCTGGTCCGTGAGTGTTCGTCAATGCCTTGTTAAGCCTTCGTAGACACAATTTCAGTGACAATTATATAAATATATTGAATAGTTTAAGCCTCCGTTTCCACAACAAAGGCGACCTCACAGAGGAAAAAGAAGGGACATATACGGTACCACGTCAACAGAAGCGTGGAACCCATGCACGTCAGCGTCCCATACGATCACCACGCATGAAAAGAGCAAAACGGGAAAGAAGAAGAGCAGAACAACGAATCATCAGTAAAAACATTGAAATGGAAGGAATCAAAGTGGCCACGAACTACAGATGCCCCGAAGGCCTAGCTAAGGCTAAGTTTACCTATGTACGGTATTGCTCTGGGGGAGCTACTTTAGACATGAAGTACTTTAGCGTGTGTGGGTTAAAATATCAAAAATACAAAGAAAGGTGTCACTGAGATCCATAAAGGCGCACTCAAAGAACTGTACTCATGACCGAATAGGTCCTCAGCGCCTAGGACTTTTTAAAACTTTCCTGCCGAAAATACTAACCAATGGATTACATTCTGAGTCTATTTGAGGAATAAGCTGACATCTTCAAGATAAGATTTAATTTATTTAGCTAAGTACATCTTGAATTTGTAGGTGTCAATGTATATCCATAATTCGATTAATAAAACTACGTTATTCTAGATCCTGAAAATGTCAGCCTATTCCCAACAAAAAGATGATCTTCCAAGACATCGAATCTCTTACCAAATGCTGAGACTAGCAATTTTGCCTGATATTCTCAATGTCCCTTAACGCGGGATTTCCGCACTATCTCAGTTGAAGCCCGCTGCAGACTCAAGTCTTTTGCCCCGAATCCTTCCTTTAAATATTTCGTTATGTCTATGGAAACATAACTGCGTGTGACAACTAAAAGAAATACAAATTTCTTAGCCGCCGTATTCGCCGGAGTAGTAAGTGTTGCTTGTACATTTTCTGGTATCTCTACAAATTTTGAGCAAATGGTAACTCAAAAAGGAAAGCAATTCACTGGTGTTTTAACAGACACAGCAACTTATTTGAACGCTGTTACGTGAAGACGAGAGACAGGGACTGGAGACTAAGATCTGTACCGAGCTTTCGAGACAGGAATGAGATTTTTTAACCATTCCCGGTCCAATATTGAACGACTATTTCTAAATTTATAACGGGCATCTTAGTAATCAGCCTCATACTGTACTACACTGATAGGACGTATTTCAACTGCATAGACTCAAATTAGGTGTAAAAATAAGCGAGGAAATAATTTCACACGAGCTTTCACGGTTATTTACAGGTGAGTAGTGTTAGGAAAGGAAACCCGATACCGGAAAAAATCCCTGAAATATGATGCTGACGTTGAAATATGATGCTGACGTTGCTCAACGCGTGAGCAATAAGACAAGTTACTAGTATCTTGGTGCAGCATGAATGCGGCGAATGTGCAAAGCATTACTGTACGCTGCACAGGGTTATGATTTGACCATATTTACATTTTCTACATGGTCACAGCATACTAAACATTCAACATTCATCACAAGGGTTGCAGTATGGTATATCAAGAAGGAAAAACATGAAATTATTCGAAGAAAGAAAAAATAGCACAGTACCAAAAAAGGAAAAACATATTACTAAGAGCGCAGGCAAAAGAAAATATTAGAGAGAGTATAACAAACTACATGAATAAACCAATGATTGACGAAAGGCGTGGCAATATATGATAATTATAATAATAATATCATTAATAATGATAATAATAAAACACATCTACACACAACATGCTTCACCGTAAAGACACATAGCTATATACTGTACATCAATTAACGGTCACAAATGAATAAAGTATGCCAACCCACCGTAAATCCGAGACAACATTACAACAAACGAGCGGATCCAATTCCGGGTAATAAGGAGGCCTCTTTGAAGACCTTTCAAATTTGTTGGCGCAACTCTATGCGAAAGAGACGGATCTGCCACACAGGTTTGCTCGTTGAATGGACAATGAAGTGTTGAACTGACATTTTACGAGACCCAAACACCAGTTTTAGCTCCGGCAATTAATTATTCTTAAATGAAACGGTAAGGTAATCGATTGCACTGACTCCCATGTAACAAAAAACATGGCGTCTTGGATGACAGATATATGCGTTTGCCAAGGTTGTTTGTCGCATCAACACCTGCAGAAAAGCACATCCGTCTACCGTGGTGTTGCATTTAATATAAGCAGTGAAGTCAGGAGCCGAGCCGGAGACCTCAGATTACTGTGCCACTAAGCTAACACGGGTGCAGATATATTGTGTGTCGGCGAGGTGATTTGAGGTCTCTCAGTTCGAGTCCCGGAAGGATCCCTGACAGGCATTTCGTCACTACATATGTACATACACATAACATAGCCGTCTAGTATTGCTTTCTCTGTTTACGGCGGGTTTGAGTAAACAACTATAATATTATTCTTACCTTGTTAAGTCAATAGGTAAAAGCATAATTTTTTCTTTTTTTGGAGGGAAGACAAAACAGATTACGCTCAGATATAAC
This sequence comes from Parhyale hawaiensis, assembly GCA_001587735.2. Classification (NCBI taxonomy): domain Eukaryota; kingdom Metazoa; phylum Arthropoda; class Malacostraca; order Amphipoda; family Hyalidae; genus Parhyale; species Parhyale hawaiensis. The sequence continues at coordinate 12,045,455 of LQNS02278070.1, forward strand.
GATGATAAACAAGTTAATGAAGTTTCTTCAAATGCGTCCAGGAGGTTTGTAACTAGCGTACCTTAAAAAACGACTGATAAGTTTAAAAAAGTCATTATATACTCCCTATAGCAAGTTGCTTGATATCGACAAAGTAATGTTACAGCAAGTGTTTGTATTAAGAGTGTAACACTCTGCATTTGGAATAAAACTGCATACGTGACATTGAAATTCGTTCCCCGAAGAATTATTTAGCTTTCAGTGAAATATTCTGTTTTTTTTAAGATTGAAGTCACCATAAACTATAATTGCAAGTAATGTACGTAATATACTAGTTTATTGGTACCCCCCCCCTCTTCCATCGTTCTGTTCAGTACAATTTTCCGGGTTCTGGTCCATGTTACAGTCGTAACAACGGCCAGTACAAAGGCCAGTACAAAGAAATTGCTCATTCTAATAGCAGTAATGCTGCTTTAGCTGCATAATTATATGTGTCGATAACATATTGCTCGGAGTGTACATCAGTGCGTCGACCGGTTCCGCTCCACTTCACGCTTTCAGTGTTCGGTTGGGGTTGTCAACGTGCAAGAAGCTCTAACTCGGGATCGAAGAAACTTCATCCAAAACAGTTTTGTTTTTTCCGCTTCTTACACAAATTTTAGCCGATTTTGAAGTAAAGGCCAGAAATACATTTGAAGGGTATCCTACCTACCGATATTCACGGTCTCGGCGCTTCACTAAAAGTAGCCTGCTTGTTACCCCATTCATGCAGTTCTCCGTTCGTACGTTAGGATCTCATGATTAGGAGAAATTAGCGTAGCCTTGAGACAGCACAGTAGGAATTCATTCTAAACTGCTGCTACTACTCACAGGTCATACATTTCATCATCAATTGGGAATACATGTTCACACTTCCTAGTTGCGTTACGAGTCCAGTTATAAGTGATGAACGACAATTCATTTTCTTTTTTCTGGAAATTGAACAGGTCGCGGCTGAACAGGGCACTGATCGAGTAGTGTGCTCTCAAGAAAATTTCAATATTAGGGATCCATGTTACCTGACTTGAGTATCTACACGTATATACTCTATCTTTTACGAAACAACGGATTTCTAGAGTTGGTATCCATGATAACTGACTTCAAGTGTACATCTTTAACGAAGCTTCGGATCTCAAAATCCACTATATACTAAAACACAGTTGTTGGTCGCTTGCTCCAATGTTGGTCCGTCTCTCCGTCACGCAGTTAGAGTTTAATAGGAGAAAATTCATGTACTGAAAAACAAGTTGAGATACCATACAATTTCAGCATATATAGGTCTGGATCTCCGGCCTCTGGATCCCCGCTTTCATTGCTGAATGATATCGTAGTAGTTGAATCTTCACGCTCTGAGCAGACGACTTTTTATATTGAATTTACATCGCAGCCAAATTTCGACGCTGGAGGTTCAATAATCAATACGGTGAGCCCTGGGCATTTCCCGTGAATTCTTTTGAGTGAACTATATTTTCTTAGTGAAATTTAACGCTTGATCAATTCCAAGCTGATATTCAGTCCTTCTCTTGCAAGGGGGACATATTTTGCTATCGCAAAACTCATGGTTGTACAGCTTGCGTTTCACTAATGGAAGATCAGGCCTGCAGGGATGAGACCTATTATACAGCAAAACCTATACCGGGAACCGGAACAATAAAAAGCTCAATCACAAATTTTTTGCCGTCATTTTTGACGGTGGGCCCTCTAGTTTTTATAATAATCAAAAGAAGTAACAAGCGATCGAGGAACAACATCAATGTGGACTTTTCATGCGAATATGAAAATTAAAATGAAAACGCAGCTTACTTAGTAAGCCTACGACTAAACAAAAAAATAAAATAATTTAAGGAATAGCAATGATCCGAAGCAATACAAGAAGTCTGTGCCGTCACTGGAAGACGGTATAAAATCTACTAATACGAAAGCTTAATCTTTTTCATTTTTCTTAGTGGTTCTCTTTTCAGGAATAACGTTCTCGTGTCATTCGTTAATTTCCAACTGAATCTACGCATGATCAGATTATAAGAAAATGTATTTTCAACTGGAAGAACGTCCTATGCTGTGACGTATGCTAGCAGTTAAAGGTATTTTAGATATCTCCAATACACAGATTTTTGAACATATGCTGTTCTGTTACTTTACACTTCAGATCGGGACGAAGACACCAACCAAACGTGCAACCAACAAACTATTCTTATAGAGCGGGATCACAGAGCTTAACCACCGTATCTGCCGAGGCCATTGCAAATTATAAAAAGCCCTCATATAATTATGAAACGTAAGCAAGCTAAAGTAGAATCTGAACTTCATAACTCTGGGCAAATGAAAATTTTCAAAAGATTTGGCAGCTGAACTCCTCAGCACAATGTTCAAAATAAAGGCGACGATGTATTATAATTATCGGTATCATTTGCATAATCAATATGAATTAATCAACATTATTGCATTTTTCCCTTTTTTCACAGTAATTGCACTGAAAACAAACTTCGGTAGCGAAATTTATAAGGGCAACGCTGAGGCAGAAATTTTTAGTTAGCAGAGTCGCTGGTTCGAGCCCCAACGAGACTGTTGATGAATTCTGTACTCTAAAATATGTTATATATTCAAGTACTCAAAAGGTGAGTGATAGGTCTAACTGGATATATTTTGCAGTATTGTTAAAGAAAGCCCAATTGCCAAATTCACAGGACAACTTTTGGTAGATACACAGCCGCTTGTAGAAGGAAGCAATTTAATAATACATAATGGGACGCCTAGTAGTGCATATGGAGGCCAAAGGACTGCTGTCTAAATCCTCCGCAAACAGAACGGTACAACTTGCGTATAGGACTCCATGACGGCAACAATAGAATGTCAAAAATACGGTTTAGTTTAATGTTTTCCGGCCATACTTGGCTACAAGCGGCCACACCAGACACAAACACACTGTGTTTTGCGGGCATTCTATTGTCAGAGCGGCAGGTGCTATCTTAATAACTGCAATCGCGATTTTATCCACTACTTGCAAGGAGCTTCAATAGAGGAGGGGCTCCTGTGGCCCATTCACAGATACGCCAGCGAGTCAACCTGCTGTGAGACGCGTTCATGAATATCATTGATGGAAGTGACGAGGGAGCAGTGAGTTTCACGGGGAAGCAGCAAACAAATTGAGTTACTGATGTGCGATTGGTACATACGCAACTGGCTGCAGCAACAAGCGACTCTTTACTGATATGCCATTGGTGCATTCGCGACTGGCTGACAGCCTTAAGCGACTCTTGAGCTTCACGGACGAGGCTCCTGGCTCCCTCCTCTCTATAGAAGCTCCTTGACTAGCTGAAACTTGCGGAAGTTCCACGGAGCAAAAGTATTGTTCATCGAAGATACCTCAGACCCGTATCCAGCCTACGATGGGTGAAAATATGCTTCAAGTGAGACAACAAATCTTCAACCTATGACCTGCAAACAGTAGCAGCATAAATTATTTAAACTAACTGCGGTTTTTCACTCCCGAGACCGTATCAAGGCTACCCTAATTTTCCCCTATTGATTAAGCGTGGCGGTCGTGCTAACCTAGGAAGGAAATATATACTGGAGCGAGCGACTTCCAATTCCCATTCAAGCCTGGGGGGGGTAATTTCCTTGCTTTATGGCTGCTGGAGCGATACGATATCAAGCTCAAGCTGCTCTTCAACTGTCTTAGCTGCCCATACTGTCTACGTTTAATAAATTTTCAATTTTCAATTCATCAGTGGACTCGAAGTATGTAGCACTCTGTATTCAATTTACCTACCGCCTCAAGTATCTATCCCGTCTTGAACGGCAAAGTTTTGCTCACAAATTCCGCCCGCCAACTTGTGCTTCAGTAGGCGGTAGATGTTGTTCTGCCCACTTTATTGCAACGGAGAACTGGCTGTCAGCCACTTAGCAAGCGTGGCATCTGAATTTGTGGTATTGGAGGTATAGCCATTTCCCAAGGCAGTAGCTTGTACCAAAGGAAGCTGAGATTCGCTCCCGTTAAATTTCCTGCGAGACTCTAACTAAGGAATGAACGCAGGGAACTACAACAAAATATTATTTCAGAGTTTGACCTTCCCTAGTCACTGCAACTATCTCAAAAGAGGAGAGGCAAGATACTTGCCGTGCAACAAGAACAGGAGAAAACCAGGAACAGCAACATGGGATTGAAGAGGAAGAACAGAAGAAAGACTGCCATAGGCAATAGGAAAAAAGAAGATTGAAGCTAAGAAGACACGAAAGAAATATGTTCCCAAGTCCTAGGAAGATGCCGAACTAGACTACCCGTGTCCCGTTGGGTGACAGAACACCTAAGTATTAGATTTCCTTCCGCTCGATTCGTGCGCTTTGAATAGATTATACCAGATTTTTTCAAGTACAAAAATGTAGAGACGAATATTTTTTTTTCTTTTGTAAATGTACTGGTGAGCCGGATCCACGATGCAATAAGCACAGAGCAACATTAACGATGAATTAAATTTGATTCATAATTAGTCTGGGATCTCCGAGCCCCTCTCAGTTTACTCCCAATGCATAATAGCGACGATTGTGCGCACGCTGGCGACAAGCCATGCACGCAAACAAGATTATCAGAGTTTGATAAGCATATAGATAACGTATTAAGTAAACTTTCATTTCTCATAAGAACAACACATTTAAATAGGAAGCAATAATAATAATAATGGGCCGTTTGTGTTGTTAGCCTTGCAGTGGACGGCTGAAAAGACGTTTTTGTAGGATGCGTATCATGGAAGTGATATGCGGCCACTGGCCCGATATATGGAGGAGACAAGGCAACCCATCAGTTCCCTAGGGGGAAAGTAACCCTCCCCCCATACAGTGGGATGAGCGAGCCTAACGGTTACACCGGATAGACTATTCGTATGCTAATGACAGAAAAGTCCTAAAGAATTTATCGCAATAGCGTCCAGCAAAGCTACACTTGAGTAGCACGAACGTTTCTCAATTCGATTTGGAAGAAGTTTCTCCATTGTTTCCATGCAGTTTCATCATTCCTAACGGGGTGATATGAATGGAAATTTCGTCACAATAAATAAATCTGGCCCAATTCTTGCTCACATATTCTATGGATTTCTTCAACGTCTTCTTTAACCATTAATCTGGAGAAAACGTTTCAGTATAGGAAGAATTTTTCGAATTGGTTTTGGAGTTTCAGACGATATTCGTTGACGACTGAAAAAGGAATATTGAGGGAATATGTGTACAGGTATATTCGTTTCTGCAGAGGGAAAGATTATGTGAGCGAATAGGTGAAGCCTCCAAAGCTGCAACTGCCCGAGTTTCCGGTGAAGAAAAGAAGGGACATGAAATATGCTGATAGAAACGTGGAACCCATGCACGAGGGTGTACCCGCATAAGATCAACGAGCAAGGGAACAAGTCGAGATAAAGAGGAAGAACAAAACAAAGCATCATCAGTAGGACTCCAGAAATGGCAGGAGGCAAAGTAGACGCAAAAGGAAGACGTCCCGATGGCCTAACTAAGGCAAAGGAAACCTATGGGGCGTCCAGGGACACTACTTCCAGTAACATAGGATGGACGAACTTAACTAGCCTAACCCTATGGCGCATCCCATGCTCCCTGAAGGTCAACATTTCTTCAACGATGTGACAGATAACACGGTTACACTAGACAGCTAAATAGGTACACATTAGACGGATCATTTAGGACACCATGGAGGCCCAACCCCAAAGATGAGTTGAAGTCGTGGCTTCAGTTCACAAGCAACTATTGTTAGCTCGAATCAGCTGTTTTGCCTGTTAAACTGCAGTATATAATTATTCGTATAATACTCATAGTTCTGATATCGTAATAAGTTTCAGCAGCAAAAGAGAATTTCACTAAAAACATATTACGTTTATTCGAAAGAACTCTCAAAACTACTCGGGAGCTTCAACAAACCAAGGGACTTCGTAAGTAAGCGTCAACAATCCTATGAAATTTGTATTATATATGCTATTATCATTATACTATTGAATAGTTCAAGTCTCCACTTCAGCAACAAATGCGATCTAACACAGGATGGAATAATGGACACATAATGTCTACGGTGACGCGGAATCCATGTATAAAAGTATTCCCCCGTGGAGTCAGCATGCAAGAGCACAGCAAGTGGGGGAGAAGAAAAGAACTGAATAAAACATCATCAGTAGGAGTACGAAAGCGCACGGAAGAACAGCGGGCAAGGAGGAGAGACGTCCCGAAGGCCAGGGTTCCCACGGATTCGCTTCTCCCAGTGAGATTGGATGGGCAAACCTAATTAACCCTATGCCCCAACACCCCCCAAAGAAGCTGCGCCAACAATCAAATAGAAGAAGTAATAAGGGAGATATGGAATATCATTAAACACGTGGAACCATTGCACGAGGGTGTTCTCACAGAGGATCAACGCACTTGCGAACAGCATGTCGGGGTAGAAAAGCAAGAACAGAACGAAGAGTTATCAGTCTACGAGCATGAAAACGGAAGGAAGGAAAGTGGGCAGGAAAGAAACGCCATCACCATTGTTAGTTTCCCTCTTTAAGGCCTTCTTGAACCATTTGGTCACATTTCAGGTAATACTTTTCCTACCAAAATCAATTCCGTTGAGATGTGGAAGTTTTCTTAGCCAAGGCAACGGTGTTGCAAAGAGAGACAGAAAAATATACTTGAGGAGTTGAAAACTGCGACACCGACACCACCTGAAGCCGGCGGGTGTCTGACGCAGGCTCCTACTAACCTAAGATTCCGACTCCGTTTCAGTAATAAACTCAGGCAGTCAACAAAAGTAAGTAATTTTATCCCAACTCCGACTCCTGGTGCGTATCCGACTCGGATTCCATGCACCCAGAATAATCCACCTTGTCCAATTAAAATGGAAAACCATCAACGGAAAACAACTGTGCATGGGAGCGGAGGGACGGCATCCTCTGAAACTTGGCACCTTATGGAAGCTCAATAGGTTGAAGAAAAGCTACGAAACCCAAATGTACCAAAATGAAGTACACTGAACGACATATACGGAATGTTTCGCAAAAGTGCCCCGAGCGCATGTTACAAGTCGTACACTGAACGTCCAAAATTAACAACAGACAGACCGACCAACAGACCCATTTCTAGGGACGAGCACAGGTCCAGGCTCCTGCCCTCTCAGCGCTATTGTCGTTATCTATAGAGAAATAAAGTTGGGGGAATAACCCTAAACATTGTTGGCGTTGTTATATTATTAATTTTTAGCACGACGCATCCGCTGACAGGAGCTACCTCGCCACTGCGCCGCGAAAACGAAAGTACAAGTATACGTTTAGTCTTAGCTGCCTCGTAGCTTTCCCCGGCTCCTAATGCTTCCCGCGTCTTTTCTAACCAAGTTATTCTGTATCTTTCCTTATATTTTCGTTTTCGGGGGTTGAGTCCTTAGGAGACTTTTTTTCTTGGGGAGGGGGGGGGAGACAGGGGAGTGAGGTGGCGGATTTGCCGCAAACTGTAATTATAATAATATTGGTACGTACACAACGTAGTGCCGAGTGTCCAAAAATTACAGAACTGTACATAGGAATCGAATCAGAGACTCCAGGGGGCCAGTGGGCTGACGTTACACGGCAATATCGTGAGTCCAACTAGTGTGAGAACAGAGCACAGGAAATAAATAATTTCAGTTCATAACGCACTACGGCAACGCGTGTAAAGCGTTAGAGTGCAAAAGAAATGTTCCTCGGAATCCAGATTATTTCACAGAAGACTTCAAATTTTCTTGTATCCCTATCTCAACAAGGCTGTGCTAGCTCGCTTCAAAGGTTTTATCTGCCGCAGGAAAACAATGGGACCAAAAAAGAAGCATTGTAGCAAAATGACGCTGGCTGGTATGAACAGAGTTAACTATTCCTCCCTTGCTGTCGCTCATGAGCAAAGTCTGAGATATTGCTATTCAAACTAGCCAAGCACATTAATTTACAAGAGAGAATCCAATTGTGAGTACTTGTCACATTGCCTAGGAAAAGTCATATGTATATGTATATATTCACCAAGAAACTTTTTCGCTCGAGGTGATTATTCTTCAGCGCTGACTAATGAGGAAACGTTTTAGAAGATAACTTATTCTTCGCCCCGCTATGTAGAAAAAAAAAACGTTCTATACATGATTTTCCACAGAATTTTTTCATATTGATACCTTTCTTGCAGCATATTTAAGAATATTTTTTTTGCTTGGTCAAACAATATAAATGCATTATATACGTATATCGCACGTATTATAGTTAACACAATTTTTCACTTACTGACCTGATACATATATACTGTATCGTAACTACAAAAGTACGCAACAATTTCAGAAGAAAACCATGAGCATTTATGCATATAACTAACTAGATTCTTCAGCGTAGGTATCAACTTGATAAAAATATTGTGATTTTTTTTTTCTGAGAATTTCCTCTTCAAAAAAAAGAAAATCTTACAGTTTTCCGCTTAAAGCAACATAACTTTTTGCTATTTATGTGTACAACAGACACCTAAGTTATCAAAATTAATAGAAAATACGTATTTTTTACTCAAGTATTTCGACTTAAAGAGAATATTTTCATTTTCCAAAATTACGGTGTCAACAACTTGCTATAGGAAATACAAAAGTACAGACTCAACACAGCATTTGTGACCGTTAAACAATAAAAAATAAGAGAATAATTATCAATAAGTAATTACTAATTAATCATAAATACGAAGCAGCAACAAGTACAGTCGAGCAAGCACGACACGCTTAATGCAAAAATCAACAGCGTTCCAACACTTCAAACACATCTACAAAATTCAACAAAATGAACAGAGTGGCACCTCGTTACTAAAATAAAAATAAATTCAACTAATGACAAGTTAGACAAATGAACGGATAATCAAAATTGTCTAACTTGTTGTTACCTACTTGAATAAATTCAAATTCAACCAACGACAAATTAGACAAATGAATGGATTGTAAAAATTTGTAATAAATTTCCTAAGTTTTGTACGGACGAACCAGAATAATAATTTAATTTTTTTAGTTCCACCAAATTGAAACAAATAGTCTAAATTCCAGTAGTGGCAAATTGGAATAATTAGTTTTACTTTGAGTATTGCCAAATTCAAAATACATGCAATGAGATACATTCTTTATTATTTTTTGATCTGTGAATGCAGACAAAAAATTCGAGCTTGGATTTTTCAACAGAAATCCCTTTGAAGGCGATCCAAAATTGTAAAAAGTTGTAGCGAAACTATCGTCATGCGAAACACTTTAAGCAACCAGCCGATGTCTAAAGGGAGAAGCATCGGTAAATACCAGCCGTTTGCATCTCCGCTTATTCATCAGTTCTATTCTATTGGGTCTACCAAACACATTCAGTTCAGCAGACCAAAGAAGATAATTTTAGGAACTAAACATAGTACACATAACTGCATCTCTTAGCCCTGGAAATAACTTGTTTATAGTTATGTGATACACACGCTATAGTTCTCTCTGAGTGTACTATGCTTGGTACTACGAACTATCATCAGTGGTCCTCGCAACAAGATGTGCTTGGATGAAGCGCATCGATACGATAGCTAGAGATTTGTCTGCGCGTGCGGCTAAGTTCTGGATACGAGTTCTTGCTTTCAAGTAGTTCGACTTGTTTTATTCGAGGAAGGAAGAGTTAGCTAAAGTAACGAGAGCACCACTTCCTTGGAAACACAAATTTTCTCTGACGAGCAGAAGATGCAGGCAAGAAAAACAGTCCGAAGCAAAAATTATAGAAGGCGAAAAAATGTACGCATAGAAAAAATGGCAATAAGGAATATCGGAAAAAGAGAACATCTACACAAAAATAGCAATAAATACAACTAAACAAAAAATGCTAAAATATACTTTATAGGTATATATCAAATTAAAAAAATAAGAAATATTAATAATAGCAGCAAACTTTTAATACTTGTAAGAGAAGGAACAAAGTGAAAATATATGCGAAAATTAGTAAAGAAGCAACCAGAGAACGAACACAAAACAAAAATATTGAAAATGAAATAAGGGAATAAGCACGATTAGGGTAGAAATGAGAGTATTAGGAAATTTTAAAATTATAAATACATGCAAACAGTAGGGAAAAAAGAAGCAGGCAATGGTAACTACAGAGAATGAATGATACAATCAGAATAGGAAGGTCAGCAGAGTAGGATGCTGGCTGGCTACAGAAGAACGAGGAATTGAGAAATGTAGATATGGTTTATGCAACTAATTCTAATATTCTACGTGCATCATAAATAGACGAAGATACTATAAACTATGTTACAAAATAGTAAGAAGAGAATTTGTCATGTTATTCAACATCTATTATATCAGCAGAAAGATGTTGTAGCAGCATCATTATTAGTATTTTCAGCATCAGAGTTAGTATCGTTATTAATATAAGTCGAATGTGAGAAATTCAGAGCGTCAGAAGTTACGTCTGCTGGCGAAAAACGTATAAACAAGAATATTAAATTAACTGGTGAATAAGATGAATGCAATTTATACTCGTACGGCATATATTTCTATGTAACAATATATGCAGCATGTTCTGCTACATACTTATATCATATGTACTGTATTGCCGTCGTTCCCAACAGAGAAAATGCCATGAGTATTATTGTCTTGTAGAATATACGTTGAATAATATAGCTAAATGAGTAACTTGAGTAACTAAATTCCCTGCTATTGTCGTGATGGTTCGATAAAATTGCGTCGTACGAGTCATGGCTGCAGATGCAACGTCCTTCCTAATTCGTGGAAGGACGGAGTTCCGGCCCGCAAAGTAAGGTGTCAATTATACCACAGCGAAAAAATATATGTGCAGCTCATACTATACATGTGGCTAACGCACATGTATGCCTATATTGATGATCAATACTCGTATCTTCACTAACATTACAAGTAGTACCATGCAGTTTCTTCAGTCACAACTCAAGAGACTCTCCAACAAAAACGATATCAACGATTCTTATAAAAATCTTCAGTTTCCGTAAGAGACCGTAATTTCCCACGGTCCATATGAGAGAGTTATTACACAGGTAGCTAGTGTGAGCAAAGAACCAACTACATAACTTCAGAACAAGTAGACATCTGGAGTAGATATGCCACGAAACTAATATCAAATCCAAGCCTCTTGGTGAAGAACCAGTGAAACTGCATCACAAAATGTTTGCTATTTCGCCTCATTGCTAACTTATCGATGGCACATTGCGAAATTTAAAAAATTTAGAACGAAAATGCATCATGTTCTTTCGAAAAAAAAATCTTTCCAAAATCTGTGAGGAAAACAACCAGAGTTACCCCCAAAAAGTGTACCGTAACCCCACACGGTTAGGCTTATCCCGGAGTATGGGTTACAAGCTGCGGGTTAAGTATTCAATACGTTCAAGAAAAAAGTACGGTTTAAGAAATGTATTAGAAACAGGAACGTCAGGTTGCAGCAGTAAACTGAAGCAAGATGCCATTTGTGAGGCAGTAGCCGGACAATTTAACCCCACAGACCCCGGCATAAATACATTTCTTTTACTTTAACAACGTTACGAATACTAACTTATCCACTCCACGTTCTTGAGACACACAAATATTTGCGCACCAGTAGGACGCATGAAGCAAAATACGTTACTTTCCGAATGCTTTTTTTGTTTTCCCACACGCTAGCCCCCACTGAATGATTCTAATATCCTGAAGTTAAACAACAAACGCAAAAAATCTAATACAACACTACATCAAGACTAATGAAACCTTGGACTCCACCTAACAATATGTAAATATTAGTCATATGGCAAGTATACAATCCATGAAAAATTACAGCATAGCGTACTCTTAATTCAAGAAAATTATAGCAAAGGTAGTCGATCCAAAAGACAACCATACCAAAATATGGATTTTTGGAATCAAGTCAGAACCTACTATTTATTGCTGAAAATTAAAGTAAATGTGGTTATTCACACTCTGAAACTTGAAAAGTATACCAACCGTGCAGTAGTGATTAATGTAACATAAAAAGCAGATGCCTAAATATTGGTTGGCATCGTTCAGATCGACAACTTTTGCTTAATTTCTGATTCCAAGATGGCAACGCCGCCAACTACCTAACATAATCTACTCATAGTTCCATGATAACTAACAAAGAATAATAAGTCTAAACTAATTATACCATTAACGAAAGCAGGCCAAAAGTTCATAGTAAGTTCATACTACGCATCACCAGACAGTATATATAATAAAAAGAATAGAATTGATGTATATATAGAGTCGAACAAATGCTGTGTTCAGCTGTAACAGTGACTCAACTTGATGTAAAACAAAATTCATTCATATTGTTAATCCAATAATGAAAAATTATCGAGTATTTTATATTTCTCATCAATAAATCTCATAAAAGATCTTCAAATTTGGAGCATGGCTGCAACGGGACATAAATGACAATTATCATTATAAACATGATAATAATAATAATAAACACAAATGATGAATAGTAATAAAAGGTAAATAAAATTGTAGTGAAATATGAGGTAGCTCACAGCATGAATAATGAACATTAATCACAAAAATTGATTTGGCTATTGCATTTTGCACTACTGTTTGCAGCACCACAGACACTGCTGTAGTTATCAGCTGCACCACACTATCTGCAGCTTCCTTACAAATTGCGTGATAACAATAGTGAAAATTCCCTTGCTCGAATAGCGCCTGTTCATTTAATATAAATTTCTCATCACTTTAGAATGCACTAATAGCCGCAGTAAATTTACATAGCAATGAACAACTGCTTCTTTAAATAATAACTTTCATGATGATTTCCAGAATATGCAGAAAAGATTAGCAATTTCTAAAATTTTAACAAAATATTTCAACAGAAAGATATAGTTTATGACAACTTTCGCAAAAAACTACAAGTAGGAAAAAATTCTTCAATCACAAGCAGTGATAAACAATAATAATCATCAATAATTGTAGCTGAATAACCAAAACTCTACAATAGCTCACAAGTATCAGCAATAATTTTTAGGCAATAAGGCAAGTATTGGACACATAAGATTTATTGGTTGTTGTATTATTAACAGTAAATACAGCTATTAGTGATAAGCCATATACACTGCCCATAGCTACGGAAGTAGTGACGCCACTATTAGTTTGGTTCTACTACTAGTTAACACACAATCGACTAGTTAGTTTACTAAGAGGCTCTGCTGGCTATAGTCTCAGGTTAGTATTGTACACACGAACGTAAGCCTAGAGAATACACAGTATTTCATGAAGAAGACAGCAGTGAGACAGTTTTAATACAATGGTGTTAAAACACAGACAATACTGTCCTGAAAAAGGAACAAATGTGAACCTAATTTGTGAGAAACACAATGAAACGTTAGGAGTAACAAACGTAGAGTTTTTACACCAAGTATGTTATTATCCAATTGTTGAACGTTGGGGCTTAACATACACGAACAGAAGCGGATGTTATGAGTTACACCGGTCGAGTTTTGTTGTACATACAAGATTAGCTGTCTCTGAAACATTGGGCGCAACACACGTAGAGTTTTCTATACCAGCTCTATTGCCCTCTAATCGAGAAACGTTAGGAGAAGCCGAGAAGTTGCTGTTTTTTTGACAACAAATCTGTAGCCATCCAATGATTGTAAGAACACTGACAGCAAGGAATTGTCTCGTTTAACAATGATCTATGTATATGACCAATAAAATTTTCTCTAATTCCACAAAGAATTCTCTAATAGGTAACATATTTGGTGGAAGTACTCAAAGAAATACGTTCACATCAATAGTACTAAAAATTTAGATAGACTTATCTTAAACCTTTCAAAAACGAGAATACTCTTTCACTACAATGACGTAATATGAGTATATAACTATTTCTGTAGGGACTTGACTACCCAAATGTTTGGTGCAAATCCCGCAGATATTTCCAACGGTTTTTCAGTTCTCATGCTAACTTCTAACTGAACTTGTCAGAATACTGATAAGAAATACCATAAAGTAACTGCACCAAATCCATTAAGTACTTACATATAATAATATTGGAATAATACTTATTTTAAAGTAATGAATAGTAGTAATAGTAATAAATTTACTCTAAATTGAAAATTACCATTTCTGTGTTGTTTTCAAAGAAATCACAACAGACAACTTACTGGATGCAGTAACTGCATTGTTCACTGCGGACGAAAGCCCGTATGTTCTACTGAAGCTATACAGTATACACTGCCCACTCCACACCATAAAGATCTATAATGATGCCTTATTTTTTCGTAACGGAATAGTTACATGGATGAGTGGCAGAGCCAATAAACGTTTCCAAATCATTACAATTATAACTATATGTATGATGATTATATCTATAATTACAATAATAATAATTAATATAACATGAATAAAGTTTCAGGAGTGATACAGTAACAACTGCCAATCTAAATTTTGCATTTACTTTACCTCCAGAATAAGTAGCAAAATATGTAGGTATATTCTACAAGTAAATATTCAGTAGTGATGACGTAACAGCTGCAAATTTTGAAGGCAGTTATACCCAAAAAAATAAATAATATAATATCTATGTCTCAAATATCGAGCAATGATGCAGTAACAACTGCAAATATTAGAATAAAAGTAATCTTGGCTACTCAGATACAAAGCCTAGTATGGCAAAAACTGACTGGCCGTAATATTAATAAAATCCTACCATTATCTAGGTAAAATTTAACATCAGCATAGGTTTGTGAGATCATAAGACTAGAAGAGAAAAATACTAAACACTACTTTTCATCTACTAGTATCTAGGAACAGTCCCACAGAGGTAGTGATAAGGAATGACTAGAGACAGTCAGTGAACATCGAAATGAAACTATGAAATTTTTCTCCTTATTCCCAAGAAAATAATATGATCATATTAATGACGATAATAATTATGTCAAAGTTTCCGTTGTAATACTAAATTTTTTTGATGTAGCTACACACTAAAAGATAGTAGATTGAACAGTAATGAAACCCATGCAAACTCTTGATTGATTCTCTACATTTGTTATAATTACCAGTACGGTATGATGAAGTTTCTATTCTTATAAAGATGATCCATACTTCCACAGATCACCAAAACTTAAAAAAAAATGCACATTATTCAGTTTACAAAAGTTTAAAACTTTTTGTATTTTCCAGCAACTCGAACGAAAGATTTTAATACGCTCATTTTAAAGGATTGGTTCTCTTACCTACAACAATTTTCAAAATACGTCCATGCTTTTAGTATTGTAAACGCGTGAATAGAAATTCATGAAGAAAATATCGAATAGAAAATGTTAGTCCTTCAGTGAATGATGCACAAAAAAGTCCTTAAACCAATTAGTGTTGTTTGTCTGGGAAATAACCAATAACACCAGGAAAGGAAGGTTCAACCCATTAACCCGACATGAAAGATTCCACCCATTAACCATGCTGATCTCATTGAACAGGCGTGGAAGGTTTAATAAGGTTAACCATACATGGAAGATTTAACCCGTTAACCAGGTATGAAAGATTTAACCCTTTAACCAGGTATGAAAGATTTAATCCTTTAACCAGGTAAGAAAGATTTAACCCTTTAACCAGGTAAGAAAGATTTAACCCTTTAACCAGGTATGAAAGATTTAACCCTTTAACCAGGTAAGAAAGATTTAACCCTTTAACCAGGTAAGAAAGATTTAACCCTTTAACCAGGTATGAAAGATTTAACCCGTTTACCAGGCACGGCAGGCTAGACCCACATACCCTAAAACAGCGCGCACGGAAAACCTGTAGCGTATTACTACAGGTACAGCTACAAATTCAGTGATCTAGAGTCAAAATATAAATGAGTCGCCACTGATCGTACAAATAAGACGGTACTGGCAGAGTATCCGTCCTTGGCTCAACGTATGTCTTAGGTTAAAATAGGTCAAGTTATTCTAGAATAGGTTAGGAAAGATTCAATTCAGCTAGAATAGGTAGGTACACACATGAATCCTGAATTTCACGCTGTACCTACTCCCATAGGACTATCAGTGTGGTTGGGAATAGAAGGAAGCGATGTGTATATATATTTGGGATACAGCATCCTCTGTCGTCGTCTTCAATGCTTCCAAGTCGAAATTATAAACAGGAACATATATTCATATTATATTCCTCGTTCTCTTCAAGCAAACTTATAAGTCGAAAATGAAAATATGAAAATATATTACTGATAATCATTTAACCACAAGTGACGTCGGAGAAGAAGTCCACCTGGAACACACTAAAGAAAACCACATCTCTTTTATATACGTAATTTTCTCAATTTTTTTTCTCATAGGCTAACCAACAATGACGAAGAAAGACATCATTGTTTGTTCACTTCTTGACAGGGCACATCGTTTATACTGACCATTTTATAAGTAGCCTACTCCTTGGGATACTTTTTGATAGAAAGAGGGCAGGGAAGAAACAAGCGGTCGGTTGGTGCTTTCCACAATAATACTCTCAAAGAGCATTGTACGAGTGCTGGCTCAATAATCTAAATACTGACGAGAATAGAAATCTAAGGTTACAGGAGAAAAAGCTGTATTATTGTCAGTATTATGATTATTAGATTTACGATATTTTGTTTCGCTGCGAGGACTATCATCATTATTTTTACAATATAAGGCGCTACAGGCACTCTTCCTCCTTTAGTATTCCTATTGCAGGAAGGTAGGGATAAGCCATCCCTTTTTCACGAACCGGCGTCCAAAAACTGGATGGAATCCGAGGCGTGGGCAGCGTCTCAGGAGGAACGTGGAACGCACGCACGACGGTGTTTTCACGCGGGATCAACGCGGATGGGTACAGAGATCTGGTAAAACCGAGGAAGAACATAGCAGAAAAACTAAACCCCGTAAATTCCACGTATGAAATTACAGGATCCAGTGACCGTTACAGCAGTGGAGCCGGTATGGCGGCTCCAGCGCACCCGTACCCCGTTGCTGGGTCCGTCTAAACAACAAAAACGGGTAGTGCATTCTGAGTTTACTATACTCTGTCCATTTTATCAAGGTAACTTGGGAGAGGTCAAATTCCTCTACAGCGTTGCCAATTCTATGGGCATTTCTGAGATTTTTCTATATGCAGGTAGTGGGCGGGGCTAAGATATGGGCCGAACAAAATCTCAGAAATGCCCATGGAATTGGTAACGCTTTAGGGGAATTTGACTATCCCGAACTGCCTTGATAAAATGGACAGAGTATAGCGGGACACTTGCTAAAGCAGCTGACATGTCAGTAATTTATTTAGTACCCACGCAGCTGAGTTTACAAGAGCACAATAAAAAAACATTCGGACGCTGAGAAGCACGTGTGAAGGCAAAAAGAGGCTGTCATGTGAACCCGCCTTTAGCTCTCCAATTAGGAAAGATACGGATAATATGGATATTACTCGAGCGCTGGTTAGCACATCCTATGCCCACCGCAGTGGCTGTGATAAACACACTCCTAGGAAGGCATTACGAAAGTGATCATACATGGACACTTGCCAGGCAACAGGTTAACAAACAACATTCCGTATAATGCTATGCCTCTGAGGCACAGACGTTTTGCTCAACCCGTTACCGGGCAAGTGACTCTTAATAGTCACTTCCATGCTGGCATTCATGCGGAAGCGTTTCTCAGGGGTTAATATTTCCCGGGTGTGGATCGGAAACGTCGAGTTACGCTACATATCCGAGGGTTGACTTCTCCGAAACTTGAGACAGGTGCGCCGATTTCGTCACTTTGAATCGAATTTCATGAGCTAACCTCCAATCGGTTACCTTTGACACAGTTGAAAACTCTAATCCTGCTCCGTAAAATAGAGTTTTCGGTCGTCACAAGCGTAATCCGGCAATTACTAACACCTGCAACACGATTCGAACTGGCGAAACAAGCGCTTCTCTCTCAAGTTCCGGACAAGTCTAGCCTCACAGGCTGAGCCTGTGACAGTCGCAGGTCGGCGCCATCTTACGACAGGATAGATTCCTGTGTATCCTAAGGCCGGGGTCCCATCGACGCAACCCAGATCGTGCGAAACACAGTCAGTCTCAGGCGCCATTTCTCCCGTAAAAAATTGCATTGAATCTCTTGTTGTATCAGTGGGACCCCGACCTACATAAGGTCTTGCAAGTTCAAAGATAGTCTTAGTTTAGAAAGTGTGTGAATCAACACGTTGCTGAGTCCTTCCTACGAAAGACTACAGTGTTTCATGAGAGGAAAAGCAAGGGGCATGAGTGTGTCGACAGGAACGGGGAACCAATGCACGAGGGTGTTCCTGCACTGGATCAACGGGCGTCGGCAACAGCACGTTGACGTCAGTAGGATTTCAGGGAAAGTTGACGTCAGTAGGGGTTCAGGGAAAGTTGACGTCAGTAGGGGTTCAGGGAAAGTTGACGTCAGTAGGGGTTCAGGGAAAGTTGACGTCAGTAGGGGTTCAGGGAAAGCTGACGTCAGTAGGGGGTTCAGGGAAAGTTGACGTCAGTAGGGGTTCAGGGAAAGAATAATGCAAAATTATGACACTTTTGATCCATATAAGAAACAAAGAAATATCCAAACCAAAAAATAGTAGCTGGCACTAAAATGTTGCCTTTTAAGGATCAGTACTTGAAGGAAGAATGTCTGGAAATTATCTAAGTCCTGTTCATAGCGCCTTTTCAGGAGGATTTGTTTTTTTTTCGTTTTACAGCTTTAAAAATTCCCGTTTTCTTTGGAAACCTCCACATAAAAAGCACCAACCGTTTTCTACAAAGAAGGAGAAAGGAAATGGTTTACGCACTCCGTCCTTCTTCCGTCTCCCCGCCCTTTTTCCACCACTTTCACCATATGAGGCTGAACCTTTTCTTTTTGGGCACGTTATTGACGGAGATCTTCTTGAGCGGCCCGTTATGGTTTTTGCGAGGTTTGAAAAGATTTACCTGGAGCCCCACTTTGATCTTCTTGGTGAGGGCGCCCTGGGGGAAGACCGCCTGGACCTGAGGTACCACCGTCGATGACACCATCCCTCCGTCTGGGCCGATCGCGTGTACCTGCCAACGTAGTGGCTTGTTAGTACTGCAGAGGGGGGAGGGGACATATTAGTATCAGGGTGAATTTCCCGAGAAACAGGGATCAGCAGTTCACGGAATTTCCCGGGAACTGTTTTTAGTTCCCGAGAAAATCGGGTAATTACCTTTCTTTCATACCGTAACGTTTGTCACGCTGGACGTAATGTTATTCATTCGAGACGCAAATTAAGTGATGGAAGAAAGGGTATTGCAGCTAGTACTGTCGTTTAATTACCAGAATTCCTCGGGCACGGGAAACAGTTCTCGGGAAACTCTGTGAAATGCTAAGTCCTAATTCCTGAAAAACCCCTAGTTAGTATAGACACATCCCACTATAACTCTGCATTAACTAGGCAGTATTATTTTGCTACACTGTCCTACTACAATCCTAAGGGGGAAAAAGCCTTAGTAGCGAGGTAGCTCAACCTGTTAAAAAAAAAACGTTAACAACAAATATGCGAAGCCAAACCAGTAACAAATTGGACCTTAATTATCGCTATGTCCCACTTTAAGAAGAGCATGCAGTAAAAAAAAAGTTCTAGGGCCCAACTTGAGAAGAGGATGCATTGAAAATAAAGTTCTTCGGCCCAATTTAAAAAGAGGATGCAGTAAAAAAATACCTTTCTAAGGCCTAACTTAAGACGAAGCAGTAAAAAAAAGTTCTGGGGACCAATTTCAGGAGAGGATGCAATAAAAAAAAACGTTCTAGGGATAGTTGCACGGCTGACGTGCATGTGCGCAAATAGAAAAAGCAACAAGTCCAACGTTCTTAAGTATCTTTTTTATCTACAGTACTGAGTAAGTGAATAAATTATTTTAGTCTCCTGAGACACAACTACCGTGTTTCCCGTGTGGAAACAGAAGGGACCCGTAATATGTGGATAGAAACGCGGAACCCATGCATGAGGGTGCTTCTACGCAGGATCAACGCGTATGAGAACAACACGTTTGGAAACAAGAGAAAGAATAGAGCACAAAGTGATCAGCTGACGCAAGGAAATGGAAGGAAAGCAAGTGGGCAAAAAGAAAAGACGTTCAGCCTAGCCCCAAAGCAGACCCCCCTCCTGAGGGACCGATTTCTCAGCTCAAGTCTTTCGACGAAGACAGCGCTCCTACCTCCTGACGGATGCGGGTCACGATGGCGAAGTACTGGGGGAAGTCGGTGGTGAGGATACGTGTAATTCTGTTGGTGTTTAGGTCCTCCAGCTGCTTCAACTCTGTGGGGAGAATTTGTACTTGATATAACATCCCAATTTGGTGATGATACCGCTTGCATCATTGGCTCTTGTTTCACAGAGTCAGCAATGCATAAGACTGGTAGCATGGCTACGAAGGTACGAAAATATGATGTAAACAAGCATGCCATCGGCTGTGACGTCAGCGTTGCCGTAAATTCTCCCGAGGAAATACCGTGTTCATTTGTCGGTGACTCGAATTGCTATCAGCTCTAACTTTTTGCTACGCCAGAATTTCGTGGCTTTAAGGTAGTTTCAAAGGAAATTGAAAGCTTGAATTAAATCAAACAGTAGCCTTCATCGTTGCCAAAGTCATAACTTTCACCATTAAAATTTTCAAACTTGACATGAGAAACCTGAACCTGCGACTACAGCACACAGCAGCGTAGGTACTAGGTAGTATAGACATAAATAATTGGGTAGTTCTACAATGATAAGTTTGATCACTGGGTTCGCTATTCTGGACAGAGCTTCTTAGGCTAATCCTGAACCGACTTTTGGGACGACATCAAACTTAACATGTAAAAGCTGTCTCAAGGCAAATCGGTTGGAATTACTTCTAGATCACACTTTCAACGCCGGAAAAGCCTCAAACACAGTTTCCCAAACGCCACAACTTCCACTTACAATCAGCATCCACTTCCATTCATCACACATGCAACATACACTTCCACTCATTACACAATCTCTACCCACAACCACTTTCACCACAGAACGCACCTTCACCACAAGTTCCACAAGTCACCGCTTTTACTAAGTTATATTGGATACCTGGAAGCAGATGGCTTTAAGGCCCATTCCCAAAAAGGAGCAGAAACTCATTCTCCGACCCTTAATGAGCGACTGCCGATATGTATAAAAAAAAATCGAGCGTCTAAAGAAAAACCTCAGCCAAAGAGGTGACTGCCCCACATAACAGTCGTGTCCAAAATCACAGACTACGCACCTTCCCCATCGAAGCTCTCATTAAGGACCTCCTGGACGGCGTCCTCGGTGGCCTCGAGTGTGTGCTCGCGCCAGGTCTCGCCGTTGTCCGAGCGCAGGATCACAATCTCGCGCTCCTTGCCGCGCAACGACGCGAAGTGCGGCACTTCCAGGATAACAGGTCTGCAAAAGTTCACAGTAAACTTCATAACTGCATTCTTATTGTCATCTACTATATAATAATTCACGTCGTGTTTTTATTTATTTATTTATTTATTTATTTATTTATATATTTATATCTTTCCTGTCACGCTCTATGGGAATAAGATAGGAGAA
>LQNS02278070.1:12067973-12078384 GCA_001587735.2 Parhyale hawaiensis
CATGGCAGCCTTTTGCAGCGGCGTCCTGGTGAGCTCTGTTCTCCAAGACACTTTAGATATAACAGAATCAATGACCTGGCCTGCACCCAACCAGCAGCCTTTTAGACAAGCACGAGTAAGTTGGCGGCATCTGCTTACAAAAAATTATCGTTCAGGATTCAGAAAAGGATGAATATTTATGGAGCGTTGTATTCTGGATACCAAAGGCCATTTAGTTCTAGCGCACCGAGAACTGAAAATTTGAGCTATTCTCACTTTGGCGGTATTTGCAGCTAATGCAAATGAAGAAGAGCAAGAGTCTACTGCTTTATAGCTAGCTAAAAGAAATCTCAGCTTGCATCTACGCCAATTCCAGCCAGCCAGCAATCCAGGCAGCTCGCATCATGAAGTGGCTCGCAGACTGCCGTGCAATATTTTAATTATGTCGTCTCCCAGTCTATACTTACTCCGAGAGGGGAGCATCCCAGCAAAATTGGTCATAATTTAACATTTTCGTTTTTTTTTCTGAAATTTCATACTTAGAGGGAAGCGGATCTGTGTCCAAAAAATTTTGGCCCTGGGCGCATTGAAACACCTCTAAATGGGGGCAAAGTCTCCCTCCCGGGAGAGGGTAAATTTTGAAAGTCGACCGATTTGGCTGAAACTTTGCAATTATATGTATTCTAATATAAAAAATAAAATCGATTTTCTTCTATAAAATTTTCTCCTTTTCTTCTTCGTTTTCTGTTTATTTTCATATTCAGGGGTGGCTCATGTATTTTTATGAAATTTTCAGCTTATCTGATTTCGCTTAAAGAAACTGATTTATAGGTTTTGAAAATCAATACCTAGAAAATGCGGAAGAAAATAGGAAATTTTTATAGAAGAAAAACTTTTTATTTTTTTATTTTACACACACTGTGCAAGTTTCATAGCAAACTGACAAAAAATTCATAACGTCATATTTGTGTGTGACGTCACATATGTATAAGGCCATAATTTTTAGATATATATTCATAATTCCGATTGTTTTGTTTATGGAAACACCTTATTTGATAATCAGAGACATTTTCAGCCTGATAAGACAAATATAAACAACAACAGATAGGTATATGTAAAAACATTTTTTTAGTTTTTTGCTTCTATAAAATTTCATTTTTCAGCATTTAAAACGCATCATCTCATTCAATATTCATACTATGAGAAAAACAAAGGCAGTATTGGAAAGAAGAATTTCATACCTATAAAAACTACCAAACTACTTTTTCGATTTTCGCCCTGATTTTCAAAATAAATACAGATGAATTCGAAAAAATGAGGTAAAAAATAAGATGGTAGCTTTGTAGCTATTGAATTTCTCTTTCCAAAACTGTCTTTGATTTTGTTTTTGCATGAAAACTGTAGGAGATGATACGTTTTTAGTAAACAATATAAATATGCAAGCTTAACCTGAAATTCGACGATAAAACGAAAACGAAGAAGAAAACGGGAAAATTTCCACGAACAAAAATATTTTCTTTTCTAATTTTACATAGTGTGTGCAAATTTCGTAGCAATCGGACGGTAAACAAAACAAGTAGCAAAAAGTCTGGGGTGCTCTCCATAATATTTTTCTAGACGGTACTGGCGGCAGGTCATAGGCTCGGAGGAAACATAGCTGGAGCGGCTCTCAGCTACCATCGCTGCAGCGACTGATGTAAAAATTGGCTGTTACTCCCGTGCTTCAATACCCCAACGTTGGTGGTGGTCAACCTGGCTGAGTGACTGGCTTACAGCCAATTTTCCGGGGCAATTAAATGGCCTGCACTTCGTCAGTCACATAGGTACTGAAGCACCGACTCGTGAACTTGGTAGCAAAATACAGCATTAGCATTCAAGAGGAGACCGAAACTTAAGGCAGCTCCCAGTAACTATGAGTGAAAGCATTGCGAATGCTATACGCTCATGAGCGTCAAGACTTTCCTTCCCTAGTGTGGACTCAAACTCCCGACGTCAATAACATTGGGACTGAGCTCTGGGAGTGTAAGATAATCTTAAAGCTAGTTTACAAGTCTTTACTGTTATTCTCCTAGGGATTCCGTCAATAAATACATTTGCTAGCCGGAACGTTGTGTTTGAAATATTACACAGGTGAAAGTATAGAAGCTACCCATGATTCTCAAGAACAACAAAGAGTCGGCTTTGAGCTATTGCTCCTCGGAGGTCATATATGTACATGATTTCGAACTTGGAATGAAACATGCACAGCTTTTTCACATTTCGCATTAATAAGGCACGAGCATATATATTATGAAGACTGGAACTTCTGTTCTGCAGAATTTTTAGAAGTCCCAACTAGTTATTACATCACGGTCACTATCTTTTCACCGTAGTTGATAAAAAATCCAATCAAATACGTAACAGCTTAAGAATTTCCCACAGTAGCATCAGCCAAGGTGATAGACTCAACTGTCTGCTTTAAGTAATAAGAACTGAAACACGAAAACAAACATCGCTCCTCAGCCCAAAAATTTGGACTAACCGTGAGACAAATCTAAGCTCATTCCATGATTTTTCAAAACAAAGTCCCCGCCGCTCCCTGTCTCAAGATTTAAAGTCATAAGAATGCAAGAACAAAAATAAAAACTAGGCCTAATACATGGATACTTACCCTAAGAACTTGGCCCCGGCGGGCCCCATCTCGAGGATACGGGAGGCCAGGGCCTCGCCCTCCATGAGGGGTGGGGCGTGTACCAGCTTGTCCTTCTTAAGGTAGCGGCAAGTGATCCTCATGGGCATGGCTGCCTTGCGCGGGGGGATGATCACCCGCACTCCGGAGTGACGGCAGCCACGCATGGCGCCACCACGGGCATCCACCATGAAGCTCACCAGGAACCTTGGATGACGAGGGGAGAATTAGTTACAACTGGGAAGTAGTTAATATAACCTACTTGGCTACTAAATCAAAAGAAGTACTAATCCTAATGTTTCCTTTCAGCAAGATCGTAAATGTGACCGCTGCACTACAAAATCATTTCATTTCCCTTGGATGACCAGGGGAATACTAGTTATAACTAAGAAATCAAGACTATAAATGTACCTGTGTAGTCAATAGTACGAGCACTGATCTTTATCTATATTCATTCCTATTCTGGCATCAAAGATGTAGCTACTAGAGCACAAAATTACTTCATTTACATTGGATAACTAGCGGAAAGATAGAAAGAGAGCGACTCGCGCCTATTAACTACAACTAATTCTACTACGGACTATCACGTGTACCAGTCATACAGCCCCACGCCAACACCTAAACTACGGCTATATTATCAAAAATATCGAGTTCATGCAGCGACGGCTGGTGGCTGACATCAGCCCTAACAAACTTCGGGGTGGCCACAGAGAATATGAATTAAGGTTTTAGCTTCCTCAACCGCCGTGCTTTTGGCATGACGACTGAGCGCTGCACAGTCGCTGACAAGTATTTTCTACTTCCTTATAGGCCAGGTCACGCCTATTGAAAAGAGTCTAAAGATTACCTAATAATATATGTAGCTAGATAAAGGAAGACAACGGACAGGTTATACTGGGTGTTGGCGACATTATGAAGTGCCAAATGTGGGTGCTGCAATGCCACATATGCACGAGCTGTCACTGAGGTAATTACTATTACCATATCCTATATTGACAATGGATGGCCGAAGGACAGCTAGGTAAACCTGAGAGTATCTATTAAAACTAACCTTAGTAAGTTCCCAGAGTACACCACCTCCACTAGTGATGCAAATCTAGACCAGCATGCGTTACATTGCTCTAGAAGTAGACTACCTACAGTAATTACCTACTAATTAACACTACATAGGTAACATAGCTATACTATAAAAAACTTACATCTACACCTAAAAACTCAACAACATGAAGAAAAACAAGCTTCTCTTATTCACAAGCCACTGTTCTGATCGATTATTCTACATCCCAGCATCCCCAATCAACCGTAGCTATTCTAAGACAAATATCTATCACGAACTGCTGGTCAAATATGAAAAAATCACAACAACAAACGTTTTCCCCGTTCGCTATACCAACTTTACGATATTACTGAAATATAAACAGCTAAGTAGCCTACAATATCAGCTTGAGAGCTCACTATTCTACTAGAGAGATCTTCAGTATGTGCCAAGAATTTTTAACTTCATAATCAATTCTTAAATTTTATGTATCAATCATTAACGTCTGCAACTGAGAACCTCAAGAATAAATGAATTAATACTGTTCTCTACAAATCAAAATTATCTTCTATAGTGAATCTCAAAAAGCCCTGATCAGCCAAAAATCTATAAGCCATCTTCACTAAATTGGATTATGAGCGACAGAAAAAGATTTAGCATCTAAACTAATAACTATTTAGTTCAGCGGTACATTCGCTTCATTATAAAATTATTCGATATCATTACGAAATTATTACGGTGACTACAATTAAGCAATAACATACTTGTTAAAATCGTTTACTGGACATAAATAGCCATTTCACGACAGGGCCTTGATTCGAATTGTAGCATAGCTCTGCCTTAGAACAAGACAAGGCATTTCTCTGGTGACACATTGGCGTGATTTGTGACGTAAAATAGAGGAGTAGTGCGCCGGTTGGCGCAGCCTTTACAGTTCGGACCGATTATCGAAAAAGCGATCCTAGACAAATGCCACATCGCCCGTCGTGAAGTGGCCGTAACAATTATATATTTTGACACAGCTTTAGAAAAAGAACATCATTGCTTTACAGACCTGAAAGTCGTGCAACACTATTGCAAGCTATAGCTATGCACACTAGGGGTTAACTAGGTTAATGAGGAGCAAACTAGGGGACAACTGGATCTAGCAGGTAATAAGCATAGCTACCCACAACGCTACAACACAATGCACTCAAAAAAGGTTAGTAAAAAATAAATACAGAATAAATACAACACTAACGTGTTACTTTGCACAAATTAAATAAAAAATGCAAGCCAAAAAGTAAACTGAAAACGGTGTACGCAACAACAGACATGTAGGTAGCAGGTGCATAATAATGGAATACATAAAGAGCAAGTCAAATAGATATAACGAAGCCCTTTATCGTTATAGTGCAAACGGATAAACGCACGCAGGGATAAAAATTAAATGGTAGGTACCAATAAAAAAAAAAGAAATAAATAAGATGAACACGAAATCCAGAGGAGAACAATAAGAAAATTTCAGAATGGGGATCCAACATGTGAAACTTGCATTGCAAAACAGAATAAAAACATTCAGAAGAAAATAAACAACATTGAAGAAAACTAGTAACACGTAGAATGTACAGCGGAACAGTAGGCAGAAAAAAATCAAAAATTAAATAGGACAGTATAATCCACATATGAAAAAAACTAGCGAAGAACAACACAACTGTAAACCAGAAAAAAACTTAGTACATATAAAGTACTTACTGAAGAGGAAAATGAGCGTAAATAAGAACAAAAAAAAAAAATCGGGAAAACCCGCACATATACCAATGGAAATGTAATAAAGTCAGGAGTAGGGGAATGTGAAAAGAAGGATACTGCAAAATCAAAGACCGAATAACATATAAAATATATACAAAGAGAGAAAAGGGGCCAACGCATGTACACAGGCACGTAGAATTTATAGGTTGAATAGTCGTAATATAAAAATAAATTTATATAAATTATGTATGAATCATTTCCAGACAGAGGCATAACAAGGTTTGTTCGAGAGGGTCAATTAAACAGGCAAAAAATACGGTGGTAAATACGGTACGTTGACAATAACAAGAAGATACGTCACGATTGCAATAGTCACACTGTGGAACACTTAGGGAAGATACTAAAGTGGGAAGATGCGTCAAACGTAACAAGCACGTAAGACACACGGGTAGCATATGAAGATACGTCTCACGTGGCGGAATTTTATAATTCTCAGGATTTAGGGATTGGAAGATGAAGTAAAAATATTAAATGAGGATAAGTAGGTCAGGTGCACGTCCCAAACATTGGAATGAGTCAGGGGCAAAAATAAACTATAGGTTATTACAGCAGGTGTACCAAATGAAGAGACGACAGAACTGAATAATGAGTAAAAAGCTGCTGTATAAAGAGAAGAAAGGAAGGACGTCTGAGTTAGAAGTATGAAAGGATACGTCGCGTGTGAAAACCTACATATACTGCTGGTGGGGTAACAGAAGGTTGTGCTTGCAACGGGCGTGCCGATAAGGTACCTACGAAGACTGTATGTCACACATCGAAGATACTGCTCGTGAGTCAAACAAATGATACATTTAAAAGGTGCGTTACGGAAAGGTTCCAGCCATGTACCGTACACCTGGATGATACGGCTGGTACGTCAAATGAAGGATACGTTTAAAAGGTGCGTCACAGAAAGGTACCAATGATGTACGTCACACAAGGGGGAAGGTACAGCTGGTGTACAGGTCACATAAAGGGTACGTTTAAAAGTGTGCACAAACTACAGTCAAAGTCACAGGCCACGCAGAAGACAAAGGAACAAATGCTACACACAAACGTCCAAAAATAGTCCCTAAGAAATACTTACGTCCTCCATGACAGTTTTCTACAAACAGGCAAGCATGGAACGAAAGAATAGAGAAGTTGGCGACAGAGTTTACGCAACAAGCAGAAAGTTGTCTACTTAGGGCGCGTCCGATTGGCCTGCAAAAATTTAACGTCCTTGGTTTAACTTGCACGGAACTGCAGACAGATGCGCTGGCTCCCACCCGTCGAATCGAGTTTCAGCCGATGACTATGAAACGGTTCCCCTCAAGACATCCAAAAACTCAGTCTTGTTGAGTAAACTGGAGTTTTTTCAGTTAGCTCAAAGTACTCGGGTCGCTTCTAACACAACACGATTCAAAGTGGCAAAGCCAATGCTTCTGTTTATAGTTCCGGAGAAGCCAAGCCTCGAAATCTTAATTTCGGTGGACAATCAAACGCGCCCGTAACGTAGAAAACCTACACACAGAGAACGGGATAGTTGAAACAACCCTAACATAATTCTGAGTCGCCCCAGAAATTAGCACCGTAAATCAGCTTCTGGGTCGGTCAAAATTCTGTTAGAGAGCCAATATGGGCATTAATTCTTCACCAACATCAGGCACATTTTGGTTGTTCACATCAATCCGTTCTCGGTGCGCAAAAATTATTTCGAAGAAAAATTACGCATACATACTGACTGGACGCCAGCATCTGCACAACTCAAGTTTCTCGAGCTTTTGTTCGGGGAAAGGAGTACAATTATGGAAGTAATTCTGCTGCTTTAATCGCACTAGTACTACGGTACTGTCTCTACCTTCAGAAAACCCAGTAGCAAACACGTCTTCAACAGAAGAAACACGAAGGACGTCTGATTTTCAAGTCCTTCTTTACGGACTATTAAAGCAGTTAAACAAAAACTGTGTAAAAATTCGTACAGAGTAGCGATACGGCGCGATTTTTTCTTACACCGATAAAACATGGCAATTTTAAATTATAAAGTTCAGGCTTTTACCTTTCTTTTACAATGAAACAATATGATCCGCAGCCCCATCTTTTAGAAATAAAATTAAACAATCAGCTTGGGAAAAGGAAAATGGAACCCTTGATCGTCTGTGAAGGGTAGAAGATCAAGCCAATAGAAGCCCAAACCCACTTCGTCCGAATAATAAAATTTATCCGCTTCACTACACGTCGCACCACAGCGGGAAGTCACGATGTAATCGGCAATATTTGTTATGAAATAAAGCGTGTTAAAAGAGACTGCAAATTAAATACATTTTTGCAGAGTCTGCACAGTGTCAGTGTGATATTTACCGGCCGAATAAAGTCAGGCAGATATTTATCGGGCGAAAAGTGTAACAGGCGAATACTTATCTGCCGGAAAGATAAATCAGGCGAACATTGACTTGCCGGAAAGATAACTCAAGCGCGTATCTACCAGCTGTACGAGAATATTTACCGGTCGAACAGTGAGTCACGTTCATGTTTATGGGCGAAACTGTGAGTCAGGAGGATATTAACCGGCCGAACAGTATACCGAATATGCGCCGACCTGCAAGTAAGTCAAGCGAATATTTACCGGCCGACATGTTAGTCAAACGGCAATATGCCCGGCGCAGAGTGAGTTCAGGCAACATTTATAGGGGCACAAACACGAGGAAAGAACGTGCCCGCAGGCCGGCAGGTAGCGCGGCTATAGCTGCTGGCCACCACCCAAAGATGCTCGACTTAGGTGCCTCAGGGTGCCAAGCACAAGTGCAACGAACGCTAGCGCGGCAGTCTGGTATTGGTCGTGACATAGCGTCACTGTCACGCCCCACTCATATGTATATACGCAAAGGAACGCGCTAAATTTATATACCAGAGACGACTGTAGCCGTTACATCATCTGTTAGTTCAACGGTCCACGAACGTGTCGTGAGAAGGTACGTACGGGAGGCTTAATCAAAATATTTGTCAGTACGCGAAATCAAAAATAAAAATTAGAAATGTTATAAGAGTTAACTGCATTGTGATTATTCCAATCATTGCGGTATAATTAGTTTGAAATATATTCATATTTAGTTGTCAATTTCATTGAGAGAAAATAGCATTGCCAATACCCTGCACTTCAACACTATCCAACAGAGTTGTTGTTCTACCTGGATCAACAAACGAAATAAATGAAAACTAGAGCGGCTCGTGGCGTAAGACAATAACCCACGAAAAATGCTGAGTCAGGAGTTAGAAATTGAACGATATCATTTTTCATTTTTGCATTTTTCGTATCTCATTCACTCCACCTGACTGCCTGAATAAGATTGTGATGATGACTCAAACTCCTTTTGCCTCGTTCTGGGCGGACACAGAAACAGACATACAACCGTAAACGAAAACATTATCACCGCTCTTCGCTTCGCTTGCGGGTGATAAAGAGGAGAAGGAAATGTATTACTTACGCTGGGACTCACAGCAGTTTCGTTTGTCTGAGCATCATGTGACTAGTTAGAGAAAACTAACGTTCCATCGAGTATGACTCTCCTCTCAACTTGGCCCGTGCTTGCCTGACTGAACTTAAGCCGCGCCCCATCTTACTCCTGTGGTATTTTCTCACAAGGGTTAATTCTTTCTTCTACTATACCCCTAGGCCTCTTTCTATAAGACAAAAAACAAATATTGTGGCGAGGTAGCACGGCCTGAGTAAGAAAGGGTTAAGCCCCCTAGTCACTTTAAAGATGCCTCACAACAGGTAAGGGAAGAGACAACAAAAAGTCGAGAAAGGAAATGTAGCGAACAGAATAAATTATCAAGTATGAAGAAGTCTGACAGTAAAGTGGGCATGAAAGAACGGCGTCCCGAAAGCTTAGCTTATAATGCTAAAGTAGGTAACTTATGGGGCGTCCTGGATGCGGGGTTCTAAGTTAGCCAAGACACACTTGCCACTGGATATCATGTACTGAAAGAACGGAAAACCAAGTAGCTACCATTGAAGCCCGGCGATTTGATATCGACAGAAAAGAACGTATGGTCACGTACCAGAGAAAACTGGGGCCATTCAGAGCAAGTATCGTCGTATCGCACAAGTGTTTCTTTCAATAACAATATCCCTACCGGAAATCTATAGGCATTTGTTGGCTGCCTACGAGTAAAAATTGAGCGCTATCGGATAGCGTCGCATAAATGCCTGTAAATTTCCGATTGGGAAGGATACACAATCGTCTCGGATATATAGTAGTAAATTGTATACATCCGATTACATATCAAAAAGGTTAAGAGCCTGTCGAGGAAACTCCAGAAAAAAAAAATGTGCCTAGTCCTGCATTTTAAATCCAGTCTCATATGGCGCGGTAGGAAAATCGGTCAACTCACAGCTCAGGTAGCTAAATGCCAAGGCGGAAGAATAAGTGCATATGCACGGGTTTCGATTAATTTAAAAAATATAAGAAAAACGAACAAAAATTACTAAGTGAAGATAAGTATGAAAGGCACCTATCACCTAGAATTTTAATTGTTCCATTTAGCACAACGCAAAAGTCATGGAACAGAATCGAAACATCGAAAATTCGAATTTTCACAGAAACCCACAGCCAGTAGAATAGCACTACCTGACGCGAGGGGAGCATTGCCGACACGGCCTCCCGAACAGATCTGGCGAACACGCATACACGGCACTGTTGCCTCGACACCCACACCTTTCCTCGTTTTCACTTGGCTATCGCTGGCCATCTCTGTAAACTCTGGCAGCAAGTCTATGAAGTTTTCAGCAGCTGGACAGACGGACGCGGCTGGAAATGAAGTGAACCGAAGCGGCAAACGACGTGAGGAAGCGTATAAAAACAAGGGTAGATGACCCTAGCGGGAGCAGTGGGACCGCGTCATGAGCGTGGCACGACAGGAATGGTTCGTGTATCGGTGCCGAGAGAAGAAATATCGAACAGTAAGAAAATGTGCGA
>LQNS02278070.1:12078486-12088689 GCA_001587735.2 Parhyale hawaiensis
TGGAAATGAAGTGAAGCGGAGCGGCAAACGACGTGAGGAAGCGTATAAAAACAAGGGTAGATGACCCTAGCGGGAGCAGTGGGACCGCGTCATGAGCGTGGCACGACAGGAATGGTTCGTGTATCGGTGCCGAGAGAAGAAATATCGAAGAGTAAGAAAATGTGCGATTCATCGCAGTAAACCGTCATGACAGAAACGATCCGCGCGTTTGAGTTCAGCGAAAAAAAAAAACGTGACAGAAAAAGAAAAAAGTCCGAAGACCAAACTCATATCTAAGCTATCTAAATATAGACTTTATATACCGTATCTAAGTAAAAAAAAAAAGATCGAGAGAAGAATGAAAAGATAAAATCACAAAATTTGAGAGCTACTTTAGCAAAAGCTAAACTCAACAGCTAACAAGAATTCTTGGTAATTACGCCTAATGCATGAATGGAACAATAATCTCTAATTAAACTAATGGAAATAGGAAAAATTCCCCGCATCATTAAACAAATGCCAGACAAACATCGAACCGCTGCTACGGATACTTATAAGAAATTCACCGAAATTCGCCGGAACGCAAATGGACGGAAAACCCCAGTGTAAATATTAAGCTAATTCAGCTGTGAATTTTGAAACACGCAGTGCAAGCAATGTGAACAACACTGAAAAGTATTGCTTCAAAATTCCGTACCAGGGCGTAGAAGGAAGAGTTTCAAAAAACCAAAGTTGAAAAGATATGTTTCCGCTCAAACAAATATCTGAACGATAATTTACGCCATATTGAGCTGACCCCTAAAAAGGGCAATACTGGGACAAGAACATTGATGCTATGAAATGGTTACACTAGATTACAATTGATAATGAATATGACATTAACAACAGATACAAGGTAGATAGCCACTGCAAAGTGATTAACCTTGAACTTTACAATCAGCAATAATTATAAGACCAGCACACTTCGTCGCTGAAAAAAAAAAGACAGAGAGCAAAGATCACGCTGGTGGTCACGATTCTGCCATATGGATGTACTGACTCCACTATGCCTACAACCTGATCTTCCTCAAAAGAAATAAAGATTAATCATTCATTGATGTAACGCAGATGCTGTGAAATGATTAAGCAGGAATATTGATATAAATGATTATTGATATAACAATGACTGTTATAAAAGTAATATACTTTTGACAAAGCTGCAACATCTCACAGAGGGCCGGGGCGTGAGTCCCTGCCGCTCTCTAGGAATGAGCCTGGTGGTCCGTCTACAGCCTGCCATCTTATCTGCTGATGACTAAAGTGGTTACGTTGCAATATTGACGATAATTAATACAATGCTCCCAAGTGGAGCCATCAAGTGCCAATGAGCCAACCCTTCACCGCCTGAATAATAGAAGAGGCTAAATTGTAGGCAAGACAAATGGTAAAACCCAGCAAAGGCTGCGATTTATCGCACAAACGGCAGCAAAGGAAAAAAAATCTCACTTAATACACCGATCTAAAAAAAAATCCCTAGCTGAGGACTTAAGACACTTTTTTTTCTCCGACTGCGGACTTAAGACTTTGTTTTTCTCTAGCTGCGGACTTGAAAATTGCCCCAAAATTCCAATTTACCACCAGACGCTCGCAGTAGACCTGTAATTGAACCTCTGCTTGTAAGTCTCATAGGAATAGCATTGCATGACACATCTACAAATGATCCCAGAGGGCGCTGTGCAGGAATAGCGTTGATGAAAGGAAGGTAATGGCGCGTGATTACTTGAAAATTGCACGTGACAACCAAAACGATCTATAAATCTGGAATCACGCAGTAGAACTGATGAAAATGCAGTTGGAAGAAGTCCAGCAGGAATATGCTTCTTGATCAGCGATATCTACGAAACGTCCACAGCGTGTAGTTGCTAAGTCTTTTACTTTCTTAATATAAGACAATGCAAGTGAGGATCAATCGCTTCTTAAATCTGCAAAACAAAAGAGATAGTGTCGTATCAATAAGTTCTTCATTCCTTCACCGCATGGTTTATCATACTACGTATGTATATAGCGGTATACCTACGGGAAAAGCATGATTAAATGATTAATCTAGCAGTTTCAAGAGAAATACACACTATATACAGGTACTATCAATTACGATAAACCAGACAGTACAGGAACGCTACATTATGCCTCGCATATCTCTAAAGCAAACCCTTACCCTATAAAAAGGTAACAGCATCACCCTTCCACGGTGACCCTAGAGCCACGAACTTATCAGCACCTCCTCAAAGAGAATCGTAATGCAATCATTACAAGCTTCTCAGACAGTAAATATGTATATAGTACATATTTACTACACCGACGCTTAGTTCTATGCCATCAAGCACATATACGAATTTTGTACAGAACTAGAAGATGAACAGTGCAGTCCGCAAGACAATCAATAATTAGTAATAAAATGTTACAGAAATTTGTAGCAGTCCGCGACCAAAGTCAATATTACAATTATTAGAAAGGAAATGGTTATACAGATTCTAAAATCCGTTGCGATCAAAGTCAATAGAACAACAATTAGTACGGAAATGGTAAGACACGTTCGAGACAACTGCAGCTAGTGCAGAGAAATAGAATTACGAAGAGCGGCAGTTGATATGCCGTTTTTTCCGAAGGCGGAGGAAACCTTGAAGATGGAATTCTACATTTGATGCAAGGAGCCCTCGCTGTAGTTCTTGTATCGGTTATGTACTAATGGCCGTCTTAGTTCACAAAAATCATGGACTTTTCTAACGTACCGAACATGAGCAACGACGACCTATCTTGAACCAAGTAGGTATAGAAAAATGAGCGCTTCAAAACTCGAGACACTTCACTGACTCATACAAGGTGACGGGATTATCTTGGCTTGACACCTTGCCAATTATGGGCTTGTCCATAGCTAATTTCGAGTACTGACATCGAAATTTATAGGCACAATCGATTAGCATGGCGAGGGCGAGTACAGCGAAGTCTCACAGGCTGGATATACCTACTTGAAAGCTGAGAGAGAAGTGTTGATTTCGCCACTTCATATCTCCTGCAGCTAGAATCAGCCTGTTTAGGCTTAAGACAGCTGAAAATTCTAATTAACGGAAGAGAACTGAGTTTGCAGCCGTCTTAAGAGTATTAGCAAAGGTTCAACAACTGCAATTGGATTACTAGATCCATAAGGGTGAATCCAACGGAACTACCTCAAGTTCCTTACAAGACATGCCTACTGAGCTTAGCTCAACTCGGTTTCGCCATGCCAAGAAATACCGCCCTTCATATCGTCGATACAATATTAGTCGAAGGGAAAATTTAAAAACTGCCACTGTATTTCCTGAGTTTCAGCGTATGAAAGATAGCTACTCAAACACGACAAAACATGAATATAATGTCGTTTCAACGATGTTGACTGGATGAAAACGCGCGAAGGCGGCTGCCTCATAGAACATCCTCGAAGTTATGAAGCCAAATGAAATTCATATCAAGAAATATGATTGTCGCTTCAGGCATTACTCACGTCATCAAGGACTATCCGAACCAACCGGAAATGATACTATTGCTTTAAGCAAAGTAGCAGTATCTGGATAACATTAAAGTTAACTTTCAACCGAATGAGTTATGTAAGCCAAAGTAATTAATGACGAGCTATCGTACTCCACACGGTACGTGTTTGGCAATAGTCCAGTTTTACGTATAACCAATGTGGCTTACAGATTAGATGGCCAGAGTATTAGGTCGAAACGCTGTCGGAAATTTTAACGCAGCACATGATGCAATTACAAAAATTTTATTCCCGAAATTGATGAATGACTTTGAACTTTAGGAAAGCAATAACATAATGCCAAAATCCAACTTTAATAGGCTGGCAGTGAGAGGCACTAAAAAATTAGTTGAGATTTTTATGTGCAATGTTGCACTTCACCTGCGCGATATAATATGCACGTACACAGCAAAAAAAGGTGTATGTGTGTACGTGGATTACATTATTTGCAAGTTAGAAAGTCCAAAGCCGCGCGAATGTGCATATACATGAAATAAACTCAGGCAAACGTAAAAATTCACAACCTGAAAACAAGTCTCGATTAACGACCAGATGAAATCAACTCAGGCAAACGTAAAAATTCACAACCTGAAAACAAGTCTCGATTAACGACCAGGAAATTAGCAGAACCTATCCTGTGTTTCTAACCTATCTTAGGGGTGGTAATTCGTTAATGTGGATTGGGAATGGCAAATTCAAACGTCTAGTCCCGATGGTATCTTATATCTGCAACAAGTTAGAAATGCAGGACCAGTTCTGCTAACTCCTAGGAGATCGTTAACTAGAAATAATCCGCCAAGTGCATCCGCTTTGTGAAGACGAATAAAAAATAGATATGTGTCATTGGCCGATACAAGACACAGAAGCGAGGGCTCCTTGCATCCGAAGAGAAAAAATTGAGCAGCAAACCTGTCCCTGTTCATCCCATGTGTTTTGATAAGGCTGGGAATGGTGCACTCCGAAGTGAGGCTCGGCAGGCTCGATCTGTGGGCGTCGGCAACACCGGGAAGGAAAATATGTAAGGGTTAGGGGGCCTTTGGAGAAACCAGCGGTTCCCAAAGGGGGGAAGGTAATCCCCAAAGATGGGAGTTGGAATCAAACGAAGGAGGGGAAGGCGACATGGGAGTGGGGAGGATTAAGAGCAGTCAGTTACTTAACTTATTAACCCTATCTTGATCAAGCTGGTTAACCCTCTCTTGACCAGGCTATGCTAAC
Source organism: Parhyale hawaiensis (assembly GCA_001587735.2). NCBI lineage: Eukaryota > Metazoa > Arthropoda > Malacostraca > Amphipoda > Hyalidae > Parhyale > Parhyale hawaiensis. The sequence goes on from LQNS02278070.1 coordinate 12,083,222, forward strand.
GCGCTATCAATCCTTTTTTCCCGGAGTACATTAAAACGAAAAAAAAGATTGTTGCACAACAAGAGCATAGTCACAGCAGGGTCAACACATAAAATAAACCTTCATTTTCGTAAGCACAGCACTGTCACCCGTCGTCTAGAAAAATCGACACATATATGCGTCAACTGGTTGCCATCAAAATTATTATATTACCCATGCTACCATCGCACACAATTACCACCATAAGAAAACAAAAGTGTTTGCATTAAGAATGAAGGGTGTTGAGAGTCATCAAGCCCGGTGGCTACGTAACAACTTTCGTTGTCGCTAGCTATCTAGTAACAACTCAACTGATCCCTTTACGCAGCCGTGGCACGGCTTCAGCTAGCGCACAATTTAACTCTATAAAAAGTTATCGATATCTCAATCGCTACTGCAATTTTTACACCCTGGCAAGTGGCGATGATGAACTTTCAACGATCGCTTCTAATTATGAGCAGTTATCATACACGAAAAGTCGATATTTTCAGAACACGCGCACAATGTTCAAAGACGTTACGCTGACTGAAGTCAAGGCCACGACTACGCAGGCGGATTAGTTGAGTTGGCTCTAGGCTGCTAGCGGCAACGAAAGTTGTACGTGGGCACCGGGCTACTTGAGAACCACGGGAGCGTCCCGAAACAACAGGAATAGCAAGTTGACCTTTCAAAATACCACATCATCAGCTTCAAGCGATGACAGCAGCGAATAATCAGTTTGTGAATTTGAAGTATAGATGCCTTAATGATAAGTGGGGCTACTTAGACCAGTGTGATAACTTTATTTAGCAGGTTCTTTCGGTAGGTATGATTCTATGAATAGCATCAGCAAGTAATATAGTGCAGTAATGGTTGCAGATTATTACTCGCGTGCTAACTCCCAAGTCTGACCATTTTACCAAATTTCAGAAAAATATTGGCTGAACAAAGTTAGATTGCTGATCATAATGACAAATCTGTCTTTATACGAATGAATAAAACATGGGTCGAATCAAAGATACTTCAGGTACCCCTAAATGAAAATGGCTCAAACCACAGCTCGTGTCCTAGCTATACCTACAGCTCGGAACCAGTCGATTAAAATGACCAAAGCAGGTACTGTGATGTAACCGACGTCCAATTCATGATCGTGACCAAAACCACAGAGCGCGTATACTCGTATCCAAGATACGAACAAGTACATCTTGAGTCACCCTCACACCCGGACTCCATACATAAAAGTGACAGTGTTTTTGTCACGCCCCATGCATGATATGCGATAGCGCAACATGTTGCAGGCATCTCGCTCTAGAGCACACAGGTCTAAACAGAATGGGATGGAGGAAACTCTCTAGAGATCTACAAGCAATTCGTAGAGTTGAAAGAGAGCAATTGACGCAACACCGACGTCTTTCGTACCAGTTAACAACCTGAAGTGCCTTAACGAAAGTCTCAGACCGAGATATAAAAACCTACGGGTATTCTATTAAATGACCACAACTTTAGAAAATAAAAATATAGAACGGATGCAGAGCACGAAACAATAACGAAATGAACAAAAAACAAAATCAAGTCAACAAGCGGTAGATGAAACAGCTAAATAATTCGAACCCAATACCCAAATAAACTACCATACATACGATACACAAAAGTCAGTACACTACACGCAGTCATATTCAACTAGGTGGTTAATTTCCAGATAAAGCTGAAAATAAATAAATTGGCATATTTCTTAAACCACTCGAAATTTAGGAGTAAAAATAAAGGGAAAATCTACGACAACTATCACACCACTACAACATAAGTACAAAGAACGTAACTAGTTAGCGAGGCTTTGTTAGATAAAAACAATGAACACAAAACACATCAATTTCAGTATTTCCCACTCCACAGCAAAAATAGAACATCTAGGAAAACAACCTTCATCAAAAAACATAAGACAAACTTCAAGAAGAGAGCATTGAAAATTCAATGCCCAGTTTATAACAACCTCATCGACACCAAAACGAAAGGAAAATCAAGTTCATATTAGCATAGCTGTTGAACTAATATTAAATAAACGAAAGGTATTTTCTCACCGCTGTTGCACGATCATCTTCATGTTAGCGCTTTAGAATTCCTTAAGAAAAGTCACCAGAGATTCGACAAGTTTCGAAAAGGCCAAACTTGATCACGTTTACACAAACTTCAGTGCCGGTCCAGAATGATGCAAACCAAACCAGTTTCGGGTTAGGTTGGAGAAAAATCCGGGTATACTTCAGCCAGAGAGCGATATCGGAGTTTCTAAGTGCATTCGCATGCAAATGAATTCCAATTTTTAGCGACAGGAGTTAGCCAGAGAGCAACGTCAAGACGAGGGCTTGAGCCACTTTGGGATAAGTCAAAGTTCAAAGCAAGGGCTTCAGAAGCTGAAATGTTGATATCAATCAAGCGGAATAATAAATAGACCAGAGAGCAACGCCAACACGAGGTTCAGTTTCACACCACCTGAGAAAGGATGGATAGACGCACGCACGAGCTTCGGCAAGGTGCACAAACTACTCGTAGGTATAATTTTCCGAGTTCACAATGTTCAAAAAGAGAAAAAAATGTTCACACTGCCTCAGATTCGTCACAGTCACATCTACTGGTGATGAACAGTGAAGAGCGACGTCACATCGAGGGAAAGAAGGGAAAACGCGAATTAGCAAATAGTAAATTTTGCGTAAATTGCTTAGATCAGAAGTAACTGCGTAAAGTCGAACATGGATATTTTATGCNACAGTCACATCTACTGATGATGAACAGTGAAGAGCGACGTCACATCGAGGGAAAGAAGGGAAAACGCGAATTAGCAAATAGTAAATTTTGCGTAAATTGCTTAGATCAGAAGTAACTGCGTAAAGTCGAACATGGATATTTTACGTAAATGAAAACATTCAATAATATTTTAGGTTTCAGTTAAACTTGATGATTACAAATAAGACAAAATATGTTGGATCAACAGAACTTTTGCAATTTACATGAGCAACATGAATGTTTATCCAAAATTAAAATAAGGTAATTGAAAAATTCCATTATACAGAAATATGAAGTGAGTGAGATATTATACTGCTGTCATAATATTAAATAAACTAGTAATTATTACTCATATCGCTATTTCTAAAAACCGTAATAACGAACATTTTCCAAATAATATTTATAAACCGCAATAACCAGGATCATATTCTCACTTTCCTTTCAACATAACCTCATTTCAGAAAATAACAACGATCAAGAGCAAAACTGAACGGCAATATTACCTAACAATGAAACACCAGCGCTACCTATATTTTCACTTTTATTTCAACATAGCCATATTTCAGAAACAACGAGCACTAAAAACTGGCAGGCAAAACCATCTAGGGAACTTTAGCATCTGCCACGCAACATCACCGATACTGACAGTCACGAGGGTAGAGAAGAAGCGGGGGGAGAGTCGACGCGATGACGGGAACCACACCACGGTACAGATACGACTGGCGAACCTACTTCACGAGGGGAAGAAGCAACCCTTTCGCCCTGTACCCCCTGGTCACATTTGGAACCCCCCCCCCTCTCTGTGCCTCCACTCTCAGACACTCTTGCAGTGCCCCACAACACAAGTGCGCCCTTAGGGACAACGTCGGTCGCCGCAAGGCATTATTGCGACGCTACTTGCGGCGTAGAAGCGAAAACTCACTTAAAATGGCTGGCCAAATGGCCCAGTTGACGCCCGGATATGAATCATACGCGGAAATAAATTCCGGTCAGTTGTGCAGCTATTAAACATATTTAAGGGAGAAAGGCAAATAGTGAACTTGTGTTCATATAAATCGCTATCACATTCGGTAAAAGATTACGGTAGGGTAGAAATTATAATTCTTTGATATGGGACGTAAACGAAATTGTAATTCACTAATAGGGGCAAACGACATGTACTGTCGGGAAGCAGGATAAAGATATTGAACGAGAGGACACTACGCTGGAGAAAGAATAAAGTCATGAGTACACCTAACAAATACTCGCATTGAAAGAAATTAGATAAACAAGCCTAAACTTTGCTACGTACATCAGACCCAAATCTCCACTATTATACTTGTTCCAGTACCTACAATTTATTTATAAGTTTCCTTACCGCAGTCATTACTTATTGATTTAGCCGCTCGTCCCAGTACATACTCATAGATCTATACCAGGCATAGAACACTATAGATACACGTACAGTACTTTCTCTACGAGTTGAGAAGGGGATAAGCAGTTGGGCACCACTTCATCGTATCTCTCCACACCTTCAATGGCACTTTCAGCGAAGGCACTCAGCAGCACGACATGCCGAGGATGTCACCTAAAGGACGCTCCCTTTTATTGACCAACAAACAAAGGCGAGTCTTTCGGTGGGACATTTTCAGGAGACGGCGCTGATGAGCGAGTGAAAGTTTCGGCGCGCGTTAAGACACGGCAGTCAAATACGGTTGCCGACTGCAAACCGTTTCGTAAAGAAAAATAAGCACTTTAAATTCGCCCTAACATTGTTCTACAAACTAACGCGGATAGTTGTATTAATTCCTGTAAAAACATAACCTGTTCAAACACCAACATTGTAAAATGTTGCCCACGCTAATGCATGCGCGAATCCAAACTTATGAGTGGGTGAATACAAAAATCTTACGAGTGGGGAAACCCGAAATTATTCATGAGTGCGCGAACTCAAGTTTATGAATGAGTGCATGAGTGCGGCCCATGCATATGAGTGCACGAACCTACGTCTACTGGTACGGGAACCCAAACCTACTAGTGTGCGAATGCAAGTCCACTGCTGCGCGAACTCAAGCCTAATGGTGCCCAAACTCAAGCCTAATGGTGCATAAACTCAAGCCAAGTGGTGCGCGAACTTATGCCTAATGGTGCGCAAGCTCAAGCCAACTGGTGCCCGAACTCAAGCCAAGTGGTGCGCAAACCCAAGCCTACTGGTGCGCGAACGCAAGCCTACTGGTGCGCGAACGCAAGCCTACTGGTGCGCGAACGCAAGCCTACTGGTGCGCGAACGCAAGCCTACTGGTGCGCGAACGAAAGCCTACTGGTGCGGGAACGAAAGCCTACTGGTGCGCGCGAACGCAAGCCTACTGGTGCGCGCGAACGCAAGCCTACTGGTGCGCGAACGCAAGCCAACTGGTGCGCGAACCAAAGCCTACTGGTACGCAAAGTAAAGCCTGCCGGCGCGCGAACCCAAGCCTGCTGCTACGGAAACCCAAGCCTACTGGTACAGAAACCCAAGCCTGCTGCTACGGGAACCCAAGCCTATTGCTACGTGAACCCAAGCCTACTGCTACGGGAACCCAAGCCTGCTGCTACGGGAACCGAAGCCTGCTGCTACGGGACCCCAAGCCTACTGGTACAGGAACCCAAGCCTGCTGCTACGGGAACCCAAACCTGCTGCTACGGGAACCCGAGCCTGCTGCTACGGGAACCCA
>LQNS02278070.1:12089102-12102237 GCA_001587735.2 Parhyale hawaiensis
CGCAAAGTAAAGCCTGCCGGCGCGCGAACCCAAGCCTGCTGCTACGGAAACCCAAGCCTACTGGTACAGAAACCCAAGCCTGCTGCTACGGGAACCCAAGCCTACTGCTACGGGAACCCAAGCCTACTGCTACGAGAACCCAAGCCTGCTGCTACGGGAACCAAAGGCTACTGCTACGGGAACCCAAGCCTGCTGCTACGGGAACCCAAGCCTGCTGCTACGGGAACCCAAGCCTACTGCTACGGGAACCCAAGCCTACTGCTCCGGGAACCCAAGCCTGCAGCTACGGGAACCCAAGCCTGCTGGTACAGAAACCCAAGCCTGCTGCTACGGGAACCCAAGCCTGCTGCTACGGGAACCCAAGCCTGCTGCTACGGGACCCCAAGCCTGCTGCTACGGGACCCCAAGCTTAGTGGTACAGGAACCCAAGCCTGCTGCTACGGAACCCAAGCCTGCTGCTACGGGAACCCAAGCCTGCTGCTACGGAAATCCAAGCCTACTGGTACAGGAACCCAAGCCTGCTGCTACGGGAACCCAAGCCTGCTGCTACGGGAACCCAAGCCTACTGCTACGGGAACCCAAGCCTGCTGCTACGTGAACCCAAGCCTACTGGTACAGGAACCCAAGCCTACTGGTACAGGAACCCAAGCCTGCTGCTACGGGAACCCAAGCCCGCTGCTACGGGACCCCAAGCTTACTGGTACAGGACCCAAGCCTGCTGCTACGGGAACCCAAGCCTGCTGCTACGGGAACCCAAGCCTGCCGACGCGCGAACCCAAACCTGCCGACGCGCGAACCCAAGCCTGCCGAAGCGCGAACCCAAGCCTGCCGAAGCGCGAACCCAAGCCTGCCGAAGCGCGAACCCAAGCCTGCCGAAGCGCGAACCCAAGCCTGCCAAAGCGCGAACCCAAGCCTGCCGACGCGCGAACCCAAGCCTGCCGAGGCGCGAACCCCAGCCTGCCGACGCGCGAACCCACATTTCAGTTGCGGGAACAATAAACAACTGCTACGCGAACCCAAGCCTCTATGTATGCACCGGTGCACGGAGACAGTCGCGCGCCAAATACGCGGAAAAACATTCCTGACGTTCCCAGCAGGCGGGCGGGCGAACAGCCTCACAGCATCCGGCGGCCCAGAGACATTCAATGAAGTCATTCAATGCCGCGACTCGGGGCACAACATTAATGTTCTGCGTGCTGTGATGTAGGACTCTACTTCTGAGCCCTAACAGGTAATTTGGGATTAAATGAGCTGATGTATCAATTCGAGAGCCAACGTCAGTAATTTCGAACAAAAACTGAGCAAAAAGAGTTAGGCAGATATTGATGTTGTACATCATTTTCATCATCGCAACCGTCGGAAGCTGTGAGTTATAGAGACGAGAGTTCATTTCGTTATGATGGTGAAAAATGGAGGGTATTTAGAGGTAAAGCGCACCGTTTATTTAACCTATCGCGGTGTTAAACAACACTTCGCAGATTTATCCCACGGAAAGCGCTTTGGCTTACGAAAATTTCATTCAAGTTAGAGAAATTAGGATTAAAGATGAACTGTCGCAGTCAAGGACTCCCAGTATTTATTTATTTATTTTTTTTTGTTACTCTTCCCGGCCTCTTCAGTCAGAAACCGATGATAAAAAGTAATGCCTTTTACTTCCCGTTGAAAGCTAGCACTTTCTCAAATTACACAAGGATTTTATACGAACTATGGCCTACAAATACAGGTTATCGGAGAGAAGGAAGGGACATGTACCTAGTATGTCGACAGAAACGTGGAACCCATGCACGAAGATGGATCAACGCGCGTGGGAACAGCAAGTCGGGGAAAAAAAAAAAGAGTAAGAACAGATTAAATTAAGATCAGCAGGAGTAGGAAACCAGGAAGGAAGACACGTTCACATCCAGAAAACCTAGCTAATGGCTAAGGTAACCTACACAAACTCCTTGGGGATGCTGCTCCCCATAACATGGGATGGGCAACCCAACAAACCTAACCTATGACGGTTCCTATAGGCCACCTGAGGGGTTTTACATGAACGAATTTATCTGTAAATCCCAAGAATAAAATATGTTTCGTGCCAAAGTGCATGATCCCCAAAATAAACTTCACCCCTTCACTGAACCATTATTGAACGCTGCATGTCAAACTGAATTTAATATTGAATTTCGTGAATTGAGAGTGAATAAACTTGCATACAAAAACCAGTATAATATACAATCACATAAAAGGCAGCAATCCCCGGTAACATTTTGGACGGAAAGTTAAAATTTTAGTTAGAAACAACCCAAAATAGACTACATGATGTCATGTTTAGATTGTTTAACATTTAATTCCGAGTCAGATGCAAAAGCTGCTCATTCTTTCATTACGATTCCAGTCAAATACAGAATGTTACCTTTGATTAAGTATATACAATATTTTTACCGATTTTTCAAGATAAGTGTCAAATATTTAAAATATTGATAGTAAGTTAGTGCACAAGTATGTTGTCACTATAAAAACAATTAGAGAAAAATAAAACGGAACCATTTCCCACGTTTTGGCAACAATTGCTTATCGCACGAGGTTCTGCTGTTACGCCAAATTATGCAACATCACTCTCTAGTCAACATGGGCAAGAAAAGCGGTCTAACCAGTAAAGAAAAGATCAAAGTGACCTCGTTATTGGCTTCTGGTAAGACAACACTCGAAGTTTCCAAGGAATTACAGCGTGATCACCGAACAATTAAAATTAAGGCTTATGCAACTGAAGGTAAGATTAACCGGAAAACTCCGGATAGAGCCTCAACGAGGAAATTGACTGCTCGGGATATGCAACATTTGAAGATTTCTATGACTAGAAAACAACTTTCTACAAGTAAGGGAATATTTGAAGACGCTGTAGCCCCAATACCAAGCAGAAAGACAAGATGTGAGGTTCTGCATAAGCTAGGGAAAGTGAAAATGGCACTTAAACGACCACTTCTAACACAACCTCATGAAGAAAATAGTGTCAAATGGGCTGAAGAGAGCATGAAAACAGATTTTTTCAATGTCATATTTACTGACGAATGCAGAGCCACTCTTGATGGCCCAGATGGATAGGCGTCTGAATGAGTCCTCCATGACCGACCTCAACAGACACGGCTGAAGCGTCAACAAGGTGGTGGTGGTGTAATGTTTTGTGCCGGGATAGAAAGTGACACCCTTATTGGTCCATTTGAAGTGGCAGAAAGAGTTAAACTGCATGCAGAAAGGTATTGCTGCCAGTTTCTTGAAGCTAACTTGATTCCATGGCTTGATGAGCAGACTATCGCACGCAGATCCAAATTGTTTTTTCAGCACGATAACGCTCCGTCACACTGAGCACAGTACACTGCTAACTGGCTTGCGGAGGGAGGATTTAAATAAAAAAGGATTATGACCTGGCCAGCGAATAGCCCCTAGCTATTTAAAACCTATTGAGAACAACTGGGCAATGATCAAAAGGAAGGTCTATGAAGGTGGTCGGCATTTTCGAGCAAAGTAAGCCTGTGAAATGCCGTAAAAACAGCTGCAGATTCTATTCCACCATCAGAAATATCAAACCTGGCAAAGTCTGTTGATAATCGCTTTATAAAAATCATGAAAAATGGAGGTTGCTCTGTTCAAAATTAACTTATGTTTACCACTACTGAAGACTTATTTCAGCGTTTATTGAATTGTTTTGGTTATAATTTCTTGGTTTAATAAAAATATCCCTGTTCACTTGTATTTATTTCCTCTTTATGACGTTTTTATTAACTTGTTGCATAATCTGAGGTAACAGTAAAAAACGCGTAAATAAGCAAATTGTGCGATAAACTTAGCAAAGGGCTAAATATTTATTTTACAAGTGCTGTTTATATTTGCAACATAGCCATACATTTAATTAATATTGATATTTCAAAGTTAGCCACTTATCTTGAAAAATAAAGTAAAAATATTGTATTTGCATAATCAAAGGTAACATACTATATATTGGAACGAAGCCTCCCTCTCCATCCCAAAGTATATGTATTTACAATACTTGAACCGCATCACAACATGTTGACACACCTACAACATGAAACAAAATGGCGCCCGGCGTCGTATAAACAAAACACGAAATTCCACGTGAAAACATAAATCCGGAATTATCAATATCCAACAGTCCGGAAACGTTATCACTGCTGGCAGAATAAATAAAGAAACCTATATGACAATCACACGTTCAAAACGCCACAATAGTGCAAAAATATATAAAGAAAGCCCAGCAAACAGAAATGCATACAACTAATAATATTAGCAAAACTAAAACAAAAGCAGAACGCTGCAATGTTCCAATGATAAACAAGTCGGAACTCCAGCAAAGTAGAAATATGTATGTTTAACAATGCAGACGCACGTACGACGGATGAACGAGAGAACCGACCAATGAGACAATGATTTGTCAGTCAGTTTTTTTTTTACTTTAACAGCCTGATAATATAAAACAGAAAGTTGAGGTAATGATACAAACAGATGATAATAGACAACAAAGGGATTTTTTCTTTACCTTTGACACATACGAGTGAGGTTCCGTACTATTCGTTCATCCGTCGTAAAAGCAGCGTGATGTTATTTTTTAGAAAGCGTGAACGGAACTGAACGGTTTTGGGTTAGGTGCAAAAGCAAAAAAAGTAAAAAAAAAGCAAAAGGCAAGTTTTTAGCTAGTCAAGCTAACGGTAAAATTTTAGATAACATAGATAAAGTCAACAGTAGCTATATCTCGCAATGCAAGCACACTTGCCAGAAAAAAGCTAAAGAAAAAGCAAAGCGCCATAACAAAAGACATATGTGTAAAATAAAGAGAACTTGTAAAATCAAAATATCGCGTAGCTAAACAGAATGTCCCACAATAATTTAATGATTCAGGCATGGACTCCAAATAAAAAAAATGAAACATATAGGTACAACATGGTTACAACATGGTAAGCGAAAACAAAGAGCTATCAGCCCAACACAACCCATATGCTGGTTCACAAAATTTGCGATGAAAATATAGAATAGACGTAAAAAATTGACCACAGATCCCAGTTCCGGAAAGAGAAAAGGTTGAACACATCAACAAAAGTATAACTTTCCTCAGTAGAGATTTTATATCCCTTTTCTTGGTGTACAGCATCATACAGTTTCAATCCAGAGTGGTGAACGACTTAGCACAGCTACAGTACCATGCATGAAAATTTAGGGCAGGTTAGGTGGAGCACCGAAATTAAGCACTCCAGGCTTGACTTGTGTGCAACTGGAGACAGGTGCGCTGGCTAAGACCCGGCGATTTGAACTTCAGGTATTGACCCTTATTTGGGTAACATGGGAGACTTTCAGACCGTCTGTGAAATGGAGCTCTCAGCCGGCTCAAACGTAACTCCGTGGCTTCTAACATCTGTAACACAATTCAGAGTAGCAGAGCCAAAAAGCTTCTGACTGGAGTCCCGGACAAGCTAAGCCTTTGCCGTTGAAATTTGCGGTTGGAAACCTCGACACGAACGGCACGGTTGATTTGGGGCTGAAGTTAATGGCGTGTTCGATTAGGGCCGAAATTAGGCCTTCCGTTCGAAACTTCGGCTCAGTTGCCTCGAGTCGCGTTGCAAGTGCTGGCAGCCAAGCGATTACGTTAAGTCGCGGCTAAAAACTCGATATTACTGAGATAGACCAACAAATCACGAACGCGCACGTTTTTTTTTTCTACAACGCGTCTCGCCACATCACCCACATAAAAATTTCTCGACACAATGCCAGTATAAAATTTGGGCATTTGTTATAACGTCCTGCAAGACTGTGTGTTCGTGCCACCATTTACCAGAACTATTTTTTATTTTCATCAAAGCAACGTATTTCCATGCGTATCTACAATATTTCCATAGCTAAGTTCCTGTGTTTCCATAACATCTTCCACAAACGTTTCTATGTGCATCCGTCTATAGAAATATTTCCGTGAGTTTTTGCGGGCATCCACATCCAACATTCCCGATTGTAGATTCCATGCATGTGCAGAGCAACGATTGCAATAATAATTCCCTTGAGTGCCATGGCCAACACCCCCTGTATATCCCCTGTAATAGTTTTCAAGTGTATGCATACCAGCATTCCCAAAATTGGAGTATAGGTATATCAGTAGTTACATTTGAAATAATTACTGTAGCATTAAGTTTATTTTTAACTGGGCGTGCAAGTCATTCCTGTAAATATTTTCGGTGTACAGATGGTACACTACGTCGCAAATATCATTACCATTCCGGATAACGATTTAGCATTCCCAGTAGTATAACAAATACCGGTACCAGAACACATATTGAGCTTTTGTAAAAACACACATTGAGTTTGAAAACTCAATGTTTGTTTTTACAAAAGCTCAATGTGTGTTCTGGTACCGGTATTTGTTATACCACTATTCCCGTTATATTCTACGTTTATCATCTGAGAATTTAAATTTATCTTCATGTTGGAGAAGTCACATCATGCATACGAAATAATCATGTTCAAAACAATTTATCACAGTCAATAACACAAGCTCGTTTACACAAAAAAAGTCATTCGTGTAAAAAGAAGCACCAACCATAGCCCGCCCGCACCCAAGACCTCCAAATATAGGGAGGGACTAGCAAGCGGCTAATAGGTCACGATGATCGCCTGCCAAGTTTGCTTTCAAATCCACTACTAGAAAAAATATAAATTTATGTTTACTGTCAACTATGATGCTGTTCTTATGCGATATATGTATATGAAATTTCACATAACTAGAGGCAAGGAATAAAGTATCTTCCACACATAACATACCTACGTGTATCCAATATTTATTTTTAGCACTAGCTGTAAAAATTGTTTGGGATATTCAAAACAATTGTAAAGTTAAGTATTTCGTGGATCTTTCATAAAAAATAAGGTTGAAATAAATGCGAATAATCAGATAAAAAATAATAATGAAAGATGTATGATAGGTATGGCAACAGCGCAGAGAAGGCCGAAACATGGGTTTCATCAACTTTCTGGGAATGGGACTTTTGATCAATAGCTACCTACTGGGTGGAGTTGTAAGAAGCAAACTTGAGAGGATAACCTCGCGGAACAGAAAACGAGACATATATAAGGGGCACCACCTCTTCATTTCAGAAATGAAACTGCGCTCGGGCAGCCGGGAATCGTCGTCAAGGCTCAGGAATGAATACATGGAAGACTGATTGAGGCTGGCCACACTGGGAGAGCTGTAGGAATATTGGTTTGATATTTACAAGTGTGGTAATATGGAACTTTGAAAAAAATCAAGGCATGGTATCTGTAATAACGCATGTGTAAAACAAAAAAAAAGTGAATAAAAAAAGGAATCCCAAAAACATGCTATTAGAAAAATTTGGACTTATTCCAAGAATCAGTCACGACCTTTGGAACTGACATCAAACCGGTACTATTTTCATAATTTCCATAACGCCACTAATGTTACTACAGAACCCAGAAACCATTTTGCAGAAAAAGCGGATCCACAAAGGTTTGGTAGAATTGCTGACTTTACATACAGTGCAGTCTGGTTAAAATACGCAAGAGCAGAATAAACTGAAATCCTTCCAGCAAGAAGATGAACCGATGCAATCCACCCCATGTAACTTCGTGCAGAATTCTTCCGTCGGATGTTGTTAATCTGAGTTTGTTAACTATACATTTCTTGCTTAAGAGAGTCACACTGGAAGTACGACGATAATTATTAAAGATTAAAAAGTGAGATAGAAGACGAAACAGTGAACATTGTAGATACGGACATAGATAACATTAAAAATTAAATTTGCGTAAATAATAAGATAAAGTACAATAAAAAATGTGCAATTAAATAAACTGTAGCTACAATAAAATCGTAGAAGACTTAAATTCGACAAAATCATACGGCACGATAGGTACACAATCGTCACAATACTATTCTCTTCCCGGCCAATACCAAAGATAGAAATAAACTCGTAATCAAAGACTAAAAAGAAGAGTGCTAGTGGTACAGAGGGATTTCCACTGTACTGCGTAATATTCCGGTGACAAGTAACCTATTTGTATCAACCTATTTGTATCAAAGCCAAATGTTGCTGTTTAAATCCTATAGGTACCTGATAGTGTGTTTTAAAAAGGCATATGGATTATGTAATACAACCGTACCAGAATTTCCAACTTGACTTGCCCAAACATTTCAGTGCAACATTCCAGTGGCTATGCAGAAAGCGCATTGTAGAAGACTCTACTCTACAATTACTTAACAATGGCTATTGTACTTTCTTTCGATCGCAGGGTGCAAACAGAAGATGCCAAAAGTTATGATTTCAATTGCAACAGCCACGGTAGAAGTATATGAAGTTATTACTTTGGACAGTTGGAGTAAAAAAATCACTGCCCATATCAATTTGTAGACTCGATGTCGTATGCTTTTAACCATCGACTTGTCACCAAGCGTGGAGAAGAATTTAGATACCCAAGGTAGATCTGAAAAGAGATTCGTTTTACTAACAAAAGGCGAGTTTGACTGGGTCGTCAAGCTCGACTGAAGTTCAGCCCACGAAATTCCAGACACAGACAGGTGCTTTGGCTTTGGTCCATACGTTGATGCGAGGTTTAGGTGTTGTCGGTTAATTGATTACCTGTGAGATTTTAAAGAACTCTATCTCACTGCGTGACTTGGAATTTAAAGTCGGCTCACAATAATCGGGTTGCGACGAAATCACAGTTCCTTTGCCCATTTCAGGACAAGTAGAGTTGAGTGAAATTGGTTTAGAATCGACTTCGACGATCCGATCGAACAAACCCCAAGTATCACCTTAATTGAAATTGGTTTAGAATCGACTTTGACGATCCGATCGAACGAACCCCAAGTATCACCTTAATCCCTATTTCTGAACCAAGATTTGGATTCTGGTAGTGATGCCATCAAGTGGAACTCCTATACGGCGGTAAGGGAGTACCCCTTTCGTACGCTATCACGATCCCATTTCTGAATTATATTTTGACTGGTCCTGTACTGATGAGCTGTTTCCTGAAGGACCATTCTGGTGAGGCCTCGGAACAAACTCTGATTAGATGTTCAGTGCCGGTATCTTTGCCGCTTAACAAGAATCTTTGCGGATTCGGTAGCTTTCAAGAGACCGTGCATAAGAGTGGCAATATACCGAAATAGAGCGCCACAATACAACAAACAAACTCGGCATTCTGAGTGAGTGTGACGCAAGATTTAAGATCGATCATAGAAATTTCTCAGTCATCGTCGAAACACGCAACACCAATGAGGGAAAAGAAAAGAACACACAGGTCCGCAAAGGATAGCTGTACAATATGCTTCAGCTAAAGGAACAAAACCAAAAAGTCGCCAATAATAGCCGGGGCGGCGGCGAGTTTGACGCGTCAGCTACCCGTATAAACAAGATGCTAACGTGTCTGGCTAGCTGCCAGAGGTACGAGAGCAGCCACCTCGTTGATCTAAACAGTCTGCTGCTCGCCCTCCTCATTACGGTCTCGGTTGTCTAAAATATTTGAGCCTACTTTGAAGTTTACATACTTACCTGGGACGGACAGGCTGCGTCCCTGTGTCACGGTAAACTTGGTGATCGATTTTTTTTTTTTTTCAGTATTAAAAAACGCGACCAGTTTACGGCTTACAAACATTGCAAATATTACGTTACTTAGAATTAGACAGCAGAGAAAAACAGATATCTAAACAATGAAAGAACACTTCATCAGCGATAAATCAAAAGGAGAACTATGTACATTTCAAAAACGTATCCGCAAGTAGTGTAACAACTAAACGGGATGCAAACACTTGAAGGATATAAACTCAAAAGGGATGGGCGAAACCATCAACAGGAATATATACAAACGAAATCGGTGAACACTGTGGTGTCAAATTCCACACGTTATAGGACTTTGGCGTTATTCAGAGCCAAGATGTTAGTTCGAAGAGTTCACGCATGTCACTTCACTCCAACATACTGGTCAAAGAGTTCAGACTCTTCTTCCGCTACTTCTTGGTCCTTAGCTGGCGCTTCCTCTTCTATCTTTTTCTGCGCAATACGCTGTTCTTCCTCCTGTCGTTGTCTTTCCTGGGCTAGTCGTTGCTTATTCTGCTGGTCAACAGCCAACACCTTTTCCAGCATAGTCGCTTTTTCATCGGCCATTCTCTTTTCTTCTGACGCTTTATGCACCGCGGAGGCTATCAACAACTCATCGGCCTTTTTCTTCTCCAAAGCCTTCCTTTCGTCCTCGAGTCGTTGCTTTTCTTCTTTCTCCTTTTTTTCTTTTTCCTTAATTTTTCTATCTTCTTCTAATACTTTTTCTATCATTGCTTTCTTTCTCTCAGCTTCATTCTTTTCATCTTCAGCTTTCTTCACGGCTTCTTGAAGCATGAGTTTGTCAAGTTTCCGCTTCTCTTCTGATTTTCTCTTCTCCTCGTTTTCTCGTTGTTCGTCTTGTTGCCGTTTTTCTTCCTCAAGTTTTCTTTTGTCCTCAGCAATAGCTTTGTCTGCCAACTTCTTCGCCTCATCTTGGCGTTTCTTTTCTTCCTCTGACTTTTTGAGCAGCTCCTCAATAATAGCACTGTCGTCTTGCAGAGGCAATGGTTCTTCAACAGGCAAGTCACCTGTCCTGGTTACTTTTCTTACAACGATTTCAGGTTCGATAACCTCAGTTACCGGTATGGCTTCAGGCTGGAAAGATACTTTCTTCTGTTGCTGTTTCGTAGCCCGGCCCTCCATACGTTCATCCAATGCAGCTTCAAAATCGGCGAATTGCTGGTCTTGGATCATATCTTCAAGGGCTGAGGCCATACGAGAGCGTTCTTCCTTCTCTTTTCGACGAGCTGTCTCCTCTTCTTTAGCACGACGCTGACGCTGTTCCTCGGCCTCAAGTTCCTGCTTCTCTCTCATTTTCTCTTCCTCTGCAGCTTTCTGAGCCTTTCTTTTCCGATCTTCCTCCAGGACTTTTTCCATTAGTGCTTGTTTTTCCTCGGCTAACCTTTTTTCTTCATTCGCTTTGTCAGCGGCTTGTTTTAGCAGTGCTTCATCAGCCTTACGTCGTGCAGCGGCTTCCTCTTCAAGGGCTTTAGCCAAAAGTTCATCTTCAACTCTTTGAGCAGCTTTAGAGGCTTCAATAGCTTCTTCTTCGAGAGCTCGTTTTTCATCTGCAACCTGCTTAATTTCTTCGGCGCGCATCTCTTCCAGCAATTTCAATTCTTCATCGGCCTTTTTGGCACTCTCCGACCGCAACTGAGCTTCGTCGATGTCAGCTTCCTGTTTCCTAACTTCGTCAACGATCCTCACAGTTTTGACAGCTGGCTGAGCAACAGTTTCCTCAACGTCTTTGACTTGTAGAGCGATTGCTTCCTTCAGTTTTCTATCAGCTTCCAGGGCTCTTCTTTCCATTTCCAGTTTTTTCTCGTCGGTTTTTGATTTTTCCTCCAATTTTTTTAGTTCGCTCGCTATGAGCAGCGCGTCTGCTTCTCTAGCTAATGCTTCCTTCCAAGCTCGCTCTTCTGCAGCTTCTCGTTCCTCTTTTTCTCTCTGTTCGGCAAGAACCCTCGCCTCTTCTTCCAAAGCCTTCGCCTCCAGCGCTTGCTTTTCTTCGGCCAATCTGCGGGCATCTGCGGCTCGTTTAGCTTCAGCAAGTTTCATCAAATGCGAAGGAGGCTTGGCAGGTTTTGGAGCAGGAGGTTCCACGGCTTCGGGTTGGTTGAACTTCTCTTCTGGAACATCAGCAGATACGTTCAATTCCTGTCGTCGAAGAGCTTCTTCTCTCACTTTCTTATCATGTGCGAGGATCTGTTCCTCCATGCTCTGGTTAAGAAGCTCCCTCTGTTTCCGTGCTTCAGAAACTTGTTTTTCATCTGCAATCCTCTTTTCATCAGCATCCTTTCTCAAGCGAGCGCTTTCAGCTTCAATCAAACGCTGTTCTGCTTCTCGTTTCTGTTTCAACACTTCCTGATTTCTCTTATCAAACTCAAGTGCTTGTTCTTCCATACTTTTATTAAGAAGTTCTTTCTCTTTCTTGGCTTGGGCAATTCTGATTTCTTCAGCTACTCTCTTATCATCATCCTTCTTCCGCCTTTGCTGTTCTTCTTCTTCGATAATTTTGCTTTCTTCTGTTTGTTTTCCTTTCACTAACTCTTTTCTCTTTCTGTCATGTTCCAGGACCTGTTCCTCCATACTTTTATTCAAGAGTTCTTTCTGTTTTCTGGCTTCAGCAACCCTCAATTCATCAGCAATCCACTTCTCATCAGAGTCTGCAGATTTCGGGCTAGGCTCTAATTTTGATTGGTCTTGGATCTTCCTATCCCTTTGTAAAACTTGCTCCTCCAGGCTCTGATTCAAGAAATCTCTTTGCTTTTGAGCTTCAGCAATCACTGATGCATCTGTAGATTTCTTCACTGAATCGACAACCTGGGGTTTTCCAGCCGTTCTCTCAGTGACCTCTCTTTTCTTTTTATCACTGGCAAGCAGCTGTTCCTCCATACTCTTATTAAGAAGCTCCTTCTGTTTACGCGCGTCCGATACATTCTTTTCATCTTCGGCTCGCTTTTCGTCTAACTCTTTCTGCTTGCGAGCTCGCTCGGCTGCGATTATGAGCTTTTCCTCTTCTTCTTTCTTTTTCAAAAGCTCTCGGTTTCTCTTATCAAATTCGATTGCCTGTTCCTCCATACTCTGATTTAGCAATTCTCTCTCTTTTTTAGCTCCAGCAACTTTCATTTCTTCAGCAATTTTTCTATCATCTTCTTCTTTTTTCTTCCGGCGAGTTTCTTCGTCAATAACTCTGTTTTCTTCCAGTTCTTTTACTTTTTGTAACTCCTTTCGTTTTCGATCATGTTCTAAAACCTGTTCTTCCATGCTCTTATTCAAAAGTTCCTTTTGCTTACGAGCTTCCGCCATCTTCATTGCATCAGCAATCCTCTTCTGATCGGAGTCTTTGGGACCCGCCAAAGCGATATCATCCGGACTGGCAGCTGTGGTTTGCTTCAATTTTTCGCGCATCTTTTTCTCATTTTCAAGAACTTGCTCCTCAATGCTTTGATTCAAAAGTTCTTTTTCTTTCTGAGCTTGGGTAATAAGTTCCTTTTTCTTTTTGTCTTGAGCAAGAACCTGTTCTTCCATGCTCTGATTAAGAA
>LQNS02278070.1:12107995-12169966 GCA_001587735.2 Parhyale hawaiensis
TCCTTATTTTTCTTGTCAAGCTCAAGCACTTTCTCTTCCATGCTCTTGTTGAGCAGCTCTTTCTCTTTTTTAACTTCAGCAGCTTGAACTTCACTGGCAATGAGTTTATCATCGGCTTCTTTTTGCTTGCGCCTCTTCTCTTCTTCCAGTGCTCGTTTTTCTTCATCTTCCTTCTGTTTTTTCTCTTCTTTCAGCTTTTTATCAATTTCAAGAGCTTGTTCTTCCATGCTCTTATTCAATAGTTCCTTCTGCCTTTTGGCTTCGGCCGCTCTCACTTCCTCGGCAAGTCTTTCTTCGTCAGAAACTTTAGGAGTTGGAGTCGGTTCTTTAGCTGGAGGAATCAAGGTCGGTTCTTCAGCTGGAGTGACAGCCTCTTGAACTTGTTCACTTTCAGGAACACTTGGAATATCTTTAGGACTCTGTTCAGGAGTGGCCTCTTGTCCAGGCGTTTCAACAACAGTAACGGCTTTGGCGGATTCTTCAACGCGATCCACTGCTGTCTTTTTACCGGCGTCAACTGTCGGTGCTTTCTTAGCCTCTACCTTTTCTTCTGATACTTCTTTCTTCTGCTTTACTTCTTTTGCCTTTTTGTCCTTTTCGAGAGCTTGTTCTTCCATACGCTTCTTTTGGAGTTCTGCCTCCTTTTTGGTATCAGCAGATTTCTTTGCTGCAGCTATTTGCTCTTCGTCAGCTTGTTTCTTCTTTTGAGCTTTCTCAGCTTCCACTGCGAGTTTGTCTGTATCAGCTTTCTTCTTGGTAGCCTCTTTATTTTTCCTGTCAAGCTCCAGAGCTTTTTCTTCCATGCTCTTATTAAGAAGCTCTTTTTCTTTCTTTGCTTGGGCAGCTTTGATTTCATCGGCGATGCGCTTATCGTCAGCACCTTTTTGCTTGCGAGTTTTCTCGGCTTCCGCCACGTTTCTATCTTCATCCGCCTTCATTTTCGCTTTTTCTTTGTTCCTTCGGTCAATCTCTAAAGCTTGCTCTTCCATGCTCTTATTGAGGAGCTCTTTTTGTTTTTTCGCTTCAGTAACTCTCATTTCATCGGCAATTCTCTTTTCATCCGAAGCTTTGGGCTCGGGAGTTTTGCCTGGGGAACGCCGCGCTTTGTCTTTCTTGAGGGCTTCTTCTTCTATGCTCTGATTCAGTAGATGCCGTTGCTTTTGAGCTTCAGCGATTAGCAGCTGATCTGCTGAAGTGTCCAGCTTGCTGGCTTCAGCATCGATCAATTTTTTATCAGATTCTTCCTTCTTCTTTGTCTTTTCTCTAACTTTTCTATCATTCGCCAGAGCTTGTTCCTCCATGCTCTTATTAAGCAGCTCCTTTTGCTTTTTAGCTTCAGAAACATTCTTTTCTTCAATAACTTTTTTATCATCAGCTTGTTTTTGTAGACGCGCTTTTTCCGCCTCAACCATGCGCTGTTCATCTTCCTGTTTCTTTTTTAGAACTTCTTGATTCCTTCTGTCAAATTCAAGAGCTTGTTCCTCCATACTCTTATTGAGCAGCTCTTTCTCTTTTTTGGCTTGAGTAATTTTAGATTCTTCGGCAATTCTCCTATCATCAGCCTCTTTCTGTTTACGTTGCTTTTCATCGCCAATCACTTTACTTTCTTCCTCTTGTTTCTTCTTCAATACATCCTTGCGTTTTCTATCATTTTCTAAGGCTTGCTCTTCCATGCTCTTGTTCAGAAGTTCCTTCTGCTTTCTAGCTTCCGCCATCTTCATGGCATCGGCAATCCTCTTCTCGTCGGAATCTTTAGGTCCCGCCACAGCGACATCACCAGGACTTGCAGCTGACGTTTGCTTCACTTTTTCGCGCATCTTCTTCTCATTTTCAAGCACTTGCTCCTCAATACCCTGATTCAAAAGTTCTTTTTCTTTCTGAGCTTGGGCAATAAGATCTTTTCTCTTCTTGTCCTGGGCAAGAACCTGTTCTTCCATGCTCTGATTAAGAAGTTCCTTTTCCTTACGAGCTTCTGCGATTTTCTTTTCTACATCCGCTGTTTTGCCGTCTGCTTCCTTCTGCTTTCGAGCCAGTTCAGCTTCCATCAAACGTTTCTCTTCATTTTCTTTCTTTTTGAGAGCTTCTCGGTTTCTCTTGTCGAATTCAAGAGCTTGTTCTTCCATACTTTTGTTTAGCAATTCTTTCTCCTTTTTGGCTTGAACAATTTTCATTTCCTCGGCAACTCTTCGCCCATCATCATCCTTTTTACGGCGCTGCTTCTCAACTTCAACAGCTTTCCTCTCTTCATCCAGCTGCTTCTTAATAATTTCTCGATTCTTCCTATCCATTTCAAGNTCTTTCTCCTTTTTGGCTTGAGCAATTTTCATTTCCTCGGCAACTCTTCGCCCATCATCATCCTTTTTACGGCGCTGCTTCTCAACTTCAACAGCTTTCCTCTCTTCATCCAGCTGCTTCTTAATAATTTCTCGATTTTTCCTATCCATTTCAAGAGCCTGCTCTTCCATACTCTTGTTAAGAAGTTCTTTCTGTCGTTTAGCTTCCAGCGCTTTCATCTCATTCGCGATTCGTGTTTCGTCAGAATCGACATGGGCACCACGCTGACTTTGCAGAGTTTTGGCCTTTTCTGAAGCGATAACCTGTTCTTCGATGGCTTGTTTCTGCTTCTCAGACCTCAATTTTTCTTCTGCAACTGTCTTTTCTTCAGCTTTCTTCTTTTTCTCTCTTTCGGCTGCCAGCAGCTGTTCTTCTTCTTGTTTCACTTGCGCCTGTTGAAGAACTGCCGCCTCCATCGATCGCTTCTCTTCTTCCATTCGTTCTACTTCTTTTGTAATCGTTTCGGCATCTCTCTTTCTTTGTTCAGCAAGTCGTTTCGCTTCTTCTTTTGTTCTCCTTTCTTCTTCAGCCTTTTCTTGACGTATCATTTCAGTCACCTTTTCCTCTTGGGTTCTTCTTTCTTCAGCTCTTTGGGCGAGCTCTTTAGCAATCAATTCTTGGTCCTTCAACCTTTGGCTTTCGATCTGACCCATCGCTTTCGCAATATTGGCACGATCGGTTTCCTCTTTCTTCCTTTTCTCCTCCACGATGCGTTCTCTTTCTTTCTTCCTCTCCTCTTCTATTCTCTTCACCTGCTCTTCAATGAGAGCCTGATCGGTTTTCTTAGGCTGAGATCTCCTAATCAGATCTTCCTTAATTTCTTTTGCCTTTTTGGCTTTAGCTTCTCGCTTCGCTTGCTTTTTGGCCGCCTCGATGCAGGCCTTTTGCTTGGCTTCTTCGAGAGCTTCTTCGCTGGTTTTCGATCCGTCTTCGTTTTCGATGGCACCCAGTTTCTCAGCAACTAATGCTATTTCGGGACTACTGGAGATCGCCTGCAGCTCTTCAGCAGCAAAGCTCGTATTCACGGACGTGTTCAGAGTCGTGTTCAGAGACTCGGGCCTAGCGCGAAAAAAATATATCTATACAGTTGTCGAACACAAGAACATATAAATATATATGGTACCAAGTTACTCGAATTTAGGCAGGAAATTACATCAGAGGTACCTCGTTATTTGAAATTAAAGGCTACTGGAACTGACATAAAGATATGTGACAGTGGCGCCTCGTTACTCTAATATCAGGAATTTCGCTGCTCTTGACGCAGGAATACATTATGATGACAGTTCGTTGCTTGAACCATATCGGTTCTAGCAGGCGCTTCGAATAATGAAAAGTTCGATCAACAATAGGCTCGAAAAACTTGAACCTCAGGAACATTGCTTTTTTTCCGTTCGAGTGACGAAAATACGATAGATTAACGACTCCCTATTGTTTTTTTTTTATTCATTTACTACTAAACTATTCGGTTGGGCTCGCAATAAGTTCGACTAATAGGTCGTTCGAATAACGACGCCACTACTACATATGGTATCTTTAGGGCAGAATGCACTTTCTTGGCAACTTTTGAGTCAATCTGCGCCAGTGAAAACACTCGATGAATGTTGCCATAATGAGTAGGAATACGTACATAAAAGTACATATTTATGATCGTAGTGACCTTCCATAGCACCCCAAAAAATCAATCGTTCCTAGATTCACTTGGCCGGGGGCCATTAATTAATGGATGAAGCATATCTCTTGGACCCCAAATAATTTCAGCTAATAATAAACTAATAAACAGGGAAGATGTAATCTTTACGTTAACAACGACTTCCATAGCAGCTGCCTCGAAAAGCAATCAGTAATTTACAACCAAACATAGCCTACATTTACAACAGACGAATGAATCAATATTTCCAAGGCCTTAAAGTATCTACACCGGAATTTTGTAATTAATCAGTTGATTCAATACCAATTTTAGCCTACGGCCGACGAAAATTTGAAAAAAACAACAGTTGACCAAAAGAGGGATACATCATATCTTTCTGGTAACAGTGATCCCATCGAAATCTTAGAGTCAATTTAAACTAAGGCCAATTTCAACTCTTTACCACCGTTTGCTCGATAGACCGCACACTTTGCACGATAGCTATACCACCGCACACTTTGCACGGTAGCTATACCACCGCACACTTTGCACGATAGCTATACCACCGCACACTTTGCACGATAGCTATACCACCGCACACTTTGCACGGTAGCTATACCACCGCACACTTTGCACGATAGCTATACCACGATTTTCGGTATATAGAATTTTACTTCGCCACAAAGTTGGCAATAAAAGGAAACATGCTTTATTTTTCAACAGAGCATTTTTTCTGCGAACCCTAACCTATCCGGGTAAACTACTTTCTCAGTTATGACTATTATGAAATCATGCTCTAAATATCTGCTGTGTGCCCATATAATTGGTAATAGGTTAAAGAAGAATTTACCCTATTCCTCTATCCAATATGGTCCACTCCTTTGATTCCAGAAGAAACGCAATTTCGGTTGAAATGCAAAAAAATTCTCTTCCACTAATTTTGACAATATGGCGGAGTCAACAAGCAGGCACTTGGTACAACACGAGGTCCATTGAAAGAGCGAAAAAATTGTAAAAAGTTATTGGCTCAATGAATGGATGACCACGTGGGGTCTATGGCTTCGTACCAGTCAGAAACAGTACCCATAATGGATTAGTCGCAATTTTCAGTATTTTCAATAGTTAGTGGGCCCGATGCTGCAACCTCCAATTGCCACAAAGGAAGGTTTGACAATCACGTGCTTTTAGTCACGACGTTTGCTTTACAAAACATTATAGCTGGTCACGATGCCCGCATTTGCGATTGGGTTTGGTAGACCATTTCGGCTTCCCACCCTTCAATTGCTTCACCTAAAGAGTAAGATTGGGCACCAAGTTATGCTCGGACGGCGAGCGTCCGGTGTGTTCAGTCTCATAGTTCTTGCATTTCGCTAACTTCAATGACGATAAAAAATAAACATTTTTCTCGAAGAAAAATGCATCGCAGTGGATTGACTACAAAATACATATAAAGCTACGAAAAGAAAACAGTCCTACACTAATATTAAAAAGTAAAAATAAAATAAAACAAATCGTACACTAAGCACAAGACAATACGGTGCAAACAACTAAAATATTAGCCTAATTTTAACGTTTACCCTACGGAAGCAAATAGATGAGAGTGTGCACGTCTAATAGTAACAACAATGGTGTACAGTACAGACTAACTAGCGTACGGAAATGAGAGCAAACGTGAAGCGAAAAAGCGACAAAATCAAGCAAAATATTAAGGAAAATTTGCAAATCACGTAGTCCCCCTGTATAAAAAGTAATAACTGGAACTGCCTACATAGGTTAACTTCGAGTATTCTCAAGATAAATTAGTAGATGCAAAAATGACACAACTTATACCTTTTGCAGTACTGGAAGATAGTACTTCGTCCACAACTGATGTGTAAGTATTATTATTTAAAACTTATATACCGCTATGCAATGGTATAGCCTCATTCATATATGGTACTAAGACCTACACGAAAGAAGTCATCCTAAGAATTCCTGTTATAAACAGTGAAAAAAATGGTGTTAAGACCGCTAAGACGTACCTAGATTCGACAAAGTATCTTATGCACCTTACATATATTGATGTGGACGCAGCTCAATCATTGATTAGACTAACCACAATCGTTTATGCGTCTTTTGCCATCAAGCAAAAAAATTTAAAATTATTAAGTCGTAACCCTGAGGCAAGAAGATACTCTAGTGATGAATACTAATTAGTTGGAGAGCAAAAGACAAAATCAGCTAGCTACCTATATTTAAAAAAAAAAGCGTCAGACGAGTCGGCCTTCCAACTTGTCCAACGATGTAAACCAGCTTGGCAAAGTTCATTAAATATAACTAAATTTAACAAGCGTTTTCATTGTAGAAAATCTAAGACGAATTTTTCACTGAACTTGAATAACGCCTTAAAAGAAGAATCTTCACATAAAAACATAGTTCAGTTGGGGATACTTACCCAGCCAGTACAGGGTGTCTCGCGACGTCCACATTATCAGTTGGGAAGGCAGCGGAGAGTCCCAGGTAGTTCTGCTGCTGCAGTTGTTCTTTCAGTTGCTGGGGGCTCATCTGATCGCCTGGAGCGGTTGGCGGAGCTGCAACGGAATATTTGTTGGCATTAGCGTACTGTTGAATTCCCACGCCGAATTTATGCCTTCATCGGTGGACGGTTGGGTGCTAACGCTTGTGTTATTTTCTAACTTAAAAGAAGAATTCCAGATAGACCAGCGCTCAGCGGTTACGTGCATTGATGAGATAAGTCGCTGCTGGATCTCTCTTCGGTCGCACACAGCGACGAAACAGAAGAAACCCAAAATCGTGACTCCACACACGTGAGTGATGTGGAAAACGTTACCTGGACTTCGTCCGAGGATCCTCAAAGTAAGTTAACTGCTTCATTCTAATCTTCGCAGTGGCAGCATAGTAGAGTGCTACGCTTGCACGCTGGAGGTTGGCTGTTCATTTCTCCTAACCATGAGGAAAAATTCTGTTGATGCTCGGATTGCCGCGTCCGCGATTCTGACATTCGCAGTCCACTGAAAGAGCACTGGCCTACCCAAAAAAAGAAGAGGGCACTCGGGGGGCGCAATGATCACGTGATCTTCCGCCTTTGACGCTACAGCTCTGAAAATCTTGGCTCGACACTCCTCTGCGACCTAGTTAGAACTAATGTACAGCACGAAGCAATGCTTGTGGATAGTCCAGTAGAGAAGCACAGTTAAATGGACTTCACCATTATTTCGAGAGGCATCTCTGTCCCATTATCCTCCGCGACCAGTCTACCCCAACGTGTCTATAGCGCGACCAATTTGCTACAGCTCATATTTATAAACGCAGTCATTCCATTAGCTGCTGTTTTCGGCTTCACACCCACAAATTTCGCGTGTATTAGCGAAATGACAGCTAACAAACGCGAGCCGCAACCCAGGCTTGGCACTGCTGTAGCGATGGGACTCTCGTTTCCGTCTGTTGCTCTGTATCTAATCAATATCTGCCCGTCACGGCCTATGATGTTTTTAATTTTTAAAAAAACTGGACCGAACTAAAACGATATTGACTGGAAAACTCTAGGATGGCGGAGGACATAAGATCCGACTCAAACTGCTTGAACTACTGTTTATTTCAGCTTCGTAGAATAATTAGCATTTAGCAAGACTGTCGACTCGGGCAAACTAATAACTACCAAACACATACGTATAGATTTAACTTAAGATTTTTCTTGCTGTTGCTTGCAATGCTGAATGAAATAACAATTTGTATATATTATTCTTCTTCAACACTTGCACCGTGAAGTTTCGAGAAGAAATGGAATCTATATAACGTATTTTTGCTTCAGACTTCAGGAATCAGAGATACCTAGAGTTTTTATACCTACTATAACTACTATATTCAGGGGCTGTTCGACATCGACTTGACATGCGCAGTGGCTAAGCAACAAATTCGGTGCGCCCCAAATATGGCCGTCACTTAATTGCAACACAAAAATTAAGGTTCTGTTATCGGCTTGTTTATGCCGCGCCAGACCATGCTCTGGCAAGCGAAACTTGATGCGCGGATGTGTAGATCGCACGACGTTCCGGCACAAATTTCATCTCGGTAGTCTAGATATGGTAGCATGAACGGCGTGCAAGCTACACATCCTCGCATCGAGTTGTGCACGCGATTGTACCTATAGTGTGATCGCCCCCAAAACACAAATATGCATGGGTGGATGCAATACAATAGAAATTTTAAAATACCTACTTGTAGATCACCAGCTCCTTTAATAATATATCTATGTACGTGGCCACTAAAGAGGCATCTGTAACTTTCTGGGCGAATCGCGCAGAGCAGGAGCATTGTAATTTTTTACACTGTTTTCATTACACTGTCGGATGTAGAGACTCATAAACACGTTGGTGTTCTACCACCTACAGGACAGAAAGACCCACCTCCGGCGAGGGTGTTGCTCTGGAAGCTCATGTCCATCTTCTCGTCCCTGGTGACGTCAATAGGCAGCGAGTCGTCCCCAAGGGACTTCATCTCGTCCGAGGTGAGGTACCGGTAGCTCTGGTCGCCCAGCATGGTGTCGTCGCCTGTGGGTTAGTGACGAATGGAAATGAGTGCTGATAATATATAGGAAGAAGCTGTAAGCGAATATTAGTACGAATGTTGCGTACGGTGCTAGCGCAATCCAGTAATAGGTGAATAAGAAATATTCAGTGCTAGTAAACTCAAGTACAGCTGCAGCGTACAGTGGTGGCATCATCCAGTGAGCATCAGTACTATTATATTATCATCAGTATTATTACGTGATGCATGTTTCGCGTCATGCTAAGTATTAGCTAGGTCTTGTTAGTTACGCAGTACCATGCAAACGATAAAGTCACGTTACACAGTATCACGACATGTTACGCACGTAGTATCATGCCAACGATATCATGTTACGCTACATTAGGCTAAGAATCGTCATAGGTTACTCAGACTAGGCGCATAGAATAGTGTTAATGTACATCAATTCTTCATGCACAAAGAGATATACACGAAATACACATACAACGAACAAATGTAAAGCTCAAGACAATAGGTAAAAAATAGGTCGGGAAAATGTAAGCTGATCATTATTCTGAAGACGAGCAAATACTACAACAAAATGCCGAAAGCTTGAGGTAAAACGCTACATATGCCCTGCAGAAATTAGAAGCTACTTCTATCTAAACAGGTGCAACAGATTAAACTAAAGCCACAAAAAAATAAGATATAAATCCAGTATAAAGTATCAATTCATAAAAAATCAAGTAGCTGGTGCTCAACATAAACTAGCAAATTGAAAAACTAATGTAATATAATACTAGAGTACTCTGAGAGCGCATACCTCCGCCAAGCGAGGCCACGGTAGTAAAAATTTCAAATTGGCTCTGAAACCATGATTTTCATTGTATCAACTTTAAAATCTAATCATTTGTGCCTTTTAATAGTAATTACAGCTTGTTCAATTTTCTCGAAGATTTGTTCAAAACTTTTTGAGTTGTGCTGCGAACAAACGTTATGACAAACATGAGTCAAAGATACAAACGAACGAACCGATCTGCACTAAAATTCAATCATCTATGTCTTTTAACATTACTAACAACTATAAATTTCATAAATATCCATTCATTATTTTTTATTTATAGTGCTAACAAGCATAAAATTAAAATTAGCATAACCAAAATTTGGTCATTTACACTTCGTTTTATATATATATATATATACCTAACAACTCATGTGAATTTCATAAAAATCAGTCCATAAATTTTTAGATTATGGCATTGAGAAAAATGAGGCAGACAAACAAACAAACAAACAAACGGATAGACGGATCTTCACCAAACGTTAATCACCTGTTCCTCCTAACATGCCTAACAATCCCTGCAAATTTCGTCCAAATCGGTTCATACCTTTTTGAGTTATCTTGGTGACAGACAGACAGACAAAGACGACGAAAACATCACCTCCTTGGCGGAGGTAAAAATGAGTTAGCTACTGTAAAAATCAAATAACTAATAAGAAAAACTAGTGTCAGGACTGACACAACTCAAGGCTCCCAGGGGACGCAACTAGTGTCAGGACTGACACAACTATACATAGCCAGCACCACCATACCCTGTCGATTTATCAATGCAATTTGAGTGTGGTCAAATTCCTTCCTTAACAGCAGCGTTGCTAATTCTCTATGCATTTCTGAGATTTTGTTCAGCCCATATCTTAACCCGCTCAGTACCTGCATATAGAGAAACCTTAGAAACACCCATAGCACTGGCAACGTTGGATAGTAATTTGAACATGCCCAAACTGCCTTGATAAAATGGACAGAGCATAGTGTGAATAAGAACCTACCGGCACGAAGCGCGTAGGGCACGCGGTAGCTGCACGTAAGGAAACCCAACAGAAGCTTCTAGTTCGCGCGGCTCTCGAAACCGAAGCTCGAATCTCAAAACTATATTTATCTCCGACAAGGAGGTTATGTTTTCGTCGGCTTTGTTTGTCTGTTATTCTATCTGTCTGTCCGTCATCAAGATAACTCAAAAAGTTATAGACCGATTTTGACGAAGTTTACAGGGATTGTTAGATATGTTAGGAGGAACAGATGATTAACTTTTGGTGAATATCTATTTATCCGTTTGTTTGTTTCTCTGCTTATTTTTTGTTAGTGTCCTAACTTAAAAAGCAATGGACGGATTTTCATGAAAGTTACATGAATTGTTGGGTTCATTATAGAGAGTAAATTACCAAATTTTTGTGATGATCTGTTTATTCGTTCGTTTGTTTTCGCTGTGTTTGAATTTATTTTTGTTAGCGCAAAAACTCAAAAAAATCAGGGATGGATCTTTATGGAATTTTTAGTAATGTTAAAAACATAATTGATTGAATCTTTGTGATGATCAGTAGGTCTGTTTGCGTGTTTGACTAGTTCTATTAAAATTTTTGTTAGCGCAGTAACTAGAAAAATAAGGATGAATCTTTATGAAATTTTCTGGAATTGTTTGTAATGTTATAAGACATAATTGATTAAATTTTGGTGATGATCGGTTAATCCGTTTGTGCGTTTAACTAATGTTTGTTAGCACAATAACTCAAAAATTAAGGATGGATCTTTACGAAACTTTCTGGAATTGTTAGTAATGTTAAAAAGACATAATTGATTAAATTTGGTGATGATCGGTAGGTCCGTTTGTGTGTTTGACTATGGTTTGTTAAAATGTTTGTTAGTGCAATAACTCAAATATTATGGATGGAACTTTATGAAATTTTCAGGAATTGTTAGTCCATGTTAAAAGATATGAATGATTAAATTTTGGTGATGATCGGTTTGTCCGTTTGTGTGTTTGACTTAAGTTTGTTGATATGTTTGTTAGCAGCATAATTCAAAAAGTTATGAACGAATCTCCAAGAAATTATGGACACTGTTAACATCATCAAAATACACAAGTGATCAGATTTTGGTGTTGATACATAGAAAATCATGGTTCAGAGCCGATCTGAATTTTTCGTTACCGCTGCCGTGCTTGGCGGAGGTATGCACTCTCAGAGTGCTCTAGTTTTATACTTAATCGCTACCAATCCTCATTTATTTCTAGATTTCGTAATAAAGCAAATAAGGACCTTCTTCTTCCAACTAGTAGTAGTATTTTTCTTTTATGACAGAATATGAATGTAACTCAATATAATTATAATGGTTATCGGTTAGTATGATCATAAAATGGCAAGCCCATTCTAAGTTTTAGTTTTTCACAGACTAACAAACGTATCGATATTGCCTACCGTCAGTATTTTATTCAGCCACGTGTCTAGGTCACTAGGAATTAACTGTCAGACTGTCAGCTAGCGCTACTCACCGGTGCAGGAGTCGCTAGGTCCAGGTAATATCGGTAACTAGTGCAAGTGAGTTAGCGCCACTCTATGGTGCCTAGGTCACTAAGAAGTAACAAATGTAAGCTACTGCCCTCGCTGGTGCATGTGTCACTAGGAAGTAACTACTGTACGCTACTGCCACTCGCTGGTGCATAAGTCACTAGAAACTAACTAGTGTATGCTAGTTCCACTCACTGGTGCACGTGTCACTGAGAAGAAACTAGTGTAAGCTAGTGCCACTCGTTGGTGCACGTGTCACTATAAAGTAACCAGTGTAAACTAGTACCCCTAACTGGTGCACGTGTCACTGAGAAGTAACTAGTGTAAGCTAGTGCCACTCGTTGGTGCACGTGTCACTAGAAAGTAACCAGTGTAAACTAGTGCCACTCACTGGTGTACTGCAACTGGCCATCGAAGTTTGGCAGCTCGATGGCCCTGAGATGCTTAGTGCTGGTGGTATCGAGCATGCCATCGTCTGCAGGACAGGGTAAGGGTACGGCACACGTGCAGGGTACGGCAGGGACACACGTGACACACAAACGGGGAGGGGAACATTAGTGCAAGCAAACAATGCAAGTGTGTGGGAAGGCTGGAAAGTTCATAGACCATGTAGACCGCTCCTTCCAGTAGTTACGCTTCCGATTTGGAAGAGCTACAGGAAGTCTTCGATTTAACCTCCCCTCCGTTTCCTTCTTCCATGAAGCATCATCATCTAAGTTTATATTTTTTACGTCCAGGTACTCGACATATGTAGAGGTAAACCTGGTAAAGTCAGCTTCACCTTCCCGTTTCTGGTAAAGGTCGGCGTCCCCGCAGCAGCACTGCAGTTACTAATTGCTGAGTAAGCACGTGAAGCGCTGAAAGACGTCGCTTGCCTGGCTTGGTATTCGATCTGATGACTTTCGGTTCCATTGATTACAGCATCTCTACCCGTACCGAAACTACGGGTACTCTTGAATCAAGACGTACAGACGGGTATACCGAGTACGTCTTATCGATACACGAGCAAGCTCTATATTCAAGAGTACCGTACCGACACAGTATCATACGATACCACGCAAGTAAAAAGTTCGAATTTGTATCATTACGCTTCATAAAACAAAGGAGGCGGGAGTGATAGAGAGGATTACTTGGACTGTGCTAACTTGAATACGTGCATAGTTGATTGCCAGCAAGATACGTCATCACATGCGATCTACGAACTTTCCAGCAGATCCACGTCAATGCAAGACACAAGCATTCACAAGATATTTCACAGGAAAAAAAAGCAGATAGGAAAATATGCTTTCTTTCAATGCTTGCATTATACGAGAAAAACAAGAGTGAAATGTTGTAGAAAATTATTTCCAAAAAAACAAAAGCAAAACTGGTACTTAATTAGGATAAAGTAAGTAGAAACTAGAATGCGAAATATGTTTTCTTTTTTATCTTTAAATTGTTCGGATAATGAGGAGTCATAACAGTTATTGTTGCATAAATTTTCCATTTAGAGAGAGGTGTTATTAGCAAGACAACCTCCGAGTCAGAGTGGTTGGCTCACCACCTTATTAAAGAGAAAAAAGTAACTAGAAACAACCACAAAATGAAAAGCAAAAATACACAGCGATCAGGTCGGCTGATCTTCAGGAATATAGCTATTCATTGTTAATAATTAAATGCACTTACAAACATAGTCAAGTTCAACAGGAAATTGGACAGAAAACAGCATGCAAAACAATGGACGAAGACACCATCCACAACACGCGGTGCAGATACAAAAGTGAAAATTATGTAAGGTCACGAGAAAGTAAACAAGACCGTGCTGCTGAATAGAGCAACTAGTAAAAATTAAACGCGGCAAAATAAAATGAAAATATGGATGACTGAAACAAAAAAGCTTATACTATTTCGGGAGGATATATGCTTAGCGTTCTAGGGTTATATTAAAAAAATTAAGTTATATCTCTCAAAGGGAGCGAATAGAAGAGACCTCGAAATATGCCTTCATAAAAGTGCATTGGACTAGGGCACTAGGCCTAAAGGTGGAAGTCTGTCAAGTTTTGTAAGCAATATTTAGAAAGAGTATCACAACAACTGAAAAAGGACTATGGATGGCGGCAAACTGTGAATAAATATCGAGATAAGTTGAAACAACAATAAAAGAGAGCAAAGAAAGAATCTGAAAATAGAAGGAATATCTGAAGACAGCGAAGTTTAAGCCCCGAGTTAACGAGATAAAATTGACACACTAACAAGCCGTCTTTGCAAATGAAAAGAAACAAGAAATACTCAAAAACGATAAGGTAATGTTTGAAGGACGGTGGAGAACTCCAAGGGACAAAGGGATAAGTGTCGAACTACCTACTATTAGAATACGAACAAAGAAAATTACAAAGTAAATAACCCCAAACGGCGAGAGACAATATCGCCTTGCTAGTAAAACACAAACAGGGAAAAGATATAAAATGAATTATCACAACCAACGAGAGAGAGTGTGTCTCAAGTTACGAGCAGAACACGAACTGGGAAATTAAAAAATGAATAATCACAAATGAGACACAATACTGTACGAATGTGAAAAAATTCAGTCATTCACAGATTCAAACTTAAGAGTAGTAGCTAAAGACATGCTGACTATAAGAAGTTATAATAATAACATGCACTCCTCGTACCTCCTTCATCCTCGCTCTCGCTCAGGAACGTCTCGTGCATCGTTTCGGGGACGACAACTTTGTATTTTTCCTCTGTTGTCGTGGTTGTGCTCGTTGTTATCGTGGTCTCTGTCACGATCTTGAGGGTCTCCACGACTGAGATGTAGCCCAGTCGCTGGGCGATGCTGAGGGCGGTCTTGCCATCCTAGAAATGCAAAGTTAGCTAGTACTGGTAATTCATTAAGCTCATGCTATTACACTCGTAGTTTTACTACTTCTAGCACAAGAGTAACCGGCACACAGAAATTTGAAATTCAATACAGTATTGCAGTCATACGGCCAATTTGCTATGTATTAAACCCTATTCAGGAAGAGTCAGGTCCGCTCTGGCCAACAAAGTCTAGCTCAGATCCATGCCAAATGGAACATCCGTCTTCTTTAGTTACTTATACTCGTACAAGCGAGTTACCTACGAGTCTTAGAGTGAAAAATGATCTCATTTTTCTTCCATACGATTCATTTAATATTTTTCATCAATCCAAATTGAACAACTCGGGGCAGACAGTTTCCAAGAGCTAATCTATTCCAAACACTTAGTGGGCTACAGTGCTGTAGCCTGCACTTACTAGCCATATTTGGAGTCTCGGCTATCACTGAATACAAGTAATTTACGGGGTTACGTACCCTTATGTTAAGACGTAAAATACAAATACTGTACGTACAAAGTGCAGAAAGTGCATAATCACAAAGAGCGAGAGACAACACTGCAGTCAAATATCTTCCAATTGACATGACTCTGTGCAAGGACTAACTAAAAAAAAATGGGTAAAATAACTTCAGTCAAGGAAATTTCTACTAGCTACTCTAGGATCTTGACAACACCGACCGCAGTATTGCTATATCTGAGGTCAATGCTCCGAGAAAAATCGTAACAGTTTGCCATCTACTGAGCGACATAAAAGATGAAATAATTGGGAAGTTCAATAACTTGAAACACTAACCTTAGTTTCAGCGTTGGGCTCAGCGTCATTCTCCAGTAGGAGGTTGACGATCTGAGAGTGTCCCTGCTGAGCGGCCTGGTGAAGCGGAGTGTACCTGCAAGGATCAAACACGTCAGCGACGTGTCCAAGATCAACTACCGACGTGGGCCAGTGGGCATCAAGAANAGAAAAATCTGATAACGCCTTACTCAAGGTGATCCGTAACGGGCCTGGTTACAAACTATCTAACATGTATAGCCGATGGCAGTGCATACTATTTCCGAGCAGGGGCCAAACAATGGGCCGCAATGTAGTGTAGTTAATAATGATGGAATTAACTGATCTTAGTTTCTAATGCAACTTTAGTATTAAGCTGTCTGCTGTGTACCATTTCATATGTGTACCTAATAAAGCATATTATTATTATTATACTCGTACAAGCAAGTTGCCTACGAGTCTTAGGGTGAAAAATGATCTCATTTTTCTTCCAAACGATTTATTTAATTTTTTTCATCAATCCAAATTGAACAATTCGTGGCAGATAGGACTGCTTGAGACAGTTTCCAAGAGGTAATCTATTCCAAACACTTAGTGGGCTACAATGTTGTAGCCTGCACTTACTAACCATATTTGGAGTGTCGGCTATCACTGAATACAAGTAATTTACGGGGTTATGTACCCTTATGTTAAAACGTTAAATACAAATACGTACAAAGTGCAGAAAGTGCATAATCACAAAGAGCGAGAGACAACACTGCAGTTAAATAACTTCCAATTGACATGACTCTGTGCAAGGACTAACTAAAAAAAAATGGGTAAAATAACTTCAGTCGTGGAAATTTCTAACAGCTACTCTAGGATCTTGACAACACCGACCGCAGTATTGCCATATCTAACAGCTACTCTAGGATCTTGACAACACCGACCGCAGTATTGCCATATTTGAGGTCAATGCTCCGAGAAAAACCGTAGCAGTTTGCCATCTACTGAGCGACATAAAGGATAAAGTAATTGGGAAGTTCAATTACTTGAAACACTAACCTTAGTTTCAGCGTTGGGCTCAGCGTCATTCTCCAGCAGGAGGTTGACGATCTGAGAGTGTCCCTGCTGAGCGGCCTGGTGAAGCGGAGTGTACCTGCAAGGATCAAACACGTCAGCGACGTGTCCAAGATCAACTACCGACGTGGGCCAGTGGGCATCAAGAATGCTAGCGGCGTATCCTTAATAAATAAGCTTCATCGCGGAAGCTTGTAGCAGTAGTGTAGAGCAAGTTCAGGCGACAGCACTGACATGTGCGGATACATAACACAACGTTGTCAATACAGCACGCGCTTTCGCTTACATATGCACAGAGGGCAGAAGAAAGGAGGCCTAAAAAGTCGGCCTGGTCGCTCGGCTGCAGTCAAACCCATTAACGGGTCGCCAGTCGCACTACTACAATGGGACCTAGTACTAAATCATTGACAGTACCGTTGCGGCACTAGCAAAACTAATCATAACGCTTTGTCGTCCGCATTACTCACAATACATTATTAAAGCAGGGATGGAGAGTTATTTCAACCTTTACCTAAGGGTCTATGAAAGCACTAACGGGTTGACGTCGTGCTACTAGTTAGAGAAACATAGGCCATTAGCCGATGTCTCTCAGGGCGGCATCGAACGATTTTAGTTAATTGCATAAAACCTTCTGACTGGGCTACAGCAGGAGCATCATTTGTACGGGAACTCACTAGTTTCCTAGTTCTCAGTTTTTACCGTTGGTTCTACGAACCGTCATCCCAAACAAACAAGACAAAGTACAGAATCGCGTGAAGAGGTGAAATAGAAGTGAATTTTGCTCAGCAAAAATACTCTTTGAGACGATTTCGTATAAATGGAGGACCTGCGTATAATTGTAAACTTCGCCTAGGTAGAAAAAAAGAGATATTAACCGTTCATAACGCCATAATCATTGACGGCGCACGTTCAGAAAACACACCAATTGTATCATCGTGGCTGATGTACACACATAAATCTTACAGGGATTGACAATAGTTCAAAACGGAACTATTATTTATATTATACATGACAATATATTTTAAGAAATGACAAAAATGTTGTCTAGGTGGCAGGGTCCGTTAATCCCCATAGGCAATAACAAAATTAATAACCAAACTTTAACTTAGATGAAACAAAATACTATGTTTTTAGAAGAGAGATATCCAAAGTTAGAGTAACTTACATTGCTGCAGACAATTACTGCGCGTATTTGTTGTGCTGTCACAGGCTAATTTTAATTAAGGAAACCTAATAAAAGTACTGCCATATTCTAGGACGTAGTCTCACAGTTCTATGGAATACATTACAAGATCACTGTTTGTTTCAATGTTTTTAATAATTTTTTAAAGGTTTCTTACAAAAAAAATCAAATGATATAGCTTTCGCTACGTTACTACTTCATCAGAACTTGAGGTGCCTTCGATTGGACTACAAACTTTGGCACAAATTTAACGTTTCATTCGATGACATTTGAAAAATTGCCAAACTTTTATGTATATAAAACGACCTAGAATATAATAGTATTCTCCTGATTTAACCACCGCTACCAACGTCCTAGAATACAACTTAATGTACCATCCCGTTCAATCGCTTCATCAGTTCCGGCTATGACTGCCTGAAAATGGTTTTTGATGAAACTGAAGGCTAGTAAATTGCAAGTAGCCCTCTCGGTGGTGAAGTGACAAGGGTTCGGCATCGCATCAACGGAGGCCCGGTTTCGATTCCCCGGACGGCACGCTACGGATTTACACTGGGTGGAGCACTCCAGCATCGAGAAGCTAGGCGATGCACGATGAGGGATCCTAAATTGACTCTCAGCACGGACTGCTTCTCCTGCTCTTCACACTACTGGATCTTCAAAATTCTAGAATTAAGGCAACAAGAAAACCTCGATAGGTGTATCAATTGTACCCTGTATACGAGATAATAAATGATATTTGTTTGTTTTTGTTTAAGTAGGTTCTTTATTATCGCCTCGTTCAGACGATCGTCACTGTACCCAATACGGAACACTTTTGCAGACGAAAAAAAGCCGTTAATGTTCTCAGTTCCAAAGAGATGTACAGACACCGTTGCCAGAGCAAATTTTAGGTAATATAGAATAAATTGAAAAGCAACTCAATTCTTGACGATAATTTACGGCACAACTCAATTAAATGACAAACACTGCATCCAAATCTGGAATATTCACATTCCTACAGAGATATAAAGATAGGGTTAGAGGTACATATTCCTTGTGGCTCATAAAACACTGACACAGAGGGCGACTCTTGAAAACTATCAACTGCTTCATTAGAAGAAATTAGGTAAACATATAAAAGTTCCCAATGTTCACATTTTTAAGAAGATATGGAAACACAGTCACCCGCGTACAGCATATCGGCAACTGACGACACTCAGTGCAAGCATGTATACGACTGGGGCACCTTATCATTTCTTATCTCCTATCAGGACGCAGTATTTATAGTGAACGACTCGAGTAAGCGTTCAAAAAAAAAAAAACAGAAGGATTGACGTAATATCTTGGTAGGGAGAAGACGAGTGAGAATAAAAGCTCAACCTCGTAGTTTCCGTGACAGTGCAGCCCGGCGAGACAAAGGCACGTTCGATTAGACAGCGGAATCAAGCCCTCGAGGCGTGACTTGTCCGAATCTTCTGACAGGTGCCCCGGCTTAGGCCGACTTCACACGTCATGCATATCAACGCCTTTGCTCATCAACTTGTCCGAATATGTTAGTATACCCTAAAAATAGCAGAAAAGTTCACTGTTTTCTGAATTTCAAACGCTCCCGTGTTTCCCCTCTCGTCTGCAGCGGGCTTTAGGGAACGTTTGGAGTTATGACCGAATGTTCAAAGGATGTAGAACGTGAACTTAGCTATATTTAATTGTAAACATAAACGTAAAATTAAGGATGGGCAGGTTGGGTTGGGCCCCCAGGTCCCCCAAACAGGTACGTACCCAAGCTGTGTGGGGGTGTGCACCTTAGCCTGGTGCTGCAGGAGGAAGCGCACCATGTTCATCTGACCGAAGTGACTGGCGACGTGCAGAGGCGTGTAGCCAGCCTTTGTTGTGGGGTCGATCTGGACAGGAAATTAGGCGTTATATTAACTTTCATGGTTCGTTGGCATTTATATCTGGAAATTATGCCAATTCTTAAAATACCGCGATCATTCTTTGGCAGTGGTTTAGATCTGGACAAGAAACCAATTGTTATTAACTTTTATAGCACTCGTACCATGACAGCTTCATATATACATCTGGACACCAAAAGCAATCGTGAGGTTAACTTTAACTAGCCGGGACCGGGATACTAGCGTGGATGTTAGACAGCTCACGTAGCTAGTTGGGTTTACTATGCTATTGGTCCTCCTTGAACAGGGAAAAGGAAAATTATAAGGACTGACAACAAAGGCTCTCGCCGTTAGTAAATAATCTTGAACGATATTTAATGTTACAATAATTTTGGCGGCTAAGGATTCATCAGAGCAGAGAACAAAGTGTGAGACTAAACGTTAGAGCACATTAGCAGCTGCAGCTGTGATTTCATTTATTTCATACACGGAACTGCATCACAGAAGAATAATTGTAAACAATCACAGCCACGACACTGACGTTTTCGTACACTGAACGTATTGAAATATACTTCGAGGTCTACAAGAAATTCAATCCGACCCTATGAATAATGCAGTGCGAAAAGAACATTCAGAATGAACTACTGAACAAATTATTAATGCAAGTGATTGGTCAACAGGAAAACACTAAATAACTTCGAGAAAAACATTACACTCGTACGGCAGTAGCGCTGTTTTTGACAAGTGCAAAGGACGGTCCAAAGTGAATTTCTGAAATGGTTCAGGCTATCAGTGGTCAGGCAAAGTGAATGTGTGCGCTAACTTGGGCATTAAAGGCACGTTCGACTGGTCGGTAAAATTAAGCCGACTTGACTTGCTCGGAACTTCCGACAGGAGCTTTGACTTTGTCACTTTAATTCGCATCGCAAGTGTTAAAAGCAACCCAATTATATTGAGACGGCTGGACACCCCATTCTAAGTAGTAAGACTGAGTTCTTGGGATATTCAACAGGTAATCGACTTAGGGTCAACGCCTGAAACTCGAAATCAACTGGCCAACGCCAGCGCACCTGCCTCACGTCAAACCTTTAAGGCTTAACTTCGCTGCCCAATCGAACACGCCGTAAATATTTGACTTAACAAAAGCCTGCACTCACAGTAGCGCCGTTCTTGACAAGCACGGCCGCCACGCCCACTTTGTCCTCCTGGGCACAGAGATGAAGGGGAGTGAGGCCGTTCCTGGCGGGCTTGCCAGGGGTGGCCCCGTGCTCCACCATGAGGCTGGTCATGTCCGTGTGACCCTCCTGGGCGGTGAGGTGGAGAGGAGTGAAGCCGGCCTTGGACTCGGCGTCGGGCTTCGCCCCGTACTCCAGGAGGGTGTTGGCGATGTCCATCTGGTTCTTGCGGGCGGCGATGTGGAGAGGCGTGTAGCCGTTCTTCGCTGTGGCGTGTGGGGAGGCGCCGTGGTCCAGAAGCAGAAGAGCTACGTTCTGTAATACAAAAAATAATATGCCTATAGTACTAACAATATCTAGAATATGGTAAAATAGAATTTATGCTCATAATGGCCACACATTTACGTAACAATGACTACCGTATGCGTGATGACCACAACTGATGGTTATACTCACCAATTAAGGCATCAACTCAACAACTACAATGGGTAACGACTGCCCTTCTCGGTTATAAAAACACCATTCAACAAAAACTATAGGCGATGACTGCACCTGACGGTTATAACATGTACCCACTGAGGAAATAACCCTACAACTACCATGGGTGGTAAATAGCACAAATTACGGAAATACTGTAACTCAACAACTAGTAGCTAAGGATAATAATTACATCTGAGGAGCACCCAAGGGCCACTGGTCTCTAGCGACCACGGAAACAATTTGGTCACATTTCAATTAGCACATTACTTCAAAAATAGACTAAGTTCATTGCTACGGGATTTACCCTGACACTCTAAGTGAGTCATTAGGGAACCAATGGTTATGAGAAATTAAGAAAACACCGTAACTGTCCAGCTCTTGATTTCAAGCGTGGTTCCGCTTGAAGGTGGTGCAAAGACGGTGTCAGTGTGAACGCAACTTTAGCACTGATGTGCGAAAAAAACGCATCAACCGTTACGTTTAGTCGTAAAGGCTTGCCCATGGGTCGAGTTGTTAGGTCCCTCCATTAGACAATCTAGACCGTCAGGGAGGTCCGCCTGGAGCCTGGCAACCTCCCCACAGCAACCCAACCCTTATGATGGAGCGTTAATTACAAGTGGCTGCTGCTTACCACAAAAAAATACCACCAACTATAACATGTTCTTACATTACACGTAGCACTTTCTATAAGATTATTAATCGTCTATCTGGGTTAATCGAGCCTGTTAACAAGTCGCAACCGCACCTGGTGGTCGTAATGCGCTGCCACGTGCAGGGGCGTCACGCCATTCTTGCCCTGGGCGTCCACAGGCGCGTCCTTCTGCAGCAGGAGTTTCGCCATCTTGGGGTTGCCGTACTTGGCGGCGAGGTGGAGGGGCGTGAGGCCCTTCTTGGTGGTGGAGGTCAGGGACGCCCCCTGGTCCAGCAGGACGGTGGCCACGTCTTCCTGTCCTTCCTTGGCAGCGATGTGGAGGGCAGTGTAGTGGTCCTGGAACATACATTAGTGTCAGTCTGCCATCACGTTGATCACCTACCCTTAACAAATACAACAATAAATAACAACATATGGTTATACATGATAACATGGTTCTAAGAGAGGAAATGGAAGAGACATATAGAAATTGTAAGCTGTCTCAGTAGATAAAATTGCACCAGCTTCAGGAGCAACCGGAAATTTTGCTAGGGCAGTATTCAGAAATGAGAGGCTTTTTCAAGACATCCAGGGCTGACTTAGCTAAAGGTGAAATGTCAACATTAGCAAAGAAAAAGAGGGGCGGTACATCAACTCCCGTAAATGGTAGCACTTAAGAAAAGATATTGGGAGATGAATGACGTGCTATTTTCCATATTATCGCCTTGACATACGGTACGGCATACATCTTGCTCAAGGTGACTAGGTATACTAGCAGATGCATACCGAAAGCTTAACCCAATCGTAGTCGCACTACAAAGATTCATTATATAATACAGCGCCTGTCTACCGAAATGGCACGGTTAAGACCAAAAGAAATGATTTGATTTCAGTCACTGAAAAATCTATCATGATGGAAACTGGTCCAAATGTAGCATCAGAGACCGAAAAGTGCTTACGCTGAAAAATCCAACATGATGGAAACTGGTCATAAACTCGATCTGAAAGACTGAATAGTTCTAACATTGAAAAATCTATTACAATGGAAAGTGGTAAAACTAAAATGTCAAAGACCAAAGAATTCGTTACCTTGGTGGTGGCGTCGACAGCAGCGCCGTGCTGCAGCAGCAGGACGACAATGTCGCTGTTGCCTAACCGAGAGGCGATGTGAAGAGCGGTCTGCTGCTCCTGTCAAATGGAACCAACAGAAATGTTATCTTTGCGGATCAAAGAGAACAAGCAAGCAGTATTTTGATTCCGACCCACCGTCTTTAATACCTTTCACAAACATGAGAACAATTACTACTGTAACCCCTCTCTGGCTGAACCACTAGCAAGAGAAATTAACTATGAGTTTAATATTTTGCTGGCTTCAATAGAAGAATTAGGCTACAACACCTAAGGCTCTTTTCATCAGTAGAATTATTAATATCCTCAGGTTTACGACTAGTATTGTTTGAAAGAGGCAGCGCAGTGAGCTTAGATACAGAAGTCATCGACCTTGAGGCGTTGGATAAGGTACTATGGATGGATTACCATACCACACACGCAGATCAGTGCGAGCAGCAGAGTGCTCCCCGAGACCTGGAGCAATTGGCCAACAGTGTATGACTATGACCATAGGTCGTGGCGCTCGAAGTCTTCACTTCATGTACTAGGTATAGCCGAGAGCGGTTATGCTGTAATACAGGGGATCCCAAAAGGGGAAGGGGCGCTTGCACCACCTTTGAATTAGGGAATTGATCCAAACATTAACATAAATAAATATGCTGCATAAATTAAGTACGAATTTTAATCTTTATTATCGTACGAGTAATGAACTTTTTACGGAGTGCGAGAACATATTAAGAGTTTCTATGGGTCCCAGGCATAGAAAGGCTGCTGGGGGGCCATACGAAATGAGGTGCGTCAGGCCACACCCAGTCACTAGTGCTTAAGCATAGCAACATTTCACCAACCACTTACTCTCGCTCGAGCATCGACTTGAGCGCCATTTCTGAGCAGGATCCTGATGATGTCGGTCTGGTTGGCTCGAGCTGCGAGGTGCAAGGGCGTCTCGCCCCTGACGGTGGGCACGTCAGCAGCAGCCCCGTGTTGCAGCAGGTAGATCACAATGTTCATGCAGCCCATGAACGATGCCACGTGGAGAGGAGTCAGGCCGCTCTGCACAATGTGGGGAAGTTCATGGAGCACGAGACCCAGTAGACTGGCAAACTGCATGTAGTGAGCACTCAAACCGGTAGCTAAGTAAGAAACTGAATATATTCAAGATAATTCACATTTCAAATAATGATTTCTACTCGAAGAAAAGAAAATCCCAAACAAAATTTTTCCATATGAGAAGGAAAGCACAGAAGTGTACGGAACAAGCTCTGAAGAGAGTGGTATAGAAGTCAAAGACAGTACCTATATTTAAGCGCTGGCAGTTTTTGAAGATAGTACTACAACTATCATCGTTTTTCCAAGTCAATAGCTGTTTTCGAAGCGACAAAAGATCACGTCATATTAACAACGTTGATCGTTTTTGTCACAGCTTGCTGCACACTCCCTAAGCAACTCACTACGATCTATGATCTAGAATGTAACTCGAATGCTTCTACCAGAAACAGATTTTGGCTACAAAAAAGATTGCTAGTTAAGCGTAGTAACAATATTACATACAATGCAATTTCTTTTCCTAAAAAATAAATATTTCTGGTCAAAGCAGATTAGGTAATAAACATCAGGACGTACTTCGGTCGCAGCCTCAATGCTAGCTCCACGTAGTACAGTCAACTAGCTTCTAGGCCTTCAAAATACGTTTATGGTAGACTCATTCTAGCACACTAGTTCAATCTACTAAAGAGTTCAGGGAGTGTGTGTTAGCAAAGCAGGACGCACCTCGGTCGTAGCCTCAATGCTGGCCCCGTGCTTCAGCAGCAGCTCCACCACCTTGATTCTGTTCTTTTTACAGGCGATGTGGAGGGGCGTGAAGCCGTTCAGGGCCCTAGCGTTGGGGTCTGCCTTTCTGTCGAGGAGTAGTTTGGCGACTCTGACGTGCCCGCAGTGTGCTGTAGGGTAACGGAAGTTGTTACTACAAGCTAGCTTTGATTTTCGACCCGTCAAAAACAATCTAGTGGCGTTACGTGGAGCGTGACTAAACTGAGGTGTTTGGTAACCAATACAGTAACTGAATGTCCATTTCTATCCAGTCTAAAATGACGTTTTGATATTATACGAAGCTTATTAAAACTTATCCTGGCATAGAAACAAGTAGCTAGCTTTTAGCTATATTAACTGAAAAGTCGACGTTTCGGCATCAAACCGGTACCATCACTGAGACTAATGATGTCCGCAATAAAAGAAACACAACACGGAAGTTTTTAAAATAACGAATGATTCAATAACTGCCGAGAGACAGAAAATCCTAGTAACACAGAAGTGCATCACGCGAATGGCGTAAAGTAAGAACTTATTTCAAGCAGTATTAAGTTGGACGGTACACATGCTAGATTGTGCAATAAGCAAAGTGCAGGAGCTCGTGACGTGAGCCCGGTGAGCACTAGAACAGAGGCAAGCTATGTA
Organism: Parhyale hawaiensis; assembly: GCA_001587735.2. NCBI lineage: Eukaryota > Metazoa > Arthropoda > Malacostraca > Amphipoda > Hyalidae > Parhyale > Parhyale hawaiensis. The sequence continues at coordinate 12,133,375 of LQNS02278070.1, forward strand.
CAGCGTATGATACTCCCGACAGTTATCAGAATAGGAAGGAGAATGCTGGGGTTGACATGTTCAGACTGATATTTATACATGCCAGAAGGGCTTGTTAGACCTGACGTGCACATGAGCGTTACAATCAACGTACCTGCGACGTGAAGAGACGTAAGGAAATCAACGGTGACGTCATCAACAGGAGCTTTGTGGTACAGCAAGATGCGGGCAGCGTCCACGTGGTCGCCTTGTGAAGCCATGTGCAGGGGCGCCAGGCCGTTCTGTTGGGGGAGGGGAGTGTGATTTGCTCAACGCCTTAGCATGTCAATTTCGTACAGATTTTAGTCAACAATTTGAAGGAACAGCACTAGCTGAAACGTAGCAAAATGGTCCCTGTTAACCTGGTAAGGCCCCATTTTAAACAATTTTTTAAGGAACAGCACTAACTGATATGTGGCCGAACGGTTCCAAAATTTAACGCCGTCTCATTTAAAAAACTTTGAAGGAACAGCACTACTTAGCCGTGCTTGAACACGCACAGAAACGCCAAATGGCTTATGCTTACATAGCCAGAATACCAGACATCTAAAGCCATCGTGTCGTCGGATTATAATGATAAGCCAATGCCCTCGAGGCACAGCCAATACGCTCATACTTCATAGAAAAAAGCTCTTCGTCTGTCCCAATACTCAGTCCCAAAATTCGACAATCGGTAGCATAAGAACACCCAGATCATCCAAGCAAGAAAATGTATTTCGACTGTGATAATTATAGTACAAGAGCAGTGCAAGAAATCACCTATGTAGTGGCTGATCTCATAACACCTGAACATAATTCATCTTTGTACAGTTTCCAACCACACAACGCTCAAATTCAATTTCGAGGTTCAGTAAAAATAACACTGCTCGGGACACAAACACAAGAAGTTAAGTCGCGAATCGAACTGGGGACCGGGAGAACACTACAGGTTACAAGGTGGAATAAATACCTACTACAAAGAGTGTGAAAATCGCGAAGAGAGTCCCGGGAATCATTACCAGGGAATTTGAATCCACAGACTTTTTATCCTTGTATTCCAGGTGACAAACAACTTGGCAAATGTATCTAAAACTGACCTTGGTCTTGGCAGTGATGGGGGCGCCCTTCTCGAGCAACATGTCCACAACGGTCTCGTGGCCAGACCGGGCGGCGCAGTGGAGAGGGGTGAGGCCGTCCCGGGTCTTAGCGTCGATGTTGGCGTTCTTGTCGAGCAGCAAAAGCACCATGTTGCCCTTGCCCCACTTGGAGGCGACGTGGAGGGGTGTGATCTGGTGCTGTTGGGGCAATGGTGAGGTTAAAGTACAGCAATATCGGCACACCACTGCGTGCTACATTAACGGTGCTGGGGAGAAAGCAATAACATTAGTAATGTACACATACGCAGTATAGCTAATTTGATGAAATATTAGATTTGGCTACAAAATCAATATCTCCACCTCCGTCAACACCCAAATGGTACAACAATCTGTAGCAGAAGAATGCATTAATATGCATAAAACACCAACTCTATAACAGATGAAAATTAGAGTTAGTGAAAGTAAATGAGCAATAATATACAAACATTACCATGGCCATAAAAATAATAGTAGAGACCTTTTTTATCAGTTTCATAAAGCATTGCAGATCTGTGAAATATATATGAGGACCCTATCCACTTAATCTACAATAGCGACAACACATCAGCACCTCTCAATATTGCGACGGGCGTCTGGGCAACACAGTTAACCAAAGCCTCTCACGTACCTTCGCCACAAAATTAACATCGGCTCCTCTCTGGATGAGTAGAGCGGCGATGTTCTCGTTGCCGTAGTGCGAGGCGATGTGCAGGGGGGTGAACCCGCTCTTGGAGGTCACGTCGGGGTTGTGGTCGGTGTGGAGCAGCAACGCCGCGGCCTGCAGAGGTAAAGGAATGTAAAATAACTCAAAAACTAAGATCTTGAAGATGTTCATTAATTCATTAAATAACTCAACGTAACCAAAGCAGATACAAATAATCAAAGAGCTATTCCAACAGTAAAGGTTGAGACAAGAAAGCGGTCGATAACGTTTGAGAGCTTTTAAAGCCCACGGAAAATCCATGTCCAACAAACAAAGAGTGACGTACCTACAGGCTGTAGTAAGTGATAAATATAGAGCGAAATGTCAAGTATAACGAAACAGCTTACTTACAAAGGACGTTGATGATGCGTAGGTCAATTGAGAGCCATAGTTAATATCGGTACAATTCTCCAATTAAATCTCAAGAAACATAAAAAATTGTGTATCCAATAGGAAGACCTAGGAACGTGCGCACTGCGGCAGGTACTACCCGTAAAAATGTCGATGAATTTAAAATAACCAAACCGGATTTGAAAGTACACATGAATGTGGGAAAATATCCGTACACACTGAGCATATTATAAGTACTAGGCCTAGGTACCTTAGTGTCATCTTTCTTGGCGGCGATGTGAAGGGCAGGCAGTCGAACCTTCCCTCTGGTATCGTTCTCGAGCAGCACCGCCACCACCTTGTCGTGCCCCTGCTGCAGTGCTACTGCCAGGGGGGTGAAACCGTCCTGTGGGGAGGTAAACGGTAGTAAAAAGTCAGCTGATAATGGCTTTTGTTGGATTTTCTTCAGCAGCGTTTCGGGCTTCCCGGTGTTGCATATAATGCTTCATTTCGGTTGTAGCTACTACCTGTCCGTGGCGGCCCGAGAGTGAAGTTTTCGTACTGGTTTTAATAATAGCAATAAGACGTTTGTAGAGCAAAACTAATGTCAGATATTGTATTGTACAGTATGTGCGCAGTTCAGCCTACTTCGTTTGTACATAGTATACCGAGGCTACAGAAAGCTATCGCACGATGAACTTATGAGCGTATGTTCAGCGGCAAGTCGTCCCTATTACAGTACTTTAGAGTGTAAGAGTCGGTAACCAAGATACCCCGGGAAAGTACACGAAGGGAAACTTGCGGGCCGTGAGAAAATCCAATGGTAACATTCTTACCATAACCCAAATGGCCGCATGGCCGCTGACTTAAAAGCCTGCAGTCATCGGGCCAGGACCAGAGGACATATGCCTTTTAAAAAACCGGTTGCAGAACGCAGAAAAATAAAAGCAGAAGACCAACAAAGGCGGCACCCACTTCGAATATTACGTTGTTTACGCTCTACTTTAGTGATAATTAGCTACACGTCAATGATACAACTGGTCAAACTCACCTATGTCCTATTTTTAATCTTCATGTACGGTTAGTCGCAAAATCACCAAATTTGGTAAAAAGCTCTGCATTTATTTCTAGCATAGATGCACTTGGTCCGCAGTGACGTCATAGACTGAATCGCCACTCGGGGGCGTGACGTCACTATTTTCAATCAGCTATTATCTGGCTCTCCCATTATTATTGTTCCCTGGGGTACATGGTGTCTATCCCTCACCTCGGTGGCGAGGCTCTGGTTGGCGTTGTGTGCCAGGAGGTACCGGACGACGGTGTCGTGGTTCTCCTGAGCAGCCATGTAGAGCGGCGTGAAGCCGTTCTGGGACTGGAGGTTGACGCCGGCATGGTGTTCTACCAAGATCTTCACGATGTCTTCCTGGCCAGCTGCAAGTAAGTGAAAATTTATTTATTTGACATCTTTATTACTTTTGAACAGAACTTCAGTAATATGAACTGGGCCTCGGCGCGCTGGTGCGCTGGCCTGTCATTAATATGAGCTGGACCTCGGCGCGCTGGTGCGCTGGCCTGTCATTAATATGAACTGGACCTCGGCGCACTGGTGCGCTGGCCGGTCATTAATATGAACTGGACCTCGGCGCGCTGGTGCGCTGGCCTGTCATTAATATGAGCTGGACCTCGGCGCGCTGGTGCGCTGGCCTGTCATTAATATGAGCTGGACCTCGGCGCACTGGTGCGCTGGCCTGTCATTAATATGAACTGGACCTCGGCGAACATGTGCGATAACACAGCCCATATGCCAATAAAAATTATGAGCCATAGTAATCTACGCAATACCGTCAATAACTCAATATATGAATATATAAAGCTAGGTATATAAAGACTGTGGATGATCGAGAATGATAACAAAAAAAGGAGTATCGGTTAGCCTATACAAAGAAAGAACACTGTCATAAAAGGGACGAACGAAACATCGACATACCGTAGATTAATTAAGCACTAAACAATAAATTTTCGTTATAAGTCTTATCGTTTTATGCAGTATTACTCATATGTAGGTTCAAACTTTTCAATTCCAGGTACCTATTCAGTGTGCACCATGTGCCAAGCTAGTCGCGCATCGCAGTTTTACCTACTTTATGTTTGTTTGCATTATTTTATTTCAGAGTTTATTTGTTTCAGTACAACTGCATATGGCAAAAACCTAGAACTCTTTATTAAGCAGCCTACTCCCTCAGTTCTCAAATAGTTGATCCACAGCGACACATTCCAATTGCCTCATCTTGGTAATCCAAAATGATGCAATTGAAATATGCGGCTACGTGACAACTATTTCATTACCTAGGGAGTAATAAAGACCTGTTTTCAGGACATACTATAGAGTTCTGAATTTTCATTTACAGCGGAGCAAAGAATACACGTGGAAAGAACGATGCAAGATGAATCCAAAGCTTCAGTGGCTGTCACCACACCCTAACACGCCAATCGTTCTAAAAAAAGGTAAATCTGGACTCATCCAGCCACATAACTTGCTTCAAATAACAAACGTTTTTCCTCACTTGCTGCCGACATTAACGGTTATAGTTACTTCATGAATTTGCATTTGCCTAAATGCATTTTACTTCACCCTATAAGAATGAAAAATATGCCGGTTTTTCATAGGACTAGTGGCTAGCCCTATTACTTGAAATGTACTGTACGGAGGACACTGGTCCTAAATACTAGTAAATAGGGTTAACTCTCAACGCACTGTCCACTGAAAAATTCTTTTGGGCTTTCACACAAAAAATCGCCAGCAGTAATTTGCGCTCATAACCGCCTATATTTCTTTACCAGTCTCTGCAACGATCGTCTGTTGGTCATCCGAGACCAAGACCTTCCACATGTCCACTAGATGAACAGACTTGCGCCACCTTGTTTACAGCGCGCTAGTGTTCTCAGTATCGTTCCGATATTTATACCGGCAACTGTACAGACGTACCGAGTTGGTTTTCCACTTTGATGAAACCTGTGCAACCGCCTTGACACACCTGACTGCTGAGGGCATAAAACACTGCAGCGCAGTGGTGACGGTAGCCATTCAGTGAGCAGACCTAGCGCCCACAGGTCTATGGACTGCCTTTCAGTAGCGGACCTATCTACTGACCACAGTTCTTAGAGTCTCTTTGAGTATACAAACCCAGACCACAGGTCTTATAGATATCTACCAGACCTTATTTGTATCCCTGAACCTATAAATATATGAATAGCAATACAGTGAGTCTCCATATCCACTGAGGTACAGACGATACGGCAATCTGCGACATCCGACTAGATTTACGTTGACCAAAGTAATAGGTTGAGCATCCGAGTACACGGAGGTACTTGTCACATGGTAAACCACGCTGGTACAAGTGGTACAACCACAGTACAAGACACGCATATCACTTAATTTTCAATATAAGGGGGAGTGAATGTGCCGTCAACACGTGTTGCGTGCTGCAAGCACAGCCCCCTGACTTACGCCGAGAGTCAATAAAAGTGCTAGCTGAGATGGCAAGAGCGTTCATTCTTGTCTAGCAGTCGTTTTAGACAGTCACTGTAATCTACGTACTATTCTGACGATAGATCGCCACCCAGCAGAGCTTTTACTCAAGTATAGACATATCAGAACTCGAGTATAATTCCACCTGGCGTCCCCAGCCGAAGATTGAAAGTCATCGAATACTGAGTTTGATTATTAGCACCCGCTTGTGTTCGCTTAGTTTTTTCCCAGCTACTGGAAGTTATAATCAAGAAGCCCATAGGGTGCACGAACCCAATGATGCATCCACTATCGAACGCTGACAGGTACTGCCAACGGGTCTTCTTCCCTCCTCTGTACTCGTAAATGAAAAATCCCAGCTATTGTATGCACTCAACACAAGTCTTTACTGCCTGGTAAAAAGGTTAAGGATCTTGTTATGCACAGCAGCACTGAAACAAATGAACTCTGGTATAAAATAATGAAAAAGTATAGAATAAGAGAAAATGCCGTCGGTACGTGACTTTTCCGAGGACACTAAGTGAATATTCTCTTGATTCATGAGCACATCTAGAGCATGTATGGAACAATAACGTTTGAACCTTAAAGAAAGACTGCATAAAGACAGACGAAAAGACAGACTGAATAAGACGAAATGAACTTTAAACGAGGATTTCCTGTACCAATCCCAATCAGAAATTTTCAGCTGCCTATGAGTAAATAGTGAGCGGTATCGGATAACATCGGATAAAAGCCTATAAATTTCCGATTGGATAGGTAGCTAGTTGCCATACCTAAGGAGGCGATGTGTAGGGCAGTGTTGCCTTTCTTGGTGGCGGCGTCGACATTGGCGCCTCTCTCCAGCAGCTCCCTGACGACGTGTGCATGGCCCTCCTTGCTGGCGAGGTGTAGCGCGTTCAGGCCATTCTGTCGAATGTTACAGCGTTAACCCTTTAACGAGCACGCGACTGTACGATTATTTATATAATGCTAATCTTACGAGAGAGTTTTCTAGTCAGCAGTGCTGAGTAATCCCGAAGTTGCACTTGGTTGCGGCAGTGCAGTCCTCAAATAATTTAAGAAAAGTACGGTCTCTGTGAATATAGCTAATTGTAAGGAGGACCAACCGGGTAGCACTTGTTAACGTCAAGGCGGTTTATCAATAAAATGAGAAAAATGCGGTTAATATAAATGTAATTCTAAGAAGAAAAACCCACGGGGTTGTTTTGTTTGGATGTCGTTATTGTTCTTAAATAATTCAATAAAATTACGATCATGATTTACTTATTCATTAAGAAAAACTCTCAGGATTGAAGGTGTTGCTATCTCCATTGCTTATATCAAATTTAGAGAAAAATGTGCAGAAGTAGTTAGCTACAAGTTCGATGTGAGAACAATGGCAGGAGAAACAACTCACAGGGTTGCAGGTGTTGATGTCAGTGTTGTTCTTTAGGAACTCGAGAACTTTTTCGAGGTTGCCGGCCCTGGCCGCTCTCAGGAAGCTGGCGCTGGTGTCGCTCTGTAGAGATAGAAAAAATAAAACGTTAGACGGACTCGAAATTATATATTAAAGAGATTTTTAAAAGATTTATTAAAACAAAATCTAAGGAGAAATAAAACAAAGGGAATAAATAGTTTTTAATTTTTGCAAGAAATGGAATGGCACAAACTTAAAGAAGACTCAAAGCTGCGTAGGGCTGGTGACACTGGAAGAAATAAAGTAGCTAACAGGAAAAACTAACAGCATTTTATAAAAAAAAAAGCCTCGGGTACTAGCGGAAACACATAACCTGCAGCACAGCACAATCACCCGACAGGGGTGAAAGAGTGCTTAACCACTGGTCACAAACACACCATTAGAGCCCCACACTGTCGCCGCTATAGCACCGCTTTCTCTTCAATATACTGGACAGTACCGCAACACCCCAGGTGATGCACAGAACCTACAGGTCCTGAAGGTAACTAGCAGAAATGTTGCCTTGTATGATATCGCAGAAATGTAATAAAGGAGCGCAAAACAGCAAGAGAAAAGCGCAAACGAGCACAAAAAACGATAAGAGCACAAAATAGCAAAAATTGGCGCAAAAGAGCAACAAAGGTCACAGGGCAAAAGAGAAACGCAAAAGAGAACGATTCCACGAGATAAGGGCACAAAAGAGCAAAGAAAAAGAGCGCCAAAGAGCAAGGTAAGGGTACAGAAGACCAAATAAATAAGGCAAAAGAGCAAGAAAAGAGGGCAGAAGAGTACCAAAGAGACACAAAAGAGCGCCAGGCGAGCACTGTAGCGGGAGCGCGGCGGGAAGACGGGGTGACCCCATCGATCCGGGAGGTTACGTGCTGCATGACGGAGACCTACGCGCTTACATAGGCCGTAACAGCACTGCATGAAGGGACCTGGTAAAGGATTGTGGTGCACTGCTACGAGGCATTGCGACAGAGCACGGTACACCGTGGTTGCTTGGAGCCGACAGGGCAGAGTACGGTAACAGCGGTCGTATTAAATTGACGCTTGGAAACAGTGGAAGTAGAGCACGGTAACCGTGGTTGCTATAGGTAGGCGCTTGGTAGTAACGTGTACCGCATCGGAGATTATCATATACTCGTTTATACCCCGGCACAACAGTTGCCGGAGCCGGCAGTGAAAATTCTCCCGAAAAATTCCCACTTTAATTAGGTACGCTAGCACTTGCTTACCGAAAAACTTGGGATGGACACGGCTAATTTTTACAGCAGGTCCTGCCAGACGAACACTCATTAAACGCGACCCTCGCCGAAAACAGCCCACCCTAGCCTTCATCAAAACTTTTAATTATGAATAAAACCTATACCTGAAGTGCTTTCATTGTAATCGTCAGTCATCTTGTACGTATTAAATAACTCGTGCACGCAATAGAACACCCGTACAGTAATGTTAAACCCTCTTTGATATCAATTTATTATAAATGCAATAAATCTTTGTGGAAACATAGCAGCTAACTATCAGCAGTACCGGTACCTATTTTAGGGCCGCGCCACAAGAAGGGACATGCCACAGGGCATGCCCTCGGTCATGTCCGCGGGCACAACCCTACGTGTGGGGCGGCCTTTAGCAACCAGCTACAGTAAACGAACACGCCTTCTGTTTTATACAGGACTACAGAGCCGGATGGACATAGCCTGACTCCGACTCCTGCATTTACAAATTGCTGACTTTGACTACAAAAACATCGACTCCTACTCTTCTTCTTCTTTCCAAAATAAACCAACTTTCACCGACGCCAACTCCATTATCAGTTTTCAAGTCCAGCTCCGACTCCTGCCTCCTATACATGACCGGCCCCGACTATGCAACCCTAATCCTAAACACATCTAGTTCTAGGGCTATACCGTAACCAAATGGTTCAACTAAGCACCGTTGTATGCACCATAAAAAAATATTCTTGATACGGTACACAAACATAGCACACCCAATTGGATCTCTTTTAACAATGGAAATATAAACGTTTCATGTTCGAGGCATTTGCATATTAAATAGAGAGTTCTCTGTGTGATCTCTCTCTATTTAGCAGGCTGTGGAGTCGGAGTTTGCCTTTTTTTTTTGAGTAGGAGTTGGATTTTATTTACCGGTACCTACAGTATATATCCAACTTCGCAACCCTGATATTTAATTATCTATTTTTTATCTTCAATTATTTTTGTTCATTTACATTTATTACCTCCGCCAAGGAGGTTATGTTTTTGTCGAGTTTGTCTGCCACCAAGATAACTCAAAAAGTTATGGACGGACCTTTACGAAATTTACAGAGAATATTAGGCATGTCAGGAGGAACAGATGATTAACAATTGGTGAAGATCCGTTCAACTGTTTATTTGTCGGCCTCTTTCTTTTTTTTCCCTTGGTATCATAACTCAACAAGTTGTGGACGGCTAGGTATGTTACGAAGGGTAAAGGAGCGAATTTTTGTGATCTGTTTGTCTTTATATTTAATTTTACGTTTTTCAGTAACATAACTGAAAAAGTTATGAACGGATCTTTAAGGAATTTGCAGAAACTGTTATAAGGTTAGAAAATACAACTGAACAAATTTCAGTGATAATAAAAAGTAAATTCTAGTTTCAGGACAAATTTGAATGTTACGTTAAACATTGCTTTGCTTGGGGGAGATATGCGCTCTCAGAGTGCTCTAGTTTAGGAATAAGAATCATCTTTGGTCCATAACGAAAGGTGTTTACTAAATCCGTACAGTTACTTTACGTGAAGATCTTTGCAGCGTAGGCAATCGTATTGATATTTTTATTTCGGAGTAGCTACTAGGTACACTTTCTCAAATGCGTAGGTAGGCCTATCAGGCCACTGATTCTTCATATTCGACGGCAGCAACCCGTGCATGACGGTGAGGATACAGTAATGCTCCTTGTAGCAAAATAAATAAACGTTCGTTCGCGCAAAATCCGAACACAAAAAGGATGACGTCATCAACAGGGAGTAATTTGGACGATAATCCGGACCGCCACTTTTCAACATCCAGTTGTTTATTTTTGCTACCAATAAATTTTTGCTCGGATTCTAATAGTTATTTACTCTTCCGTTGCTTTCTACTAAGCTTCAGTTAATTGCGTCATCCTTTAAAAGACATAAGAACTGCGGTTTTCGAACAGTGTGCTCAAGGCATATTTGCTCGGACAAACAACACTATAATCTTCATTCAGGATCAGGTAAAGTTCTTTCAAAAGCGTGAGTTGTAACTTCTGCAGATTCCCTAAGTCAATCCGCTCTCCAAATTCGACTTATTGGTCAAACTTAACGAATTTGTAAAGTACGGTATACTTTGAACTTACGAGTCTATCTGCGGCGAAACAAACGCTCTTTGTAGGCACTTCATTTCAATCTAGAAATCTAGAATAAGATTGCCGTCTCGGAAAAAACCTCCAGTTCATGAGGGAAAAAACGATTTAAATCAAGAATGAGTTGAATTCCCAATGGTACCACCATACAAACCATCAGAAACAAGGAAGAAAACGATACAATTTGTACTGCAATGCTAACATCAAGAAATATTGAAGGGAAGGATGGAAGCCGCTCCATTCCACCTGTTACCACAGCAGTAAGAATCAGCCAGAAAAGAACCGATGACCTCTCAATAAGGTCAGAATCATCAGATGACGCAGGACAGGCAGGCCCTGGCGCCAGCGGCATCGACCGGAGGGACGCGGCCGCACCTGTTTGCTGGTGCTTATAGTACCAGCTCAGATGAGGGTCTACAAGCCCTCAGATGAAAAAAATCAAAATGTGAAGTGATGAAGTATTACTGGAAATTCAGTCAACACAAAATCACAATACGAAGACAGGAAGAACAGCACAAAATCCTGCATAGCTTGGGACTCCTAAGGCGGTGTCCAAAGCAGAGCGTCAGGCTTTCGGGACGGCTGCCGATCGATGAGAATGCTGCCACGTCACGGGTAATTCGATCGGAAAAATGAAACGCTCGTCCATAGCAACAGCGCGGCAAGTCCTGTGGAACATGTGAGTTCCAGGAACACTAATCCAGCTTTTGTATTAGTAGGAAATTAATGGCAGAATTTAACCAGCAAGATGTTCAACACTGCGGCAACATATATCAAGTCTTGCACTAGACATGGGCTCTAGTACAGACTCACATATCACGTGAAAATAGATGGTACACGTTACGCACGTGTCTATAGCGATAGCAGATTAAATGTGCCACAACATTTAGGCTCCAGGGACACACACCAAGCTGATATCACCAGAAAATCAACGGGTTGAGTTCCATAGCATGCCAAAAGCGAGAGCGTACGAGCTCCAGCTCAACATACGGTACGCATGGGTTGTCACGGTGCGTTTCAGGTTATCGTATCACTAATAAAAAGCCGTCCGCAGAAATAAATTGCATCTCAACTGGGAGAACGAAAGTTGGCGCACAACTTTGGCCAAAGCGCCGCCAAAAACAAGGCAGGAAGTTTCCGGCACCGGCGACTGATAAGAACAATATCGTGGCAGATACCGGGCCACTGGAAGTCCAGTCGGCAGAATAGAAGAGCACCTTCAGACTTCAGTAACAGCTGAAGTTTGCTGCAGATGGGCGGCGAACAACAGACTTATGACACCTGCAGAAATAGATAAGAGTGCGGTCACCTCCCAGAAACTGAATAGGCGCAATCTGAAAACAAGTCCGTTGTTATTATTATTAAACCTACACGCCTGGGTTCCATGGCCAGATAATAAGCCCCAAGCAGAACATAAGCAACCCCACGGCGCATATAAGGCGCTGCAACAATAATAAAAAAAACGCAAAATACGTTGCGAAGTTCTCCGACGACAAAATTTGAATATACGCTCGTGGCGAAAACATCGACAACTGCGCACACAAACAAGCCGTCCAGAACAATAAGCGGAAGGCTTCCGGCAACGGTAGCAGATGGAAAGGAATACGTACGATCGTACTAGAAATTCAATCGGAAAATTAGATTAGATTCTAGAGCTGCCAACAGACACACCAACAGGTCCATTCGCAGACATTAGCATGGACTAACGCTCCGGCCCTCTGAGAGCTATTACCGTTACGTCAAATAATGTAGATCTCCGAGGATGAAAAGATATGAGACGCAAAACTCAGTCAAGCCTAGGAGGTGATCGTGTAAGCACGCCTAGATGCAGCAGATTATTGGGAATTCAAAATCGTTAAGTTAGTTGGGGCATGAAAAATATTTATACTTGATAAAGGTGGCCTTTGAAGCTTTGACTATTAAGGGTAGCCGGGGAGGGTGCTGCTCCCAATGATTGTCAAAACGGTTTTTAAACGCGTTGACTGTCTCCGCACGTGCGTGCACGTCAACAGTGACAGCATCGCTATAGCTGTGCACAACTTGGTATCCTAAGGCGCGGTCCAAAACAATGCGGCGGGCTTCCGGCACCGGCAGCAGATCGATAAGAATACTATAATGGGAGCCGCTGGTCGATAGTACGGCGCGGCACAGCTGCCAGCAGCGGCGCGGCTCCGGGGCTGTGACATAAGCAAGGGTAGTGTGAGGGGACCCCTGACTCAGCTGGAAAGTTCATAGGCTTCCTTCGGACGCCGTAACACGTACTCCCGTCCACTGACGGGAAATGTCCACCACGGCACTGAATCCTCAAGATTGCTGGAGGCGTGGCTAGAACAGCAGAGCCCCACACTGTCGTCTATACAACACCGCTTTCGCCTAGCTATAGCGGCCTGTAATGAGTTGCGAAGAATTTTGTATGGGAGAGTTTCCGAGGCAAACATGTCTACTCATTGGAGAAGTTACGAACGACAGCCTGTGGGAGAAATACTTAAGGATCGCTTATTTTACATCGTTCTAATTTAGGAACAATTTACGAAGAATTTTCCATCGCTAAGAAAAGGTGTGCAGTTATTCCGAAGCCAACACGCGTTTACACGGCGCGTTCAACGCTGTGGCGAGTAATAACGGGCAGCACACGGCAAAGTGTGCCGTCTTATATTTTTTCTAGTGACTGGTTATTTTCTTTACGATGTCTCTAGTGCCGGGAACACACCATACCATCGCACATTCAAGATATGGGCGGACTTGAGGCCAGCACGCCGTCCCGCGACGTGTGAGCTGAGCATCCGTACATAAAGATGAGCGTGCGCTCATACTATGTGACCTCGGCATGGCATATCAATACATGGGGAAGAACAACAACGAAGACATCAGCCGACCTGATGCGACCTTTAAAGTTCATCACTACAGCAAAGTTCATGCACGAAGCCGGCACACCGGCATCGATACGACCTATAGCACAACACACCGGCAGCTACACGTATAAGTGTGCGATGAAGTCGCCAGCGTCCCTTCCCGTGCTCTGAGAAAAGGCGCGCTGTTGTCCGCGAATCAGCCCGGCTGAACGTTCACTGTGCACGTCAAGGCAGGTACTAACAGTCACTGCACGGCAACATTTGCTGGTTATGAGTGAGACACAAGAGCATGACATTCTCTTCTGAATGTACTTTTAGACGCGGTTAATAATTGCCGCAATTGTCTACGACATGCAAAAACGGTTGTAGTAGGCGCGCATAATAACAAAAAAACACGCACAGAGGTGACACAAAAAATTGAAAGGATATAAGTATAATCATGTTTAATTTGATTCATAAAAAAAGTACTGGAAATTACTGCCCAGCTGTTCAGTGCAGTGGTGCACCAATTAGAAAACACATGTTCTCTTGTAAGGTAGTCCATCTTGGAATATTTTTTGTAAAATGTTCATAACAACAGCTAATGTCATAAAACTGTCGGGGAATCTAAAATGTAAAATAAAATTAAGGTGTAAATCCTTTTGTATATTACAAGTAAGTCTCATCTGATACATGTATGTACCGTTCGATACAGTTATGTACCCTACGGTAAATTAATAATCACAAGTACCTAGTTAATAACATTAGGTTGTACTGCTTTGCATATTTCCAATATAAATATTAGGGTGAAATGCATACATTTTAGTTCATTCCGCCAAGAATGTACCTAAGGCTTTTTCCTAGGACTGTCCGGTTTTTTTTTACCATTTAGTAACATAATTCAGAAAGTTATGGGCGCATCGGCCAGAAATTTATATGAACTACTAGAAATATCACGAGGAACAGAATAATGATGACCAGTCAGGCAGTCCGTTTGTCTCTGTGTCTGTCGTCACTGTCGTCGAGTGTTGTGTACCTTGGCGAAGGCCTGTGCTCTCAGAGTGCAGCTACAGTTAAACATGTTTTCAGTGCTTTGATTGTTACCCAAATATTCGTTTGAGTTGAATATTGTCACTGCATTGGTATCACCGCTGTAGTAGAATTAGGAAAAATTGCTTAACTACCAAATCCAGACACTTGAGTAAATTGTAAAATCCGCTTTTCGTGCAGCTACATTTAACAGTTTGGTCGGGAGGTAGGAGACTGTTTCACACCCTAGAGATTACATTTTACAGAATTGTAAATGGGTGGAGTATTAGTAGATCTATTCATTAAAAGAACAAAAATTAAAATGGTGAGCGAGATTCGCAATCAAATGAAACAGCAAATTATGTAGTAGAAAATACGTGAACGTTGAAAATTTCCTGTCGTACTTTGCAAAAATTACATTACATTAATGTTAAGTACCTACTGCAAAAAAGTTAGCATCAGCGGTGGAATAAAATCTGTTGTCTTTCACGTATATAGCTACGTTCCAAATATTGTTTTATGAACAGCAACCATATTTGCATTGCACCAATAAAACAAAAATATAGCAATAAAATTGCCGTCGTAAGTTCCAGAAACCACGTTATCTGCAGAAGTGAAGCTGTATTGCAAAAAAATAAAACTAAAAAATAGCACAGTGTTTTGGTTCAATGCAGGGCCGAATATATCAGAATGACACTCGATCGTGCTTAAAAGCAAAGCCGCTGAACACTATAAAAATTGCTAAGCCTAGGTGCCAAGCTTCTCTAGATGCATTGAACATTGTTATTCACACATATATAAAATTTTGAGCATTTGCTTCAGGGTTAAGTATAGCTCCACATTGCACCAAGATAACATCGTTTCTGCAGTGCACATCTGTAAACTACGGTACCATAGAACGGAGTACCATAGTGTGTAGTAAAAGAGGGAACAGTTTCATATACGGCTTGAACCAAACAGTGCTATTGCAGCTATTCCCATGGAAGAAGCTAACCTAACACGTTCCCGACAAAGGAACTTAAGCCCGCAAAGCAGAATCGAGTTTAAGATAATTTCTAGAGTAATCGGTTTTGTATCAACACCTGAAACTCAATTCAAGGTAGAAAAACCAGTCATGGAAGAAGTTTTGGACAAGTTAACCTTATATTGAACCATGCTTTGCTACCTGGTTAAACAAAAGCTGCTATTTCCCGGAACACATCAGGTCAAAGATCTTTTGTAACACGGTAACACGACCAGGTTCCAACAGGGTAAAGCCGGTGAAATGAGCATCACGATGGAATTATCCCATTCAAGGAGACGTTAAAGCTACGCCGAAATAAAGTCGATCGGAGGAAACGTGTTTACCAAAGAATCTAACCATGGGTGAAATGTACCCCACACCTACCAATAGGGATACCGGATAGGGTGTTCTAGGGTTAATGCTACCATATTCACTAAATGGGCTAAGAATCACTGAGGCATAGCAAATTGTGCTTAATTTCTTTTCGTTAATTTTTCTTTAGTGCGAGTAGAAGCAGTTTTTAACGCTAACGATGTCTGCAAGCTAAGTGTATTCATGGGTATTTTCTGTGCGGGGCCTCCTCATTATGTGACTGGGCTCCTATCTAGCCTACTAACTAGTGTAGGCTAATAATACTGTTCACTACGTACTTCAAGGCGTATTTATGAACCTATTGTGTTCTTCATAAAATAAAAGGTATCAGTATTACAGCTGTGCAGTGCAAGAAAATAGTCAAACACAATAATACAAAATACTCAGCAGATGGCTGAGATACTCACCAGGTTGGATCCTTCAGTAACCATGGTAACTAGCGATACCACAACGGTAACTGGACACAATTACTGTCTAAAGTTTCCGGAGACACCGTGTCTCCCTCTCACCGCTCCCTCACTTAGCACTCACTCATATCATGGCGACATAGCGTCTAGTTCCGCTCCGGTATAAAAAGATCTTATTTCTTTTATATCTATCATATATCGGCAGTGAATTAGAGTATCTTCTATTTCTGTCATACACGGAAACGATACAATTAAATCAGATACACTCATGCTTCTGCTAAATTGATAACTTCCTTATTGGGAAAGCTTAGGGAAACAGCAAGTGTCTATAAGACAGCAATGGATAACATCAGCTGTTTGAATAAATTTTCCGATTACGTAATAAGATTTCCTTCAGTCTGCAGGCTACAGGAAAGCCCCGGTTAACATAGTTTCGAATAACATCAAATTCAATAGACATATCCTCGATTTAAGTACCGAAATCTGGATTAAGCTACGAAATATATATATGGACACCATTCCTCAATTAACATGGTATTTAGGGGACACAGAAAATTATTTAGTAACTACTTATTCGATTAAATTAGATTCTATTAACATACTGTGTTAATCGGGGGTTTTCTGTACTATTTCTTCCATTTAACGATCATAGCTGAAAAGATACGAGTGTTTTTCAATCGTATCTCGCCTTCTTCAAACACCTAGTTCAAGTATTTCTCGCAAAATAATAACTACAGAGTTAAAAACAACACGTAAATTTCAAGCTAACACCATGCCAAACACAGTACCGGTATGTTATCGTGCTTGAATGAAGCAAATGAAATAGAAAAACTAATATATTTCCACCAACAATTTGGTCGGGAAAGTATTCAGAATAGTTGAAAAGGGGTTGAAAACGGTGGGTTTCGATTAAAAAAAAAGGGTTAAAAGAGATTTTCAATTGCAATGTACAAGAGTTGTCAAAAAAGATTCTTAGAAAATATATAAAATTCGGTAGAAGCAGTACGATTAACCCTTAAATGTGCAGAACAACCCTTATTTCATGAAGGAATATCACTATTAAAAATGTCCAAAAAAGGACGGTATATCCGGTAATGGGCTAAGAAAAGGCGAGATGGGCTAGTTATTTCTAAATCGAAGTTCATTAAGTATCAATAGAACAAAATATTTAACGAATCCTCGAACACCAACCGAACTCAAAGTTAAAACATCGATATTCGATGCAACTAACATACAGCCAATCTAAAAACTGTGTATCATACAAGGCGCCATCATCAACTTATCATTCAAAAGGAAAATAAAAAAACTCAAAAAATGTACTGAAAAATACTCAACTGCTCAATTCTAAACTTGATGTAACTAACTCACTACTAATTCTAAAGTACCTACCTACACACGCGGGAGTAAGTGGAAAATTAGCGAGTTTCGAACTCAGTGAGACAAGCTTTCAAACAAAGATTTTTCTGGAGGTAAAATTCCAAAAATGAAACGTTGAACGCATCAAACTGTGACGAATACGTAACTACAACAATTTCGGTGTAAGCACTGTGTAGAAAGGAAAAGGTGAAGTGATTCAAGTACTATCAAAACAAAACTATACCGTATTTATGAATATCAGCAGTGCGAGAAAAAGCGATATGGTGCAGTTATTACCCAAAACAAAACTACGTTAATGAATATCAGCACTAAAAAATGAACGACATGATTGAACTAGACTACTATCCAATGAATACCGGTATCTGCGCTATAAGAAAGGGCGGTATGACTGGATTACCATTTATGCACAATTAAGTTAATGATTACCAGCACAGAATTCGGCGAAACGATTCAGTTACTATCCGTTGTTTATTATCAGCACTATATGAAGAAGTGATATGATTCACTTACTGTCCAAACAAAATAAATTACGTTCATTAATATCAACGCCATAAGAGAAGGCGATATCATTGAGGGACCATCAACGCAAAATTACCTTAATGACTATCAGTTACTATCCAATAAATGTTCACGCTATAAGAGAGGACGGCATAATTGAACTATCATTTATGCACAATCATGTTAACGACCATCAGCACCAAAACGGGCAATACGATTCAGTTACTATCCATTGGCTATCAGCACTGTAAGTAAAAAGAGGTGATATGCATCAGTTACAGTGCAAACAACAGTACACTGATAGAGTTGAGCAAGTGCAGTGGCTGAAGATATCGATGTAGCAGCGGAGGGCGTCACGCCCAGAACTGGACGGGCGCGCCGTCAGTTAGTTCGCATTTCCAGGAATCCAGACACTAAATTCTATGTCTGTCTGGAGCACATTCCAGCTGGCTGCACTAAATTTCCAGCAGTGGCTCGGAATTTCAAAAAACAGTACGCACAAAGAGTCCTGGAGCCACCAAAAGAGGCGAACGCGATGGTGAAAACTGCGTGTCTGCGTCTATGGACCGGCAAAACGACCCTTCTTGTGAGGGATGCCGAGCACGACTGGAGCAGTCGGCAGGCGCCGCCTGAACAACGAGGGGAGACAGTGAGGGTGAGGGGAGTGAGGGTAAATATGAGAAATGTGAGGGAAGAGGCGCTGTATAACGACGTCCTCAATAGCATTGACTCACATGAGGGCATAGACCGGCAGCCAACCACAGTGCATGCCGAAACAAGTCGGTAAGGAAGCGAGTGTTTCAAGACATAAAGTTAAAGGGCTGCCAATTGAGTGCCAAGACAGGGGTATGTGGAACGCCCCGGCTGATGCAACTACAACTCACTGAGCAACGTTGACGGAATTGATGAAGTGGTTATCTCCTTTCAAAATGAATGGCCAAGAAACGAGGTGACCACGACCGTTGGGTAGACGGAATAGCGCAAATCATTATAGCGATGTTGATATAGGCGATGAAGTGACAGCTTTTTCTCGAGTTGTAGCAATAACAGAATAAGTGAAAGCGTTGAATTTATCCATTTCAACACTAAGAAACCTAAAGTAAGAACGCCTTGGCTGCTACACAACTCGGACAACAGCGATGAATGCTCGTTTCTTTTATGCTAGAAGGCGAAAAATGTAACAAAAGCGTCATGCATGTTTCTTTCATGTGTTCGTTGTTCCTCATAACGAAAGAAGCTAGCTAGTTTGAACTAACTACAATAACAACAAGTCCGTCGAAATACCTTGGAATAACTTCAACTACCATCGCGCAACTCGTTTGGCTCCTGAAGAATGGCTCGACTGACTTGGTAAATTAGGCAAGTTCAAAACTCACAATACTGAAGAAAAGCCAATGTGATAGTTCATTTGTACATTTTACCAAATCCCAAGTCACAGGCAAGCTAAGAAAAGGGGAGAACGCGCTTAAGAGCAAAGGCGGGCCGAGGTAAGGCCTCGAAAAGTACAGGCCTGGGTCTTTAAAATGGTTCGATTGGGTTCAGTCCCTAGAAAAATCATGAGACGCAGCTTCTTGATATTTTGGTGCGTATTCTGTACGTTTCGGACATATCCAGATGGGGAAAAAAATTAGTTTCGACTACTTGAAAGTTATAAATTTACGATAACCTGAGTTATCTGTCGAGATAAGACCATATGCAGAGTTTGTGCCAAAATATCAGGCTGCATCTAATAATTTGTCCACGGACTTCGCCGTTCGGACCAACTTCGTGACGTAGAGACCCAGGGCTGCACTTTACGAGGCATTGGCCGAGGCTGTGGCGCCTCACTATTCTAGCAGCCACAAATTACGTTAGGGTATTAGACTACATCATTTACAATTAATTGGGTGCAGGGAAAATTTCGCGATTGGCTTAACATTGTTGCGCGTGCAGGGCCTAGCCTTTTTTTCGAGTGGGACGAAGAAGTAAATTTGGAGTTTTCAACACTTCGTGCTTCCAGAGCATTCCTGCGTTCCAGCGCATTCCTGCGTTCCAGAGTATTCCTGCGTTCCAGCACATTCCTGCGTTCCAGAGCATTCCAACGTTCCAGAGCATTCCTGCGTTCCAGAGCATTCCTGCGTTCCAGAGTATTTCTGCGTTCCAGAGTAGGTATTCCTGCGTTCCCTTGGAGCACGTGATTCACTACACAAATTCCCAGAAAATTGGGTTATCCTTGAACAAGCACAGACAGAGTGGTCGCGCAGCACGCCAAGGCAGGTATTTCCCGTCAGGGCACGGTGAAGCGGGCTGGTTTTGTACCACACTTTTTACTCCGTTCTCTATGTGTCCGAGCGAGTGGCACGGACACGTTTTTTATATCTCATGCCGAGGCTACACTACGCATTGCACTGACATCTTCATGAGGATGTAAAACTCGCACGTCATTTATGCCACCGTATCTATGCAAACGACTTGTAATTCGTAACCAAACGGGACCCGAGCTGCATATCCTAGTAACAGCAGTTGGGCGTGCGAATGCATATGTGGCCCCGGCATAAGAAGGAGCTTACAAAGCGCACCAACACACCTATCACCAAATATACACGCTGACAAAAGTCCGAGCACTGATTGAATGGGAAGACACAGCCGCACAACTTAATTCTAAGCGCACCTCAGATCGGCCGTTCGAGACCGTTGTGACGTCATCATTCTCTCTCGGCGCGACTGGAGATATCTGCATAGCACTGGTATCCTGAATACGAACAATACGATGTAAGCGAGTGACTAACTGGGAAATCATTCTTGTTAACAAGTATTAAAGAACTAGACTACCCGTGACCCGTTGGGTCACCATCACCATCTTCTTTGCTTTAGCAAAGAGCAGATGTTATTTAGGTGGTCATAGACCACACTACCTTCTTTGCTTCTCGAAGGAATATTTAACAGTTTGCCTGTTCGCAAGAAGAAATATATAGGTATGTGACGTAGTCCAGTTGTTTCTCCCGTATCACTTTTAAATTTAACGTACACGTTTATGCAGCCGTGCTCAAGTTCATTTTCCGTATCACAGCTACAGTAGATTTATAAATCTTCAATGCTCGAATATTTTCAATTGCGTGCACGGTGATACACAAACAAGCAAAAAAGTAAGAAAGCAAGCAAGATTATCAGAGCTTTATGATTCTATAGATGGCCCGTCTGTGCTCATTTGTGCGTATTGTGCTCTGAGGAAATAGGTATATGCTGAAGCTAGCGCCTCCGCTTATTGCGACCCAAGCCTCAGGAGTGTAATTCTGTGCTTTGTGGCTGGTGACATCAGCAGGTGGGGGGGGGGGTTGTGACACCAACCTCATGGTGTTTTCTTTCAACTGCCTCAGCCACAAATACGATCCACGCTTTCGAAATTTTCATATTCAATTGTGTAGTGGGCTCGACGAATAGAGCACTCGGCAGTCAATATACCGACCCCCGCAAGTGTCCGTCCCGTCGTGAACGTAAATGTCTTGCCAGTACGTTTAGCGAGCCTGCTTAATTGTAATTCAAGAAGTGACTAATATGATGTAGGCCATTTATCTTTAATTGCACTGGAAAACGCCGTCAGCCAGTCACTAAGCCAGGTTTTCCGCCGAAGTTCAGGTATTAGGGGTTGAAGGTTGCAGCCTTTTCCCAAGGCAGCTTCCTGTATCATGAGGGCTAAAATTCGCTCCAGTTCTAATGCTTCATAGCTGCAGAGCACATGCAGTCACACGCGTCAGTTTTGGAACACACGTATCTTATTTTTCTCACAATATATTTCCTGTCCGATTTAATTAGTTAAATTAATTAGTAAGAAATTTTCAGTATTAGTATGAATGATACGGATTCTGCAGTCAAGTTCTTTGGATTTATTTTAAAATAGTGATACGGATCCGAAATATCATTGAAGAACAATGCTTTTGTTCTGTAAAATTCCAACAGGCTCTAGCCAGATACGGTATAGGGATTATCAGATGGGTCATAAATTATAAATTCACAGCATGCTGCCTGATTATAAAACGCGAGTCATAGCCAAGATATACAACTAAGGACAGCGATGAAAAAATTACTGTTTGTCAACGGAAATTCCATAAGTTCCAGCTAGTATGACACAGAAGGTCCGATCTCTGAGTTTGTTTACGTAGGTGTATACTTCCTTCCATACTCCAGCGAACGTTATGCTTTCAGTGTTCGATCGGCGGTCGGGCGAGCAGACGGTAGGTACGGACAGAAATGAAAAATTAAACTTGCTACCGGAATTTAAAACGCAATTAGAGGCAATATCAATGACCTGTACACACGCTAGTCAAAAGAGCGAGTTTTGTTAACTTTTGGTCCAAATGTGGTGATGAGTCCATTTAAATACCACACACTTGCTACGAATCATAGCTAAGTACGCAATACGTCGCTGTAAGTTTGAAGAGATATCCGAAACTTAAATAACGGCACTTGCTACACAAATTGAACTGACCCCTAACATTATTACCTCCGCCAAGGAGGTTATGTTTTCGTCGTGTTTGTCTGTCTGTCTGTCTGTCTGTCTGTCTGTTTGTCTGTTTGTCTGTTTGTCTGTCACCAGGATAACTCAAAAAGTTATGNGGGGGGGGGGGGGGGGGAGGGCGACATCAACTTCGTGGTGTTTTCTTTCAACTGCCTCAGCCACACATATGATCCACGCTTTCTAAATTTTCATTTTCCAATTATGTAGTGGGCTCGACGAATAGAGCACTCGGTAGTCAATATACCGACCCCCGCAAGTGTCCGTCCCGTCGTGAACGTAAATTTCTTGCCAATACGTTTAGCGAGCCTGCTTAATTGTAATTCAAGAAGTGACTAATATGATGTAGGCCATTAATCTGTAATTGCACTGGAAAACACCGTCAGCCAGTCACTCAGCCGGATATTTCGCCGAAGTTCAGGTATTAGGGGTTGCAGGTTACAGCCTTTTCCCAAGGCAGCTTCCTGTATCAGGAGGGCTAAGATTCGCTCCAGTTATAATTCCTCAAAGGTGCAGAGCACGGTCAGACGCGCCAGTTTTTGGAACACACGTTTCTTATTTTTCTCAGCATATATTTCCTGTTCGATTTAATCAGTTGAATTATTTAGTAAAAATATTTTCAGTATTCGTATGAATGATACGGATCCTTCAGTCAAGTTCTGTGGATTTATTTTAAAATAGTGATACGGATCTGAAATATCATTGAAGAACAATGATTTTGTTCTGTAGCATTTCGACAGGTTCTAGCCAGATACGGTATAGGGATTATCTGACAGGTCATAAATTATAAATTTACAATATGCTGCCTGATTATAAAAAGCGAGTCATAGCCAAGATAAAAGTAAGGACAGCGATGAAAAAATGACCGTTTATCCACGAAAATTCCATAAGTTCCAGTTAGTATGACACAGAAGGTCTGATCTCTTGAGTTTGTTTACGTAGGTGTATACTTCCTTCCATACTACAGTGAACGTTATGCTTTCAGTGTTCGATCATCGGTCGGGCGAGCAGACGGTAGGTACGGATAGAAATGAAAAATAAAACTTGGTACCGGTATTTAAAACGCAATTAGAGGTAATATTAAGGGCCAGCACATATGCTAGTCAAAGGAGCGAGTTTTGTTAATTTTGGATCCAAATGTGGTGATGAGCCAATTTAAACAGCACACACTTGCAATGAATCATAGCTAAGTACGCAATACTTCGCTGCAAGTTTGAAGAGATATCTAAAACTTAAATAACGGCACTTGCTACACAAACTGAACTGACCGCTAACATTTTTACACTTTTGTTTTTTGGTAAACTCAAAGCTGTGTTTGCGAAAGCGCAACGTAAAACATTCGGATGATTAGCTATGGAAACTCATTCTTTTTTTGACTAGCGTGTGCACAAGCCTTAAGACAACTAACTGGCCCAAAAAGGTCAGGAGCGGTCTGGTAGGAAATACAAGTTGGAAACGGCTGGCGCAAAACGGTAGCTGTTGGGTCAAGTTTAGCAGTTTAGCACTGACAAGTTACGCAAAGAAAAAAAATCCGGCAGTATTGCATTACAAAAATGTATATAGGGCCTACATATAAGCAGACGAAGACAAACGATGAAAAGCCTTTCAAATAAATATCATTAAATAATTCCAAAATAAATAAAATTCGTTCCTCCAAATGCATGCAACTGAAATAGAATGCGCCGCTTCCTAGTAGGGGGTTCCATTCACAAACGCCGCCTTCTCATTAGTTAAATGTTCGGTTCAATTGCCGTAGATTTTTGAAAGAAACTCCTCCACGTCCGCTTCTAAAAATTTGTTCATATGACAGTATTTTGTTCCCCATACGTGCTATTCATCGTCCGAATGTCCTGTTGCTTTCTTGTCGATAGAACTGCTTGCTTGGCAAAATACTTACTAACATATTTCAATCTTATCAGTTGCCTTAGCAAAGGCGTGTTCTAATCACGGCCAATATGGGTTTTCACACAATCTGAAATATGTTAGTCGTATCCAGAAAAGCTATCGTAAGAGCGCCATCTATCGACGAGTGGTATAAGCTTAACAATAATGAAAATCCGCGTTAATCGAAATTTCGTCGACGAAAGCTCAGAGTAAGCAAATTTGACCTAAGAATAATTTCACATAATAAAAATAATAAGAGCCGATAAAGCGCGCGCTTCTTCTGCTTAAAGGGACACAGTGACGCGTTCGGACGCTGAGCCATGTGTGTGGGGACCAAAAGACGGTCGTGCAACCCCCCCCCCCTTTCCCCGCGCATTACAAGCGCCCCAAATTACTCGAAAACATTCCGACCGCGTTCCGCAAGGCTCGCCGAAGCTGCTGCGTGGTTGGTAGAAAACCAGAGCGTTCGCCAAAATTCACAACCCGTAGCACATCATAATTTCACGTGACAACAGTCTGAAAGAGTGTGAACCCACACCAAACTCCTCTCTGCTCCTGTACAGACGCAACACGGATGGCTCGGACACACAGCAAGAGCCCGACACTGTAGTCAATACAGCACCGCCTTCGTTTTAATTTGCGGTACTGAGCAGTAGGAACGACTTTTCATAGAGTCCCCCCCCCCACTGCGGCCCAATCGACAGGAAATTACATACAACACGGCACGGTCGCTGGCCGGCCGGCCAGTCTCTTTCTTTCGGTCGTACCGACGCTTTACGAATGGAAGGAATCTGAAGCTGAGAATAGAGATGGAAATACTAGCATAAGCAGGGAAGTCACATGGCACAAGCAGGCACAGATAGGTCACATGGCACAAGCAGGCACAGGTAGGTCACATGGCACAAGCAGGCAGAGGTAGGTCACATGGCACAAGCAGGCGCAGATAGGTCACATGGCACAAGCAGGCACAGATAGGTCACATGGCACAAGCAGGCACAGGTAGGTCACATGGCACAAGCAGGCGCAGGGAGGTCACATGGCACAAGCAGGCACAGGTAGGTCACATGGCACAAGCAGGCGCAAGGAAGTCACATGGCACAAGCAGGCACAGGTAGGTCACATGGCACAAGCAGGCGCAGGGAGGTCACATGGCACAAACAGGCGCAGGAAGGGCACATGGCACAAACAGGCGCAGGAAGGGCACATGNATCAAAAGCGCCCCAAATTACTCGGAAACATTCCGTCCGCGTTCCGCAAGGCTCGCCGAAGCTGCTGCGTGGTTGGTAAAAAACCAGAGCGTTCGTCAAAATTCACAACCCGTAGCACATCATAATTTCACGTGACAACAGTCTGAAAGAGTGTGAACCCACACCAAACTCCTCTCTGCTCCTATACAGACGCAACACGGATGGCTCGGACACACAGCAAGAGCCCGACACTGTAGTCAATACAGCACCGCCTTCGTTTTAATTTGCGGTACCTACTGAGCAGTAGGAACGACTTTTCCTAGAGTCCCCCCCCCCAGTGCGGCCCAATCGACAGGAAATTACATACAACACGGCACGGTCGCTGGCCGGCCGGCCAGTCTCTTTCTTTCGGTCGTACCGACGCTTTATGAATGGAAGGAATCTGAAGCTGAGAATAGAGATGGAAATACTAGCATAAGCAGGGAAGTCACATGGCACAAGCAGGCACAGATAGGTCACATGGTACAAGCAGGCACATGTAGGTCACATGGCACAAGCAGGCAGAGGTAGGTCACATGGCACAAGCAGGCGCAGATAGGTCACATGGCACAAACAGACCCAGGGAGGTCACATGACACAAGCAGGCACAGGTAGGTCACATGGCACAAACAGGCGCAGGAAGGGCACATGGCACCAGCAGGCGCAGGAAGGGCACATGGCACAAGCAGGCGCATGAAGGGCACATGGCACAAACAGGCGCAGAAAGGGCACATAACACAAAAAGGCGCAGGAAGGGCATATGGCACAAGCAGGCGCAGGAAGGGCACATGACACAAGCAGCCGCACGAAGGGCACATGACACAAACTGGAGCAGGAAGGGCACATGGCACAAGCAGGCGCAGGAAGGGCACATGGCACAAGCAGGCGCAGGAAGGGCAATGGCACAAGCAGGCGCAGGAAGGGCACATGGCACAAGCAGGCGCAGGAAGGGCACATGGCACAAGCAGGCGCAGGGAAGTCACATGGCACAAGCAAGAGCAGGGAAGTCACCTGGCACAAGCAAGCGCAGGGAAGTCAAATGGCACAAGCAAGAGCAGGGTCACATGTCACAAACGGGTGCAGGGAGGACACACATACAGAGCACAAGCAGGCGCAGGGAAGGCACAAGCAGGCGCAGGGAAGGCACAACCAGGAGCAGGGAAGTCACATGGCACAAGCAAGAGCAGGGAAGTCACATAGCACAAGCAGGCGCAGGAAGAGGCACCTGGCACAAGCAAGCGCAGGGAAGTCACATGGCACAAGCAAGAGCAGGGTCACATGTCACAAACGGGTGCAGGGAGGACACACATACACAGCACAAGCAGGCGCAGGGAAGGCACAAGCAGGCGCAGGGAAGGCACAAGCAGGAGCAGGGAAGTCACATGGCACAAGCAAGAGCAGGGAAGTCACATAGCACAAGCAGGCGCAGGAAGAGGCACCTGGCACAAGCAAGCGCAGGGAAGTCACATGGCAGAAGCAAGAGCAGGGTCACATGTCACAAAGGGGTGCAGGGAGGACACACATACACAGCACAAGCAGGCGCAGGGAAGGCACAAGCAGGCGCAGGAAGGGCACAAGCAGGCACAGGGAGGGTACACACAGCACAAGCAGAAGCAGGGAGGGCAACAAGTGCAGCAATGGGGGGGGAGGATATCAGCTGCGCATGCGCTGATCGATACGAATGTGAACGCCCAAGCACGATCACTGCTCCCGCACATCTACACACGACGTATGTACGTGTGTACGACAAAAACAAATATGATTTTGTACAAGCATATCCATAAGGACACGGGAATTCCCCCCAATACATGGCGCTATCTAGACAAAAAACTATATCGTATTAATAACATTGGAGCATTTACCAGAAATCACGCAAAAAGGGAAGAAAATCGGCTGAATTCTGAAGAAGAAAAAAAAAATAAGTCAGTGTGTAGCCACTTTACGGGACATACTGCAACAAGAATTTTGCATTCCAGTTCGGGTCGCCCGAAACATTTGTCTTCTAAGTAAATAAGATGGATATAATTGTATCGTCCACTTGCTTTTTCATAGAACCTCCCACCCTTTTTCAAGGCACGGTACAGAGTACTCGAGGTGACATTTGCATCGCACAGCAACCATGATCACTAGGTCACACCCTAGGCCTCACTTATGCATTCTGGCATACATACAGCAGCCACCTGAACGACACGCAAACATTTGCGGCGCCCGTAATGGAGCCTCCTCTTTTCCCAATCGACATGTTCGCACGATTTTTACCTTTTCAATCTATTTTTTTACCTCCTTTTTCTCCCCGTTGCATTCGGTGCCTGTACCCACACCTTCTTTGCTAGCATTCACTTCCCCCAACGTTTTTCTCACCTATCATGCTCACACCCGACTGTTTTCTCATTAGATTCACCCCACTTCTCAGTCTCTCATCAGGGGCATTCATTTTTTTTTCTCTCACAGGATTCGCCTAAAGTTTTTTTTTCTTTTTCTCACCGCAGCTTCAACCTTTTTTCTCTCTATACAGGTACACATGAAATTTTTCTCTCTTATCGAGTGACTAAAATAAATGCATTCGTATTTTCACTTGACTAAAAAAAACTTAAGCCCTTTCCTATTGCCAAGTAAAATGACTACCACAGAAATACCTCAGTGGTGGGTAATGCTGCGTGATAGCCCCTCTTGAGGGTAACCTACCCTCGCAGCTACCCGGTTTAGGATGGCCAATGCACTTCCGGTGTAGCGGGGGTCAGGGGGGCACAAACCGCAGAAGTATGCGGGGCTGGGAAACCGAAAGTATGTGGAACCGGAACCTAGGTAGGTACGCTCAAAAGGGGTCATCTAGCAGCATTACCCACTACTTACCCCTAAAACACCTAAGTTTGATTTTAAAATGTCCACTGTAAAGGGCAATAGGTACGCAATTCAGAGATAAGGACATACGGAAAATGTTAAATATACAGGCGGCTGACTAATATCCCCACATACCAAACTATGCAATTTAAGGGGTGTGTATATATGTGAGTAAAACAACGACACTAAAAATAAAAACTACATTGCACGAGTCACTAACGAGGCAAAAATAACCAGGTCACAGCCGTAAATAAACATAGTCAACAAATTAGACTACAGGAGTTCATAAGTACGTTAACAAGAAAATGGTTACAGGTAAAAATAACCAAAACTGAAAATAACAACCAAGTTACAGACGTACTGAATCAACATCAATAACAACGCCACACCGAATGTAGATAAACAGATTAACAAACAAATAAGAGACTATAGACTAAATAACCACGGTTCCTGGAATGCAGCGTAATAAACGCTACCAAGGGGTTGTGATCTTAAGTTGAAACCACACTTTGCGTTTGCAAGCACAACTTGAATGCGAGGATGCGCAGTTCGCACATCGTCCGAGTACATATTTCAAATCGGTAGCATAGATACGGTAGCATGAACGACATGCGAGCTGAACATCCTTGCGTCAAACTGTGCGCTCAAATACAGAGAGTGGTCCCGAACCATTACGGCTATGCTGGTTAATCTATTAACGCACAAAGTAAACATTCATTTCCCGTAGGAATAGAACTAGTGCTAAATCGAATGTCATCTTTTGGACATCCACGGATGCGGATGTAGCCATCTTGACGTCTGTAGATGCAGATGCGGATGTCAAAAAAAGTGCGGACGTTCCGCGAATGCGAATATTCGCCCCACCACAAACTCACACACCCCCTCTCACGACCGCAATTATAAAACACTTGGGGGAAGAAAACTTAGATGGTGATTTGTCAACAGGGGCAGCGCTTGCACACATTTCAATCCAAATGAGAATTTGCAGTTTTCAGCACTATGGATGAGCTTAGTGTACAGTGATAAACTTGCGCATCCGCGCCTCCTTTGCTGCGGATTTTACAGTTCCAACATCTGCAGATCCGATTGCGAATGTTACCATCTTAGCATCCGCGGATGCAGATGCGGATTTAAAAAAAGTGGTGCGGATGTTCCGCGGACGCGAACATTCGCCCCATCACTAAATAAAACTGTCATTACAATCCAGAAAAAGGGTCAGAATGCGTTAATCCCGTTCCATAATAATACTGAGTTTATAGACTGGTTGATTAGTTGGTTGGTTGGTTGGTTGGTTGTTTGGTTGGTCTCTCCTTCCCGACCTGAAGCTTTAGATACGAGAAAATCATCTGCTGAATGGCAGAGAATCTAATGTCTTATCGAATTTTTTAAGGTGTCCGAAGTACATCACTACGGTAGCATAGACAGTTATGACGCCACTGTAATTTGCACCTCCTTCTCATAGCTACTATTTTTTTCTCTGAACCCACCCACTTTAATAAATCAAGGACTGAAAAAGGCAAATATTCCTGAGAACAGCACCGCGAAGAAGAACTAAAGAAAAGAGGAAGGATTGGGCGAGTTTCGTTTCGATGAAGTAGCAAATTATCAGCGACGAAGCGATGAGTGGCGATACTGTTCTCGTTTATTGATGTACGTCAGATTGTTTGTCTGTCCGCCTAAAAAAGGTAGAAGGAGTTGAGGCATCATCGCGATCTTTTTCACACAATCAGGTGGGTTGGTCTAGATGTGAAAATGCCAAAACTAGAGTAAGCTGGCCATCAGAAATGACAGCTCAGAATTCGTAACTCATGAGTCAGCACTTACACTTCCACCAAGGAGCTTCTATAGAGCAGGAGGGCGCCTTGCGGCCCATTCACAGATTCGCCAGCGGGTCAACCAGATCTGTTATGGCTGTGAAAATCTGATTGGTTGAAATGACGGTGAGCAGTGAGTTTCACCGGGGAGCACCAGACAAACCGAGTTAATGATTTGCGATTGGTGCATACTCGACTGGCTGCAGCCATAAGAGACTCTTTACTGACATGCGATTGGTGCATACGCGACTGGCTGACAGCCATAAGAGACTCTTGAGCTACACGGGCGAGGCTCCTGGCTCCCTCCTCTCTATAGAAGCTCCTTGACTTCCACAACCCCTTACCGAGGGCGATGCTCTTGCGCCACGAGGCGTTCTACTTATTTTCTGCAGCCATTTAATATCGGAGAGGGTCGCTTCATGTAGAGAGATACGAGCACACGCGCACCTGATGAACGGACGTTCAGCTCGCAAATCATCCAAAAATATTTTCCATGGGTACTTATCTTGGATAGGCTACAGACTTCTACTGTGCAGTCGAGGCATATAAGCTGAAGGTCCGCCCATAGGTTGAACGCGCGATTGTGTAGTGTAGCCCCGGCTTAATAAGCCAGATAAAACTGACAGGCTGTTGTGTCTGATCCTGTATCAGTGATACGGTTTTTTCCCTATCGAAATACTGACAGCGTAACGAACGTACGCACGAACACGACGACAAGCAGAATACTTATGTGCATTTGCAAGGTACAGAAAGAAGACGAACAAGCGCTATAGCTGCCGGACCCTGAAGAAAGCAGCCGGCGACGTCTGGCAACGCGTCTCCACTGCGGCAACTTTGAACCGAGCGGAGCATTAAAAATGTCTGCCGGTGCAGCAACTTTATGGCAACAGTGTGGCAACATGAACATGAGACTGGTAACTAATAACAGCACACGCAGAATGGCAACAGCGTGGCAACGTGACGTGAGTTTGGCAACTTGTAATAGCACCAACTATACGGAAACAGCAAGGGAAGGCGGTCCTTTTGTTCTACTATACACCATAGCAGACGTTACAGATAGTGCTACTGCTACAGAAAAAAACGCTTAATTGAGGGACGACATGCTAAAAGACATTTATTATTATTAGTAGTATTTATTTTTTTAAAAGGTAGAAAGAATTTTACAAGTGCAAGTGGAATAGAAGCAAGTGTGCAGCAAAGGGTCGCTCGACACTCGAGCTGCAAATGAACGAGAATTTTTGCTCGTATTAAGGTCACGTGAGCAATTGAGCTGAGCGATGTGGCTCACGCGAGCGAGGTGTGAGCAGACTGTACCTGCTGTGGTGTAAGGACTGTAGTACTTACTGCAGTGCAGACTGTACTTACTGCAGTGCAGACTGTACATACTGCAGTGCAGACTGTACTTACTGCAGTGAAGACTGTACCCGTTGCAGGGTATGGACTGCACTTACTGCAGTGCAGACTGTACTTACTGCAATGCAGACTGTACTTACTGCAGTGAAGACTGTACCCGTTGCAGGGTATGGACTGTACTTTATGCAGTGCAGACTGTACTTACTGCAATGCAGACTGTACTTACTGCAGTGAAGACTGTACCCGTTACATGGTATGGACTGTACTTTCTGCAGTGCAGACTGTACTTACTGCAGTGCAGACTGCGCTCACTGCAGTGAAGACTGTACCCGTTGCAGGGTATGGACTGCACTTACTGCAGTGCAGACTGTACTTACTGCAGTGCAGACTGTACTTACTGCAGTGCAGACTGTACTTACTGCAGTGCAGACTGTACTTACTGCAGTGCAAACTGCGCTCACTGCAGTGAAGACTGTACCCGTTGCAGGGTATGGACTGTACTAACTGCAGTGCACTGTACTTACTGCAGTGAAGACTGTACCCGTTGCAGTGTATGGACTGTTCTTACTGCAGTGCAGACTGCACCCGCTGGCCGCTGCAGTGTATGGACTGTACTTACTGCAGTGCAGACTGCACTCACTGCAGTGAAGACTGTACCCGTTGCAGTGTATGGACTGTTCTTACTGCAGTGCAGACTGTATTCGCTACAATACACCCTGAACTCGCTGGAGAACAGTTAGTCGAACTTATCGAACTTATAAAAACTGCAACTTGCTATTCATAACACACCATGAGACTAAACATGTGCAAATCATCAGAGTAATCAACTTGAAATCTTTACCAATATTCCTGTGAAAACCCGTATTATACAGGGCTCTTCCGAGCACCTTAAGATATGATGACCAAGCAATGACTTGTCACATCTGCCGAGCAATTCCAGCAAATTCTAAAATGGCCTGAATTTATCGCAACATGAAGTTACACGGCCGTCGTATATGTTGAACAGCTCTGCACTACTGACTCCTAGCACAGTACTTGGCCCGCAGTGACGTCACGACTTTTGACTCGGCTGTAGCTCAATTTCTCAGTTATCGTTACTCGTCGGTATTTACTGCGATGCAAACTAATATACGTACATGTACACTTAGAGAGGGCACACGTACATGTACATTTAGAGAGAGCACACAATAGTCAACGCGCACCCATCGACGCGCGAAGTTGATCAAACTTCACAATATTTTGGAAGGAAGATATTGCAAAACAAAAGAAATTACAACACCATAGGCCTTGATACCGACCGCAACTGACCGTTACGCAATCGTCGACTAGGGCAGTTAATTAGTTTTACTTAATTTTTGAAGAGAGCCACGAGAAAACAAAAATAGAAAATATACCCCAATAAGCCTCGGTACCAACCGAAAGTGATCCTTAGTCAATCGCTGCTAATCTCAAGCCCTAATTTCGGCACTAATTGCAGTCGGTGCGGTGCCCAATACAGCCCCACCACCCGTCCTCCAGCCAAGCCCTTCCTCCCCTCCCGGCTGGACTAGAGAGACACCTGCAGACCCGCCAGTGTCTAGGCAACAAAGACCACCTCAACCTTCAGCTATCGAACACTGCACGCTAACGGTGCGCTGTCACGGTACGATCAACTGCCGCACCTAACCGAGCTACTGAGCCACGAGATAACTATTCTCCATTTAATCAGCTCCCTATATTCAAAGAAAACTTATAAACCTAGACGATTTGAAGAGAGATATGAGTTCCTTGGTTATCGCGTCAACTTATCAACAAATGATAAACATACCTGAAAACTAGAAGGAACTTCAATCATTATTGAAATTTTCTAGCACCTTAATAAACACGCAAATAGCTGGACGATCAACAGAAAGTGGTTACGAACGCCTCCGAAACTCGAGAAGTACTCTGAGACCGCACACCTCCGCCAAGCAAAGCAATGTTTACGAAAAATTCAAATTGGGTCCTGAATCCAGGATTTCTCTTTGACCATCACAAAAATTGGGCCATTTGTTCCTCGTAAAAAAAACAGAAGTTCCTGTAAATTTATTGAATATCCGTCCGTATTTTTTCGAGTTAGGTTCTGACAAACAAATAGACAAATAGAGACAAAAGCATGCATAAATTATCACCACCAAAATGTGGTCATTTTATAACTCTAAACCATGCTGAACAGTTCCTGCAAACTTTATGAAGATTCGTTCAAAACTTTTGGGTTATATCACTGACAAACAGTCAAACAAACAAACAAACACGGTGCCAGATGATCACAAAATTTTAACCATTTGCTCCTCATAACAATTCTAACATTCCCTGCAAATTTCGTGAAAAACCAGGTATAACTTTCTGATTTCCATAGCCTTAGACAGGGAAAAACAGGCAGACAGACAAGCAAACGGTTAAAGTGATCTTCACGAAATGTTAATCATCTGTTCTTTCCAACATACCTAACAATCCCCGTAAATTTCAAGAAGATCCGCTCATACCTTTTTCAATTAAATTGGAGAGAAACAAAAAGCAGACAAATGCCGACAAAAACTTAACCTCCTTGGCGGAGGTACCGTTATAATGGCTCAAGGCTCTGAGCTTAATATCGAATGACTTGCAGGGCCGACAGTTTTCACGTAGATACTCCATAATAAACATTAGGAGAGGTTCCATCCGGAAGTTCTCGGAGCATAGACAGACAGCACGATTACGAAGCACGTGGACAAACGTTGGGAGCAGCACCCTCCGCACCTTAGGAACCCTACTTTGACGCAGTTTTCTCTTTCGTGATCACACGTCTTTCACTGCGCGTCAAGCTTTTTTTTTTAAATGAAGGCTTCCGCTGGCAAAGGAGCGGCGGCCTCAAAAAGCCCGAGATCTACGCTGGGCTTGCTCCTTTTCTGGGAAGAAGCCTGTTAGTCCATCCATTGCCCACTGTCTAATCTAACATTAGAAGACTCGTGAATCAACTGTTAACGGTTGAGTTAGTTTATCTAATTACGCAAACGTTCCTAGATTCAGCAACGTACATAGTTACCCCATTGATTATATAATTCTCTGTAAGGAACACAATGGCGTTCTAGGTTCACTAAGATGCCTAGGTACCAATAAACATTAATCAACACCGCAGTACTGGGTATAACTTCCTCTCATCGATAATTAGCTACTATAGAGCCACGTACCTATGTGAGACAAGACGAACATAATCAGCCCTGCAGGTTAAAAGTCAATCTGACCGCACACCCAGATTGAAAAATCCAGATGCACTGGTTTCTGCTGCAGATACATACATGCTAAGCTCCAGATGAGCGCACGGCTGCAGTCGATTATAGGATATCAGAGTTAAGACGTCAGAAACGGACGGCTCATGTGACAACTGCGACCTCCCAACCCTGCCTAGTTCTGATCAAGACCAGTACCTACCTTACAACAGGGTGAGAATGCTAGAACCGCAGACGCTACAAATTGATCGTGACAAGAATTCACCAGACTGGCGGGAAAGCGAACTACAGCATGCAAGCATCAGCACTGTAAGTAGCATCCCTAAGCATGTAAGAGCGAATAACTAGTCGGCACAAAGAGTATGTAGTTAGGGCAAATATTACAGTAGGTATCACCAGAAGAGTAGGCAGGGTAACGCCAAAGGAACCTATACGACTTTAACTATTCATAAACTTGGCGCAAGAACTCTTCTATTACAGTGCATCTGATAGGGGAGATAGCTGCCGTTGCATGTTCCTAAGATATAATAGTAATGACAATGCTTAACAGACGACTTATGTATAAGTTTGATACGTTTATTAGACTCAGATAGGCCCTAGACAATACAATGCAAATTATAAGGGCGTTTCTAATTCTAGTTCACAACAGTGGTGTATCTATGTAGCCACTATAGAAAGTTTAGCCTCCGAGTCCCACTAAGTTTCTCTGTTAACTGAGGAAATAACCGAGTGACGTGGTGCGAGGTCAGGATTGTAAGGTGGATGATCAATGAGGGGCAGCTTGCTTTCCGTCAAAAATTGGCGACTTTTGTCCGAAAAATTCGCTGGGATCAATTTTCAAGAGGAACATGACCTTACCAGAAGGATAAATTTAAAGCTGAAAAGTATACATATGCATACCTTCAAATTTTTCATCCGATGTCATGCATCACCAAATTAGATAAACATTACTTATCGAAGCTAGCAAATCTCGGTATTTATTGTGTTTGAGCTAGGTCCAAAAAGAGAGTATTTTTTATTGTTTCTATGTATTTCTTCATGAAGAATCAGAATCTGGAGTTCGTTTTTGTCGGTCGGACTTAGTTTTCGAGTTATAGGGAAAAAACCTATCCCATTGTTTTTCAATGGGAGAAAATACTCAAGGATGGCACAGTGTACAGGACAA
Source organism: Parhyale hawaiensis (assembly GCA_001587735.2). Taxonomy (NCBI): domain Eukaryota; kingdom Metazoa; phylum Arthropoda; class Malacostraca; order Amphipoda; family Hyalidae; genus Parhyale; species Parhyale hawaiensis. The sequence continues at coordinate 12,169,392 of LQNS02278070.1, forward strand.
GCTCTTAAATAGGATTCTAACGTAACCTAACCTAGGTTAGGTTAAAATCGAATCCTATTTAAAAGGTTATCTAGTGCACTGTGCCATCCTTGGGTATTTTCTCCCATAGGAAAACAATGGGATAGGTTTTTCCCAATAACTCAAAAAGGTGCGACCGATAAAAACGGACTCCAGATTTGGATTCTACCGGTGAAAATACACTATATAAGAAAAAGAAACCTTTTGGGAATGCCATTAAACTAGAAATATTCCAAGAGCTGCCAAGAAGAAGGGCTAAATTATGAAACATTCTCAGAGTTGGTTCCCCATATATACGTTTGTTTATTTTACAGCACTGAAGATGGAATTTTTAAGATGATTCCGAAACGTTTGCTTTTTTTATAAAAAAGGAAGGGCTAAATATTGTAGAAAGGTAGACAACGGAACTGCGGAAGTATGTAGACTAATGTAGTACCGTTATTCAAAAACAACTTCGCAATGCTACTCTAAATCTAGCTAAAGGCAGAGTTGGGATATTGCAGGCACTCCTGGCACAATGTTCGTTATAAAGTGACATCAAAAGTTAGAGAACAAAT
>LQNS02278070.1:12182463-12204834 GCA_001587735.2 Parhyale hawaiensis
TTATCGAGTGAGTATGAGATTGATACCTGCAGGCATAAAAGAAATAATCGAGCGAGCATGGGATTGAGACCTGCAGGCATAAAATCAGTTATCGAGTGAGTATGAGATTGATACCTGCAGGCATAAAAGAAATAATCGAGTGAGCATGAGATTGAGACCTGCAGGCATAAAATCAGTTATCGAGTGAGTATGAGATTGATACCTGCAGGCATAAAAGAAATGATCGAGCGAGCATGGGATTGAGACCTGCAGGCATAAAAGCAGTTATCGAGGCAGCAGCAGATTGAAACTTGCAAGCATAAAAGCAATTATCGAGTCAGCAGCAGATTGAGACCGTCAGACATAAAAGGAGACACAGCGCAAATGAATAACGACGTACGAAGCGGTGAGGCAGAGGAGAGGAGGTGAGTGAGTATTGATACAGCCCGGGTGAGCGAACAAGTAAGAGGGCTGAGGTGGAGTAGGGAGGTGTATTTACTCAGCCAAGTTAGAGGAACCGGTCAAGTGAGTAGAGCTAACACTGCTGTGACCAGATCATCCTGGCATCCTCCTGCAACCGCGTCACTTCAGCCATAGCAATCCATAGCACACGATGGGAGTGCTGGAAAGTTCATAGCTTGAGAGGGTGTAGTGAGGAGATGGTGTCTCTACATGGGAGATAGGTACAGTGAATAGATCAAAGACGTTATTTACACTGAGGAAGTAAAAGAATTATTTTGGAAAAGATAAAGGAGAAAGCAGGATGATTTTTGCATTAAGAGCTAGCGTCAAGAGGATTTTGGCTTTGCAGATATGTATAGGAAAACAGAAAAGTAGTTACGACTGTTTAGGTGAAAATATCCAAGAAAGAATAATGGTAATGCAGTAGGTATAAGAAAACGTTGAAAAGTTTCGAGCATTACGACTATAGTGAAAGAAAAGAGTTATATAATGTATTATTACTATACCTTTACCAAGGTGGCACCACAACTATTTTAGAGATAATCTTATTCCACTGAAGACTGTGAAGAGTCCATATATTTCCTAAGTTTCAGTGTATATAGGGATAGGGAACTTCATCACAATTTAGTTGCAAGAAAATGATAGAAATATCAGTAGCTACTTCAAATGAGCATATAATTTCAAAGGAAACTTCAAGGTTTTCTCCACGTTTCTAAAAATACATTTTTGTTACACTAAAATTAAAATACTAACTTTAATTGCCTTTGTGTAAGTAGCTTGCATGTAAAATAAATAAAAATAAAAATTTTTACAACAAAAGGAACATCAACTTCAAAATGAAATTGCTTCTGGCTGACGTTCTTCAGCAAAATTTTATGTATACTGTTAGTAGGTAAGGCAATCCGAAAATGATGGCACCTCAGCTTATTATTCCAGCTTTCATTTTAACGCCCAAAGAGTCGAAGCGACAGCGAGTATGTCTCGACAACAGTACGGTACCACGTGTGTCCGTAACGTCTGTTCGGGACTCATTTGAAAGTTTTATCAAGGAGGGAATTGCCTTGACTCAGTGTCTTTCATACTCTTGTACCCTGAGGTCGTGTATGCTGCGGGCTTTGGGGCTCCGAAGCCCGAGGACAATTTTTTTTCATAACACGTAACTGGTTCGTGCAGATTTTGCCGAAAAGTGAAGGCGACAACGAAAGTAAATAAAGTAAAACAAGTATAGGCGCTGTGTAGTGTATTACAGTGTTACTTGCTTTTCAATTCTTCTCGTAACTTAATGGCAAAGGATGACTAATATAACGAACCGCCCTTCAAAACCAACTCTGAGAAAGGGTTGGAGTTGCGAGCTGCTTACGGATGAGTCCTAACCGGGGGCTCCTAACGCAAGCAAAGAAGTCCTTCGTCATGCAGCGCAGGCTGACACATGGTAAGGACTCCATGTTTGGTACCACACCAGCGTTACACTCTGGTTCGTGCACGTACAGAGAGTACACGACTGTGCGCAGCAAAACACAAAAACGGTATCACGGTACACAGGCTGACCCACGGGACCAAGAGATGGGACACGGAGGAAAATAGTTGTTAGAGTAAGTTTGGGTTCGTGTTTTAAGATGTAACTGTAATCCGAGTACTGTTTGTATTCGCCTATTTAAAAGTATATTATACAAAATTGCCGTTAAGTCTATGCAGATTTCTCTGCATGTAACGGCACCAAAACGGTTCTAGGACACTTCGGGGCAACTGAAATTTCATCAGAAGGACTTTTCGTGACAATATAGATAAAAAATAAAATTGCTACAAGGAAAAAAAATTCGTTAAGTGCAGAGGTCACTTGAACACGTAGGTATATAGGGATAAAAGTTTTCGTACTAGAGTCAACAAATCATAGACACAAAAGTCGTTTACACACTATATAAGTCAACAAATGACATTTTGCCCACATATACCAATACCCATTGAAAAGAAAAGTTTGATGAAAGGTTCCTAAATTTGAAAACGAGTATAACACACGCACACCTCGTACAGCCCGTGTGCAGGTGGAATACCTCATACACACACGTACATCCGTGTGCGTCTACAGCACGCCTGCACACATTCAATGAATGAAGGTCTGTGTATAGAGAGCAGACGGTCCATAAGGACAAGGATAAGGGTTGTCGGTGAGCGAGTAGCAAGAGTTAAGAAGCTCTTTTGGCTGCAGCTGTCCTCAAGTATAAGCAATTACTTTTTGCTTAATGGAAATTTACATAGCCAAACTGGCTTCCATTCGCCTATTTTCATCGGGATATTATATTTCCATCCGAGTAACTTCCACCCTTTATTAAGTGACTATTATTATTATTAAATTACACTAGACGGGCGACGTGAGAAAGGAAAAACTCCATGAGGTGGACAAACCCCCATGCAACCAGCCCAACGAGCGAAGAAAAAAATGAAAGAGAAGATTCGAGATCACAGAATAGCTCTTACACAGATCGTTTAAAGCTGCCAATACCCGCACAAGCAAAGACAGAACCATCAAGACCATTCCAAACGTCCACACGATGAAAAAAAAAAAACGAACGAGAATACTGGCCCGTATGGCATCGAAATGGTTCCAAGGCAAACTCATGAACAGCACCAGTACGCCGAGTATACCTCACCCGAACAAATGGCTCCGGAAGAAAATCAGACAGTGGATGACTACTAGTAAAAACCTTGGAGCCGTAAAAGTAGCTACACGGCCTACTTGAGATTGACATATGTGTGTGCCAGTGTGTTTCAATATGACAGCTATGTATATGAAACTTTCATAGTGTACCAAGCAGCATGCTCATAGTCTCATTATCATATTTTTGCTCTGAAATATGAAATAGGCGTATCTCAGGAGCTAATAGAAGTATTTTTTTACACTATAGTACCTAAGCTGTCAGGTCTCGTCATAATCATTTCAATAATAATGAGAGCAATGATGTACATATATTGATGAGTAGCGTTGACTATGGCGGTTAGTGCAGTAGCATGCTTTCAAGGACGTCGTATATATCTTCTCAATTATGAACCAAACATCTCCTAACATATTTTCAGTGATTTTTTTTATGAATTAATTTGCCTTTAATTCTAGAGGAATAACACTATATGGAATTATGAAGTGAACATGTCTGTAACAGCATGGCAGAAAGGGTTAACTAATCGATATGGCATGCGTACAGTATTGTTAGGCAGACCCCCAAACACTTTACCGGGACCAGACAATCTTATCCGATTACCGTGCGGTTATGAGAGCACGGTACCTAGTTTCGTAGCAATATCACTACCGGTAGGCTAGGTACTGCTAAAATGAGAAATGGTAACGAACTAATGGGTCATGAGAGAGCGATCTGCCAGTTTGGATCCATTTTCAGGCAAAAAAAAACCGAATGGATTATACTTGAGACGGCCAAATATCAACGGTGGGCGCTTGCGCCCCGTCGCAAGCACAAAAAACCTAAAGTTTCAGCCAACGGCATTTTTTATTGCTGCCGGGCCGCAAGTAGCTGTAAGCGCCTACCTATGCGAAAACTCAGCCCTGTTCCACAAGAATAAAATTTCCCATTATTGCACTTTTAAATTTTGTACGGACCGAATTGTTGCTCGAATAACAGAGCGTTCTAGTAGCGGAACGCAAGCTGTGCGTCCTGCAGCAAAATAGAAAGTTCAGACTGAAGAACAGCAGTAGTCGGTCAACGGCCAATTTAATAGAATTACATTTAATCAGCACCGGTAGAAGCAACACAGAATGCAAATGCATAATGATGCCGCAATTGAGTAAAGCTGTGAACTCGTTTAATCAATTTAAGCTCAAACGGACACTTTACCCGTTGTAAGAACGGGCACAGCATGTAATGCCCAGCCTGGGCATTGAACTTTATACCCAGGCTGGTATTTAACTTAATACCCGGACTGGTATTTAACCTAATGCCCAGGCTGGCATTTAACTTAATAGCCGGAGTGGTATTTAACCTAATGCCCAGGCTGGCATTTAACTTGATACCCAAACTGGTATTTAACCTAATGCCAGACGGGCATTCAATTTCATACCCATACAGACATTTAACCGAAAGCCTCGATCAGGGGCGGGCAAACTTGTAGACTCAGGGGCGGCGAGGTCTTTTAAAAATTGGCAGACGGGCAGGCCAGCACCCGATGCATGCACATCACATATAAACAGACAAAAGAAATACTGTGTTAATATTTACAGTCACTTTTAAACAAAAAATAAAATTTTTTATAGATATGCAACTTTAGAAGAAATCTTATAGGCCTAATAAGCGTTTGAAACCAGTTAATACTTATACCGAAGATCCCAAAATCTTTGGCGGGCGGGATAAAAAAAACTAACGGATCGGATATGTGGCGGTAGTTGGTCCACCCCTGGCCTAGACCGCCAGTTAACTGGATGTTTATGATGGTATATTACTCTGGGATAAAATCAGTGTAGGGATTTCGGGGCAGTAGAAAAAATAGGAATGCCAGTTTAAGGTGTTTTGGGGGTAGATCAGCAACTGTTGTGGGTAAATTCAACAAGGGGCATGTCCGAGTAATGTCAGTTCAATAAAACTCGGGGTAAAAAATCAGCAGTGATGCCGTGGTAAAACATTATTGGGGCATTCCGTAGGGTAAACGTCATGGCGTTTGGGGTAATATTTGACTGCCGCTAGGAAAATAATCAGTTGGCATTTCCAGCCAATATATGTTATTTCGAGGCTATATCAGTTCCAGAAACTTTAGAGTACGTGCGCCAGTCTAGGTGTTGTGTGAAAGATATACGGCGATACGGAGTAGGAAAAGCATGAGCGTGGTGATCCTCTCACCACCCTTCTCCACAGATTATTCACCATCTGGTAAGTAATCTGTGCCCTTCTCTGCAGGAAACAACTGGCAAATAGCGGTCTCACGCTTCGCTTCTCTGCTTTATACACCGAGCTCTGCATTGACCTAGACTCTAAAGTTACCACACACGCTTGGGTATACGCCCTCGACCAGTCAGTCTTCAAAGGACCCACACACCGAAAAGGTACTCCTCGCCATCGCCCGCTACTGGAAGTTCGGACCACGCACTAGCCAGGGACACCTCCAGGTTTCCAGGAGCTTCCTGAGCGGCACTCTACAGCAGCTCCGGCCGGTGTTTTTGTCGTCGGTTGCCTACCGCTCGCTTCTCGCCCTCGTCAGCGCTCCTGCTCGACACTTTTCATCGACTCGCCCTCCGATACTCGAAGTATCCCAAAGGACTCTGCCGCTACGACCTGGGCCAAGAAGTACCGTATCCCAAGGTGCTTTAGATTTGGGCTCGGCAACGCAGGGCCTCAAAGATGCAACTTGTCACTTTGATATCGCCCTGCTGTGTTCCATGCTTCCAGCCTACTACAGTACGGTAAATTGTAACCTCGTTGGAATATGCACCACGTTCTCGTGCCCACGTATCTTCCTGGTTCTTCCACCTTGTCAGTTCTCCGCTACTGCGCACTACGAGCAGCTTGCATTTTTAGGGGTAGGTATATTCAGTTCGGGTTATTTTTTAAGCTTACCCAGCTGCGGCAGAAAATCCAGGGTGCCAGTTTAAGGCATTCCGGGGGCGTCAGTTACCGAGCATTTAGGGGTATCAAGACATTTCGGGGTGCCAGTTATGGGCATTTGGAGCTTAAGTAAGTTCGGAGCCGTCCGGGTAAACTCAGAGGCCGGCGAGCACACACGGAGCTATAGTTCGCAGGAATGTGGAGAAAGTAAACAAGGTGCCTCTAAGTCGCAGTGGAGACGCTGCCGTGCAAATATGCTGCAGTAATTGGTGCCGCGAGAGAGGGACGACGTGCTGAGAAATGTTCAAACAGTGCTAATTGTTAGCACTGCTTGGGGACAGCATTAGCACGACGCAATATTATACAAGTCAGCGCGGAAGCATTAAATGTCATCAGCATTAGCATGACGCAATATTATACAACAGTCTGCACGAAAGCATTGAATGTCATCAGCATTAGCACGTCGCAATATTATACAGACCTATAGCCTATACAACAGTCACAACAGTAGCACAATTAACAGGTGATCAGCATTAGCGCGACGCAATATTTATACAACAGTCAGCACCATGCAACTCTTTTGGAGACAACATCAGCACGCTAGATTATTACACAACAGTGAGCACTACAGCACCGCTTGAGGACAAATTATCTCAAGAGACAGCACGACGCAGCAGCACCGCAATACATATTCAAAAATGACACCACCAAAATATCAAAGTACGGCATCATGAATGATAAATAAATGGTTTTTACCACCCGATCATACACGCCGAAGCTGCACAGTACATATATCACATGGTAGCAGAAGCCGCAGGACATGCGCATACATGATGTATGACCTTCACTACGATNGCCTCGCAATGGTTAGAGTAATACAGCGACATAGCAGCATAGAATTATAGCATAATTGACAGCTATGTGATGCTAAATGCGTCACTATGGCATGATCACAGCACAAGATACTATAGCATGATGTCAGTAGCTACTACGAGTAGCTACATACCAGCATATTAACACCACATGATTGCCATACTACAAGAAGATAATTATGTTGTCAGCACTACACAGTGACAAGCATAATATATCAACGTCACACAATCGCGGCACTACATATGTCAGCATTACATGATGAAATCACTACATACCAGCAGCATGTTGTTAGAATGACACGATCGCAGCTACATAGCACCACGATATCAGCACTACATACCACCATGATATCAGCACTGCATACCACCATATCAGTACTAGATATCAGCACTACATACCACCATGATATCAGCACTACTTACGGTACCACCATGATATCAGCACTACATAACACCATTGCAGTACTACATATCACCATATCCACACTACATACCTACCAGCACGATGACAGCATCACATCATGATGAATGATCTACCATACATGCAGTAGCTATAGCATGACAGCACCCATAGCAGTATGACGTCAACACCACACGCCAGCAGCAGCACGGACGTGAGCTCAGCGCAGCACGACGCAGGCAGCATTACCGAGCATCAGGCCTCATTGAAACCAATAGAGAGCGCAGCCACTTTCTGATGGTGACCTAAGATAGCACGGGACCATGTGCATGGGACTCATGGCGCGCGGCCTCATGTCTACACACTTGACGTACAGCATATTTCGAGGGGGAAACAACAGCATCCCAAACCGTGTTGTAGCTAACAAGAATTTTTGGGTTACCTACCGGTGCTACACCGGTGACCTCGTAGCTCACAAATTGTGCCACAATCATAACCCTAAAAATGGGAATGACGATTGAGACACGGGTTACGGCGACTCCTTCAACCGCTCATATAGGTACTTATATCTAATATAAAGGTAAAAGTAAAAACGACGTGGCCACACAGTCCAGCTAGGCAACCCTCATGCACTGGTTCGTGCTGCAGGTAAATGCCTAGTAGAGTGTTCGGCTGCAGTCGATTACAGGCTGTCCGGGTTACGGCGTCATATTGACGGAATACTAGAGAGAGAACTATGCCACCCCCGACCCTATAGGGTCAGTGCCCTGCCAGAGATTATGATTGAAAGAATTACTGATGCTATACTTATACGAGTGTCAAGATTTCCTTCCCTGGTGTGGGCTCGAATTCACGCAGGTCTCAATGATTGGCGGAAACAGCAACCTTGGAACTAAGCGACTGGCAACGCAAAACTTACACACGTGAGCAACGAGTTAACTCCGTAGCTGAGAGTAGGGTAAATAAGTTTACTTAATCAGCTTCCGTCGACGAAGTTACAATTAAAACAGAAGTTCATTGATGTTAACTGTTAGCTTACATGCACCGCTCATCGACAGATGACGCTCCCATAACCGCATTTTGGGCTACAGTTACCATTCTTCAGGTTGCGATAGCCCAACTGGGTTGTGACTTCACCACACCTCTGAAAATTTCTAGTACAACTAATATATTAATTACAGCTACAGCACTTTTCACAGAGTAAACAAGAGTATTTGGCTAGTGTTCATTGTAACGATTATTTCAAATAGAGTACAATTGTTGATTACATGCAGCAACCGGTGAAAACAACAGCATCGCGACGATTTCCAGGACAATAATACTGTTTTTATCACGGAGCTGAAATATATACGCACAGCTATTTGTTGTAGTAAGTAAAACAGTAATGACGATTTTCAGATATCAAACCCTATAATAACGACCGAGCTGTGCATTTATCCGTTTCATTCATCATTTGTCCACCTATCCATTTTCTGCCACGTATAAAGCATCAGCAAAGACTAGTCGCATCTTGGATACGGTGGCATCCATTCATGACAGTCGTTGGCCAATTCATGGCTTGATAATCATGATCATGGAGTAAGTATAGATGGAGGCGACACACGGAATCTACATCATCATACATACAGTAGGTGTTAAGCGGCCCACTTTTTCTGGCACCAGCTGGCAGGCTTCACTAGCTTATATTTTGGCAGAAATAAAACATGTAGCTACTGGCGTTTGATTTCGTAAAGACAAGCTGGAGCCTGAGAAAATTCCACATAGGGTAACATGTCTAGTACCCGTCCACCATGCTAGTAGCCATCCACTTGGCTTTAAAAACTTCCTGTCTGAAAACTAGCAGTGCTAGAAAGTCGTACATACGCTTAAACTGTAGGCTAAGTAGTACCTTACAGTTTAAGTCATGTACGGCTCTCTAGTACTGCTAGTTTTCACAGAGGAAGTTTATAAACCTAGTGGAGGGCTACTAGCATGGTGAACGGGTACTAGACATGTTACCCTAACAAAAACAATAGGTACTCTGCAGTGATATCTCTGACCCGTATCTTCTTAATTTTCCTCAACTGAAGGAACCTGTGGAAATTCTACAGAACAACAGCAGTGTTCCCCAATTATGACGCCCTCGGACCCGTACCATGCATATGAAGGGAGAAAAATGTTTCAAATGAGGCAGAGAATCTTCTAGGTACCCAAGAACTGCGAGCAGTAGCAGCTTAAATTTGGACTAGACTCCTTCTCCCACAGATCCCTTCCCAGGTCGTACCAAGGATAGGTACCAAAAAGATAACCTAATTTTCTCCTATCTAATATTGATGGAAGGACGCGTCAGGGTCGTACTAACTAGCGGAGGGGCAAGCAGAATGCTAATATAAATACATATAACGTATTTACTCCGTAGCCGAAACGTTTATAAGCCATTATTAATTGCGGCATGCATGAACTGTCAGCGTCAGCCAACCCCGAGCAAGAAAAAGCGGGCTACTGGCTGATAACGTCGCCTGTATCTATAGACTATCTATAGGCCTACTTACTAGAGAGCCCAGCCGTCAAAATTGACGGCCAAAATTTTGTGACTGAGCTTTTTATTGTTCCGGTTCCCAGTATAGGTTTTGCTGTATAATAGGTCTCAAAGGTATACTGCTCTGTAGTCTGGGGTTCTGCAGCCGATTGGCATTTGTGTTTGCTTGATAATGTGGTTCGTCGATGTGCGTTCGTGCTGGGTGGTGTTGTGCCTTGTGATCTGGCGCATCGTCGCAGAGTTGGTGGGGTCTGTTTTTTGTATAAAATGTATAACTGCCCCAATCATCCACTGTCTGAGTTTCTTCCGGATCCATTTGTTCGGGTGAGGTATGCTCGGCGACTGATGCTCTTCATGAGTTTGCCTTGGAACCGTTACGATGCCGTACGGGCCAGTATTCCCGTTCGCTTTTTCCATCGTTTGTGGATTTTTGGAATGGTCTTGATGGCTCTGTCTTTGCTGGTGCGGGTACTGGCAGCTTTAAACGATCTGTACACAGAGCTATTCTGTAATCTCGGATCTTCTTTTCTTTCATTCTTAAAACTTTTTTTCTTCCCCCGCTGGGCTGGTTGCGTGGGGTTTGTTAACCTCATGGAGTTTCTCCGTTCCTACGTCGCCAGTCTGGTGTGATTTAATAATAATAATAAGCCATGCATGCCTGATCTTCCATTAGTGAAACGCAAGCTGTACAACCATGAGTTTTGCGATAGCAAAATATCACCCCTGCAAGAGAAGGACTGAATATCATCTGGACTTGATTAAGCTTTAAGCTGCACTAAGAAAACATAGTTCAGTCAAAAGAATTCACTGGAAATGCCCAGGGCTCACTGTATTGTGGATACCAACTGATTGTTGAACCTCCAGCGTCGAATTTTGGCTGCGATGTAAATTCAGCGTGAAGATTCAACTACCACGGTATCAATCAGCAATGAAAGCGGGGATCCAGAGGCTAAGGATCCAGAGCCCGGGATCCAGCTAGAGGCCGGAGATCCAGAGCGACATTTGTCACCGGTACTCCAAGCACTGAAGTTGTATGGTATCTCAACTTGTTTTTCAGTACATGAATTTTCTCCTATTAAACTCTTAACTGCGTGACGGAGAGACGGACCAACATTGGAGCAAGCGACCAACAACTGTGTTTTATTATATAGTGGATTCAAGAGATTGGTATGGCGGAGCACATGCACACGAGAAAGCCACCTCAAACTTTTTAGCTCCATTACCGAGCAGCCATGTCGCCTCCACCTATATTTACTCCCAAGTCAAGACGAACTAAACGTTTCGGTAACACGGCAACACTGCTCTGTCCAAGGAATACTTGCGACGCTCATTTCTTCTCACAGATACAATGATCAATTTGAGTTGAGAAATAAATTGGCAGGAAGATTGAAGAAAATTGGACTTCATTGAAGAATTCTTTTCTTTCCCTCTGCCGAGTCGCATCATGATTTATTTAATTTTCTTTCCCAACAGTATGGTATCCTATTTACGGACTTTGTATGTATCTCTCGTTGTTTGAATTTTGGCTGTACCCTAAAGACGAGTGTCGCTTAGACGCTCGAAAGCTTGGTCAATAGACACCTTGTTCTGCAGACGTCTTAATATTACTCCTCTAAACTATGGAACCTGCACGTCCTGTATTCCAGTCAATATGAAAACAGCATGTTGTAAACTGTGTATCAGTATGTTGGATACAGCTGCGGTACGAAGCCTTTAAATCAAACATCAAGAGGTACGTACAGTGCAGCTTTTAAATATAGCAGAAACGAGATAACAGTGAAGCACTGTCAAAATTTTCTTTGCCGTTATATTGAACAGTCTGCATGGTAACCAATACCGTTATATTGAACAGTCTGCATGGTAACCAATACCGTTATATTGAACAGTCTGCATGGTAACCAATATACCTAATTCTTCAAGGGTATAAAATTATCAACGTTTCACGCTTGCAGCATAGCTCTATGAATGATAGGCTATCAATCTACATTCTTTAACGTTATTTTTGACAGCAGGGTAAACCAGTATATTATGTTTTTCACTCGGGAGTAACGTTTCGTGTTGAGGTATATTAGAGATGCCCTTTTATTCTTTGTTTTTCCTCAGTTATCTAAATGATACTGACATAATGGCAATAGCTCATAGAGGGCCGGGGGGCAAGTCCCGGCCCTCTATGGGAATCGGCCTGTTGGTCCGTCCACCGCCGCATATTATCTGATAGGTACGAATGATACTTCATACAGTAGTAATGAAAAGAGGATACCTAGCTTGTCTAAAAAATACATACAAAAAATCTGGAAACTTGCAATGTAGACACACTACGCCTATACAACTGGACACTCAAATTGATGAGCAAATGCATGTGGCGTCCCCGGCATAGCTCTAGCACTCAAAGAACATAGATATCGTTCACATACAAACGCACACGTACACTTTCTTGCGCGCCCTTTAACAACAAGAACACGAAGTGCCACACAAGTGCACATGTAATACGACTCGCCACACTTGTACGAGGGGTAGTCTGCAGACAGAGCAATTTTCCCACGCGAGGATGTATCACAGATACGGACTTTATATTATGCCGGGGTTATGCTGAATAATCGCACGCACAACTTCACGCAAGGATGCGTAGCTTGCACGCCGTTCCGTTCATGCTGTCAAGTACGTACGATTTTACAGTATATATAGCCTCGGCATTGTACAATACAATAGATAATACAATACAATATACACACACAAATCGTACTGAGGAACAACGCTTTTCAGCTCCGCAAAACAGCATATACAACAGAACACAGTTTAATGCAAAACAGTATACGGAGACATGAGCCACACGGATAGATGAGCCACACAGAGACATGAGCCACACGGATAGATGAGCCACACGGATAGATGAGCCACACAGAGACATGAGCCACACGGATAGATGAGCCACACAGACATGAGCCACACAGAGACATGAGCCACACAGAGACATGAGCCACACGGAGACATGAGCCACAGGGAAAGATGAGCCACACACAGACTCAGCACCCGCAGGACAGGAGCGCTACAACAGCACCGGAAGATCGTAGCGATGAGTCATCAGAGGGGAGATAAGGGAGGAGGGGGTCGGAGGAAAGTAAGAAATCGCAAATAAGGGGGGGGGGAGCATGGATTCGCAGCAATCCCCGCGACACGGTCGTGAGGACGTAGACCTCTGCGGCGGTAGCCGCCCGAGCCTGCATCCGTAGTCATCCTAACATCGCATCATAGCGATGACCTCCTTACTCGAATAATCCATTACCCGAACAAATCCAATAATCCAGCGGCTTATTTCTCGAATGGTTCATTTAACGAGCTGCTGTGACTCGGGTGGATGATTAATTGAACGGCTCGTTATGCGAACGGACGATTAGTAGAATTACCGATTACGGTACTCGAAAGAAACATGCAATGACGAGAACGGCTCGCTACCGTGAGGGATATCCGATAACATCGGATAAATGCCTATAACTTTCTAACTGGGAAGTTGTAACGTAGGTACCTATGTATGATGGTTCGTACGCTTGTCGAATTAAAGAATAAAAAATACTCAGTAATTAGCGCACTCCGTCACTTACCGCAATTTCCAACCTTCGAATCGCCTCCCAGTAAACCAAATTCGACTGACGATATTCCACTCTATTTCGATAGTAAAAATAACCTTTTTACATGCGAGCTCTCTTAGAAATGAGCGACTGAAAGTAACGAGGGCAAAGCACCCAAACCATTTTTACTTTATTTCGTTGACCACAAAATAAATTAGCACAATTTACAAAAAGAAGTGCACTGTACAATCCCAATGCCGAAGACCAACACATATGAGAGTCAGGGCTATAGATAATGCATAATGCACGTAGAAGACAGCTATGTGAATTGGAACGTACTTCATCTCTTTCAATGCCAAACCTTGATTTATAACATTAGAGCCTGCTGTGTATATTTCAACACCTAATCCACTGTCAGCGAAGTAAAAATATCATAAGTGCAACCCACTGCAAGTAACCATTTTAGCACCTATCCAAGAATACTCACAAACGTATCTACAGTAGATAAAATCCCACCCATTCCAACCTCAAACGCATCGTCAGTGCAGTTAACATAGCTTTGTGACATTACCCTAGTACTCGTTCAACTCCTACTTAATTAAATATCAACGCAGTAAACATGCTACACCTCTTAAGAGTAGGTGGTGCAACAAAATGTAACCATTCCAGCACCCAATTTATAACGACTTTGACACCTAAGCCAACGCAACGATCCGACCCCTAACCAAGGCAGAGAAGTCGGCCGCTATCAAGCAACTGCGCAAGCAAAGTGTCGCAAGCTCTGGCTGTCAAGACCATGTGTGTGTGTGTGTGTGTCAGAAGGCAGGGCCGTTGCCCCAGGGGGGTCAGCCTTGACCCCTTGCGTCTGGGGAGCACTGACATTATACTCGAGGGGTCTGTACAGTGAGGTGGTGGTTATTGCCCTTGCACAGTTCGGAGCCAAGCAATATAATTATGTAGTCAGTGCATAGTGCCGAGTACACTACCTTGCAGAGTTTTTTTTTTTTTTAGTTTAAGATACTAGCAAGGTTTCCTGCAGTACAGGCCTGGCCTGCGTCTTGAAAACAGTCCCATCACGTACAATCCCTGGACAAACTATTAGACGCAGCCTGATATTTTGGGCACCTATTCTGTATATTTCGGACACATCTGGATAAAAAAAGCTGTACCTCAACTACTAAAAGATAACAATTGGCGACAGTTTGAGTTTGCTACCCAGATAAGCCGGAAATATGCAGAGTAGTTAGATACCTACCAAAAACATCAGGCTGCGGCTAGATAATAGTTGGTCCAGGGACCGTACCGATCCAACCAACCTGGTGAAGTACCTACAGAACCAGGCTCGTACTTTAGGCCTCGATACTAGTCTACTTTTCTGAGGGTATTTAGCATGCTGATTTCAGAAGTGTTTTCCTTCTTGCTGAATCAAATCAGAATGTGCTACGGCACTGTTGAGAGAAGGCATGGATGGTTGTGCTGTTGGTGGCCGAAACAGGACGTCCCAGCCGCTATGCACCAAAGAAAATCTCTGTGGCAGCCTCTGGTGCATGTCTAGTTGTAAAGTCAAATGTGTAATTGACACAATTTCAGCCCATGTGTTATGGCTAAATTTCTTATAATGTATTTTGCATAAAAATAAACCTCCAGTGCAAGATTTTCGAGTTGTTAGTAATGCTCTTGGTGCAATAACCTGACTTGATTAGGCAAAATGAATGTTTTTGCAATCAGCCCACAAACAACGCTACGATTTTAAGCTAGAATCGGCTACAAGACGCTATCCACCTCATGCAAAAAAAATTTAAGGCAGCGTACACAATGTCAACTGTAGTCGAGCAACAGACATGGTCTTCCCACGAGAAACCCAACCGCGGTTAGGCCCTCTAACCTCGTCTTACCGAAGCTGCGCTACAAAGGTTCATAATCCCAAGGTATTTTTACAGGAATAAAGAGTACATGTAGCAAAATATCAGAGTTTGATTAAGATTGAATTGATGCGGACTGTCAGGAGTCTTTTAGTTCCCTATTCGTGTAACTGACTTTCCGAGTACGTTGCTCGGTCCATTTCAACGGCAGAAAAGCACACCGTTTTCTCAGTTTTAATTAGCTCCAAATTTGAAGAGATGTCCAATACTGCAACTAGAGACACAGGCTAAGCCAGCTGACGGGACAGGCTAACATTCCGCTAAATCTTTTGGTAGCACAAAGCTCTGTTTGCTAGGAGATAGCAGAAAGTACGGGCGTCGTGTAGCACTTATGGGAAGCAAAAGATTTTCGAATGAATCCGCCGTTATAACGACAGGTTGAGTTTATATGCAGCTCGCCAACGTCATTGAACACTTGCCCTGTATTACAATTAGCACGTAAATATTTATATCGTAGTGAGAGTGAGAGGATAACACGGCCGTAAAATCATTATAACACAATCACTAGGCCCACCAGTAGAGTATACAGGTGGGTGACTTCATGTGCAAAAGCTTTCTCAGCTCCGTGGGTAAATACCTATGTACTTTTCTGGAAAACGAATCCGCGTGTCTATGGCAACACCATGCGCGATTAGAAGCTTACGTTGTCCTGATCATTGGGAAAGTGACTTACGAACATAGAGACATCAAATTGCGATGTCGACTACCTACGCAGGTGCCGTATTTAGTGTTCGCCATTCGGACACAAGAAACGGATCAAAACACAGCTCCAGGGGCATATACCTACCAACAACGGCATTAAAGGGGTCCTCATAAGTAGAGTTTTACGCATTACACAGTATATGTATATACGATAATGAATCAGCCAATGTAAAAAAAAAGAGATGTAGGATTAATATGAAAACAAAGGCCAAACGGGGTTTCAAGGATATACAAAGACAAACTGTGCCGATCGATCGATACACGGACATGGCTTCACACGTTCATTTCGATGACGAATCGACTGATCACTTATCATATAACAAATTAAATTCTCTAGCAAATCAACCGTTTGCTTTATATATAATAACATTATTATTTTAATGACATACCGACCGATTGCTTTGCATAGAGATATAAATATGTTGATAACAAATTGACCAACCGCTTCACATATAAAATAACTATTTCCATGACACATCAACCGACTACTTCACGTGAAACACAATTAATTTCGACGACAAATCGACCGACCGTTTTGGCGCATGTTGAGAATTATTCGGCCAATTATTAAATTCACGTTCCGAATTACACGTTGCTAAGATACCGTACACACAAGCGATAAGACGGTACCAAGGACACACCATGAAGATGATGTCATCCCGTGCAACATGCGTAAATTTCCCGACGCGTGTTAAACAAGCGCGTATAATGAGAGGGGCGTATCGGCCGGCGTGTTATTTGCACGCACATCAACGCACGACGACGAATACAAACGTGCGTGTGCGCGAATGCGTGCCGACAGGCTCATCAGAGCAGCCTCTCAACCGTACATCGCTGCTGACCTTGGCTGATAAGAAGGGAAGGATATCTGTCCCGTCAGAAAATAGGACCAACCTATTGGGCGCTCATATATACCCTCTAGAAAATTCATAGGCTCCTATCAGATGTCTATAGGAGCCGGTGACGGGTATCCGATAATTGCCCGTATTTTTCCCAAAGAATATCCACGCGATTTTCTCTGACGTCGGGAGGACGACTCAAACAGATGCTTCGTCGTGTCATATTCTTGGTAGATAGATAAGAAGTTGAGGACATAAGTAAGTATACTCATCGGAAAATAATGCGCTGGTATTTCGAGGATTCACAGGGAGTGGGATTTTTCTTGAACGTGGTGTAGACAAAGATACTTTCCAGCATTTGTAATGGTCTCGGCAGATACGAAATGAAAGATTATTCACTCATTGGCAAATAAGGTCAGCGGTTAGAAGATTCATATGTAGGTGGCCGGGATCGTCTGGGCATAGGAAATTTTAGAAGGATATGTACCGGTCGGAAAATAATGCTTTATTTTTGGGTGACTAGGATTCGGAGTCGCAGTTCGGAAACTCACTTATCCCAGGAGATTAAACAGACCTATGTCCCGAGGGGAGCTTGGATTAATGCTCCGGCCCTCTGTGAACTATTGCTTGTAGTCAGAGTCGGCGAAAATTGGCCTATTTTTTAAAGGAAAAGAGTCGGCGTCGGACTCTTTCTATCCGACTCCGCAACCATGCAACAATAGACCGGTAATAAAATCCGAACAAAAAAGGTATTCAACACGGCCCTTATTCAGAATTATGCCATTTCGGATGTCGGTTTTCTTCAACTACATAGTTACTTAATACCCAATACAAGAGAACACCATGTGAATCTCACAGTGAGAAATTACATCAGTCGTTCGACTGAACTTCTTATGATGTTCCAAATGGTACAACCCCTGCCAGATACGGTAATTCCTTTAGCGGGGCATGTGACCATATGTGGTCATTTCCGTAAGGCTATTCCTACGAAGGCCTCTTTCAGCCGTCCGGTCAAGGACTAAGCAACCCCAGGCCTTCGAAACCGATGCGAAGGAGAAACTCGCGAAAAAAATACATTCACGGCTGACTTGCACGCTTGCAGATCTGTCAGCATTGAAGCAGAAGAGTAAGAGCGCATAACGGGTGTCGGCACCACATATATGTTGCGAGCACCGGGCAGCAGGTCAGTCAGATCTGTCAGCCAGTCAGCAGGCCAATCGGACCAGTCAGACCAGTCAGTCAGCAGGCCAATCAGACCAGTCAGTCAGCAGGCCAATCGGACCAGTCAGTCAGCAGGCCAATCGGACCAGTCAGTCAGCAGGCCAATCGGACCAGTCAGTCAGCAACCCAGTCGAACAAATCAGACAAGTCAGTCAGTCAACCAACACCTGCCACACGACGTGCGCAGCAACAAGAGGGCCAAATGGACAGTCAAGAGCTCCTCCGATATTTATAGAGCGCAGATCCCGCGAGTGGCTGCAGCCGCGGTGCCAGGCAGCGCCTCGGGGCGACTCTAGAGGAGATCGACAGGCCGCTTAACATTAATCCTTTAGTGCCTGAATTCACACTAGAATCCCAGCGGAAACCCGCAGCATAGCAAAACATCACACGACAACAGTGTGTGGCAGGCACTGAGCCTGAGCAGACATCGCTGTCGCGAGAAGAACCAAAAACGCCGCGTGTCCTGCGGACATCCGGACCGAGAGTGACAGCGTCGCCCGTACATCCTCGCATTCTGTTCGCTATACAGCGGGGTGTAGACTTCAATTTTCGTTAAAAATAGCGCTGCCCAATCGAAAAATTTTTGGGCAATTATCAAACATTATTCGATGCCGCACACTGCATACTTGTAAACATCATATCGAATACATAGGCCTAAATGTTTATGATTAGAATTACGATACAGTACCAGTACACTAGGTATGGCCACAAGTAGGCACGACTGGAATAGCGGGATGTTTGTTTTGTTCTGTTTAGCGAAATAATCTAATCCGATTGTAGCAATGACCTGTCCGAGACTTGAATAGTTACTGTTGTTTTGGAATCACCACTTTATTTGAATTGAGCTACAAGTGTTAATCGCAAGCCGTTTAGGCTTAGCGCCACCGAAGCTGCAAAACCCGTTGAATTAGGTTTTAAACTGAGGGTGATCTGAGCTTTGGCGGCCATAGCTCACAAGCACAATCGGTTTGCGGTTAATGCCTTAAATGCGAGCCAAAGGGGCGGTAAGGCGAACTCTAGTGACTGAACTTCCAAATCCGTTCAGACTAAGCGGATAACAGCATCTTACTAGCTCTACACAGACAAAAAAATGCACATATATTTTAACTATTACGAGTCACTCAAGTGGAAATTCTTAGCTGACCATATACCGTACGTTGTTTCCCATAAAATGGCAGTAGATATCAGATAGATTATTGTGACTTTCCGACAGGGTAGGGCTTATTTCCTGTATTCTTTGTGCAATATCATTAGTTATTAACGGGGAAACAAAAATATGTAGCGAGGTATGGCCGCCTGGTACAGATAAGGTTAATACGCCGCAGAATGTCCAGTTCCGCGTAGATATCACATGCCATTGTGCAGATTTTGTCACGTCGTAACGCCGATCCAGTCTTTTATAGGCGAGGGTCGTGTCTAAAATACCCCCTTTCAAACAACGATATTCTTGGGAAAATAGAAATTAAATCCTGATTTTAGTTAGATACTAAAGAATTCATATGCTTCAATTTTGAAATATTCAAAAAATATTTTTAGTTCCCGTCGGTATAGCATTCTTGGTTTCGCCTTCCGCAGAGAACAACCCTGAAAGCAAGTTAACCCATCTCCCACCACACCGGTGCCTATGAGCAACGTTTCAAATAACGGTTATTCAAATAAGAGAAAAGCAAATTAATTCGCAAGAGAATGCAATAAGGTTGGCACTATACCGTTGCCACTAAACAACTATCTTCGCAGACAACACAGACCGGATCAAAGAAAGTGACTGAATGGCCGCAATCTGTTTAAAAGATCACGACCTTAGAAAGCTTGCAGGTTTGCAGGTGAACACGCTTACCTCTTTCTTCCAGGGCCAGGAAATGGACAAAGATTTGAGGCTGGACTTGGAACCTCGTCTCACCTGGAACACAGAAAACGTAGGCAATTAGATCCAGGAATCGGGTGGTGCAGCAACAAATATCGCAAATAATGACGCTGTTTTGCGAGTTATAACATTGTAAATCCAATATATACAGTACCTGCCAACGGAGTAGGTATATGCATGGCATTACCCGATTGCCGAACTAACTCTATTTCCGAACAAACAGCTGATATTTGATAGGCTTGGGTAATAATCCTATCAAATATACCTTGCTTTTGGTTCGGAAATAAAAGTTAGTTCGACAATCGGGTAATTCCCCTAGTGTGACGCAGCACTGCACAGTGTAAACTTACTAGGTATTGGGGCAGAATCGGCACCTGACAACTATACAACAAACGTGAACTGTCACGTGTCGGATTATGCTGCAATACCCGGTACGTAGAAAGGACAGTGTGGGCAGTGGTAGGTACTGTACAGTGTAGCGATTGTACTGCGAGTACTTAGATCATTAATACTCGCTGCCCACCGACTAGGTACCGTGTACAGTGACGGTGTACATGGAGTATACAGAGCGCAATGCCACTGAATGCGTTTTTTTTTTATATTATAGTGAGTAGTTTAAGCCTACGTTTCGGGTAGAAACCATGGCACACAAAAAGGGAAGCAGCAGGACTGTTTCGCCAATTCTGACGGCATTTTCTACCCATCCCATTTTGCCAGTACTGTCATGCAGCACGGATATGACAGCACTGCCGTGTACGTGACCAGTACACAAAACAAGCGCACACGCGCACGTACCCAATACACAACACAGGTGCACGTGACCAGTACAAAACGCAAGTTCACTGCATGCAGTGACGTAGGTCATCGCATGCCGTGACAATGCACGCCACACATCACCAAACAATAGAGAAGG
Organism: Parhyale hawaiensis; assembly: GCA_001587735.2. NCBI lineage: Eukaryota > Metazoa > Arthropoda > Malacostraca > Amphipoda > Hyalidae > Parhyale > Parhyale hawaiensis. The sequence continues at coordinate 12,203,262 of LQNS02278070.1, forward strand.
ATGTCAGCCCTTAGAGTAAGCTGCACCTCCATGGCGCACCCCCTCTGCGCTTCACACCACTGCATGGGTGGGTGAGTGGGTGGGTGGCGTGGATGTACGTGTATGTAGCCAAAACTAGGGGTACGTAGCCTGGTGGACCCAGTCTCACTGCGATTCCTGGGTTCAATCAGTGTCCGACTGCGACTCCAGGGAATACTACGACTCCTGGGTCAAGCCGGTGTCTGACTGCGACTCCATGGGTCCAGCCAGNTAGCCAAAACTAGGGGTACGTAGCCTGGTGGACCCAGTCTCACTGCGATTCCTGGGTTCAATCAGTGTCCGACTGCGACTCCAGGGAATACTACGACTCCTGGGTCAAGCCGGTGTCTGACTGCGACTCCATGGGTCCAGCCAGTGACCGACTGCGACTCCTGGGTCCAGCCGGTGTCTGACTGCGATTCCAGGGTCCAGCCGGTGTCTGACTGCGACTCCTGGGTCCAGCCAGTATCTGACTGCGACTCCTGGGTCCACCCAGTATCCGACTGCGACNTAGACCCCCAAAATATTCGACTATAAACTAGATTACCAAGCCCAACTCCATTTCTTAACAAACTAGAACACTCCAAGGGCGCATACCTCCGCCAACAATGGCAACGTTCAAGAAAATTTCAAATTGTTTCTGAAATAAGATTTTTTCTTTATCAGCAAAGAATCAGGTCATTTGTGACTCTGACAGGAACAACAGCTACCGTCATTTTCTTGAAGAGCTGTGTTCTGACAAACATTTTGACAAACATTAGCTGACACACAGAAACAGACAAATCGATCACTAAAATTGGGTCATTTGTGTCTTTCCACACTTTTACCCATTAGTTCAAATTTCATGAAGATCCGTTCATAATAGAAACAAACAGACAAATGGACAAACATGATGCATCATCACAAAAATTTGGTCATTTACTCCTCTTAATACACCTAACATCTCATGTAATTTTCATAAATATCCATCATTACTTTTTAAGTTATGGTTCATTCAAAGAAAAAAGAGGCAGATAAACAAACAGTTGAAAGGATCTTTACCAAAAATTAATCTCTGGTCCTCTTAACATGCCTAACAATCCCTGTAAATTTCGTAAAGATTCGCCAATACCTTTCTGAATTACCTTGGAGACAAACTCAACGAAAAACATAATCTCCTTGGCAGAGGTAATTAGGCTAAGCCCATTTTCACTGATTACAAAAACTCCCAAATTAAGCAAGCGCTCAGCTCCGACTCCTGGACTTCAAAATATCCGACACCAAATCTGAAACTTTGGCTATATTTGGTTCAAAGTCAAATCGCAGCTAACGTACCTACACCAAGTACAGAAATAACAGAACAACCTATCATCGGTTACAATTAAATAATTAGGTGTAATGAGCAGAGGTCGGCATCTCCGATTACGTTACGATGGCAAAATCGATGGAACGATGGCCATACCATCGATCCATCGGCATCGGAACCAAAAATCGCCAATTTTCATCATCGATGACTTTTGTTGAAATAACTATCGGCGATGGCCAACGTAGGGCGTCACAATCGGCGATGGACCAT
>LQNS02278070.1:12204939-12234581 GCA_001587735.2 Parhyale hawaiensis
TAAGCCTTATTTTATCGGCATCGGAAGTACAACCGATGTCGATGCCCATCCTATGCCAACGCCGATGGCATGTTCAGTCATTTCATCGGACCATTTCTTCCTCATAACACCATGGAGAAAATGGCTATCGCCAATTGTTTGATACGATTTCCATCGGATCATCCCTATCACCGATGGATTTTTGCGATATTCCATCGTAACTTCATAGTTTTTCCGATGGCGATGGTCTACACACCATTGTCATCGTATAATCGGTGATGGCCATCGTGCCAGGCTCTGGTAATGAGAGCCACCGTTTCTACCTCTGCTGATCAGTTCGTTAGTTCATTTCTCTATTTGTCCATTCTCCGTCATACCTGAAGCATTGGCATTGACCGTACTTACAGTAACAAATCTAAAAGTATCCTAGGAAAGCTGATATTTGTTTTCGTTCTACCTACGCTCCTCCAATATGAGACAATTATTAGGTAGGTATGCTATTAGATATTCTTCGCTGAAGAGAAATTGGAGGCACTCACCTCCTCTTAAATTCGAAATTGAAGATCAAGTGAGTGGGTACACTTGATTTAACCTGAGCAGGATCACTCAGTGCCATGAACACAGAATAACTGTACATGCACTTTCTTCACCGTCATTTTTTAACGGTGGGATACGTTAGCAAGTATACAAGGTCGAAAAAATCTATTAGTAATCCGCATGATGAACGTGTTTCTAATAAAAAGGATAGGCAGAAGCATTGGATAAATTTTATAATTTTTGGACTCCATCAATATGACGTTGTATTTCAATTAATTAAGTAAATTTCTTTCTTAAATGACCCCTATTAAGATTCAGTTGAAGAACATGTACAAAATACACAATGTAAAACTATTAAGACATAATCTGTGAATATTGTCGGAAAGCCGTTTAACTTCGTCTGATAGCTGCTAACCACTTTCCGTAGAATTCAAATCTTCCACAAAAACGTACGAGAATCTTGGCCCATTCGTCACGCAGAATTCTTTCAATTGTATAACATTATGTGGATTCCTTGCAGGGATCTTTACGTTATGTGGATTCCTTGGGTGGATCTTCACATAATGTGGATTCCTTGCGTAGATGTTCATTTTTCAATGTTCCAATAAATTTTTAATTGGATTGAAGTCGGGAGACTAAATTGGCCATGAAATCACGTCGATTTCGTTTTCATAGAATTACCTGAGTTTGCTAAGCTGAACCGGTACGTGGGCAGCTTCAAATCATTGTCATGTCAGAACAGAAAATTTATTCTAAAACTCAAGGATGAGACATTGAACTGAAACTGAAATATGATAACCATTCCGCGCTTAAACACAGAGGAAAAAGGAAGAGAAGCTGATTAAGATGAACAACAATAATAAGAAAAGAACAGCAGTATTCAAGTAAAGTATTGTATTCAAGTATTTCCGTATTCAAGTAAAGAAGAGAACCAGAATAATATTACCGGAAATCTTAAGAAAAAAGCAGTATTTCGGAGCTATAATAATAAGAAGAGAAGCTTGTTAAGAGTCACAATACTAAGACAAGAGCAGCACTATTCTTGCACCTAAACATGACAGTGGGAACAAAAGAAGATGAGCCTGTCACACCGAACACAGAAGTAAAAGTACAACAAGAGAAGAGACACTTCGTGAGAAGAATGGCAGAAGAGCGAGCCGGCCTTGAGGGTCTCAACTTGGCAGATTTTCTTGCCAAAGCAGCCATGATATCGTGGGGGGGGAGAGATGAGAGATAGCTGGGAGAAATTAACCCAAGCAGGGATGATATCGTCGGGGGAGAGAGAGATGAGAGATAGCTGGGAGAAATTAACCCAAGCAGGGATGATATCATAACGGGGGGATGAGAGATAGCTAGGAAAAACTAACCTAAGCTGGGATAATATCGTTACGAGGAAGAAGCAGCTAAGAGAAATAACCGAAAACAGCGATTCTATCGTTACAAGGTAGAACTGATATATCTATGAGAGAAAGAGAAAGGGTGATCCCTCGCGGTGGGGAATTAACTATCACCACGGCCTAGCTAGAAACACATAGCTAATTCATCAGGTAGCAGCTCCAACATGAGTTAAGGTAGGTATCAAAAGGTTTACTGCCTCTATCAATACACCTGAAGAACTACCTCCGAAACTACCGAAGAAATAATTATGAAAAATAATGATCATGAGCTAGCTTCTATTACGAAGATATATTCACTTACAGCATTTCCAAAATATCAATTTATCGCAACAGAGGAGCGAGAGCTAGGTATGTAAAGCCTGTCTTTTCTACAGTATATGAGTAAGTTTTCCTTAATTCTTACAGGTGTTCCAATTAATTAGGTAGGTATGTAGCTCATTTCGTTACGTATAGCCTCGTTAACAAACAAGCTAAACTTGAGATCTAAATAATAATCTCATGAATTTTATCTCTGGCAACTAATAGCTACATTAAAAAACACAATCATGAACTTCGTGTAAATTTCCTGAATATATACCGTAGTTATTCAGGCCAAGTCAATTACACGATCATAAATCTTGCAAGCAAGAATTTGATGAGTCAGCTTTACCCGCAGAATGAGCACAACACACCACGCAATCGATTGTATTCACCACCTAATTCTTTAAGAACTTAAGAATGCAACTCTTGCACAAGCAGAAGTGCAAGTTGGCACAATCTGCATTCCTTATATTCGTGTTTAAAGTTCGATGTAGGAGGCAAATGGGAGCACCGGCTTATGTAGAGATCAGCGAGCATATATAACATTGAGAAAAGATTCCCCTCGAAACTGGCAAGTATTGCACAAGCAGTGTGGGCCTGCCTTGAAGTGCTTGTCCAGCACGACAACAGCATTTCTGCTGTACTGTGACACCACAGCACGGCGTGCATTTCCCATAGTTGCACGGCAGTGCGCGCAGAATTTACGACAAGGGCTTTCTAAAGCCCGCGGCAGACGATAGTCTTTTGACCCGTGTTTTCATTTCGCCGGGTGCGCATTTTCGTACCGCCCTTGCAAATAGGCTACGACTGTGTGGCTAACAAAAATTTCAATAAAATGTTTACCGTCATATGCGCTGGCTTAGCAAATGTCACTAGTGCCGTGTCGTGTGTCTTTTCAAATTTTCGGCGAATGTCGTCTAAGAAAGAAGTGCTTTTTTGTTGTGTACACAGATACAGCAACACATTCAAACACTGTGAAGTGAAAACACAGGACAAAAAAAACCATCGTCTGCAGCGGGCTTCAGTGTAGTTAATACCTCGTACCCAATCGGTACGACCACGTGTGCAGAGATACCTATCACCAAGGGAGGCCAACAGTGACGTCACCAAGGGAGGCCAACAGTGACGTCACCAAGGGAGGCCAGCAGTGACGTCACCAAGGGAGGCCAACAGTGACGTCACCAAGGGAGGCCAACAGTGACGTCACCAAGGGAGGCCAGTAGTGACGTCACCAAGGGAGGCCAACAGTGACGTCACCAAGGGAGGCCAACAGTGACGTCATCACGTGAGGCCAGCAGTGACGTCACCAAGGGAGGCCAGCAGTGACGTCATCACGGGAGGCCAGCAGTGACGTCACCAATGGAAGCCAGCAGTGACGTCACCAAGGGAGGCCAACAGTGACGTCACCAAGGGAGGCCAACAGTGACGTCACCAATGGAGGCCAGCAGTGACGTCACCAAGGGAGGCCAACAGTGACGTCACCAAGGGAGGCCAGCAGTGACGTCACCAATGGAGGCCAACAGTGACGTCATCACGGGAGGCCAGCAGTGACGTCACCAATGGAGGCCAGCAGTGACGTCAACACGGGAGACCAGTAGCGACGTCACCAAGGGAGGCCAACAGTGACGTCACCAATGGAAGCCAGCAGTGACGTCACCAAGGGAGGCCAACAGTGACGTCACCAAGGGAGGCCAGCAGTGACGTCACCAAGGGAGGCCAGCAGTGACGTCACCAAGGGAGGCCAGCAGTGACGTCACCAAGGGAGGCCAGCAGTTACGTCATCAAGCGAGGCCAGTAGCGACGTCAGCCAGAGCACAAGGTCCCGCCCAGATAACAGGCCGCGTGCCTCGCCCGGGGCCGCACCTGAGCAGCATAACCCCCCCCCTCCCCGTACACAACCCCACACACCGGTACGGCATGACAGGTATCACCGCTATTTATAGCGTACTCATTGTACCTACAGTTGGGTGTATTGAGAGAGTCAGGCCATAGGAAGTAGAGCGATGGAGGTGGGAGAGGGGTAAGGGGAGGGGGGGGGGGGATTGGGAAGCAGTAGTATGAAAGGTGCTAGAGCAGTGAGATTAAAATATATATATATATATTATATATTTAAACAAAGTAAAGAAAGAAGTTAACAGAGAAAGCTAATAAAGTACGAATTGGGGAAAGATAAAGATACATAGAAAGCGAACACAGTGAAAGCGAGAAAACAGAAGAAAAGAAAAAATGAAGAAAGAAAAAAAAACGAAGAAAGAAAAAAGAAACAAGCGGGGGTAGCAAGAGAGAAATGAAAAAGCGAATTCAAGTAAATAAATAAACACTAGCTAATTACAGGAAGTAGTAACTATCTAAATTAAAAAAAAAACAAAAAACGAAAACAGAAAGAAAAAACAAAGAAAAGAAAAAGAAACAACCAAAACTAATGATGCAATCTAAGAGCGCATACTTCCACCATTCAATGAAACATTAAAAATGATATACTCAAAATTGTTCGGTAACTATGATTCTCTTTTTTTTATCAGCACCATAATATGGTCATTATGCTTTTTGTCAGTAATAAAAGCTTCTGTAATTTTCTTGAAGATTCGTTCATAACATTTCGTCATGTTGCTGACAAACATTAGCCGAACACACAAACAGGTCAATCGCCCATAACAAAAAAAAAAATTGGTCATGTACTCTCCGTGATATAGGTACCTAACAACTTATACAAATTTCATTAAAATCCGTTCATAATTTTTTTAGTTATGATACTAAGAAAAAAGAGGCAAACAAACAGCTGAACGGATCTTAACCGAAAGTTAATAATTTGTTACTCTTGACATGCCTAACAATCCCTGTAAATTTTGTAAAGATCCCTCCATAACTTTTTGAGTTACCTTCGTGACAGATAAATAGACGGACCGACAAACTCGACGAAAACATGACCTCCTAAGTGGAGGTAATAAGAAAACTAGAGCACTCTGAGAACGCATACCTCCGCCAAGAAAAGCAACGTAAACGAAAATTTCAAATTGGTTCTGAGACTATGATTTCCTGTTTATCAGCACAAAAATATGGTCATTTGTGCCTTTGACAGTAATAAAAGGTTCTGTAGTTTTCTTAAAAATCCGTAGCTACGTAGGTCCATGAGTAATGGTTTGGAAAACATTTGAACACACATATTAGTCAAACACACGAACGGACAACATCGATCATCATCAAAATTTGGTCATATGTGACTTTTATTATTATCAACAATTCTTATAAATTTCATGAAGATTCGTTCATAACTCATTGAGTCATAGATACTTCTGACAAACATCGGTCAAACACGCAAACCGATCATCACCAAAATTAGATCATTATGTCATATACCTAACATGTCTAACAATTCCTGTAAATTTCATAAAGACCCGTTTAAAACTTTTTTTAGCTATTTTCGGAACAAATATAATATCAAATACAGTGATAAACAAATGAACTAACAGACCGTGGCAAAAATTTGGTCATTTACTCTTCGTGATATTCCTAACAACACTGAGGTAGGTAACTTTCATAAAAATCCGTCCATAACTTTTTGAATTTTAACATTAAGAAAAAAACTCAAGAGACGCAGAAGAAAACAAACAAAAGGATGTACGGATCTTTACCAAAAGTTAATCATATGTTCTTCCTAACATAGCTACTGAACAACCCCGGTAACTTTCGTAAGGATCCATTCATAGCTTTTTGAGTTAGGGTAGTAGGTATAGGTATCTTTGTGACAAACACACAAACCAATAAAGTACGCGAGCAGCACATCATTTTCTTGGCGGAGGTAAAAATAAAGAAGACACTAAAAACAATTAAAGCAAGACTAAAGGCAAGCTAGAAATAGCTTAAAAAAGGATTTTTCTATTGGCGTGGGAGTAAAATTCGTAACTTTTCCATAACTATATATTTTCACTGAAAATACTGCCACTATTATCTCATTCATATTAAGTACGTAGGTAATCTTAAGCCGAGAAAACCTCCAGTGCGGCTAAAAAATAATCAACAGCCAACAAAACTTGTAGACCGACAAAAGTATGATGGCGAGACAGATTAAACGAAGCTGACTGAACTACACTAGGAGAAAGCTAGTAATTTAGACTAAAAGAATAGACTGTCCTATATAATAAAATCAAAGTTTTTTCAACTTAACTCATATTCATGAGATTTGTATCCATGTCAATGAACACTTAGATAAAACTAAATGTATTCGTTATAGCCAAGTAGCTTAATAGTTCATTTATAGGGTGGTGACCTACATATTATATGGAGATACACGGTAAAGTATTGGCAAGCATCCAGTATTTTCATGCATTTGTCGATATTTATACTTCGGCAGAAGCGTTTGCAAACACAAACTAATTATTTAACCAATTCCTAGCAAGAAACTGTACGTTATTGTCAGCTCAGCGAGACAACGTTGAAATTGGGGCAGGCGTGAATAATATCCTGATCCTTTTTTTCTCATTCTCTTAAATATGAACAACCAATTGAATTAGAAAAAAAAAAAAAATTAAACCCAACTGACAGGAGACGAAAGGTATGAGACTCCTTTAAAAAGACTGTTTTATGAATGAATAGCTTATTGGGGCCAGAGTCTAAGTTTCGGCTGTCTCTGGGGATGAGCCTGTTGGCCCGTCTACTGTCTGATATCTAATCTAAAATAACCAAGTTTAATTTTTATTTGCATACATAGAATATTACATAAAAATTGAAAATGTGTTTTCTATGAAGCATGGTTATCAGTTTTGTGCTACAAACCTTCCCCATATAGTTACCTAGTGATAAGTGATCAACCCGTGGGTACGGTATCACATTACGAGTACCTACGACAATTGTAGTTTAGGAGAAAGAGTCGACATAAACATTGTAAGAAACAATAACAACTAGAGCACTCTCATGGAGCATACCTCCGCCAAGCAAGGCAGCGCGGTAATGAAAAATTCAAATTGGCTCTGAAACCATGATCTTCTTTCTATCAACACCAAAATCCAATATTTGTGCCTTTTGACAGTATTAACAGTTTCTGTAACTGTCTTCAAGATCCGTTCATAATTTTTTGCGTTATGGTTCTTACAAACATAAGTCAACACACTTAAACGGACCAACCGATCATCACAAAAATTTAATCAATTATGTCATTTAACATCATTCACAATTCCGCAAATTTCATAAAGATCCATCTCTAACTTTTTGAGTTATTGCGCTAACAAACATAAAATCAAACAGCGACAAACAAACGAACAAACAAACAGATCGTCACAAAAATTTGATCATTTACTCTTTGTAATATACCCAACAACTAATGTAAATTTCATGAAAACCCGTGAATTACTTTTTCAGTTATAGTGCTAACAAAAAGTAGGCAGAAAAGCAAACAAACAAACAAACGGATGGCATATCTTCACCAAAAGTTAATCATCTGTTCCTCCTAACTGACGTAACAATCCATGTAAGTTTCATCTTGATGACAGACAAACCCGATGAAAACAATCTCCTTGGCGGAGATAATTAAGTTCGGTACTGTCCCCAAGGATACAAGAAAAATTACAGTAACCAATCCCATGCCTGCAAATGGAAGGGTTCAAGTGAAAATAGTTTTGAAACAGCAACAAACAGCTAAGCTATATTTGTAATGTCTGCCATGTGTATCAGCGAAATAAGAACAGCTTAGCAGTGTAAAAAATTCTGCTCCTACGTACTACTGTAGAAACGCGACATCGATGAAATGAAGACAATTGGTAACAATAACAAATGACCTCAGGTAATGTCGTCATGATGGAAACCTGAACAAACACGCACTAAGGCCAACCACATTAGCAATTCCCCAGGAAGAACATTGCTGTTACAAGCTAGAATGAAATATGACACGCTAATCATTTCAACCTATCCACAGGAAGAAACTATAGTAGTGGCCAAAATGCAAGGGGCTTAATGACAACAAATTTTCAACTATTACTTGAAATATTTGGCATGTACAATTATAAAAGTGTCACAAAATATAAGTTTACTTGGAACATACACATAAATGTCAAGAAATTTGTAAATGAAGCAGTACGGTCGCTAATTACGAAAGCTATAAGAATAAGGCAAATCACTTCTAAGTAATTCCCAGAATGAAACTACGAGGAAAAACTTGGTCCCCGTAACTGCAGGCTATCTGTCACCAGTCAGGAAAGGAAACATAGTCACAATTTACCTTAAAGCAATTCCCTTGCGGAAAATACACGCTAGCGCCCACCAGAGGGCGCTAAAATGAGAACAGTCAATGATAATGATAATAAGCTAGTCTCACAAGCGGGGCCGTCACCAGGGAAACATGAAGGGAAGGGGAGCAGCAAGGAACAAATGTTTGGAGCAAACAACGAACAACTGTGCCTGATGCTAGCGCCCCCCGCCCCTTCCCTGAACACCTCACCTCGAGTAAGGGGGGGGGGGGACATGAAGGGCAGAAACTCATAATGGACTATACTCCCCTCAACTGTCAGTAGACGAATACGGACGAAAGTGGACTCGATTTTTTTTTCGATAACCACATCTGAAGTTCGAGAATCTACACTGGAGCGAAACAAATTTCACAATTCCAATTTCTCGCACTCTGATTCCCCTTTTTGAAGGCTATAGGATCGGTGGTTCTAACCCAATGAATGTACAGCAGGCTTCACGTTCAGCGGCTCGGTGGCCATTTCAGCAAGTTAAACAACTAGGTATACTTCGCAGAACAAATTATTGGGAGTGTCGACAAATTTCATAAAATCTTAACGCTTCGGGAAGTTAAATTCCCATCATCAGAAATTCAAAAAACATAGCTAACCTACAAAGGATGACTAAAAAGAATATTTTATTTTGCATGAACTAAGACCGGACAAGTGTTAGCATGGGGGGACCTAAAAGGCGAATGACTTCAGTGCGCAACGAGGGTCTTTATAAAGCAATTAGATACTTTCACTCCCCGTATATCATACATGATACGGGCTTGCCATATTGTATAATGTTCACAGGTTCTAGATGGTCATTATTGCTACATAAATACCCTACAACATGAGAGCAGCAATACCTGTTCCCTCCACACTACGGACGCATCAGGCACCAGCACCACCACCACCACCACAGAGTCGATGTCGTCCATTGAGCAGCAGGATATGTAGCAGCTACGGTACCCTTCGCCTCAGTAACTCCAGTCGGCCAGCAATAGATGTCACCATTAGGATCAGCCTCCCATTGCTGGACCCATATCCAGCCGATAACAGTAAACAACAGAAAGCGACGTCGGAAAAAACAACACAAAGCGACTTCGGTCAAAGGGTAATCCGACTTTGGAAAAATAGGTAGGTACAGTACGAGAGTAACGAGTTCTGGTTTCACGCTGTTTATTTATGTTTTCCTATATTTGCTTGAATGGCTAGTCGGTTGATTACTTTCCATTGGCTTCTTGGTTACTTGCTTGATCAGTAGAGAGCATGGTTGAATCGATGACAGCTTGAAGGGTTTTTGGTTGAATGTTTGAGTGGTATAAGTACACCTGGTTCTCGCTATACACGTACGAGTTCGTTATAGCTATGCTACGCCGAATTCGCTCTTATATACGAACGGAAAATTGTGACGATTTATTTTCTTTAAGCGAGAAATTTACTCTACTGAGAATTGCGAGTTAAGCGCAGGAGGCAATGCGATAACAAAGCACATTTGTTTTTCCTGTTTACCGTACCATTTTTCTTGTACACTTATTTGTTGTTATATTATAGGCCATTACTTCTCTAGGCCTATTAATCTGTGCTATATTGTAGTAGGTATTACTATGAAAATGGGCCCAACCTAATAAATTCGGGCAAAAACGAGTCGTGCAACGTCACCTCATTTATACACTGTACAATATACAACTTTGATAAACATTAATTCACTTTATGCGGTATTTTCGTTGCCGCAACACGCACGTAGTAGCATACAATATGAACAAGGTGTATGGCTTGGTTGCAACTGTTGCATAACATATTCGTCAACATGCACTAACAAGACAATGGAATATCTTGCTAATTACTGTACTCAAAACAGAATTAATCCTCCACCCATTCTGTATCCAGCACACGGAGAATGACGTCATTTCTGCAACAAGATTATTCTAAAAAAAAGGCATGTACTTCAGAGGAGCTTCTACGATGACCCTACCCAACACCATCACCGGCACGTAGACACTCGCGCTGCACACTGCTATCTGCCAACATGCTAAGCCAATTTTTACACCTTAAAGTCGAACAAAGCAACATAAACCTGCTTTGCATCACCTGCTCACGTCTTAATTGTGCATCGAGATGCGCCGCGACAGTTACGGGCCCAATAGTCGGTCGTAGGTTGCAGAAATAACGCGTTGTTTTTGAGATATCTACCCGCGGACCTTACACCTAATCTTCACATCTCTTCCTTTAAGTTTATAAGGGAACCTATTGCCGTAATGGTAACTGTTTTCTTGATAAAGGCTGTAGTGCTATTTTAATATTAGTCACCAAAAATACAACTACTGTCTTGATGCGGTGCTTACGGGCGTTACATATAATCTTCACCTGCCTCCCTTTGCGCTCAGGTATATAGGCTATATGGGACCCTGCTGTTGCAATGGTGTCTCTATTCTTAACAAAAGACTGTAATAACATTTTAATATTATTTAACCAGAACAGCCACCAGGAATCAAAACTATGCTGTCTACTTGTGAAAACCTGCATACCTGACACTGAATCTACCCTTGACTTACTCTTTCTTGGTTTATTTGTAAAGCTACCGCTGTAATGGCGGTTGTATTTTTTATATAGACTTATAATATTTGAAACCTCTCTGTCTTAATCGAATGTATTTCGTAAAAATAATGGCACTATTTGCAACGTCCACATAGGTGTCAGTAAGCAGCAATAGGCAAATAGTACCGTAATGGTCATCATACTGTACACATATCGGCATAGACCGTAACAGTAATTGAGTCTTAGGTCCAAGTGGCCTCTGACGCTGGCGGCCAAAATGGGAAAAATGGGATTTACCAAAAGTTATTATGAACATGTCCAGACACGGCCATGCAGGCAAGCGCCCAAGTGCCTTCCCGCCGTACTCAAGATACCTTCTCCGTAAGAAGGTAAGGTATCGATTAGGTACCTTCCACGTACCTTGGAATTTTTACCTCCGCCAAGGAGGTTATGTTTCCGTCGTGTTTGTCTATCTGTCACCAAGATAACTCAAAAAGTTATGAACCAATTTGAACGACATTTACAGGGATTGTTAGGTTTGTTAGGAGGAACAGATGATTTATTTTTGGTGAAGATCCGTCCGTCCGTTTGTTTGTTTGTCTGCCTTATTTTTCTCAATGCCGTAACTCAAAAAGTTTTGGATGGATTTTGATGAAAGTAACACGAGTTGTTTATAATATAACAAAGGTAAATGACTAAATTTTGGTAATGATCCGTTTGTTCGTTGTTTCTTTGTCACTGTTTTTAATTTTTTATGCTGGTTACCACAATAACTCAAAAAAATACCTAATGAATGGATCTCTATTAAATTTATATGGGTTGTTATTAATGTTAAAAGACATAGCTAAATGATTACATTTTGGTGCAGATCGGTTAGTTCGTTTGTATGATTGACTCATGTTGGTCATAACGTTTGTTAGCAGTATAACGCAAAAAGTTATGAACGGATCTTCCAGAAAACTGCACAAGCTGTTATTACTATCAAAAGGCACAAATGATTAGATTTTGGAGTTTATACAAAGAAAATTATTGTTTCAGAGCCACTTTGAATTCTTTGCTACCGTTGCCTCGCTTGGCGGAGGTATGCGCTCTCAGAGTGCTCTAGTTTTCTTCAGTATTAGATAGGGGGCAAAGCATAGCTCTTGAGAAAATCCCATTTTTCCGCTGCCGACTTTTGGCTGCTACCGTTAGACCTAAGAGTCAAGTACTGTTGCGGTCTATAGATGATACCGGTGTAGGTAATGGTGACCGAGTTCATGGTCAAACTTACTGTCAGTATTGTGGAGGTTGTAGAATGCGAAACAGTGTCTCATTCTGATCATATGGACATCACACGTAACACTAAGGTGCCTTCTTTAAAATATATATACTTTAAGTGCTGACAAATTTCATTAAAAACTTGACGTTTCGGGAAAAATTCCCATCATCAGAAATTATAAACTACAAAGGTTGACTAAAAAGAATGATTTACTTTGCATGAACTAAGTTCGGACATGTGTTAACAAGGGGGACCTAAAAGACAAAAAACTACAGTGCTCAATGAGGGTCTTCATACGAGCGTTGGACGGTATGGGAAGCGGAGGGAAATGAGCAAGTACAGTGGGAGGTAGAAGCGTCAGTCATGGATCGTGACGAGTGGTACGGCTAAAGTCATTATGTTGAGGCTAGGTTTTGTTTTATGGATATATAGTAGTGATTCTAGGGTTGTGAGTTCTATTGGATTAGAATAAGCTATGATAGAGAAGTCTTTCCTGCTAATAGGATGGTTGTTTTTGCTCTGCATGAAGACGGGGAGCAGAATGTGCAGATTTTGCAAGTGGCAAACCTGTTCTGCTTGATATACCTAAGTGTTGGTCAACGCGGGCTTCGAAATGCTGTCCTGTGCTGCCAATATACAGAGCTGAGCAGCTCGTGCAAGAAAAGGCGTAAACACTGGACCGAAGGTTTGTGGGAGGTTTATCTTTGAATTTAAAATAGGATCCTAATGTAAATGTGTTTTTGTATGAGAACCTAAAGTTTATGTGCGGGTAGGCATATATTTATTCCAATATATTTATTTCATGATATTAGCCTTAGTTCAATATTTGTCTTCTTTCATATTCATCTAAATGTGAAACTACTGCTGCAATAGTGATTGAAATAGGTAGAGATTTGGTTGTTGTAACGGATTGTATAGTTAACAGGCAATTGAGTGGTGATTAAACAGTACAGGCAGAAACACAATCAAGATAAAGGAGTAGCAAAGGTTTAGCTGAAAGTGTGAGTTGAGGTTGGCGGGGTCTGGAGATGTACCTAGACGGAAACCAAAAGAAAAAAACAAAATGGGATAAACTCTGAGGACAGACTAAAAGTGAGATTTATGGTTTGGAGATGTAGAAAGGAAAACGAGTAACACACTGGGTGAAAGTGATTTGCAGTTAGGAAATGTTATAGGTGAGGTAATGACGAGCAAAACCCTATTGGTAAACTTTTCTGTGAAAGTGAGTGGGGATTTGGAGATGTACACAGTAAATCAAACTGCTAAAACGGTTAAAAGGCGTAGTATTAGTCGTGGGTGGGGCAAATTTAGATACCTACATGGGGCAAAGCATAAAATGGAGAGAACAATTATAAATATATCTTAGAAATTCGAAAATGCTGTAACAAGCGGTGATTAAACCAGGAGAACACTACTACTACTGCTGTAACAATAAAAGCCAAATTAGTTGCAAAGTAGTGCAAAAAATTACGGCAATTATGCTTATAATCTATCCCCCGAATGATACAGCTAAAATTACGGTAAACTATTCAGATAGGGTAAGTAAAATTGAAATAAATATATACGTAAATTAAATCGCAAAGAGTAAATAAAATGATGAACTATAAATTAAAATTGAGGAGCGTGAATAAAATTGTAAATTAAATTGTATATTGTAAATGAAATCGCAGTTTAAACTGTACATTTGTTTCGAAGTTATATCGCAAATTAGGCTGTCAATAAATTATAATGTAGTACAGCAAATTTTATAATTACGCTACAGCTACTATTCCCCTATAGTAGTAGCAAAGTTGAGATTGAAATAAACAACTAAGGAAATTATAATACCGTAGGAAATTAGGGCAGCTGAAATATTACGAGCATCTAGGCGGCTCTATGAACTTCCTAGCCAGCCCCCTGCAAGCACCCAAGACTTGAGATAAAAGGGTGTAAGTATGTCGACACAGTCCAAGAGTCCGATACTCACAGGTTCTTTTGGCGCCTCCAGCTTCTCGTCCTCCAGTTTACCTCCAGCCATTTCGACAGCTTTTACGAAGTACGAAACAAAACTTTCTCACCACCACCCCAAAAGGACTAAACTTTTGTTTCCGATCGAGGAAAACACTCCAACAAAGCGAGGAAATATTAAAACTTTCGTTTTCTGTTGATTGTCTTTCCCGGACAACAGTTTGAAGTTTGATCTCCCGGGTCAGGTATGCCTGACGGTATCGCGTTTCAAAACACGTTGTCGTCTTTGCTCCTGAAGAAGGAAATACAGGAGAGAATCCTAGGAACAATATATACTGTGGATGTTTGAACTCTTTGCACTACAAGGACATCAGTCGCTCCAACGAAAAATATTCATGGTTTGATCTCGCAGTTTTGGGATCCGTGAAACGGAATTTGCTTCTGGAATCAAAACATCCGCTGACCAGGAACTGCAATTATATGATCCTTGATTTCTGGAATGTCGGTTCTGAATTACTACAGCCAGGTGACTAACAGAATCTTCTATGCTTGGATAATGAAAATTCACGCGGTCAACAGACGGAGCTTCTGGGTGTCGAAAATCGTTTCTGCAACGATCGAGCAATCTGACCGACGAAGCCTTCAACTCTCCAGAATCCTCATGAGTCTCACTAGATAGATCCTTAGTATCTAGAGGAAAACTCCGATCTTCCCGAAACACACGGAGCTCTAGGACTTAATAGATCCGCACTAGCTGGTCTCGGAATGGGGATCTCCAGGAACTGAATGTTCAGTTTCAATGAATTCTGAAGGTGAGTTTATAATATCAGGGTTTTGTTTATCAGAAACCTCAGCATATGTAACCAGTCCCCCGAGCTCTCTGACACGCTTGGACCTTCAGGGTGCAGTCGGGTGCCGTCTCTCCGGGGCGTCGCCAAGGAAGGGAGTGTGTGTGTGTTTATTTGCCTCGTCTTCTGTGAACTGTTTACATGTTCGAGTGTAAGAGTTCTGGCGCGAGAGGGTTACAACCAAAGTCGCTTCAAGCTACGGAGGCTAAGGACTGTGCGCGGTGTCGACAGTTTCCGGAAACAATCTTGCCTTGACAGACCTTTCGGAGCTCGAAACTATTTTTCAAGCTCGACGATAATGTCGATCGAGGAGATGCTGTTAACTAACGATAAGCCTGTTTCAATAGACACGCAATACGGCGAGTCGGTTTTACGCGAGGTACTATTGAGAAAGCTGACGGTGTCGTAAGAGAAATATTCAAGCACCAAACGTATACCGAAACTTGATTAGGCTGTCAGCGAAGGAACTTAATGATGGTGGCTTCCAAACTGGGATGTTGTTGAAACGGTACCTGAAGTCCCAGCAAAGAGCGTAGCAAATGCCAGGTGAGATGGCTACTTCACGCGCTTTTACAGCTCACAATTTCCACGAAAAGCGCTCGCCAATTCAAACAGTTTGATGCGACACAATTTCCACAAATACGCACTATAGCTACAAACTTCAGCACTAAAGCGTAGCGCATCAACCAACATCACGACACTGAGCCATCGTTTCACAGGCGCAGTTTCACAGCGAAACCGATCGAAGAAGGAGAAGCTGTGTATCTTTAGCAGGCAGGCACCTCTTCAATGCCAAGCCGAAGGTGATCCCATTTTCTGCGATGCGTTTCTATTTGGGTCGGCATGCACTTGGGCTTTCCTTGCATTTCATCGCGTGAGTGACAATCGAAACTATTTACTTTTCACCATACACTGGACCGCACCGCACAGCACCACGGCCCGATCTTACTATAGGCGACGGATGGACGCACTCTATAGGCAAAGAAGCGACAGACAACGGCACATGACACTCAAAACTACAAAACAAGAGCAGAACGAAAGAGGGATCCCTTCCGCCTTTACCACATCTCGGCCAGAACTGAGGGAAAGACCATGCAGGTACCCTCGCCAGCGCCGCCGCCGCCGCCGCTCGGTGTCGAGACGAAAAAAATAACTGTGCCAAAGTTCGGTCGGAACGCAGGGCTTGGCACGGTGACAGTGACGGTGAGGGAAAGTGTTGAGGCAGATGCATGCAGTGGTATGAGCGATGATTCTTGAATAGATTACCTGCGGCTCGCATATAACGTGTGAGATGAGAAAATTTTCGTGAGGTTTGCAATTTTGCGAGGAATATTTTTATAGAAGTGATGGAGGGAGAGAGTGTTGAGGTGAGGCGGAAGCATGCGGCGGTATGAGCGATGGTTTTCACATGGATCCCAGCTGCATGGTAAATACATTGTGAAAGATAGCTACCTCTAACATTTTAGTTAATACAAGGTGGAAACGCAAGCAAGGTGTGTGCTAAAACATACCTACAACAAAAAATGTAATACAACAATACAAAACCTAAGCGTTATGGGCGAATGGAGCCGAGGGTAAAGCTACTTTACAGCTTATACAATAATTCTGAGGATGTAGCTAGATACAGGCTATGTATCTATCAGTCGAGAGTATACAAGAAAACACTAACGCCTAAGCTTGCCAGTCAATTAATGCTCGATTAAAGGCATCGTACGTTACCAAGCTGCATACAGTGTTCAAGGATCGAAATCCTGAGCATACAGTGCACATACATACTTCGTACAAGCACAGTATACCTCCTGAGGTACTCGTGGGAACCAATGTTCACATACATACCAGCATATTACAATTACGAAATCAACCGTGAGATGTGATTTCCCCTCAGACATTGAGACGAAAAATTAAAAATTGCTACACGGCAAATGAATGTACAAGAAAGAAATACTTGACTACAGAAACTCCCAGAAACATCGTACTGGATTAGACATCAGTTTAGTTCAAGTCCCCAAACCCAAATGTAGGTACCGGTGTTTCAACAGGGGAAATAGAGTCTAATATAAAACAGACAGAGATCGCCTGTACCTACCATGTGTATGGAAACAGCCGGCCAGGAAACAAGAAGAACAGAACAGAAAAAGAAGATGAGGAAGAGTAAAAACAAAGAAAAACTCAAACTAGCAGAGACATCGAGAGAAGCCTCGAAATTTTTGAATAACGGTGGCCACTTTGCTTCCTTCCTCTCTTTCTTTTCCCTGAATATCAAACAATATAATAAACACAGACATGTGTTTGTATGTTTATATATTTGCATGTTTTCTGTGGCCCTGAGTTTACGCTGATGTTCTTTGTGACAGCATAAGCTAATCATCGAAGCAAGTGGTAACATATTCTTCAGCGGTCAGCAGGCGGGTGAAGGAACACGAGTATTTTTGGACAACAAATAATTTTCTTCAATTTTGGTTCTTCTTTCAGCAGAACAACTTTTCACTGGAGAAAAACTTCCGAGTTATATTACACCATCGAGTATACAGTATATTCTGAATACAGAGCTGAGTATTTATGATGGCAATGATATCGACTGCGGGCCAAAAAAAAAAAAAACAGAAAAAAATTGCTTTTCAGTGGATCACCGAATGAGAGCCCTTCAGCCCCAGCAGGCTTATCTGCTATACCTATGTTCCATAATTCAGGTCGGCAGTTGCAGTGCGTTCTACATAAGGAAGTAGGTATATAAGAAAATTATGATCAATGAAGACGGGTCATCACGAATTCTTCGCTGTCATTTTTGACAGCGCGGGCACTCTAGTAATAACACAAAACCTTTGCGGCAGCACTTCAGTTGAGTGCTAACAGAGGTCGGGGCACAGGTACAGGCATGAACAGAATGTGGTACGGTAGTTAGAGGTAAAATGAACTTCGCTCATGCCCCAACAGCCACACCTGTATGCACTGGTTCATGAAGCAGATTTATGCTTTCTAGAAGAGTGAAGAGTTGCAGTAAACCACAAATTATCTGTGCTATAGCGTCAAATGACGGAAGGCTTTAAGATAATTGCGTCCTCCAGACTGTTTCTATTGCTAGTTTGCTCAGCGTCCTCGCAGTGGTCTTCGAGTGAAAGAAACGCTGACGCGGCAATCCCGAGCACCAATAACTCATCTACCACGCAAAGAGGCGAACCTGAGACCACGAACGTGCTGGCGCAGGGATCGACCAATCAGCCACTATGAATACATCGCAGAAGAGAAACATTACAACTAACTCAGACTTAATGATCAGTGTTGAAACGCATGGTTACGTTTCTTCCTCTCTTTTTCTTCATCCTCAGATATTTACACTAATTACACAGTGGCAACAGCTGCTCTCTAGAAAGGGGCCCGTTGGTCCATCTACATAGCCTACTGCCAGCTATCTAATTCCACTATGCGGACACACAAACAAAAGCTAACGCTAAACACGTTAGAAAATCTAACAGCGAACTGAGAGAAGAACGACATATTGCAATAAAGAGAGATTAAAACGCAAGAGGGCCATAGGTGGGCCAGGGACGGGAGAGGGTTGGCAGGCGCAGAATTCTTGGCAGCCGTCGAGTGTCCTCGGTGGGGACACAAGGGCGTCAGCTGTTGCAGCTTTAATGCGCGCACTAGGCCACTCCTGTGCAGCTTTAACTGGCAGCCTATAGGTGCTGATAAGCACTGATATGAACGCGACATATGCTGTAATGGTAATGATTAGCTGTAGCTAGCTGCTGATAAGCAGTGATATGAACGCGACACATGCTGTAATGGTAATGATTAGCTGTAGCTAGCTGCTGATAAGCAGTGATATGAACGCGACACATGCTGTAATGGTAATGATTAGCTGTAGCTAGCTGCTGATAAGCACTGATATGAACGCGACACATGCTGTAATGGTAATGATTAGCTGTAGCTAGCTGCTGATAAGCACTGATATGAACGCGACACATGCTGTAATGGTAATGATTAGCTGTAGCTAGCTGCTGATCAAGCTGTAATGGTAATGATTAGCTGTAGCTAGCTGCTGATGGTAATGGTAATGATTAGCCTAGCTGTTAGTTAGAAAGTAGGCGATAGCGAGTGATATCAAAAGTGCAGTTTAATGAAAATACAGAGATGCAGCTAGTCTCAAAGGTCAATGAAAGCAACGAAACGGACGAGTAGAATAATAAATGGTAATCAATAGCGCTATAGCAAGGCAGTGACAGTAACGTTCAGAACAACAGTACTGCTTGGAGCTGGTGGGTGGGTCTGTGGTAAGTGAATGATGGATACGTTTGGAATAGTGGTAATGAAAAGATACTACCTACTAATGATTACAAGTAGGACGTGATTGTGATGATACGCACGTTTGAAATGATGGTAATGAAGAGCTACAACTAGCAACTGAGTGGTAGAAAGGTAGTGAATGCATATGAACGTGTAGAATTATGGCACGGTAGGTACCTAATCATTAGTGATAACTATCTCATAAAGAATTATATGAACGTACACAATACTATAGGTTGCTAAACAATAATATTTATCAGGGATACGAACGTACGAAACACTGCAGGTTACAGAAAGATAAGGAGCGCAATAAACCCAAATAATATGCGTTCACTTGATAGTAGTAAATGATGGCCTCCTTATAACGAACATGAACATTCAAGCCAATACTTCAATAAAGTGTAACGATTTTGTAGGGATACATTACCACCACACATGGTCTGGTCTGGCCATAACCAAACCATATTATTCGTCAATATTTTTTTATACAGCCAACGTTAGCTAGCGAGTCCAAGATACAATATAGGCTCGTCAAAGGAAAAAGGAAAAGGCATAGGATATCATCTGTTAATTAACTATTTACTACCTACGCTATAGCTATCCAAAGTTTTCGAAAAAAGAACCTGAAAAGATATCCAACAATACTTACGCGAGCCTTATAAAGTCCCGCAGCATGTAGGTACATGAACAACAAACTCAAATTGGCGTCGTCGCGGAAATACACAGCCCGTAGAATACCGCAACCTCCACGACATGAGTCCGAGAGTGACATAACTCCGTTGGGCACTCAATCAGAGTTCCTCACTGTCGCCAACAAACATCAATTTCGCTTCGGATGGCTGTTACTAAAAGCAAACGACGTACAATCAACACCATAGCATATCCTTACTGGGAAACCCACATACACTGGTTCGTACTGTAGATGAATCACTCTAAGTCCCACAGTAGTAAACGGCTGCAGTCAATCACAGTTCGGTATGCATCAGCTATAGCGTCATATGACGGTAGGTTTAAATATGACGATTGCGAGCCTCCGACCGTCCTCATTGTTAGTTTGGTCAGTACCCTCGCAGTGGACGTTGAATACGAGAAACGCTGAAACCGCAATACCGAGCATCAAACTCAACTCATTGGTAGAAGGCGAACCGGAGACCTATAGCATACTAGCGCACGACTCTACCATTCCCCCACTGCGCATAAATTACAACAGATATAGGCTAGGCTACAAGAAAGCTAACCAATATAAAAATGTGAACTTTCCGCATACAGAACGCAAACTAAGCAACGAAAGAAGCAGGTAGATTTTGCCGTAAGAGATAGCTTATGCCAGGAGATTCCAACCTTTTCTAAGCCTGGTATTCCTAGGGAACTTCTAATATGATCTCGTGCCCGCCAAAAAATTATCGCTCACATGATGATAAATTGGAAATTTATACCAACTGAAATGCGACTAAAGATAACAACGACCCAACCAGGAACCCCAAAACACAAGTAGCCCGGTTTGGCCAAAGGATAGGCATGCAACCAAATCTAACCATAACCAAACCCTAACCCTCAAGTAAGCGTGGTCCAGTGAGGCCAAAATCCTCCCATAAACCCCGCACGAGCAGCTGGACCGATTCATGGCCTCCGGAGAGTGGATTGGAGTAAAAAGGGAAAAAAGGGCAGAAGCTCTCAGCGTAATTAGGAATGTGAGGCGCGTTGGAGCGCCGGCAGATGGCCTCACGGTCCATAATATGGGGCCACGGCATGCAGAGGGCCCAGCGCTGTGATACGGGACATGGCTTGTCGAAAGCACGGTGCTGCTGTGGGGCCCAAAGCATACTGAGGACCTCAGTAATATCTGAAGGCCAACTGCTGCAGTGCGAGCCATAGGGTGCTGAGGGCCCCATATACAGACGAGGGCCCAGTGCTGCAGTGCGGGCCATAGCGTGCTGAGGGCCCCATATTCAGACGAGGGCCCAGTGCTGCAGTGCGGGCCATAGCGTGCTGAGGGCCCCATATTCAGACGAGGGCCCAGTGCTGCAGTGCGGGCCTTAGCGTGCTGAGGGCCCCATATAAGACGAGGGCCCAGTGCTGCAGTGCGGGTCCGGTCGATGCCAGGAGGTCAGCACTGCCTAATGCATGAGCTGCCACGCTGGGATAAAAGCCATCGGTGCATGGAAATAGAAGCGGAGAGCAGGGAAATAGAGACAACTGTGGCAGCTACAGAGCTGGCTATATAGGAAGTGGAAGACTAGGGAAAGAAGAGAATTGGCACCTTGGATAAATTATTGGAAGACAGTACGCGTACATATTAAAATTAATGGTGGAAAGAACGTGGAATGGAGAGAAAGAAAAGACATAAGTCGGTGACAGCACTGGGGAAAAGGCAAGTGGAGGCGAAGGGAAACATAGAAATTAGGTGACCGAGAGATGGTGACTGAACAGAAATGAATAGAATGGATGAAAGTGCCATGAAATGGAGAAATCGGCAACACAGAAGAACGAGGAAGTTGGCGGTATGTACCATCATGGAAGTAAATAAAACGAAAGACGGTGAATAAATGAGAAAATTTTCAAGTCGGCAGTACAGAAATAAATATTTATGAATCTTTGGCGCTGCACAGCAGCGAATGACGTAAAAATAAATGGAAAGAAATGAAAAAAATGAAGAGAAATGAAAGGTAATATGGAAATAAGCAATGCAGAGAAATATATAATGACAATGTAACTACAAGTGAAGGGATATAAAGCGCTAGAGCACTCTGAGAGCGCATGCCTCCGCCAAGCAAGGCAATGTGTTAACGATGAATTTAAATTGCTCCTGAAGCCAAAATTCCCTTTTTATCATTACAAAAATTTGGTCATTGGAGCCTCTTGACATTAGAAACAATTTTCGTGATGTTCTTGAAGATCCATCCGCAATTTCTGAGTAAGGCACCGACAATACTTAGACAAACATAGAGACAAACACACAAACAAACGGGCGCACCGATCATCACCATAATTGGGTCATTTGTGCATTTTAATATTCCTAACAATTGCTCCAAATTTCATGAATATCCGTTAAGTCCACAACTTTTTGAGTTACGGGTATGTTCTGGCATACCTACATCATGACAAACAAATAGTCATACACACAAACAGATGAACCTATAATCATCACTAAAATTTGGTCTTTGTGTCGTTTAAAATACCTCTCAAACAATTCCTGCAATTCTCCATAACTTTTGACTTATGTAACTGACATAGATAATAAAAACATTGTGACAAACGGGCGGAGAAACTGATAAACACAAATATTTAGTCCTTTGATCCTAGTAACGTTCCTGACAACTTGTACGAATTTCAAGATCCATCCATGACTTTTGGAGTTAAGCTATCTACCCATGTTACCAAGTACAAATGAGACAAACAACGAAACGGTTGAACGGATTTTCATCAAATGTTAATCATCTGTCCTTCCTAACATATATACAGTATACCTATCTGCAAATTTTGCACAGATCCGTCAGTAATTTTTTGAGTTATCTTTGTGATAGACAAGCAAATAGAAAAATTAGACAAAACATAACTTTCTTGCCCCACGTAATTAAGGATAAAAGGAAAGTACCTATTGGGGTACATAGGTGACTAACAAAATGATGCAGGGATATGGGGAAAACCGTAGAACAGGGAATTTTGAAAGTTAAATGTACAAAGGAAAAGAGCAAAACATTGAAATCTGAGGTCAGCCTAATAGCTCATCAACAAAGTAGCATAACATCAACAACAACAACATGGCCATGCAGCATCAACATGAGCATAGCAGCATTAATATCAGCATTGGAACAAATCGCTAGCAACAGCATATATAGGCCTAAATATAACATCTGTATCAACATGGCATTATCAACATCAGCATAGCAACATAGGTAGCATCAACATGAACAAAGCATCAATAGAGCCACATAGCGGTGCAGGAGCGACATAGAAGCCCTCACTGATGAGCGACATGAGGCAGAATTGGGGCCAATGAATAGCACGATGCGGGGGAGGTCGAATGCATCTGTTCTGTTGGTGCATCTGATGCACCGTATCCGGAGTGGCAGTGCATCCGATGCATTGTATCCGGAGTGACAGTGCATCTGATAGGTAGGTACCTTCTATCTAGAGTGTCAGTGCACCTGATTAAACTTCTGGATCCGAAGTACCGGTACGGGTGCATTTAAAGTAGGTAGCTACTTAAATTTGAATGCACTGCTACGCCAGACACTCGGAAAGAACTGGAAGGACCTGTGATATCCGTATCCCAAGCAGAGATGGTGGAAAAGCTGTGGCCACAAAATATTCTAATAGCTTCGCTGTACGAGGAGCANCACATAGCGGTGCAGGAGCGACATAGAAGCCCTCACTGATGAGCGACATGAGGCAGAATTGGGGCCAATGAATAGCACGATGCGGGGGAGGTCGAATGCATCTGTTCTGTTGGTGCATCTGATGCACCGTATCCGGAGCGGCAGTGCATCTGATGCACCGTATCCGGAGTGGCAGTGCATCTGATGCACCGTATCCGGAGCGGCAGTGCATCTGATGCACCGTATCCGGAGTGGCAGTGCATCTGATGCACCGTATCCGGAGCGGCAGTGCATCTGATGCACCGTATCCGGAGCGGCAGTGCATCTGATGCACCGTATCCGGAGTGGCAGTGCATCTGATGCACCGTATCCGGAGTGGCAGTGCATCTTATGCTTTGTACCCAGAGAAACAGTGCATCCGATGCATTGTATCCGGAGTGACAGTGCATCTGATAGGTAGGTACCTTCTATCTAGAGTGTCAGTACACCTGCTTAAACTTCTGGATCCGAAGTACCGGTGCATTTAAAGTAGGTACGTACTAAGTAAATTATAATGCACTGCTACGTAGCAGGTCCGCAGGTACCGGTACCGCGTTAGTGTGTACACACATGAGAACACGAGCACCGTGTACCAGGTATCACAACATCTATTAAGGGAAACAAACTTTAAAGTCATCACAATAAAAGCTCGGCGCAACTTTAATAACGACAAACCAAGAAATGCTAACAGCAACAGGAGTGCTAATGCTAACAGCAACAGGAGTGCTACGATAAATAAGCAAAAAAATACCGAAACAAGTAGATAAATAACATGGCTCACTGGAATAATTACTAGGTAGCTACCATAAAAGATAACTGTAGTCGTACGTAAATAACATGGCCGCGTTGTAGAATACTTGGATAAGGTTTTGTGAAATACAAAAAAAAACAATAACACAATTACACAACAAGGCGAGGGATTATTAATAAAGAAAATAACTAGCTACACTCTGCAATTGTTCTTTATTCTAGTAACTCTCCATCGGAGCTTTGTTATGCAATTCAAAAGTCTACCAAACATTGCTGCGCGGGAAAATTACTAGGTAGAAAAATAACGAAATAACAATAACCACAAGAGTCTGTAGCAGCATTACTGTTTACAAAAAGAACAACAAACGCAAATAACATTGCTCGAGAGCAGCAGCATTACTACGATCACTCATGCGTGAATATCCGCGCTCTGCACGTATGAAAGAGAAAGTGGCGAACATCCTCCGTCACAGCTGGTGTCGGACACTGTTGGGGCCAAGAGTCGGAGTCGGACACTGTTAGACCAAGAGTCGGAGTCGGGCAGGGCTGGAACCCGGAGTCGGACACTGTTGGGACTAAGAGTTAGGAGTCGGACACTGCTAGACCAAGAGCCGGAGTCAGACACTGTTGGGACCAGGAGTCGGACACTGTTGGGACCAAGAGTCGGAGACGGACCCTGACGTAGGCCTATTCCAGAAGTTGGTGAAAATAGGCTTACTTTGTAAAATAAAGGAATTGGAGGTTTTGGGATGTTAGGAGTTGGAGTCGGTCTCTGGCTAACCCCAAGAGCCGGCACCGAACTTGGTCTACCCAGCCCTGGGGATACAGCAGCCGGTACCACGTGCGTACCTACGTGTACCATGTAGGTACCTATGCAGATACTTTCGAATATGTACACGTTTTAATTTTCAAGCACTATAGATACTGCACTCGCGTTGCACCACAGGACAATATTCATTACCTACCTACACTGTATAAAACTTCGCTGGTCGTCTATTATTTATCACAGGCAGTTATCCTACGTCTACAGAGGTCGGCATCGGATATCAGATAATCGGCTATACTATTCAATATTAGAAAGCTGCAGGACGTCTCCCTACCATCGGCGACAGCTCCGACACGTAGCTAAGTAGGTAGCTACTTACCTATAGTCTGGTGATCAGTCGACAGCAGTACCTAGCCTATAGGTACTTCATACGCATTACAACAGATCAAAAAATGTCCATGCAGTCACACCGATCACAACTGTTGAATTAAATCCTGACACATAATGATTTGTAGTCAGAAAGAATACGGTAAAAGCTTTTCGAGCAGAAAATGAGATTAGAGATTAGATGGTCCTAATGAGATTAGAGTTAGGACCAGGTCTAAATTTACAATCTTCACTTAATTCTCTATTCACTTAATCTCTGATTAAAAAAATCAATAGACAGTCCATGCCATATAGCTGTACTTTCTATTTAGATGTGCGCCGTTATAATGCCAAGCGCAAAAAAAAATAATATCTACTTCATATATAAAAAGCGCAGTTTCTGTTCAGATCTGTGTAACAATGATATAAAACACACAAATAAGATAGAGTCACGAAAACGCAGCGCCCGCAGCTCAGGTCAGGATCTACTACAGGAGCTGACACAAAACAACCACCCTCGACAACAAACCAACACTTAGCTGACACGTAGCGTTCAACAGAAACAAGCTGTGGCCAACACAGCTAGGTATCTCTTTCGCTTTTCTATAGCAGCGTGCATCCACGTACACGAAGTTAAATTCAGATCCCGTTTGTTACCATACTTAGGTAATTATTATTATTGGAAAGTGGGTGAATCCTTCATGAGCAGAATATTTTTAACATAAAAGAGTAAAAGAAAGGGACATAGAGACAGTAGTATGTTAGCAGAAACTGGAACTGTCACCTTGCTGCTCTCTAACATTCAAGAGCAGAAATCCCAAGTGGTCTACTTTAGCAACTCCAATTTTGGTCATCGTGATGGCTAAAGTGGGCTACTGCAGAGAATTCTGCTTGGATATTGCAACTGTCTCAACAGAGTTTACGTGAATGCGAAGCCAACTGGTCTACTTGCACACAACCCCATAGACCCTGTGCCACACGTAGGCCAACACCCATATGATATAGCTATAGTGCGACAGATGCTGATGCCTGTGCTTGCGACACGTCTCTCCCCTACAGAGATTCCTCCCATTTTCGCCTCGGTGGTCCAACTATTGCACTGGCCTTTGGCATCGCAGTGTGTTGCGCTCCCATTGATGCAAAAGACGTGTGATTTAGGACGGCCGTCGATGCGAAAATTAAAAGAATTTAGGGGAGAGACGTGTCGCAAGCACGGGCATCGGCATCTGTCACACTATATGCAATATGGGCATACGGTAGCTAGTCCAGTAATGACTCCAGCTAATGGCTTTCGAGTAGCCCATTGAGGGATTCTGCCCCTCATTTGATCTCCAAGAAGGCGCAGACGAGTGACAGACATCAGGTAGCTATACAACAGGAGACAGCCCCTGAAGAGAGAGAGCTGGGGGGGGGGAGGTAGTGGGGGTGAGAGTAAGGGGGGTGTCTGGCGCGGTTGCCAGCTACCGTAATTTGGACGCGTCCGGTGCAATTAAAGCGACGCGCGCGGCCGCAACAGCGTCCGTGCGTCCCTTTGTTTGCGTGACATACTCGCGGCCTTATGCAAGCATCGCTGTCTACCATTTACCTGTCTGCAATTGCTGTATATACAAATTGAGCCCCGTCTCTGTGATTAAGTCAAAATCTACTACGAGTTTTCCCGCTTTTTTTGCAATTGGTGAAGAAATACAGCCTGGGCTTGGGAGATAACAGGCTCCAGTCTGCCACTAGTGTAGCATAAGCGCCTGGTAGCTCTGGCAATAATGGATGATTTAGTAAACGCTGTTGTCTTTAGCCTAACTACTGAAGCAATGCAGGTCGCTCTCGTCAGCCATGCAATGAGGCGCATATTTAACCAAAGTAAAGACATTGCACAGATAATTCATGGTTTTTCAGATGAACTCGGTACCTGCGACCAAGCGTTACCTGGGCACTGAAAGTATCCCAGCACTCTGAACAATAGCTGCAAAAAAACCTGATCTAGGTACGGCTCATAATTAATTAAGAATTTCGTTAATACGAACGATTGCACAATAAAATAAGCAAGACCCTTGTAATTCTGTTCACAAAATCAGCAAAAACTGAAAGTTTAATTAAAATTAGCAAAAAAAAATTGGTTATTAGCAAAATGAGAATTTCGGAATTTTGTTTGAGATATCAACGAACAATTAGAAATTTTAACAGAATCAGCAAGAAATTCATCAGTTTGGAAACTCAACCAAAACCTCGGAACTACGGCAGCACAAGCGACGATCTCAGAACGGAACATCTGGGCAGTCGACAGGCAATTTAGAAGGCACCAGCGAGGCAATTTACGGCAGTGCTATCGGCCAGCTGATGAAAGGTGGGCAATTTTTGCCACATAACCGAATTCTCTGCCAAAAATTGCAATGTGTCACGAAGCGCAGCAGACGGAGACTTTATGGGGAGTACGTGACCGAGATGCAATATGGCAGTAGCCGCAGACTTTCAGAGGACAGTTCGGAGCAACACATTTCTTTTTTTTTTTGCTACAGGCAGGTAGATAGTCCAATTTCTTTTTTAAACATGAAGTGCTAGCTCGATTAAATTGTCATGTTTACAACTACCTACCTTTTAAGGCATATCTTAATTGAGCAATACTACCACGTGTCTTACTACAACATAAATATTTACTAAATTCTGTCTTCTACCAATTAACCCGCAACGAAGTATTACTTCGTTCTGTAAAGATGTAAACCATTAGGGATTAATTACCTCGAAGGTTTACATTATTATTACACTGGGTTCTCTATTTCTAATTTTAGTAATTCAGGGGACCAAGTCATAACTGTAATTATTAGAGGTGTACCAACGTTACGATTGCTGCCGCTACCGATACCTAGTAATTGGCCGATACCGTTACACCGGTAGCCTACTTCAATGTAACCGATACGGTACTTAGCTGATACCAATAGGTTATACCTCTAGTAACTATTACCCTCCTCATGTTAGCTAATCGAATGAGTAATCCAAAAATCGATTCTAATAACCGGCAACATCGTATGCTAAAAAAGCTGTCACAATACGTCAAGTATTACCTATTTTATGTTAATCTTTAGCGAATGGAACAATGGAAATTAACAATGGATATTACGTAAAGGATTAGGATGTGTCTGTACGGCAATGCAATCAGGTAATTATTAATTCTTTAACGATAATATTTAATAACTGCATACTCAACAGTTTGTAAGTAATTTATAACGATGCGTCTTTCGGGCAGCGCTTTCACCGGAAGTATCATTACGTGTTAATATTAAGTAACCTCCTCGCCTAAACTTGGTACCGTAAGGGGACCAGTCACAACGTGCCCAGTAAGCAACGCTCCAGGAAGCACATCATTTCCATTAGGACCGAGGGAATACTTACGAACCTGCCGACCTCACCTCTAAGCTATCACTCGACCCCTGCTCACGCTAAGGGGCAACCAACCCCCCTGCTCCTTCCCTCTCCGCCCCCTCTTTTTCTTTCCTTTCTGCCTCCTTAACCACCCCCCCCCCCAGACCTTGACCCTGCGGGGAGCACCGGAATTCGTGAAGGGAAAGTGATGACAGTGGCTGGTACCTGGGAAGTGAGTGTGGTACCTGGGAAGTGAGTGTGGTACCTGCGAAGTGAGTGTGGTGCCTGGGAAGTGAGTGTGGTACCTGCGAAGTGAGTGTGGTACCTGGG
Source organism: Parhyale hawaiensis (assembly GCA_001587735.2). NCBI lineage: Eukaryota > Metazoa > Arthropoda > Malacostraca > Amphipoda > Hyalidae > Parhyale > Parhyale hawaiensis. Next base: position 12,234,155 of record LQNS02278070.1, read on the forward strand.
AAGTGAGTGTGGTACCTGGGAAGTGAGTGTGGTACCTGGGAAGTGAGTGTGGTACCTGGGAAGTGAGTGTGGTACCTGGGAAGTGAGTATGGTACCTGGGAAGTGAGTGTGGTACCTGGGAAGTGAGTGTGGTACCTGGGAAGTGAGTGTGGTACCTGGGAAAAGAGTGTGGTACCTGGGAAGGGAGTGTGGTACCTGGGAAGTGAGTGTGGTAGGTACCTGGGAAGGGAGTGTGGTACCAAGGAAATGAGTGTGGTAGCCTACCTGGGAAGTGAGTGTGGTAGGCTACCTGGTAAGTGAGTGTGGTAGGCTACCTGGTAAGTGAGTCTGGTACCTGGTAAGCGAGTGTGGTACCTGGGAAGTAAGTGTAGTACCTGGGAAGTGAATGTGGTACCTGAGCATAGAGTGTGGTACCTGGGAAGTGAGT
>LQNS02278070.1:12287277-12300825 GCA_001587735.2 Parhyale hawaiensis
ACTCATTCTCTCTTCCGCTCCAACTACACAGTTTGATATCTCTAAGCTCCGCATGTCAGCGGCTCTTGAACGTGCTTGCGTGCATTCAAGATCGTTTCTTGGGCAGGGACTCTTCACCCCCCCCCCTCTTTTTTTTTCTCTCTCTTTTCTCCTGTCCTCTATATCCTACTAACTTAATGGCAATAGCTCATAGAGTGCCGGGGCGTATGTTCCAGTGTCTCTTTGGGAATGGGCCTATTGGTTCGTCTACTGCCGCCTATCTAATCTAACATTATTAATTATTACAAAATAGATATTTTGTTGACGGGTTTATGATGTTTGAAACTTCTATGGCAAGCCGACCGCCTATTAACGTTACTGCAGTGCAAACTAATAACTTATTAGAAATTAGAAGGAAAATATATGTTTTACTATCGTTAGTATTGTATGTCGAGTAGTTTAAGATCAGTTTCCACAATGAAAGCGATCTCACAGAGGGAGAAAGAAAGGACATACAGGATGTCGATAGAATCGTGGAATCTATGCACGTGCACAAAAAGTCGGGAAAGAAAGAGAAAACAGAATAAAGCATCAGATGGAGTACGAAAACAGAATAAAGTATCAGTTGAAGTACGGAAACAGAATAAAGCATCAGTTGGAGTACGAAAACAGAACAAAGCATCAGTTGGAGTACGAAAACAGAACAAAGCATCAGTTGGAGGGCGAAAATAGAAGAAAACAAATTGGGCACGAAATAAACACATCCCAAAGGCTAAGGTAACCTTACAGGGTGCCCCGGAGGACGAGGATCCCCAAAACATAGGATGAGCCAACCTATGGTAGTTAGAGTAGATGTTCAGATTTATTTGGTTAGCAGGAATATTACGAAAGCAATTATATACCTACTTGGGAGCATTGCGCGTCCGTCCGAGTGTCAAACAGATCCCTCTCACCTATTCAATATTACTGTAGGTACCGGTAATTGACGCGTTAAATATCTACAGAAACGCACTGTAGTCAATCAGTGCATCATCTACTACGTTGAGGCAATTTTAGTAGCTACCAGAAGGTCCGTATGCCTCGAATGATTTTCAACGGGAGTGTGTAGAAAACTGAAATTAGGGAATCACTGGTTTAGTACCAGAAGGTCCGTATGCCTCAAATAATTTTCAATGGAAGTGTGTAGAAAACTGAAATTAGGGAATCACTGGTTTAGGGCAAAGATAGTTTGGAGACGGTATAGGATCCGGCTTACCTGAGACCTAAGCATAATACGTGTGCCAGTAGTTAGGTTAGGTACACTATTCTAGCAAACCGAACCTATCCTCGTGTATTCATATCTAGACTGACCTATTCTGACAATAGCTCACGACATGGACCCACTCCTTGCTTTCTCCACCAGATCACTAGACCCAGACTCACTACATGCACTCCCTCTTTTTTGCCTTCTCCACCAGATCCAGACTCACCACATGGACCCACTCCTTCTTGCCTTCTCCACCAGGGTGATTGAATTTGTAGGGGGAGATGTCGATAAGTGAAGAGACGTGGCCGTGGTAAGCACTGCGGGCGTAAAAGTTGATAGAATAGAAACTCGAGTCCTCGCGAAACCTCACAACCCGTATCATAACACTGGGATATGCACTGAGCTGTCAGCCCTGAACACACACCACAGTCGGAGCGCGGACACACAGCGCACTGTTGCCCATACAGCACCACCTCCGTTCCGCTGCAGCCAACCGTAATAATGGGCCGAGCGGAACGCGATCTCGGAAACCATTAGTTATTATGTATATTATATTGCATAGTATAAGCCTCCGTTTCCAAAACAACGGCGATCTAACAGAGGGAGAAACATGGGACAAATAGTATTGGGAACTCATGCAGGAAGGTGATGACACACTGGATCAACGCGCATGGGAACAGCAATTCGGAAAAGAAGAAGCAAATTAGATGGAAGAAAGATCAGTAGGAGTATGAGATGGGAAGGAAGTAAAGTGGGCACGAAAGACAGACGTCCCGAAGGCGTAGCAAATGGGTAAGGTAACCTTCAGGGGCCCCCTGGGGGCGCCGCTCCACATAACACACGGACGGGCGAACTTAACTAACTTAACCCTATGGCATATCCTATACCCCCTAAGAGGGGTGGCGGTGCCATGGGAGAGGCCTGAGCCCCCTCCCCTCTCCCCGCATTTAGCTAAGCCTTCTTTAGATTTCCCTTGAAGTAATTAACACACGTTATCTATCGTGCAGCCCTTCCACATTTTACCCCAGAACCCCATAAGCCGCCCATTCCCCATACAAAGTTGCTGGGGCCCCCACTGCCCAACTGTTGCACTACAAGAACACAGCCACAACACAAGTCGAGCTATAACACACGAGCAGTAGACGAGGTAGACTAAAACCTCCGGACACAAATTTGTCAAAAATTTCCTGGTCAAGTGGTACAATTCAGTCGGACCGAAAAAACTGCGTATTTGCTATCCTTCCAGATATGAAGACCTTGCATACAGAAAATATTTTTCTGAGGCGCACGGATGTTAACACCTGCCGATAAGACGATCTCTTATCTCTAAAGAAGATAACAGCATAAACAAACCATGGACGATTGGTATGCAAGGTCAGTCTGTAGTTTAGTTAGGGAAGGACCTTAAGAAGCACATCACAAGTGTCGAAATGACTGTAAAAATTTTCAAGCATTAGTTATTCAGTACATAACTGAAAGCACAATAATTTCACACTAGTTGAACGGTTATAGATTCTTCAAATTCAAAACAATAGTTATAAAAATATTATTAGCTATCAGAAATATTGAAGAGATACTTCATGTCTGTTTCATTAAAAAGAAAATCTAACAATAAGGATAAGGGGACATGCGGTAGTCGATACGAAAAGTGAACAAAAACAGACGGTAAGGAAAGAAGAGGAAGAACAGAATGAAGCAACATCATGCAGTAAGAGCATGTGGCTAACAGGACGGAAGCAAAGTGGGCAAGAAAGAAAAACGATCCCAAGGCCTACGTTTATATAAGGCTGATGTAATTAAATAGAAACTGCCTGGGAGTGCTACTTTCCCAAGAATATCATGCGAACCAAACGAACTTAACCCTATGGCTCATCTTTGGCAATGTGGGCACGAAAGATTGACGTCCCGAAGACCTAGTTAATGGCTAAGGTTACCTAGACAAAACCCCCGGGGACGCTGCTCCCTATCGGATAGGTGAACGTAACTTTTCTAACACTATGGCCCATCCTATGCCCCTGAGAGGAGCAGTTCTAAATGACCCGTACATCAATGAAGAACGCCAGCTGACCACATTCCTGTAGCAGAACAGACGACAACACAGTTAACACCAACATAAAAAATAAAACTAAAATATATAACATACTGGTCTAAAGTGATGACGTCATGATGCCGTGTGTGAGTACGCGCCATCCGCAGCGCCAGGTCGTTGGCTTCGCTGCCCGAGTTGGTGAAGTAGACGACGCAGAGCCGCGGAGGCAGCAGGGAGCACAGTCTGGGAGAAATGAATCGTGTGTAAGTTAGCCCTTGACAGAAAATATAAGTTAGAACACTGCGTGTGAAATGGGACATAGCATCGTTATTCCTAATTTAAATCGCGCAGCGTCAGCGATTCTGACAATCAAAGTCCACCGCAAGAGCAGTGACCAAACAAGCGATGGGGATCGGAAGGTCGTCATAGCATAGCTAGACAACAGCAGCCGTGCAGCCCTCGGCCTAGACGGTATTTATCTGCAGCGCGAAGAAGTTCATGTGGAATTCCGCACAACGGTGTAAAGTAAAGTCAACTTGACCGTACCCCCAACTGGGAAACCCGCATGCACTGGTTTGTGCTGCAGATATAGACCAACAGGCCTCAGAGGAGTATACGGCGACAGTCATCCACAGATTGTCTAAAGCTATGGCACCAGTGGCGGTAGACTCCATGCGACAATATCTGCTACCCCCAACCCTCCCCACTGCTGTGGAAGGTCAGTAAACCCGTAGCAGCATGCAGACAGGATCCTGACCGACCATATCGAGTGCACCAAGATGATGCCCAGCAAGGAACGGGGCACGAACCAGCGGCCTTGAGAGTCAAAGTCAGACGCTTTAGTCTGCCACACATGGCAATACGGAACTGAGAATATATTGGATTCTTAGACTACTTAATTCAGGGAGCAGGTCTCACCATTGAAGCGTGTCTCGCCGCTCATGGAATATGCGTCTCCCTTAAAGACCACATCTCGCCCTTGCTGAAAGTACGTTTCATCCTTTCCCAAGTCAAATTCACTAGGTATTTCTAAAGACATGTCTCACCTTTCCGAAGTTATGCCTCACCGTTTAGCGTAGAGCACAATGTCGTCATGCAGGAACCTGTTGTTTGTGTTGAGAAGCGAGTACTGCGCTGCTGCCGCGGCCACCACCTTCGGATGGCAGTGACCAACTGCGGGCATATGTAAATTACAATCAATGTACGTTGGTTTAAGTTATCCTACAGACACATCACCGATGGAAAAGAGGGGGAAATGGAAGGAGCACGGAGAAAGTATTTCACCTTTTTAAAAAGTGGGGGAAACGATGAAGTGAAGCACGGCGCGCCACGAAACCGTAGTATGGGAACGCAGGCAAAGAATGCAAAGATCGTTAGCAGGGTGAAGACTATAACGACAGAAGCAACAAGACTGAGAAATTCAAGTTAGTCTATTGCTAAGGTAGCTCAAAATGTCCCGAAAACCTAGCTATGGTCAAGCAGCGTCGGGGAATCGTGCAATCGAGGATCAGCTCCCTACCCATTGAGCAAACAGGCGTCCGGTTCCGACCGACTCACAGAACAAGCAGGAGTCCAATTCCTACGCCATGCGCCCAAATACCTGACAATGATGATTCCCGATATTGCAACGTTTTGGTCGAACGAACCCATTTCCCCCAAACGCTACCATCAGTCTCCAAGAGCAGCACGCTCCCTTCGTCTCTTATCTACGACCAAAATTTCACCTTCCCTCAATGATAAGAGGAGATGCACCCGTGCGGGCAAGTTCCCACGATAAGAAGGCTATCACTACTTTCCTCTTAGCTGATAAGGGTGTCAGATGTAGTTACCGGACCAATAAGCCGGAATATACCGGTTATTGTGTATGGTACAATCGATCGAACATCGATTCAGCCGCAGTGCTTGACGTCGTCAGTACGGATACGCTTCTTGTACGGCAAATTAAAGCTTCTAATAGAAAACAGATCGTAGGTGCTCGTCATAACGATCCATCTGCTTGGCAACTTCATTCGAACACGTTTTCTACTGGTTATAACGAAGCTGCAAAATTTTAATTTTACAAGAAAACTGTTAGGAGTCTTTTGGGTTCCATGCTGTACCTCTCACTAGATGCCTTGGTGCGCAGTTATGTCAGTTTCGACAACAGAAAAATTATAAACTATCAAAAGCTTTTTGATTCACTAAATGAAATCTGAAGTGATATCCGAAATTCCAATAGTGACACTCGCTACACCAGCTGACGAAACGGCCTACAATTTACTACATCATTTGGTAGACACAGATCGAGTTGTGTTGACAGGGGCACATCGGAATATCGAGACGCCGAGTAGTAGGTACATAGGTAGACCAATCGACTAGTGTGATACCTATTGCCTTCAAACCAATTGGCAAGCATTCTTGGCTGTCTCCAGGAATGGTTACCACTTTTATTCAAGATGATCAAGCAGCACTTGTGGTAAAATTGGTAATTGTGTCAGGAGAAATAGTCAATATTATTGACAGGGTCCGGAAAAAGCACGTGTCTCTGGGCAACTGTGTGCAGTAGTTCACAGAGGTCAAGTGAAGCAAGCAAAGGCCTCCGAGTGTACAAGCAAATGCACCACATGTGAGGCAGCAATAAGAAGAGGCTTTGTGTGTAACGGGACCGCAGAATGTCTGATACTATGTCACAACCATGATGAGGTGACCCAATGAGGTCACATAATATATATTAAGTAGCTATATACGTAGTTATACACTAATAAGTATTTTAAACTTTTGTGTAATACAATATAGATTCAAATAAAGTTAGGTAGAAAAAAAGGCGCAAGTCCAAGAAAACACTACGTGGAAAATTTCATTAGTTCATTACATCTCGAGTTGCAAAAAGTACAGTGGTATATCAAGAAAAAAATAATCGATGAACGGAGGGAAACGGGATGTTAACAGTAAGTCGGGAAAGAAAAGAAAGAATTGAACAAAGCCTGGCAGTAGAAGTAGGGGAAGCAGTAAGGAAAAGTGACCACAAAGCAAGGGTAGGTACCCCGCAAGTACTAACTGTTCCATGTCCTGCGACCTTCGCAAAGGACGTTTCAGTCGAGGCTATTCCCATCAGAAAGACCTTTTAGTAGGTCCTAATTTAGTGTAAAGCCTATCAAAAGCCGGGTGCCAAAGTACGACTTCCGTCGGCGCTTTTAACATAGAGCCAACTGGATTGATTCGCTTGCGCAGGGTTCACACGTCTGACTTTCGTCGGAGAAATCAGAACCTGAGACAACTTACATGAATACGATAGGTAGTGATTACAGTGCCGTAACCGTGACAGCTTCACTGGCTCAAACATAAAAAAAAAACCTTAAAATATATTGAGTAGCTTCAGCCTGCGTTTCTAACAAAGCCATCTAACTATTTATACGCTGTGTGCGTTACAGTAGTAGCTATAAGTAAGTGTTTAGTCTGACTCGCGTTAACTAACTTTGAAAAAAAAATTACTAAACCGTATTTTCCACTAATAAACTGTCTTTCGGAACGATGTTGTTGAAACTGGCGAAAGTTAAATCCAAATTTTTTCCAATGATGCGGTAGTTTTCACAATTAGGAGAGGCGGATATGTTAACGACGCGTACGCGACGGCACAGCTTAGGGCCACATTTTACCGACACTCTCCTAAATATTAATTATAAAATTTTATCCTTCAGAAAGTTAAAAACAAAAAGCGTACATGCTTTGATACATATTTTTGTGCAACTATAAAGATTGTAGGACATGTAGGACACTCTGGAGGCCCAAATGAAATGAAGGAGAAACAATGTAAAATAGCTGCCTATTACAGTACTTCAAATTTGTGACGTCACAAGCCTCATTACCCATGGTGCACCGCAGCTTGCCCCGCCCCGTGGGTTAACCTTGTGTAGTCTCATCATCCTTGGGCTCAGCCTATGCACCTTGGGAGGAATCCCATATTAAAAACTAGAGCACTCAGAGCGCATACCTCCACCAAGTGAGGCAATGGTAGCAAAAAATTCAAGTTGACTCTGAAACCATAATTTTCTTTGTATAAACTCCAAACTTCAATCATCTGTGCCTTTTTGATAGTAATTATAGCTTGTGCAAATTTCTTGAAGATCCGTTTATAACTTTTTGAGTTATACTGTTAACAACCGTAATGACAAACATGAGTCAAACATACAAACGAACAAACCGATCTGCACCAAAATTTGATCATTTATGTCTTTTGACATTACTGACAACTCCTAGAAATTTCATACAGATCCATTCATTATTTGAGGTATTGTGTTAACAAGCATCAAATTAAATACAGTGGAAAACGAACGTACGAACAAACGAATCAATACCAAAATTTGGTCATTCACTCTTTGTTATATACCTAACAACTCATGTTAATTTCATTAAAATTCATTCATAACTTTTTGAGTTATGACATTGAGAAAAATGAGGCAGACCAAACAACAAACAAACGGATGGACATATCTTCACCAAAAGTTAATCATCTGTTCCTCCTAACATACCCAACAATCCCTGTAAATTTCATCCAAATCGGTTAATAACTTTTTGAATTATCTTGGTGACAGACAGACAAACACGACGAAAACATAACCTCCTTGGCGGAGGTAAATATCTTTATACTATAAATCGCGTTTGGCTATGGATGGTGCATTTAACTCTTTCTACACGCAGCCTAATTCTGAACGTTTCGATTACCTTTAACGCAATAACCTTTTGTTTGAAACACTATAGCATATAAAACACTCACCATGAGCGACGTTGTTGATGCAGTCGAGGTATGAATTTCCCTTCTCGTCATACATCCGACAACCTGATGCCCGTACGATTTTGATGGGATCCTCTTTGAAGAAAAGTTTGCATGACGGTCTGGCAAGGGAAAATGTTTTATAAAGTATTTCAAACCAAAGTTTAAGCATCACATTCTTTTACATACAACGCATCTCAAATGGTAAATTCAAGATGTAATATGGCAACATTTACTACTTTTAAAGAATATTTCATGGACATTGTACATCAAAAGGGATTTTCAAGATGTAGCAATATTGCAAGCATAGGGAGTAACATCTTCAGACATATTTCCTAGACCACTAAGTATCAAATGAAATAACTATGATAAATCTTGAATTATTTTCAATTATTTGAAAACACTTAGGCTATGCCTATATTTATTTATTTATTAAACATTTGTGTCTCCACAGGCGGGAGGTGTTCTTGGATCATTATATTACAGCTTACATTAAAAATTGTGTGTACATTAATTTGTTAGAAATATTACAGCTATATATTCACAACCTAATCGACATGGCTCAGTGCCATCACATACCAAATGAGTTAANTGTGTTGACAGGGGCACATCGGAATATCGAGACGCCGAGTAGTAGGTACATAGGTAGACCAATCGACTAGTGTGATACCTATTGCCTTCAAACCAATTGGCAAGCATTCTTGGCTGTCCCCGGGAATGGCTACCACTTTTTTTCAAGATGAACAAGCAGCACTTGTAGTAAAATTGGTGATTGTGTCAGGAGAAATAGTCAATATTATTGACAGGGTCCGGAAAAAGCACGTGTCTCTGGGCAACTGTGTGCTGTAGTTCACAGAGGTCAAGTGAAGCAAGCAAAGGCCTCCAAGTGTACAAGCAAATGCACCACTTGTCAGGCAGCAATAAGAAGAGGCTTTGTGTGTAACGGGACCGCGGAATGTCTGATATTATGTCACAACCACGATGAGGCGACCCAATGAGGTCACATAATACGTAATATATAGCTAGATATGTAGTTATACACTAATGAGTATTATAAACTTTTGTGTAATATATTATAGATTCAAATAAACTTGAGTAAAAAAATGGCGCACGTCCAAGAAAACACTACGTGAAAAAATTTCATTAGTTCATTAGCTACATCTCGAGTTGCAAAAAGCACCGTATACCAAGAAAAAAATAATCGATGAACGGAGGAACAGTAAGTCGGAAAAGAAAAGAAAAAATGGCACAAAGGCTGGCATTAGAAGTAAGGTAAGCAGTAAGGAAAAGTTGGCGCCTTCCGTTGGCGCCTTCAACATAGAGCCAACTGGATTGATTCGCTTGCGCAGGGTTCACACGTCTGACTTTCATCGGAGAAATCAGAACTGAAACAACTTAAATGAATACGATTAGCGATTACAGTGCCGTAACCGTGACAGTTTCACTGGCTCGAACATCGAAAAAAAAACTAAAATATACCGAGTAGTTTCAGTCTGTGTTTCCAAAAAAGCCATCTAACTATTTATAGCTACGCTGTGTGCGTTACATGCAGCAGTAGCTATAAGTGTCGGGTCTGACTCGCGTTAACGAACTTGAAAAAAAAAATATATATTAAACCGTATTTTCCACTAATAAACTGTTTTTAGGAACGATGTTGTTGAAACTGGCAAAAGTTAAATCCATAATTTTTTCCAATGATGCGGTAGTTTTCACAATAAGGAGGAGAATCTGTTAACGATGCGTACGCGACGGCACAGCTTCGGGCCACATATTACAGAAAATCTCCTAAATATTAATTATAAAATTTTATCCTTCAGAAAGCTAAAAACAAAAAGCGTACATGCTTTGATACGTATTTTTGTGCAACTATAAATATTGTTGGACATGTAGGACACTCTGGAGGCCCAATTGAAATGAAGGAGAAACAATGTAAAATAGCTGCCTATTACCGTACTTGAATTTTGTGACGTCACAAGCCTCATTACCCATGTGGCAGCCTATGCACCTTGGGAGGAATCCCATATTAAAAAATATCTTTACACTATAAATCGCGTTTGGCTGTGGATGGCGCATTTAACCCTTTCTACACGCAGCTTAATTCTGTAAGTTTCCATTACCTTTAACGCAATAACCTTTTGTTTGTAACACTATAGCATATAAAACACTAACCATGAGCGACGTTGTTGATGCAGTCGAGGTATGAATTTCCCTTCTCGTCGTACATCCGACAACCCGAAGCCCTTACGATTTTGATGGGATCCTCTTTGAAGAAAAGTTTGCATGACGGTCTGGTAAGGGAAAATGTTTTATGAAGTATTTCAAACCAAACGTTTGCACACCACATTCTTTTACATACAACGCATCTCAAATGGTAAATTCAAGATTTACTAATTTTATAAAATATTTCATGGACATTGTACATTAAAAGGGATTTTCAAGATGTAGCAATAATGCAAGCTAGGGAGTAACATCTTCAGACATATTTCCTAGGCCACTAAGTATCAAATGAAATATGATAAATCTTGAATTATTTTCAATTATCTGAAAACACTTATGCCTATATGGATCCAATGCACCCCAAATGTACGAACAATCAAATAATGATAGCATCTCCAGCTACAAAGCAGTGATAACCCGAATTAAAAAAAATAGTGAATAGTTTAAGCCTCCTTAGAGCGCAGTAGTATTAATTAAGGACTCCAAAAAGAACGCTAAGCGACCAATAAACAGCGCATTAGGTGCTCAACTTTTGCGTTACTCAGGGGTACGTATACAGCGTGTGACTTCCATACTACGCTCGCGACATAGAATTAAATACCATACTCCGTAATCTAAAATACTGTAATAGAAACAAACACAAGCGGTTAGAACGAGCTAATTTGATTGATAAACTTTACCAATGATAAGACTCTGGACTCTAACTGATAATGATAGTCGGTGTATAAGACCACGGGAAATGACATCACAACTTCTACGTTCTGTTATGAAGTATAAATCTATCAGAGATAATGATAAAGCAGAGTAATTAACGTAAGAACTTCGAACTGGAATTGGTGGTTGGAAGGTAGGTAATAGGCTAGCAGAAAAAGATGGAAACAGTAAGTACGCTAACGAAACTCGCGATGATGAAAGTTGGCTGAAGATGCAACTTGCCGAAGAACCTAACAGTACAGAGAACGAAGCCGAAGTTAAGGGTGGCAAGCAAGCACCGGGGAAGGGGATGGTGCAGGAGGAAACTAGTCAACTGATCACGACGGAGTTATATCACCGTCTGTCACACTCCACTTGAGGTTCTATTTATGACATTCACCAGACCAGGGTGAGGCAATCCAAACTTCCAAAGATGAGGCAATGTTCAGAAAAATGCAAATGCAATAAAAAAAACTGCGTGCCGGCTGGCATGACCAATACACGTGCTATTAATAAAAGGCAGATTAATTTTATTGAAAGCGATTGAAACCCAATACATGCTAAAGAACTGCATTACTGCATATGCCCTTCCTAGGGGCATACTCGACAACACAGACTACTCATGAGCGGAGGTTCAGCTCACACGTTCCAGCACACGGTGAAAGTCAGTAGTACAGATGCGGTAACAGGAAGAATGGTAACGATAGGCGAGATGAATGTTCGTTCATTACTATTATATTAGTTGTTTAAGTCTCCCTCGGCAAAACTATGGTGATTCAACAGAGGAAAAGGAAGGGACATGAAGTATGTCGGCAGAAATGTGGAACCCCTGCACGAAGGTGGACTAACGCGCATGGGAACAGCAAGTCGGAAAGAAGAGAAAGAACAGTTGAAAGACAGATTAGTAGAAGTACGAAATCAGGAAGGAAGCAAAGTGGACACGAAGGACTGACGTCCTCAAGGCCTAGTTAATAGCTCAGGTAACCTACAGACACCCCTGGAGGCGCTGCTCCCCATAACACATGAGAAAACCTAACTAACCTAACCCTATGGCAATGTCCTTCATAACTTGACCGTGCGACTGTAGTATAGTGTAGCCCCAGTAGAAGTTCGAGCTAAGACATCCTAACCAAACTAAAAGGTAAACCAACAAAACTGAATTATTACTGTAGTCTTTTCAAATTTACCCTATTTTGCCCATTCTACACGTGTGCTGAAGTTACGAAAAACGCCAGTCTAGCAAACATCTGAGTGATGTTCAGCCCTTCAGAGAGTATGTAGAACCCGACAAGTCTTTCACTATTGCTCTTCTTGCGAAAAGATATCGAATGGCCTTTACACACGCTAGTCAAGGCAAGGAGTTTCTTCAACTCCGCGTCCAAATGCGTCGCTGGGTCCGTTTAAATAGCACACACTTGCAAAGAATTTTGAGTTATAATTCCCTCGACGTTTGAAGGTGATGTACCAAACTTGACTACGGTTAAACGACACGAGCAGAGCAAACTCAACAGACGGATAACATTTTAACACCATTTATGGTTAACTCAGAGCTGTGTTGACGAGAGCAACAAAACGTTCCGACGATAAGCTGAGGCAACTCGTTTTTGTACTAACGTGTGTACAAGCCTTTAGCCCCTCGGTAACTGGTTTATTCAGGCATGAGGGGTTAATAGGGCACACTGAAGCACAATCGTGCGATAAACCGGGACGTCTGAGACAGATTCTCATATTAAATTTTGCAACTGCATAGTTCGTAAAGACCGATGCAGACGACAAGCATAATTTGCTGAGTGTGGCATTTCGCCAGCAAATACTGCACCAGAGTGGGAGAAAATGTTGGCTGTAGAGCGAATTCCGTTCGATGGGTCCAGGTCAATCTCTGCCGTCGGGTTCGAGCAATTCAAAGCAACTTGGAGTCCAGTTTTCCCCCTCATGTATTCACTAGTACGATATGTAACGACTACGTTCTCAATACTTTAATTTAAATTATTGTAATGCTATTTGCAATGTTAAAAGTATGAAAGGAATTTGTAACAATATAAGTTACAACGATGGTAGCCTTCAGAAACGCACTTGTCAAAAATTCATTTGTAAGCTTCAAGATGGTACAAAGCACTCAGTTGCTAAGTATGATCGTACAAAGCACTCAGTTGCTAAGTACCATGTGATGTATAGGGAATAGGAAAACGGCGGGGGAAACGAGCGTGAAATTTAAAAAATTAAATTTTTTATTCGTATTTTACCAAACTTGGGATAGGCTATATTTAAGAAAAAACCTGGCAACTGCAAGAACCGATCCCCCACTACGTGTACATAGAAAAGTCGAGCCAAACTTGACGATCCGACAAGTTTCGATCATCGAAATTTTCGAAGATTATCGAGGGGATTTCACGACCCAATCATTGGATCGGTTGAGCGATGTTGGGCTCTACACTCTGGCGCCGGGTCGCACTAGTCTGAAGCCTGGACATTCTCGGTGATGGTAGGTGATGGTGAAGTGTACGCGCGGTGCGTGTGCGTGCTTGTGTGGCCCCACAAGTGCCGTGCAGTTCATACGTTGCGCAACAGAGGCTCAAAATAGAGCTGAGTTTTCTGGTGGATGGATGGTATTTTCAGTGACCAGATGCTTATAAT
>LQNS02278070.1:12309553-12331915 GCA_001587735.2 Parhyale hawaiensis
AGTGTCGGCTAATGAGGTGGAAAATTGCAGTGTTGGCTAATGTGATGGAAAATTGCAGTGTCAGCTAATTTGGCTGAAAACTGCAGTGTCGGCTAATGAGGTGGAAAATTGTGGGGTCGGCGAAGGTGGTGGAAAATTGCAGTGTCGGCTAATGAGGTGGAAAATTGCAGTGTTGGCTAATGTGATGGAAAATTGCAGTGTCAGCTAATTTGGCGGAAAACTGCAGTGTCAGCTAATGTGGCGGAAAATTGTGGGGTCGGCGAAGGTGGTGGAAAATTACAGTGTCGGCTAATGTGGTGAAAAATTGCAGTGGTGGCTAATGTGGTGGAAAATTGCAGTGGTGGCTAATGTGGTAGAAAATTGCAGTGGTGGCTTATGTGGTGGAAAATAGCAGTGTCGGCTAATGTGGTGGAAAATTGCAGTGGTGGCTAATGTGGTGGAAAATTGCAATGGTGGCTAATGTGGTAGAAAATTGCAGTGGTGGCTTATGTGGTGGAAAATTGCAGTGTCGGCTAATGTGGTGGAAAATTGCAGTGGTGGCTAATGTGGTGGAAAATTGTAGGGGCGGTTAATGTAGTGGAAAATTTCCGTGGTGGTAAAGGTATTGAGGAATTTCTTTGGGAGCAACCGTGCCCGTGGCAACGCAGTCCGAAGGATCGTTTCTGCTTTTTGCTCCCGTGTGCAGCGGGCTTTGAGCCTTGTTTACGCTATAGTCTTTTGTTTCCGGCAAATTCCATCCGAATGTTTGTTGCCTCCTTGCAATCAATAGAAAAATTCGAAGCAGTTGGAATTCCAATGTACTTCAAGTTCAAAGTATCCAAAATTTTACTAGTGGCACTTGTGCAAGGCCAGCTTATGTTTATACGATACTTTTATTCGACATACTGCGGTGCATGCAAGGAAGCTGCAAAACGTTCGAACATTGGGAGCGAAACACTCTAGTGTGAACCCGGCTTAACATGAAGTCAACAATGATTATCACCCGCGAACTAAGCGAGGACCTGTGATAATGTTTTCGCGTCGTAGCGAAATCTTCAGCTTTTGTTTAATGCAACAAATAATGCTCTTCAATATTATGACACCATCTTTGCAGTAAATTGAAAGCTGCGCTATATGGGTGACAGTATGGGGGTCTGCTCGTCCCGGGAGCAATGCCAAGCTGGAGTCCAGTGCCTCTTAAGCCCTTGTCGCGTAAGCCCTGTTGTGCCACGGGATGTGGGTTTCCGCGAGAACTCTAATGTAAGTAGAGAAATGCCGGAACAGTTATAAATGTAAACTAACCATAGTAAAAAAAATGCGGTATAGTCTATACCGTCTTAGCTTCAAATTAAAAGAAATAAACTTGAAATTAAAATAAGTCAAGCTCAAATTAAAATAATTTCACAGATGTATTAATTCATCTTAATTTAAACTTGACTGACTGTAATTTAAAATAAATGAATCTTAACTTGATGCTAAAGAAGTATAGCCCAGATACTTTTGCAACTCACTGTTTTTAATTCGTGGTTGCTATATTCCAGGTTGCTCTAAAGTTATCATTATGATGTTATTTATTCATTAGAGATTACGTTTAGGCTCAGCACGAATCGTAATCAGGTGATACGAGCGGTAAAGTCAGCTAACCCATCGGACTTATGGAGATTGTAGGCTTTTTTTCCAATAGTTGTTAGACAGATCGTAAAGTGGAGTTGATACTATATAAATAGTGCAGTTAACAGAGACCGTGGCACTAATTTGGGCGATGTAAACCTGCTAAAAAGTATAATACATAATTCAGGACAATAAATGATGATTACTAGGAGTGCAGAATAGAAAATGAAAACATTTTAAAGAAGTTTAAGTACGAAATTATGGTACTGGCGGTTCTGCTACTACTTTAATTAACGTGTTTTGAATAAGTTTATTTATAACAACGAAGTAATTCTATCAGAAAGCAGCAAGCTCTCCACTAGAGCTGGTTCGGAATGTCGGTTCCAAAAAGGATCTTGCAAAGAGAGGCTGTGCTGATTGGGCATTTTTTACCGCGGAATTCACCGTCTTCTGAGAATGCCACGTGTGTCGGTATGCAGGTTAGGGATCGAAGAAAACGCAGTTGATGTTTAAGATGCTATCTTCTTAAAGTTCATCTTCTGGGTTCACAAAATAGTTTGCTACAAAGAAACGTCCCAACCTTCTATGGGCTATTGTTGTTGTCAGTATCATTTAGAAGACTGAGCAAAAAAGAAGAAAAAAGGGGGGGGGTGGAATTTCAGTCGAAGAAGCGATCATGCAAGCACCATTTATAGCTGAAAATATAAGCTGCTTAGAGACTTCAAGTTACTTGGGGCGGAAAAGAGAAGGTTATGGATTAAGGTGACCTCCGAAATTCGACCTTTTATTAAGACGGATAGGAACTCCCTGTTGCGTAGCTTGATTGAGTTTCCGAACGTACCATGGGTAAGTGATTAAAGGTTAAACCTAAAAGTCGATTCGACGGGACGATGCCAAGGAACCTGCATTTTTCAGGTTTGGACGAGGGCGACTGGTTTCGATGAGCCAATGGAAAAGTCAAACATCGTTTCCGTACGTCCATATATGAGTACGTATCTCATTTCTTACCGTTAGGGATATGAAGAGGTGGGCATATCCGGCCCATCTAGATCGAGGGGGGGGGGGCAAAAATGCCTGAGGGCCGCTGCCTTTTGCTCACTGGTGATGGACCGCAATTGCCCTCTATTCTCTGGCTGCTTGCACTCGATCCCTGAGGAGTCATTTCTTAGGAAATTTCCACGAAAGTGGATTTCAAGAGGGTATTTTGCAAGCGTATTGCATGGAACTGAACCTTAGGAGTCATTTTTATCACCCGCGAACGAAGTGAGAGAGGTGATTGATCTTTCGTTGAAGATTTAAGTACATATAATGTAGCTATGTTTGTCTCTCCACCCAAAAGGGAGAAGGAGTGGCGCAATGTTCATAATTTATTGTAGGGAGTCAGTTGGCTTGACCTAGATGCGAAAATGACAAAATTCTAGAGTAAGCTGGCCATCAAAAATGATGGCGTTGATATCTGCCCCCACCGCGAGTGTTGGTCTTCCGCCCTTGCGCGTTCTACAGTAGTACGTTTAGATTGGATAGCTGGCGGTCGATAGCCCAATAGGCCTATTTTCAGAGAGCAACCGGAACTTACGCTTCGGCACTCTATGAGCTACGGTATTGTCATTATGTCGGAATTATTAGGTTTTTAGGAAGAAAAGGCGAAAGAACAATAGAATAACTCAGCCACAGACCATTTTGCATACTTATTTCATGGAATTGAACTTTAAAGATGTTATTAAATAAATTTCCAAAGAAACGGAATCTCGGGAGTTTTTTGCAGAAAATTTCATCCAAAGTTTAACTTAAAATGCAAGAATATCGAACATATTGTTGCTCTATGTAGAAGTTTTCCAGAGAAACTGCACATTAAGCGCAGTTTGCAGAAATTTTCTCAACGGGCTGTAACACAAAAATTTTTCTAAAAAAAAAAGAAAAAATCGCTGAAATTGAAGCCTTGGGACACTTTGTAGGAGGTGTCCTCCGAAATTGAACGTCGCGTGCAGAAACTTCACCATCTGGTCCATCCCAATCGAAAATTTATAGGCATTTATCCGATGTTATCAGATAACCTTCACTATTTACTCATAGCAGCCGATAAATACCTATGAATTTCCCATTGGGATGTAAATAGTTTAGTACCAAGTAGAAGGTACTGATGACTAATTTTTCCAGTGTAGGAAAAAACATACAGAACGAGAGCTTGGTGTTCATCGTCGGAGAACTGACATGTACAACAAGGCTCTGTGTACATCCATGGATGAGTGACATACAAACAAGGGCTTGGTGCACAGCTATGCAGGGGCGAGGTCATCAGGAGCACAGCACAGGTCAGTGACCTGTACTCAACAAACATCTATAGAAGCAGCAGAGGAAGTTCCTGCTTAAAGCAACTGACACAGACTGCGATCCTTACAACCAACTAAAGTTTATGCGACGATGCTCTGCCTAGCGCGCAGTGAGTGCTGTTATACTGCACGCTGTATTTGCTTCATCTGGCATAGCCATATACGTGATGGACGTGATGATGACAACGGTCGCTGAGAGGTACCTATGTACAACCCGGCTCAATGTGTTGCAGTTGATCATTTTATTTGGTTCATTCAAGAAGCCACTCGATAATAACGTACATGATGATATCAATAATAGTGATAACTGCGAGGCAAGAAACCTTATTGGTTTACCAAAGTAAATTCCATGTTTGGACATCATGACGGCTAATTAAACAAGCGTTCAATGCTGTAAAATATGCCATCGATCGACATTCACGAAGCAACTTTCCCAAAGGAAGGGACAACTCACACTGCTCTACATGAACAAGGTAACAAAGCTTCGCTTATAGCTTAGCAAGTGAGGGCTACAGTATCTGGTTGAGTTATGCCGGAGCCTCACTATTCAATCGCACACTCAACTTATCGAGCGAACGGCCAGCCCGCACGTTGTTTATGCTTCCGTATCTATGCTACCGACAGTCACTGCATGTTATACAAAACATTTCCTTGAACCCCCGTGCCCTGTAAATTCTTGGTGGCATTACCAATCTCGAAAGAATCTTCTAGAAATTTCATGTTGTTATGAAAGCCATATGCTGCTGCCAAGAGCTTTTGCAGGACGGAAGCCGAAGTCTTGCCGAGCGACCGTCCGGTCTTGAGAAGTTACACAACACCTGGCAGCGGCGGACGGGTCACGCAGCGTTCTACTGGCTGCCTACCTGTCGACGCAGTTCCTTAGTTTTCTTCATGGAAAGTCTGTCGACCGTGATGGCTGCCTAAGTTCTACGTGGAGGAGCGCCCCTGGCGGGGGTGATCACCTGGCCCCTACATCGTCTTCATCAGCGAATAACTGGGATATTCAGGTATGCCACTCAGCACTGGGGCACGGGACTGGGAAGGCTTGAAGCCCCAGAACGTTGCTCGTTGAGCAACTTAGTTCGCCACCTTTTCCGAACTATAAAATATCTGGCCAAATTCATATAAATTTAATCCAATTTATGGCAACTAAGCTTTTCATATTGATCTTTAAATTTATTCCCAGTAATCTAGAACGGTAGCAGTAAAACTTGTTATACCTATCAAATTTCCAAATATTTTGCTATTCGTCTAGTTGCTTTCTTTAATGATCAGATCAATATTATATAAATTTTTCTATTAGAGAAATAACTTTTTCTCTTCTAACGTATTACTATGTTACCATGTTGCCTAGCTATAATATNTCGACCAAGCTCAGGACGCAGCCCCAACTAAGGAGACCGGCCCATTTAAGTGCAACTAACCAATAAAGTTTTAATTGCGTTTCATAGTTGTGGTATATTTCCACCTTCCTCGGTAAAATTTTGTCCACATGTACATCGTGACGATGGGCGTGGATAATGTAGGTCCGAGCAGCACGTGTACCATGGGATTACATAGTTAAGGCTCCGCATGTTCTCGAACTAATAAAAATTATCCGTGGTACACAAACATTTTCTGTCAGCTCCTTCATTAGAGCAACCTGCAAAAATGAAACGGAAAGTGTTCGGTCCTGAAGCATATAACTATAGTAAGAGATTATGAGGAGAATTTTATTTAGTTTATCTGACAAGTATCTGTGCGCTCCTCAGTAGTAATAACAATGATAATCCTCATATAATAAAACGCTTCGTGTACTTATTTACTTACTTATTTCGTGTCCACTTTGAAGGAAATAGATGGGCGAAAAATAAGCCAGGTTGCAGATTTTGTAAATCGATGACCAGGTTGCAGAAGATGGCGACGGGCCGGCAGCTGATCCTTATCCCTTTATCTGCAGACACATCTTGCTTGAAACACTTCTTGAAATCGGAACACTATGTATGAAGCTTCTGGAGTGTCATTTTATAACTTTTTTCTCTCAGGTCACGACGTATAAATTCGGGAGATGGTCAACGAAGCGCTGTGGAGGCGGTGATTTTTCCCGGGCAGTAGACAACTATTTCTTCTAGCTTACTGTCTTTCACTTCTTCTTCTTCTACAACAGTATTATTCTCGTTCGAAGGGGGTTGCTGAAGAAGATCTTGCTATCCATGTACATATTTCTGTCCATTACCATGAGCTCCTTCAGCTCCATACCACGTATATCGTCCCTCACACTGTCGTTCTCTGAAGATGCGAATTTTGTTTCATAACCCAAAATTTTAAAATTTCAGTGAAGCAAATATTTGAGTTAGCTAGGCCGTATCTTAGCTACGGAGCGCTGACATGCATACAAGCTGGCTGGAGTTACATTCAAGTTTATTACAGAATTTTACTCAAGATATTTTTTTTTTGCATCTCACTGTTGAAGAAGACACACGCCTAATCAAGAAAGAAGATAGGGAACGTATAAAAGTAGTACGAGACTACTACAGTCTCTAGATCGAAGATGTTGAACGAATGCATGGAGAGCGATGAATCGTCTATGCAATGCAGTCTAGAAAGACTTAAAGCAGAAAGGTTACAGTAGTGAATGAGAGCTGCTGAAAAAGAGGAAACAAGTCAGAAAAAAAAGCCCTAAGGTTGAAAGCACGACAAAAATATCAATAACAGAAATGAAGTAAATCAGAGAAGAGAAGATTCCGCAACGGCCTATATTTATCAAAAAAATATCGATTATTGCGTGTATTTTTTCACGCACATGTCCATTAGTGATAATAATCATCTCGCATACAGTGGATACACTGAGCCTTAATTCTAGAATTTCGAAGATCGGATGGTGTGAAGAGTAGAAGCAGCCAGTGTTGAGAGCCATTTGATATCGCTCGCCGTACTTCTCCTCGCCTCTCGGTGCGGGAGTGCTCCACGCAGTGTAAATCCGTAGTGTAGCGTCTGAGAATCGAGCCCGGGCCTCTTTAGCTGTAATATGTAGGGCCGCTGTCAATTCGCAACCACGATGGTATCCACCTTCGACCTCCGTACGACATGCACCGGTAAGTCCCAGGTTGCGCCTTTCTTTACTTGCGCCGCTCTTAACCCTTTATTTCATGAATTAATTAGCTTCTCTCGCAGAGATTTTGTTGAGCAAAGCGTAACATATATATAACGGTATATTCAAGAAAGGGTTAAGCTGCGGCAGTTTATTTCCCTGTCATCATCTCGAACTCTTGCAGTTCGAACGTGTGCGATTCACTTTACGCCTTTTTGTAGTTCCAGAATTCTAGCAATGCTGCATTCTTATGTAAAAATAATATCAGATAGGACATCGGTCGGCGGTTGCGTGCACTGTAGAGATATTTCGCTGCTGGCTGCCCTTTTGAGTGCAAGGTGCAACCTAGAGGAAGAAAACCAGCACCGCGACCCTGCACAGGCGGGGTGACATGAACAACGTCACCTGGAAAATTGTTTTTGGCAATAATTTATCATAACTTGTGAAGAGAATGTAACTAAATAGCGAATTGGTGCAGAAACAATGTCGATGTATATTCAGCAGGATTGGCTGGTTTCTTTACGCCATTGATGGATTTTCAGCAGTGCAAGATACGGTCGGCAACTGAGTCCCCAATATTGTCACCATGTAACCAACATACAAGTATCCCACAGCAACGAGAGCCCCTCTTATTTTACGTACTCCGCCCTCCAAATCCAAAATTTCCGGCCCCGACATTGCCCCTAAATTGGTCACTCTGCAAAACCATTAGATCCAACTGCTATAATGGCGCAGATCGATTGCTGAAAGGATCGAATGAAACATAACTTATGAATAAGAAGTTCATTTAAGTATAGGATCGCGACTGATATACAGATGTGAAAAAAACATAATCTATAACTTAGACTGTTACTGTTAGTTAAACAACATATGAGATAAAATAAACAAATCTATGTACGAATTATAAATACATCACATGCACAATGATTATTTGCTGTATGCTCTACAGTCAGCGACATTTTTCGACAAAAATAAAATAAAGAGGGCGTTGTTTCGTCATGATCTGAGTTAATTTTAAGTTGCATATAAATATAGAGTTTATATTAGTCATTTTGCGCTAAAAAATGGCCAGCACGGCAATAGTGCAAAAGTATAAGTTGAACTTTAAAGGGCTACTATACACAGTGTGTTGCTACATTAAATACCACTGTTATGATGTGAATAATTAGATGAACTTGACATAAAAGTGTCGAAGCAATACAAATCGGATAGCAAATATAACGTCTCGCGTCACACGATTTCATTAATACTGTAATTTAGTTTCATTTCATTGCAGACATACTCTTGAGGCGGAATAGATCCAGTCTAAATAATGAATGAAAAACAGCGCTTGTAGCTAGAGTGAAAGCAGCTTCGGAGTGGAGCAGAATCTACCAATCAGGGCAATGCTTCCATGCCAACGCCGTGAAGTGGCCTTTTGACTGACCAATCAGGGAACGTTTTCCCAATATGAAAACGCTGCTCGCTAATAAAAAGGAATGGAAGGGATTATAGGTTATTTTATCGCATAGAGACACTTTATAATAAAGTAAATCATACACCATATGCTACAAGTATATTGCCCTCTTTATGTTCACAAAAATATATATAAGTGAATGTAATTAAAATATTTGATACATATAATGTCATGAACGATAGAAAACTAAACCCCTAGTAGTCGATGCCTAAAAAGTCGAATGCCGAAGAAAATAACCGAAATGATGACGAAAACTGCGATTAAGTGATCAGTCTTCGTCTTACTCGTTTTAAAATATCGCTTTTCTTTTAGCAAATGCGTGCACTTATACACGACCTGCAAAAGGTCTCCATTTCAATAGAATAGCAGTTAAAAGATATCTTCCTCCATCGGGCTATAATTTTACAATATATATAGATTTGTTTTCTAGGTTAGAGTAACTTACAAGATATAATATAATCAACAGTTGCTCGGAAATCGACGATGATGGCGCAGCTGGAGGGGCCTTGGCAGCAGATAACCGAGCCTGAGAAAAAGTGAAAAGTACAGTGAATAATGACAAACATGCTATCGCTTATCTCTTCATGGTGTCATAGGTGACTAATTCTTTTATTAAGAGATAACAGAAAAGATGGGCGATAGCTGTGAGATCCATCAGCATGTGAGTAACCTGTAAATAATTTAACCTAACCCAAGTCTTACCCAAGAGCCTAATTTTGACACACCCGAAATTGAAAAAAATAGGTGGTTAGGAAAACCAGACCTACCCTCACCTAACCTACCCGAAGTTATGCAGGGTTCTTTTCCAACTTACCCGAAATTAGTTCGGGTTTTCCGACAGTACAGCCTAAAAGGTGGGGTCATTGGGTACGTGTCATTTTTTGGTTAGCATGGCCGTTACCTCTGCCTAACTGAAGCTCAGCTCTTGTACGTTTTTCACTTGTGTACTTTCTGCGTATCAATTAAAATCAATGTAAGACATTAATCAGTATAACTTGTTTTAATAGGCAGAATACTGCATGTAGCGATGTTTTGGCTATCAGCTTAAGCACAATTAGATCAGTAAATATGCTTACACTAATTAAAAGCATGATGCTGGTCTAAAACATAACTTTTTTCTACTATTGGAAATAAGGAATTGTTGGTTTTTCACCATCTGACTTTGATTTAAATCAGCAACTAGAACTTAGTCTAGCTACTAGTATTTCTTAGATACTAGTCTTTTCGACTCGTCCCCTGCAGCATTGAGTAATGCGTTGCTAAAGTATACCCAGGCGTTTTACAGGAACAACAGTCATTAGAAACAAAGACGAAGAAGAATAATAAAAAAAAAGAATGGTTCTAGACCATGTAACTTGACGAACAAAAGTAATCTGCAGATTTGGAATCACAAAGTGGAGTTCATAAAAATATGACTGAAAGAGTCCCACAATCACAATACCGGCAGGCCTAGGGAGTACTAGTTAGTGATTATTACTTCCTGAGCTGGCGTGTGCAGGGCATACGCAGCGGGGCAAGGACACTAGCATTGGGTGCAGACAGGGGCTGGAGCTAAAAGGCGGAAGGGCTTGCTAATACACACATTAATTTATGTTGGTTACATGGGCCCAATATTGGAGAGATTTAAGAGGGCTTGGCTTATTAGTGGAAAGGGAGGTGGGGGCACAAGGCCCCCAGGTACCGCCACTGGATGCATACTTCAGTGTTTTTATCGTGATTGGAAAAGTCATAGAAGCAAGCTGTGCATCTATTTTTTCCTGATTAACGACGCACGCCATCACTAACTTATTAGCAAAAAAAAGTATATAAGAATAAAAACTTACCTCCTTAACTAAGCCAGAGCTATCTTGGAGATAATGGCTGGTGGGGCTCCGATGGAGGTGAGGAAGGATGGTGTCACCGACGACGTCGTGTGAATGATCTTCATCTGCGATTGAGGTGGCAGCTCATAGTGCAGGCCACAATCAGTTATCTGAAAGTATGCGCTTCGTTATGTACTGCTTCTCAAAAATTTTTCATGTGATGCAAATAACGATATTTTGTACCACCCGCAGAGTTTGAACAGAAGGAGGTAGCAACGGTTACAAAGATCAGACGCTAATATTCTGCCCAAGGCTGAAACCTGGCTGGCTCGTTAATCGGTGGGTAAGGATGGCCGAGCGCCTGTGATTGGTGGGAAAAGGTGGCTGAGAGCCTGTGATTGGTGGGAAAGAAAGGCTGACAGCCTGTGATTGATGGGAAAAGATTGCTGAGAGTCCGTAATTGGTAGAAAGGGAGAAGCCATCGAAAGACCAAATGCTTCACTGGTCAGTACGGCGAAATGAGGCTGTATACCCTCCTTCTATTAAAGTATACCTTGATACCACCGCTCAAAGTTATTCTCGTTACGTAACATATGTAGTTAATGAAAACGCGCTCTTCAGTAGTCGCGTTGCATAAGCACGCCAAGGTAGACACAAAATAATTTTGTGTTTGGAATAAATAGCATTGGCATCAAGCCATGACATAGGCAGCCGTTGGCAACTAGGCGACCCAAACGAGCGTTCGCTATCATTTCCAGGTAGTCCACCACTTATGTAAATGTAATATGTTAACTAATAATATTATTTGCATGTCAGCTTGGATATCCATCGTCTAGTGGTATTTCTTGTATAACCTATAACATGCACGAGAGCGATCGTTCACAGTGATTCAGTCATTAAGTTGCCCCTAGTTTTGCCCATTGCTACCCCATATCGTGAATACGGTAGCATCCTAGTTAAGGTTTGAATTTCCTTTATATGATCCCCATAGAGCCAGACAGGAATAAAGTAAACATACCTAAAAATAAATACACTTTGCAAATTTTTTTTTTTTTCATGGTGCTGAGTCCCAGCTTTGTAATTAAATCATTATAGGCAAAATACCGTACATTATGCTATATACAAAATTGAATTATAGCATTCAGTCATAAGTTTATATGCATGTAGAGTTTCTGGCAATGCGCTCACTTCGTTCGCCGGTGGTAAAAATCCGGAGGTTGAGTAGCTGGCTTGATGAGAACCAGAAAACTGTCGTTTGAGCCCGCCTTTCTGGGGCCCCTGGCTTGGACTAACCTGGGAAGGAAGCGTGCGGGGGATGGAGCGAACAGGTTCGGGGGATATGGTGAGGGTGGTGTAGTAGCGTTTTTCTGCCAGCCACGGCACCCAGTTAACCATAGTGGTGACAGACCTGCACACGTTGCATAAATAATTGTAAAGTATTATTCATTACATGAAAGTTACGCGTCATTACTAGCCTGAAAATTAATGTTCCTACGACAATTTTCATTGCTAATTTAAAGTTAATTCTCGTACGCAAAATTTCATTGTTTACCTGAGAATTAATACGTATGCGAAAATGTTTAGTCATTGCTTATTGGAAATTGATCATCATCATCTGAAACTAAATTCGTACATACAATCAAATTAGTAATATTCAACTTGCACCCCGAAATGTTTGGTTTACTAGAAATTTAGGTAAACACAAGGATTGTTACTGCGTACAAGCAAACTGGAGGGGTAATTTTGCAGGAGCGCCAAGGCAGTTAAATTCAACGAAGACACTGGGTTCCTTGAAATGGTATCTTTAGCCATGTAAGTAGTCCTCCAAGTGCTCTTAACTTACATGAAACTTCATGTGACTTCTATGGAATAGTAGTAAGTTTCTGGGTGTAGTCGATAAATTCGGAAACTGTTTTAAATCATAAAATTATCTATAGCATCCCACTTTCCTACCCTTTTCGTTTGGCCGGTTCTGGCTGTGAGGCGAGGCTGGCTTGAGTCTCATTCTGCTTCTTAGCTTCATCACTGTTAGTGTCCCTAGAGGATTTTCTTCCGTTGATTAACTCCTGCATATCCTTGGAAAACTTCCTTACGTCCTGCACAATGTTGTCTGTGTTCTGTGATGATCGGCGACCATCAGTCGAAGTATCCCGACTATCCCTAGAAGATCGTCGACTGTCAGTTGAAGTATCCCTTCCGTCTCGTGATGATCGGCGACCGTCAGTCGAAGTATCCCGGCCATTCCGTGATGATCGGCGACCGTCCATCGAAGCGTCCCGTCCTTCCCGTGAGCATCGGCGACCGTCCCTTGAGGTATCTCGACCTTCCCGTGAGCATCGGCGACCGTCCCGTGAGGTATCTCGACCTTCCCTCGAAGACCTCCGAGGAGTCGAGTCAAAGGATCCTCTGCCGTGCTTGGACTTGCAGTCATCAGGGGTAACAGCTCCCCTGCTGCGCCTCGTTGCGCGCTCTCTCTCTAGAGGCACTGAAAATAAGAAAATGTCATTAAAATTTACCTTTTACAACAAACACACAAGAAACATATTACCTGAGAGGGAAAACAGTCAGAAGTTGTCTCGATCTCAAACCAAACGTAGTTACCTCGCGCCTAAGCATATGGTACCAAACCATCTACTGACAACTGGTTGATCGGGTTGTCTCCTTCCCCCTTGACAACCTCCTAGCTATCCATAGATGTTAGCCAACAGCGTTGGTACGATTTTATCGCTCTATCGAATGAAATTGCTAAAAATCCCATAAAAAAAACTACAGGAAGTTGAATGAGATTCAGTGCAAAATTTCAAGCCGTTCATGTTAGTTTTTGTTCAGTAGTTTTTATATTTGCTTGGTTATTCAGTTTTTACAACTTTGGCCGACTCAATTTGACATTATTCGAGTAATTTGAAACTCAAACAGTGATTGTGGTATGTAGATAGACTTGTGTTCGTCAGGAATTGAGTAGTGGCAAGCGTGGTAGATGTGGCGCAAAGAAAAGCATGCAAAAAAAGCTAATAAGGCCAGTGCTATCTTGGGGATACACTGCAATTAACGTACAAAACAAGAGAGAAAAATGGGGAACATGAGGAGGAAGTTACCAATCTTATCTTGCATACTTTAAGAAAAATATATTACACTGGATTGGATTGGCCGATATTGCAAAATAATATCTCTTATTCTACATTTTGCTCGTTTCATTTAGATAATAATTGAGTTTTCTTCCTTTTTCGCACCCCAGGCGTGATCCTCAAGTTTAATAAATAAAGCAGTCATCCATATCAAAATTTTCTACAACAAAGAATATAGAAAGTGTTTTGAGGTTAACTATGGCAGTCTAAGGCCCGAAGTGTCTCCAGTTCGAACATACATATTGGGTAATGTCTCAATTACCGAATGCCCATCTATTACCGAATATAGGTAGGAATCTTATTGCATTCGGTAATAGAAAGGCATTCGGTAATTGAGACATTACCCTTGCAGTTGTATATTATTCGCCCGCCTTTGCGCTACGTTCTGCAGAGTGAGCAAGAAGTACCCAGCACTGCGATTGCACGAGCTGGAAGTGGGCGCTTTAGGATAGAATTGTTTCGTGTGCCACTTTAGCATGCAGACTGATGATGCAGTCTACCATGTATGATCTGCTTTCGTATGCTGTCTACGTAAAATGTTAGAAGGGTCCAAACAAAATGAAATACCTGAAAACAATAGATAATATTATTTCTAAGTGATGTTAGCGGCTTGGTAGACTCATGAAACTAGGTAGACTCTATGCTAAAGCATCACTCTTCTTTGGTTAATGGCATGTATTGCGACAGTAAAATTTAACTAACATTTATAAACACCAGCTCAGTCCTATCATTGGGTAAACTCTGTCCAATACTTCCTCAAGACTTTTCTTCCAATCACTAGCCCATAACCTTTGTACATACGAGCACCAACTCTGTCCATTACCCATCTGGGAGACCCAAGGAAGGTGCAATCGTGAGTGCCTCCAAAAGTTCGTGAGAAAAGGAAGTAAGAGACGGCCGTGAACTGCCCCAATCCGCTCGAAACTCCGACCTTCATTACATCGTCAATAATCGAGCATGGCTTTGAGGAGACACTAGGTGCCGTCCATTGGTAGGATGAGGAATAGTTTCAACTTATGAATACTTATCCGGCATATCAGAGAGGAGTGTTGAGTGTTATTTGGCAAAATTAAACACAGTAGGACTTATTTGTTATACATTTTAGACAAGTGCCTAGTTTCAACGATTAGAATCGGGCTTCTAGCAATCTCTTTAAATTAATTACAATTGAGACTTTCGAAAACCCAATCTTGTTCCGTAAATTGTAGTTTTTGGTTAGTTCGAACGCATGCAACATGATTCAAAACGTTCCTGTTCCAAGTTCCGGTCAAGTTATTGTATGCGGGCTCGAGTTCGTCACACCGCCTCTTTGGTTTCGTCACTTTGGATCGTGTTGCAGGTTTCAGCAGCAACCCGACAACGCTTTGGACGTCGGGGAAACTCCACGGTACGGGGCTGAATGGAGTTTTTAGTCGTCTCATGGGAAGTCGATTTGAGGTTAATGCCTGAAATTCGATTCAATGTGGCGACTCAAGCGCTCCGGCTTGACGTTCCTGTTAAGTCAAGCTTTGTGGGCATAGCTCAATTCGGTTTCACGAGGGCAATCCGTGGCATTATATATCCTTGCATTGGTTCCAGTACTGGCTACTTGCTTCTAGCCTTCTCTCTGGTCACGGACTGCAGCATCACCTCTGCAGTAGATGGGGGGCGTACATATCCAACGGGACCTGAACCTTGTTTGAAGAACTTCCAAGGTAACGTAAAGTACCGTTTTATTTTAGAGAATGCAGATTGGTAAATTTTGTGAGGAAACCCGCTACCAGAAAGGGATGGCAAACAGCAGATGAACAACAAGTAATACCGTACAGTACAGTTTATTCATTTCCATTTTGTACAGTGATTAGTGATGTTATTTATAGTAATATCGAAACGAAAAATTATTAAAATAAAAGCAGTAGGTAAGAGTGACGAGTCTTTTGGACAACCTTCCATTAATACCATTGTCAAAAATCTTTAGTTGGCAAAAAAAACGGGTTGTTTCTTTCTTTAAGCACTTCGACTACTTCTGCGCTAGCCAAGCCAAAATTCTTAACATATATTGTATGCTTTTTTTGTCACTGCGAAGAAGATACGTCATTATGACCTATAAAAACTGGATTTCTCAAGCAAACGCACAGTACACTGCATAACCAATGTACACGACTAGGGTTGAAGAGGCACTAAACTCTTGAACAGACACTGCCTACGAGGTGTGAACATTCAAGAAGAGCCCTACACTGTCGCAAATTCAGTAGTGTTTCCATTTCACTCCAGCGGGCTCCAAACATGTTCCACGGTTAGTAAAGCCATCTGTAAAAAAATGGCACCTTCGAGGTATAATTTACGCATCCTACGCAAATCAATAAACATCATCGATCCTCTACGGTATTCATATTAGCGAGACCTCCCTACACGGACTGAAGTCTGTACACATTTAGATAAAAAAGGTATACGTGCTCTACCTTAGCCATATCGGCCCCAATCATCTTCCCTTATATGGACAAGGCTCTACACAATCGTAGCAGACAGGTGTACCTATGGTCAGTGTCTTACATTATATCTGACCTTTACTTGCTGTAAGTTAGGGGCAGTTTGAAAGGGAGAGAGAGATGGAGATGGGCTTTCGCTGTTCTACGAAGGTCACGTGCAGGGATGACTGAAGCCATTGTTAACGGAGTTCATTGAATGTATAGGAAAGAGTTCGGTTATGGATCTCTGACAGAGTGACTGAACTAATAGCAGAATGTCGGATCCTGTTGACTCCAGATCCGAGGAGATCTCACTGCCGTGAAATAGAGCGGAAGGTTTAGCCATGAATGGTCACTGGTGTAGCACCGATAACCCTACAGATGTGAATACGACACGCCTCTCTATGTATCAGTGCAACATTAAGTCTATTACGTGATTACCTCCGCCAAGGAGGTTATGTTTTCGTGGAGTGTGTCTGTCTCTCTGTCACCAAGATAACTCAAAAAGGTATAGACGGATTTTGACGATATTTACCTTGATTGTTGGGTATGTTAGGAGGATTAGATGATTAACTTTTAGTGAAGATCCGTCCATCCGTTGGTTTGTTTGTTTGTTTGTCTGCCTCATTTTTCTCAATGCCTTATCTCAAAAAGTTATGGATGGATTTTTATGAAATTTACATGAGTTGTTAGGTATATCACAAAGAGTAAATGACCAAATTTTTGTGATGATTTGTTCGTTCGTTCGTATATTTGTTGCTGTGTTTGATTTTATGCTTATAGCGCAATAACTCAAAAAGTTTTGAGTGAACCTTTATGAAACTTCCAGGAATTGTTAGTAATGTTAAAAGACATAGATGATTGGATTTGGTGCAGATCGGTTGATTTGTTTCTATGTTTGAGTTGTGTTTGTCATAATATTTGTTACGTAATAACGTAAAAATTTTGGGGATCTTTATGAAATTTGCAGGAGTTGTTAGTAATGTTAAAAGATACAAATGACTAAATGTTGGTGCAGATCGGTTGGTTCGTTTGTATCTTTGACTTAAGTTTGTCATAATGTTTGTTAGCAGCATAACTCAAGCAGTTATGAAAGGATCTTCAAATAACTTGCAGAAATTGCTGATACTGTTAAAATGCCTAAATGATTAGATTTTGGAGTAGCTAGACACAAAACAAATCATGATTTCAGAGCCAATTTGAATTTTTCGTCGCTGTTGCCTTACTTGGCGGAGGTATGCGCTCTCAGAGTGCTCTAGTTTGCTATGAAATGTTTAAATTTACCTTTTAGTAAAAGAATAAAGCGTAGAATAAGGTTGCTAAACTTCCTTTTGAAAAATAAGTGAATTATGTTACTGCGGAATCTGAGTTAATGTGCGTACCTATATACATAACGTCGGGACCAGACTATACAATCGCAAGCTCAACTTATAACCCGACTTTCAGCTGGACCGTCGCGGTGTATGCGCGGTAAAAGTTGGTATCCAAGATACCACTGAAGAGTACATGAGTTAAACGTGCGAGAGTACCCCACTGTTGTTGCCAAGCGTACTCTGCGGATGACTAACATCATCGAGGCGCTCTCGGTAGAAGTTCATGCTGGCAAGAGACAGGCGTATCGATCCATATGAACAACGCAAGGTTAAGTGCAGCAAAAACTCCCCGCGTTGGTCCAATTGCGCGTTGTTAGGTCATCCAATTAAATAGGAATCGGATGCTCTTGTCGCATCCACGCTAATGAAGAGAATTAATACATGAATGTACTTCCTGATGGTAGTGATATCAGCAGGAATATTTGTTACCTTAAACTAATTCAAAAGCAGATATGTTGGCATACCAGTCGTAGCCTATTCTTTTAATTCTATTCAGCATAATTATCTGTTACCTTCGGCTAGTTCAAATACGGCTATGGAGACATGCCAAGCGTTGTTCTTCGACCTATATGACAAATCCATTAAATTTATTCATGCCTACAATATCAATAGTCTGCATTTATATCTTAATTTAAATATAAAACTAAATAAATAACTCAATCATTTCAGTCGGTTGTTTCTCTGCACATTATATCGATGATAATCCTTCTATTCTGTGTATAATTCTATATCGTAAAATTTTTTAATTCTTCTCATAAGCATTTTGTATATATGAAATATACTTCTGGGCAATTCTCTCTAATCCACAATCTAACGTGGTTGACAAGGATATTGCTTTTTAATTTCAGCTAAACAATAATAAACAAACTTTTAATGCAACCTTCATTAATATTTAATTTTTCTCTCGTCTGTATCTCATCTCTATTATAATTTCACATTTATACCGCCACCTTGTTATTACCAAACTAAAGCACTCTGAGAACGCATACCTCCGCCAAGCAAGGCAACGGTAACGAAAAATTCAAATTGGTTCTGAGACCATTATATTTTTTGTATCAAAATAAAAATTTAATCGTTTTTGCCTTGTAATAGCATAAATAGCTTCAGTAATTTTCTTGGAAATCAATTCATAATTTGTTGAGTTATGCTGCTAACAAACATTCTGACAAACATTAGTCAAACTCACAAACAAATCAACCGATCATCACCAAAATTTAATCATCTATCTATGTCTTTTAGCATTACTACCAACTCCTTTAAATTTCCTAATGATCCATTCATTAGTTCTTGAGTTACTACGCCAACAAGCATAAAATCAAAAATTGCGACACACGAACTAACGAACCAACAGATCATCACAAAAATTTGGCCATTTACTCTTCGTGATACCTAAATACTTATGAGAAATTTAATCAAAATTCGTGCAAAAATTTTTGAGTTATGGTATTAAGAAAAATGAGGCAGACAAACAAACAAACAAACAAACAAACAAACAAACAAACGGATGAACGGATCTTCACCAAAAGTTAATTATCTGTTCCTCCTAATGTACTTAACAATTCCTGTAAACTTCGTTAAAATCCGTTCATAACATTTTGAGTTATTTTGGTGATAGACAGACAAATAAACCCGACGTAAACATAACCTCCTTGTGTGAGGTAATAAAATCAGACACAAATCTTTAGTACGTAACCCATTATAACCTAGCGTTTTATATATGCAATATAATTTTTGTTCCTGGTCCTACGCGAAATTAAAGTTTATTCTCGGCGTAAATGGGTTAACTTAAAACCAACAGTATCAATTACCGGTACACTATTTATAAAATGTTGGTTACGTCACAGAAACTTCCATGTATTCGTATTTTTCCTAATTTTAAGTCGGAACTATCATTCGCTGCTTCATTTATGTATCTCTAAATATCTTCAAATGGTTATCCGCATTCTTCGTATTTAAATTCATAAATGTAAATGGCATAGCTTCAGCGCTCTTTTATTTACTTTTATTTTTTACCGTTCAGCATACTTCCTCTACGTAGGAATATTGTACCGTAGTTATTCTTGAAAGTTTTTGCCACCTTAGCTAATTAGGATTCAAATACGGATACGAACATTCCTATAGTTCCTCTTTAATTAGTACTATTCTCCGCAGCTTCCTCTATATGCTGAACTAATTAGAACTTTTTGTTACCATTAGATGTGAATAGCATATTTATACACACACCTGGACATTTATTTAAAGAATATATATCTTTCTCTTGTTGTCTCTTACATATTTTCCTATATATTTTCAATGTAAACCTCAATTTTGAAGCCCGCTTTTCGCTTATGTTATCGAACAATTTTTGTTTATATTGTTATATATCATAGTGCGATACCACATTCACCCAAGGATGATGAATCCTTGATCAAATCATATTCCTCGCACACGCGATGCAACAGCGCAGGCATAAGGGTAATCAAAACAAGCAAAGGGCAAGCAAAAAAACTACCGGTGAGTTCCAATGACTTTCGATTAATTGCCGAAACTCAATCTGAAGTGGCAAACAAAACGCCTAGGAATGAATTTCGGACGAATTCAGTTTTTTGCGGACGAGCTTAAGTGTCGAACGAGTTAAAATTAAGTTCCTAGATAAGATTATCTCATTCAAAGTGAACGAAATGACCACGCCACTAATTCAAATTATGCCTCCGAGGGAGCTAGTTGTTCGGTGTAACATAAGAGGTCCCCTCGATCGGAATCACCCTGTACGAAACGTCGTAGCCGTCATTGCGGTATTACTATCATCATAATTGAAATGATTATGACCAGATGTGACAGCTTAGATTCTACCCAGTGTAAAAAGTGAATGCTTCTATTACTTATTGAAACACCCGTCTTTCAAAAAATCCCAAAGTTTTAAGTCCATTTTGTAAACATTCTGAAAAGTATTGCTTGGTATATAGCGTACTTTACGTAACAAACACATGGTAATTTCCCTCTATTCTTTGGCCTGCGGCCAATATTGCAACAAGAAAATAAATTTACGTTTCTTAGTTAGACGGAGACAACAGCACAACATCCCATGTACGGTAACAAAGGCCCTACTAATCAGCACCACATAAGGCCAACTCATTAATATTGCGGTAGAACAGACACGGCGGCCTACCCTTGATCTGCAGTGACCCTCGGAGTGGTCTCTGATTTCTAAGCCCTCGGCTGCGTCTGTGGCGTCCAGGTGCAGTCATCATAGTAAAGCAGAGGTTCCCAAACTGGG
The DNA here is from genome assembly GCA_001587735.2 of Parhyale hawaiensis. Classification (NCBI taxonomy): domain Eukaryota; kingdom Metazoa; phylum Arthropoda; class Malacostraca; order Amphipoda; family Hyalidae; genus Parhyale; species Parhyale hawaiensis. Next base: position 12,330,003 of record LQNS02278070.1, read on the forward strand.
GTGCATGGTACCCTTAGGGGTGCGAGAGGACCTTTTCAGGGGTGCCAACTACGGTTTTGTTTCTCAGTCATTCACCAATTAACTTAAATTTGTGGCCCACAAGTTAGTATAAATGTCATTCGTCATCATCATATGGGTGCTCCATTTTGTAAGGGGTGTGTGCATGTAGGAAGTTCTCCAGAGGTGCCAGGCGCAGCAAAGTTTGGGAACCACTGTAGTGAAGCCTCGGCTGCATGCATAGGAGACTAGAACACTCTGAAAGCGCTTGCCTCCGCCAAGGAAAGCAACGTTAGCGAAAAGTTTATGTTGGTTGTCAAACTATGATTTCCTTTTTATCATCGCTAAAATAACGTCATTTGCGGTTTTTAACAGCAATAACAGCTAGTATAATTTACTTGTATCATAACTTTTCGAGTTAGGATGCTGGCAAACATTCTGACAAACATAAGTTTAAAAAAGGAACAGACCAAGCGATTATCACCAAAATTTGACGATTCGTGTCTTTACACATTTCTAACAACTCCTGTAATTTGGTAAAAATCCGTCCATAAGTTTTTGAATTATTATGCTAGCAAACGTAAAATCAAACTCAGAAGCAAGCAAACAAACGGATACACAGATCATCTAAAAAATTTGACCATTTTCTCTTCGCAATATTACTAACAATTCATGTAAATTTCATAAATATCCGTCCATAATTTTTGGGTTATAACACTAACAAAAAAAAATAAATAAATAAAAGACAAACAAACAAACGGTTGAATGGATCTTCACCAAACTTTAATCATCTGTTACTTTTAACATGACTAACATTCCTTGTACATTCGTAAAGATGCGTCCATAATTTTTTGAGTTATCTTAGTTACAGACAAACAAACCAACAGACAGGCAAATTCGACAAAAAAATAACCTCCTTCGCGGAGGTAATAATATATTTGGGGCTCGTGGGCATTCGAACCGGAGATTCAAGTACCGGATGGCGTGATATTATCTTGCTTGTAGACGGCTAAGATACAGCAGAATTGGACGAGAAGCACGACTATCAGTTGGGATTTTGTTACCAACGACGTTCGCTTTATTGTACCCCCGCGTATCATGTGGGAGGCGCAAAACTGGTGGAACGGTATATTGAAAAAATCTAATAACTTGTAGGGGATCGCTTTTGTGTATCAGTGAGGTAATTTGGATATCTCCAGTTTAAGTCATGGATTGATCCAAGATATGTATTTCAATTAAGCCTAAAGGTGGACGGATGAACTCCCAGGCTGGATAAATCTGGGAGGTGATGGGATCAACAACTGCAGGGTTTGTCAGGTTGTTATAATAAACAGGGTAGACCCTTATTATTAATATTATTATTAGCTGTAGCTTAATAAATGACGTTGCAAGAGTGAGACGGGCAAAGCAGGTAGTGCGTGTGCTCGCTCTAGTTCTTAAAGTGGTAGATATCTGTTCGGTGCAATAGTATCGGCGTGGTGAGTTGGGGTCTCCGGTTCAAGTCTTGACTCGATAAAACCTCGTTCTTTGCCCGATACGTACTCTAGCTAAGCCAATTCCCACGGTTATCCTATGGACTTCCAGGCCCTTGCTTAGTTTGCGTTCCCTTCCTCCAAAGTTTCACCTTACAAATATCCCATGGGGCATGGGGCTGCTGCTCGGGAGCCAGGATATCCAGTGGAGCCGTAGCCCCAAACAACCCATGACCAAATTAGGTTCAGGGAAGCTGCGTGGGGGTTTAAGTACGCCGTAGGTCTAATGGGGCACACGTCACCCCGTGGCACGGAAGTACCTCACAGTACACACCTGCGTTCTTATCTCCCTTGGTGACAAGAGGATTGCTTCCCTTGGGTGACACTTGCTTCCTTATAATGTATAGGAACTTCATGCAGAGAACAGTCCATACACAGCTTTTG
>LQNS02278070.1:12331924-12351522 GCA_001587735.2 Parhyale hawaiensis
CACGTCACCCCGTCGCACGGAAGTACCTCACAGTACACACCTGCGTTCTTATCTCCCTTGGTGACAAGAGGATTGCTTCCCTTGGGTGACACTTGCTTCCTTATAATGTATAGGAACTTCATGCAGAGAACAGTCAATACACAGCTTTTGACCTTAAACTTCAAGTAACCGAATGCAGTTTTAGATAGGAGTATTACGAGTATATGTATAATTTCCAGGTCACTTCGTTCGCTCCACCTAATTTTCAAAAGGTGTAGATGAAATTGATAGGTATGCACCTGTATTTAGGCATGGTTACTTTTGGGTGCTAACATTGTATACATTTTTTTCAGCCACTATTTCCCAAGATCAGTAAAGTACGCAATCTTTTGTACTGGATGGCGTGAAAATCAACGTCAGCTAATTAGGAAAAACTCGTCCTAAGAACAACGAAGTAGCAATCATAGCAAAGAGTGAGTGACCTCATGCAGTGACAATGCAACGTCGACCTTATTATTCAAGGATCAATCGGTACGAGTAATCAGAACAAAGAGCGAGCGACCTAAATAAAAACGCCACATAGACCTCATCCATAGAACAACGAAGTACGCAATCATCGCAGAACGCGAGACGTAAACAACTCAGTAATTCAAAGACCTCGTCCTAAGATCACCAAATACACAATCACAAAATCAGGTGGCTAACATCAACGTTACCTGGACCACCTGGTGCCAAGTTAAACAAAGCAAGCATACAAGAGGAGCGTGCGTGCGGCAGCAAGCACGCCGGCGGCCCAGGTGCACAGCCAATGAGACAAGGGCAGGGGGAGGAGGATGAAGGTGCTATGAATGAACTATGGACGACGGAAGCGAATTTTTGTGCTGGCCGTGCGGCCAACGTGATGCCCGAATATGGACCCTGAGGTGAGGGAGCTGCGGAGGTCGCCGAAGGGGAGGTAGTTAGTGAAGCCCCAGGTACTGCACACGTTACACGAAATCTCTTTGATGTAACCAACTGATGCAAATAAACGCATTTGGTTACGAGAAGCAAAGAACATTGGGGGCTGATAATAAAGTATGAGATCCAGATTTATTGCATATAATTTTCGAACGTGGCAATACCTAACCGTAGTTATGATACGAGAATTCTGAGCTAGCCTCGAATGGCCCCTGATAAAGTTAGGTGAAAGCCAAGAGTGGTTCAGCTAATCAGTACTATATAATAATTCACGTCGTGTTTTTATTTATTTATTTATTCATTTATTTATTTATAACTATATTTATATCTTTCCTGTCACGCTCTATGGGAATAAGATAGAAGGAAATTCAGATTTCAAAAGGCGAAGAAAAAGTTGGGTACCTTGCAATCGTTTTCATAGGCGAAAAAAAAGTTGGGTACCTTGCACTCTTTTTCTTCAGTATTAGATATAGGAAAATGAGGAAGCCCAAAAGTCGGCAATCCCCTTGAATGTAGTTAGTTAGGCTGGTGTTACCACTTCTGTTCCTTCCTTTGCATGGCTTTTAGATAGATTCTTACTTAGGCTGTTGTTTCTTGGTTTTGTTCTTCTTATTTACGTCTCTTAGTGGGTCATAGTGAATGCTTTCGTCCCTTACTTTATCCAGACAATTCCATATATGTTTTCTTTCTCTATTTTACAGCACTGATGATGGATATATTATATGTTCCGAAACGCTTGCGGTATAGGCTACATAGTAAACATGTTTTTATATTTAGTTTCATATTTATCGATAACTTAAATGTTGATGTTGACCTTCATGCTCAATAGACCTTGAAAATTCCGTGCACAAGGTATATTGAGCTTAAGTCGTTAAGTCGTCCGGCAGGTGGCTATATTGGTTTCAAGTGACTGGCCGGGCAATGCGAAGCCTCTGCCGACGCACAAACCCAATGTTGACCATAGCTTGGTCAATAATAAAATTTTAATTAAAGCCTATTCCTGTTCATTTTTGCTAAGCACATTTTAGTTATTTTCAATCACGCGGTTATATGTTAGTAAATGACCAAGATGCGCAATTTTCATGTGAATTATGGTATTTTAAGTTCCAGTATGTGATTATTAACTTTACTTTATTTTTTTCGTAAATGACTGGAATCGGAATTTTGCTAATGATTATTTTTAATTTGAGTTTTTTATTATTTCATGTGTAGTAAATGACTAAGCTCGGTGATTTTGTAAATGACAACATTTTAGGTTATTGTACTTTTTATTTTATTCCCCTTTTATTAATTATCCTTACATTTTTTGGAAAGTTTTGCATATTAAGTTCGGCGTGGTTGGGTGTAATTTATGTATTACCACCCCATTTATATTACATCACGGCGAAATAACCTAACGGCGAAAAGGCCGGCGGTGAATTGACAGACGGCGAATTGACCCATGGCGAAAAGACCTGGAACCCCTCAAGGAATAATTTTTTTTCTTTAGTTTTACTCTGAGCTTCATGAAGCGCAAACTAATTAGAACCCTAGCGAAGGAAAAGGGAAAGATGTTATTGAGAGCAGAACTGTGCATGAAGACGAAAGGATGAAAAGTGAATTTTCGTTGAAGTATTTATTACTTGTTGACATATGATGAAGGTAGAGGCCACCAGTAAATGAACAAATAAGTAATATTTTATTCCCAGCTTTACCAAACAAATAACATCTATACATAATTATATTTGCAGTGATCCTTTCTGTCGTTGAAGTTGGACAACGTACCCTGATATGTAGTCTATCAGCAGGCAAAAGGGTGCATCCTAATTACACACGCAATAATGCTTTCGCCATCCCAGTATGAGGAAGCTAAGACTATCAGACCTGCATTTACTGTAAGCTATTCATGCGCAGAGAACTACTATAGATCTCTTAACAAAGGAGGGCTGAGTAAAATCGCAATTCATGCTACGGAAAGAGAAAGAAAGTTGGAAAATTGTAGAGTGCTTCCTGTCGAGGCAGCTGCGAGTGCTGCTGCGCTCGCTGGAACGACCAGCGCGCCAGATGGCCACTGACCTTGATACAGCTGGTGCTTGCTCTTTGGTGGTCGTGCCAGCTGAGCTCTACACGCTCGTGGTGCCACCCTATAGTGCCAAATGTAGCGCCCCTGCCCTAGTGCCACATTTCTGTAAGACATGGCACCGCCTTCGCCACTGGCCCATTTCGACTAGATATGGCGCCCCCACTTACCCTAATACCCCACTTCTGCTAGATATGGCACCTCCTACCTACCCTAGTGCCACACTTCTGCTAGATATGTCACCCCCTACCTATCCTAATGCCACACTTCTGCTAGATATGACACCCCCTATCTACCCTAGTGCCACACTTCTGCTAGATATGGCACCCCCTATCTACCCTAGTGCCACACTTCTGCTAGATATGGCACCTTCATACGCTGGTACCAGAATCCTCATCGGTGTTCAATACGTTTTGGCCTGATTGCTAATTGTGCCATATGCAATTTGAAATTGAAAATACATACATCAATACACATTATCTATACGTTATCTTACTGTTTTTCTTTTTTACGCTGAAAAAATATCTTGTCTTGGGACCAGCACACTTTCCTGGGCATTGTAAGAAGACAATTGCATTAGACGACAATTGCGTTACAACACGTGTGCCATTGCAGTCATTCGCTGTCAGTGCACGCTTTCCCGTGCTGGTTTTGGGAGAACGCATTTTTCAGTGATACAGGAATGTTGTCATAAAGGTAAAGTCAACCTTGACTGCACCCTCCACTGGGAACAAACACGCATCGGTACGTGCGGCAGACATAGACCAACTGGCCCAAGAGCAGTAAGTGCAGCTAGTAGGGTCGAGAAACTAGGGATTTTGCTAGTTGACAAAAGGTGTTCGAGAAATAAGCTTTGCTTTTTTAATGTATGCAATTAAAGAGGCGGAGGTAAGCTCGTGTTGAAATGGTGAAATAAATGGCTGTAAAGCCTTCATTCCATCACCGGCGAGATGGAGGATATCTGATAAACTCCAGGATTTGATTATTAGTTTGTTATCAGTTCTCCAAAAGAACTCAATTACTACAGGGAATACTAATGAATATTAACATGTAGCTACCGAAAATTTTAGTCTTCAGTCTTTGTCGACTACTTGGCACAGCCAGGCATTCACGCGTATCCCTGCCTGGAATCTGCGTCGGCAGCATGGATTCTTTGGCACATTCCAGGCGAGTGTTGGTCACATCTGTGGTGAGGCTGGGCGTGAACGGTATTCGTCGGTAGATGATTTTAATGGAGCTGTAGACAATACAAATGGACAACAAATTCTAACTGTAACACAATAGCTCATCACATAAAAGGTGTTCGAGAGTGTGAGAAGCATTTGTCGGTAGATGGCTACAATGCAAATGGACAACAAATTCTAACTGTTGCACAATAGCTCATCACATAAAAGGTGTGACATAATGCTTTGTCGGTAAATAAATGGTGAACAGAGCTACATGTAGACAATACAAATGGACGACAACTACTAACAGCTACACAATAGTTTGCCACATATACTGCGAAATCTAAATTCCATCTTCATATGTTCACCTGCATGAAACCTTTCATTTTCTTTGTAAAATAACATACACGTGTGCATGACATTATGACTAAATATACATCAACAAAGAAAACTAAGAGCAGGTTTCCAAATCAAAAGTACAAAAGCGCGAGCCGTTTGTAGGAAATACATTTTGTTTGGTATTTAAAAAATATATATTAGGTTTAGAATATTGGCGTCTAATGAGAATATCATATTGGTTGATTGAGTCTAAACTGAGCTATTGAGCAATAAAATATTGTAATGATTTTATAACAAATATCCTTGTTTTGTTGCACTTTTTTGGAGCAATATATGTACTATAGGTATACATAGAGGGTCACATTTAGTCCCAATCTGTAATACTTTCATCATCGTTATACTGACTGCTGGGCCCAAAATAGAGTCTCTTAATGTACCATTATTTACTTTATGCATCTTTATATTTACTGTTGAGGCCCAAAACGTCATACTAAGAAAAACCAGTAAGCAACATATATCTATTAATAGAAACAGCCTATACTGGCAGACAGCGATAAAGTACATGCGCACTGCAAGTACACTGCTGCCGACGCGCCACACTATACAATCGCACGCTCTCTTTATGAGCGGATATTCACCTCGCATATCGTTCAGCTCAAGTACTTCCCACGGGTGTCTTGGCTACCCTCAGTTTCACTGTATAATCGGAACGAGTACGAGCTAAAAAACCGCTCATAAGTAGAGCGTAAGATTGTGTATTGTTGCACCGGCACAACTGAAAAGCCACTTGAAAGCAGGTACGAAAAATGGTGGCTAGAGGTCAGCTATAATGATGTAACTGCTGTCTATGTCTTTCAAAATTAATTTCTACAATCACAATGTTGTTTAAAGTATTTTTATCATAATGGTAACGTCGATGCAGGAGAACAATGTTTGAAAATTGAGGAAACATTTACTTGTTTGAAAATTGTATTTAATGCTTTGGAAAACTCGGTATCATAGCTACATCTTACTGTGATAACCCGCCAAAATTTTTGCAAAATCTTAACGTTTTCAAATTTGACCATCTTCGACCCTCCCACCTGATGAGCTGAGGACTAAATTTCTACTTTGTACTTCACATTGTATTCTAGCAAATTATGGGTCAATCTTACTTGGCAAGTGATAAGGTATATAAAAACGAGTACTAACGAATAAAATCTCATATTGAACGTTTCGACCACAAATTTAAGTCATCTTCAGCAATAACATAATAAACAACTGGCGTTTATTGTATTCTTTAGTGTTTGATATAATGCCATCTTAAGACAGTAGTTTACTTCTAGTGACATTGCTAATAGTTGTTCTACAATCCGTAATAGCCACCATATTGCTACTTTTCTGTCTATTCTTGGTGTCGTATAATAATGTGGCTTAACTTAGCTTTCGCGGAAAAGTTTTTTTCATAGTGCCGAAAATTTATAATACTTAGGTATGTCAGTACACTGTCAATTTTTAGTAGAAACTGCTATATACCGACTCAAATATTTTTTTCAATTTTTTTAACTCCACATGAACTTAATTTTCGCCTCAACTAAAAGCATCATGAAGGCAGTTCGAATTTGCGTTTTAGAGAGATTTTTTACACAAAATGAGAAACCTCTGCTACGGTAAGTTAATATTTACCATTTAAAAGCCCAATTTAATTAAACTTCTGTTTCAATGACGTATTTTTTTATACCTAACTATAAACTGAGTGCAATAGAGAGTCCTGTGGGAGTTTAAGATACAGTTAAGATGCTGTTGCGTGACAACAATGAGCCTGAATGCGACGACCTCGAGACCAGACTCCAGACAGACGAGCTTCGTCCCGAGCACCTGGCTCAGTGCCCGATCAATCCAGTGATAACTTTATAAGCAAAGATGAATTGAATATGCGCATCATTTCCTTGTCTGGCGCGGGAAGAAGTCAATAGAGATATCAAGAAAGTGCCGCACGCATGTAGTCAGTGACACATTGAATGAAGCTATGCAGATAGCGGATCCTATTCACGCATCTAGTTGAGGCGGGAAGTTATTGGATACCTGCCTATAGAAACACAAATTACTTTTATGCGTAAAAAGTGGCTGGGAGTAATTTATCTGCGTATAAATGGAGTGGAATTTCGTTAAAGAGTACGGTACCTCGTCTAACGGGTCATTTAAAATGACAAAAAATGACACAAACGGTTAGCTTACCACGTGAGGAGCAGGCAACCTGAAGTTCTTCGGTAGACTATCCTATATATACTCATTGCGGAATCATTGTTTAGTTGAATAAATGTTTTACCTTGCATGTCAGATTTAGAAAATAATTTCCACCTTACAAGTCGGATTTAGAAGAGAATTTTCATCCGACTAGTCCGAATTACACGAGAATTTTCACCTTACGAGTCAGACTTAGAGAAGAGCAGGCTTTTTAGGCAGATGTATTACCATACTAGTTCATAAAGTTAATATCTCTGTACAATTTCGCTGCCTAATTATAAATTATTCAGCCATCACAGATTATGAAGAAGGAAGAACAAGATTATCCCTTTCCTTACACCCAGGAACTTGTGTCTAAAAATAACAAACTTTGCAACTCGGACCACGTGAGTCACATTCAACAGCTGCATGAAGCTCCCGGAAACGCCAGGTAAGTCGACAAGCTTGCCTGTAGCACAGGCGTGCAATATCCATGTTAAAGCTTAAATGCATGATTTAATCTCGCATTTTCCGTAAGAATAACATGTATTATATTCGGCACCTGTCACCCACGGGCCTTCCCTTCATGCTCTGAAGGGTTGAGCAGCAGAAGCAGAAAAGGTGGATTTTACGCAAGTCTTGGCATTTAAGTGGAAAATATGACAGACGCTCTTGAGGCAAGTGGGAAGTGATGATGCACAAACAGACAGCCACATACGTACGCAAAGCCTCACTTGCGATGTGTCGAGCTGCTACAAGATAAATAGATAAGTCGGAGGAGTAGGGCTGGCTGTTGTACAAATCTTGTCAGCTAAAAATGTTAGAGTTGAGACAACTGGGAAGTGATAATGCATAAGAAGCAAGCGCAGCACGCAAAAATGCTGAGTACTTACCAGTTAAATAGATGCGTTTTCACTAAAATAGTGGCATATTGATGAAAACAAGCCTGAGCAATGCTGACTGAACGCGAATAATTCTTGGTATTTGAATGAATATATCATAGATGCACTTATGCTAACGAGTCAAACAGATGCTTACTAGGAAGAGAAATGGCATAATGAAGAAAATAGCAGCGAGCAATTAATGCTGAGTATGAGCAATTCTTGGTATTATAAATGCGCTTGAAACACCCGAAAAGTAATGATGCAAACATTGAGGATCACTTGCAAAGTGGTGAATAGTGACAAAGTAAATAGCTAAGCACATCCTAATTAACTAAATCTTGACAGTTAAGACAATACAGCAGTGCTGGACTGTACACTATTTTTGACAACAATTTGGGAGATAATCGTGTACGCAGTAGCAAGGTCGGTGCTACGTGGTATAATAGATTAGATAGGCGGCAGTAGACGAACCAAGAGGCCCATTCCCAAAGAGACACCGAAACTTCCGCCCCGGCCCTTTATGAGCTATTGCCATTATGTCAGTAGGATACAGAGAAGTGGAGAAAAGAGAAAAAGAAGAAAAAAAGAAAATGAGGAAGGACATGAATCTCTGCCAAAGAGACAGTCTTGAATTCATGCAAGCACGGTCAATAGCCGCTGATATGCGGAGCTTACAGATACCAAACTCTGTAGTTGGAGCGGAGGTGAAGAAGATGGATTAAGGTGACCTCGGAAGCCCTGACCGTTAAGAATTTGTGACTCCTGGAGGAGGAGTTCTTAGCTGTGGAGGATGTCTCTCCCAATGTATGTCGAGACTATTTTTGAACGCGTTGACTGACTCCGCACCAACAACGTCGGAAGGGAGTCTGTTCCAAACGCTGACTATGAAATACAGAAAGAAATTATAATTAAGGTTGTTCTTCGAGCTTTATGCTTGAGTATTTGATCGTTGTTTTGTGAGCGATCATTACGTTCTCTTTCAAAAAGTTCCGTTGTCGCTGGTTCGTGACCGCTTGCCAGACGGACGAGCTCCGGTTGCGCTTGATTTGCCTGGTCAGCGTCTGCGGCAGTGCCTGGATGCTGCTGCGGGGCTACTGACCCTAACCGGGACTGGAGATTATCTGGGGTCGCATGTCGTCGAATAAGAGCATTCCACCGTTGACTTCATAGCTCTTGATGATCTATGTTTGACTGTACTCGTATATACCGACTTTTGGAGCCAGGTGGCATACATATGCAGCGAGAAGCAGGACTTGTGAGTTCCCTAGTTGGGGTATATGGTCAAGTTGATTTTACTCAGAGGGCATCAAGAAGAGAGCAATGAGGAGGACAGCAGTACTGGCGTTTATTATAATACATATAACCGGTACGAAACCACTCCAGTAACTACAGCACTTCGAGAGTGCATACCTCCGCCGAGCAAGGCAACGTTAACAAAAATTCACATTGGTTCTGAAACTATGACTTCGTTTTCATCATCACCAAAATTTGGTCATTTGCACTATTTGACATGACAACAACTTCTGTAACTTTCTTGAAGATCTGTTCATAAATTTTCCAGTTATGTTGCTAACAAACATTAGTCAAACACACAAACAGACCAGCCGATCATCACCAATATTTGATCATTTATGTCGTTCAACATTTCTAATAATTCCTTTGAATTTCATGAAAATCCGTTCATAACTTTTTGAGTTATTTTGAGAACGAACGTATGCTCAAACACAGAAACAAACGAACGAACAGATCATTACAAAAATTTGTCCATTTACACTTCGTAACATACCTCACAACTCAAGTAAATTTCATAAAAATCCGTCTATAACTTTTTCAGTTATGGCACTAAGAAAAAAGAGGTGGACAAACAAAAATATGAATGGATTTTCACCAAAAGTCAATCATCTGTGGGAGTTAACATGCCTAACAATCCCTGCAAATTTCGTAAAGTTCCGTCTAAAAATTTTTGAGATATCTTGGTGATAGACAAACAGCAAAACAAATAAACTCGACAAAAACATAATCTGCTTGGCGGAGATAATGATAGAAGACGAGGGGTAAATAACTTGCATAGGCAGAGCCGTGCCCCTAACTTCATGCATAGAACTATAGGAATTTCTAAATAAATGATGCTTAAAATGCAAGCATATAAGTGAATATAAGTAATCTGTACTACAAAAGTGACACTAGAGCAAAACTTAGAACACGACATTAGCAAATGCAGATAATTAAGTTGCATTCACTATGACAGGCGAATTAACTAAGAATGCAATGATAGCATATAATAACTAGAGCACTCTGAGAGCGCATACCTCCAAAAAGCGTGGCAACGGTAGCAAAAAATTCATATTGGGTCTTAAACCATAATTTTCTTTGTATAAACTCCAAAATCTGATCATTTGTGCTTTTCGAGAGTAATAACAGCTTGTGCAATTTTCTTGAAGATCCGTCTGTAACTTTTTGAGTTATGCTGCTAACAAACGTTAAGACAAACATGAGTCAAACATACAAACGAACCAACCGATCTGCATTAAAATTTGATAATTTATATCTCTGAACATTACTAACAATCCCTATAAATTTCAGAAAGATCCATTCATTATTTTTTGAGATATTGTGCAAACAAGCATAAAATTAAAAACAGTGACAACAAACGCACGAACAAACGGATCATTACGAAAATTTGTTCATTTACTCTTTGTTATATACCTAACAACTCATGTTAATTTCATAATATCCATCCATAACTTTTTGAGTTATGGCATTGAGAAAAATGAGGCAGACAAACAAATAAACGGATGGACATATCTTCGACAAAAGTTAATCGTTTGTTCCTCCTAACATACCTAACAATCCCTGTAAATTTCTTCCAAATCGGTTCATAACGTTTTGAGTTATTTTGGTGATAGACAAACTGACAGACAAACACAACGAAAACATAACTTCCTTGGCGGAGGTAAATGTTAAATTCTATTTAGTCACGCCAGGCGAACTAACGTAGACTACAAATTGATAACTTAATCTATCAAGTGGTTTTTACCTATGACGAAGATTAATTCACAGTACAATATAATAAATACTATGAAGCGGCATGATTAGAATCATGACTGGTGTGATGTGACAGTAGCAGTGAGTGTATAGCGGAAAAAAATACTTTATGTTGAACGTAGTTACTTAGATTCAAACAGTCGATACTTACATCGTGTTATGACTCAAGTTTCTTAATAAAACAGAATGGACGTCACGTTTAACAGCTATCTATACATTAAGCGCAAATTTTACCTTTACTCATGGTCTCATACCCTGACGACTGACTGACCAAAATAGAAAGAACTCTTCATAATACATAATAGTTAGAAGCATATGGAGTACAAATAGGCCTATCGAGGTATGGCAGGAAACATTTCTCATGAATCAGGGCCTATTCATGATCAGATAGAACTGCAGCGATCCATTGCCTCGAGGTATGCCCGGCAACTTAATGTATAGATATTCAAAATAACAAATTATTATTATTATTAAGTAGGTAGCTCCAGATACAGAACAGCCGAATTAACGATGAATTGTGGCGCTGCTGCGCAGTTCCAAAAAAGGATACTTTTGTGATTCCATCATGAATATAAGTCATCGCTGCTCACTTTACATACCGTTTTATTTTTAATCATTAAAATGCACCAATCCCCTAATCCAGTCACGTTTCTACGCTAAGAAAGTGTTATCCTAAACCTAGCACGCGTAGCTACCCGTGCACCAAAGAGAAATCCCTACCTGAGTTAGTTGACGCAGCACGGAAACTGCAGAATTTCTGCAGTGCCAGCGCCCCAAGGCTCATAATTCGTGTCAGAGCACAGGAAGGCGTGCTTTTTTTCTCAGTGCACTGTTAAGTCGGTAACTATTCTTCAGTCCATGAAAATGTCACAAGTATCCTGGCATGGAACCATGCATGCCAATGGCAAGCATGTTGGTACAATGAGAAAAGTATAGTTTCAAAATCAGCACGCATTGCCGTGCTGTCACAACACAAAAATTGCAGCTTTCGGGCTGAGCAAGCACATTAACACTGGCAGGCATTTTTCCAAGTTTTGGAACATGACTTCTTTCAGTGATACATAATTAAATACAGTAAATGCGACTTGCAATAGCTTTTGCTGCACACCACCCAAGATATACGGTAGAGCCGACGGCAGCGCATACTCTTACCAAACAGGAGCCAAACAATAAGCCGCAATGCAGTGTATAGCGTGTACTGTGTACTGATACTTTCAACCCCTTTCGGTATTTATTTTAACCCTAGTGACAAGCTGTGTTCCATGCAATTCTACCATCTCCAGATTCTCCACGTGTGTACTAAATAAAGCTGATTATTGGTTGGCTGATTGGTTAAATGATAATGTAAACACTATTGAGCCCAGTACTCACCTCGAGGGATGACAGGCGTGACGTGGCCGTGGGGCCCGTGGTGGTGTACTTCGGCACATTTGCATTGACGGTTCCGCCCAGCGGTGGCCAAGTTGGGGCCCTGAGGGACCGTCAACTTACGAGCAGGGGACGGGGACCCCCTGTTGAACGAGGACCTCAGGGATGCCCTTGATAACGACGTACCAAAGGGAGACTTTTCCGATGATGTGCTGTCCGAAGATCGGCCTGATTGTAAGAAGTTAATTATCACACTTTGGGTTAGATGGGAGTTCAGGAAGCCTTAATTTTACGTATTACATGTACTTGTTTTGTTTCCACAGCAAGTCAACCAGAACGTCAGACAAGACACTACGATATTGTAAAGTGCTGTAGTTTAAAAGTAGTGTAATTATACTCCTTTCGCACTTTGATGATGAGTTGTTAGATGATAATGACGCGTTATCATTCAAGGAAATGGAAGGAAACTCAGAGAACGGTGCAGTCAGCTGCCGTTTTTAGAGTACAGTTAACACATTCGGACGAGAGGACACGTTCAAAAAACTAACATGCAGACTGGCCCTACGGTAAGTAGCAGACTTCTACATAGTAAACCAAGTAGGGCCTAAATCGAAGTCTATCGGTACAGTCAAGTCAAAGAAATTACTATTAATAAGATATCTACCACGTGGAGACATTCAGTTCTAACGCTATCAAAATTTCAGCTGAAGCTACAGCTTATATTCTAGACAAAATACCATTCTCAGTATCGTATACGCAGCAGCGTACGACTCCAACGTTCCTATGGCATTGGAGAAAAAAATGATGCAGCGTTATTAGTATTGGTTAATTTTTAAAAGAAAGATAAATTAATGTCTGCCGTCTAAATGTACCGATAGAATTTGTCGTGATCACGATAAATGTAGCGATAGAATTTGTCGTGGTCACGGTAAATGTAGTGATAGAATTTGTCTTGGTCACGATAAATGTAGCGATAGAATATGTCATGGTCACGGTAAATGTAGGGATAGAATTTGTCGTGGTCACGATAAATGTAACGAGAGATTTTGTCGTGGTCACGATAAATGTAGCGACAGAATTTGTCATGGTCAAGTTAAAAGTCGTGATCGGATTTTTCATAGCCGCGGTAAATGAAGTCATCGAAAATTCCATGGCCACGGTAAATGAGGTCATCGACTTTTCCACGGCCGCACGGTAAATGCAGTCATCACATATGACGTAAATACCAGGGCAACTAGTTCCGTTCCGAACGCCTACCAAAAGCGACCATATTTGTCCATGCTCTTTTGTTATTCCGAAGCAACACCATGCATGCGCACGCACAACTTGAGGTGAAGATGTGCCGCTCATACGTCGTGCATTCTACCGTATCTATGCTACCGACGTTAAACAGATATCGGGATCATGCACTTGCGAACAGTGTACATACCCGCATCAAGTTGTGCGTGCGATTGAATTATGTGGCCCCGGTATTACGCTTTCGAGCAGCGCATTTCATAAATTACCGAAGTAGCGCAGCGTTTCGAGCATTTTTCGAGGCTTCTTTAGGATTTTTCGCTCCTTGACACAGCCACGGAGTAGTTTTTTTAATGATTACATAGCTATAATAACTAGAGCACTCTGAGAGCGCATACCTCCGCCAAGCGAGGCAGCGGTAACGAAAAATTAAAATTGGCTCTGAAATCGTAATTTTCTTTGTATCAACTCCAAAATCTAATCATTGTGCTTGATAGTAATAACAGCTTAAGCAATTTTCTTGAAGATCCGTTGATAACTTTTTGAGTTATGCTGCTAACAAACATTATGCTAAACATAAGTCAAACATACAAACGAACCAACCGATCTGCACCAAAATTTAATCTGTTACCTATATCTTTTAACAATATTAAAAACTCCTGTAAATTTCATAAAGATCCATTCAGAACTTTTGAGTTATTGCGTTAACAAGCATAAAGTCAAACACAGCGACAGACTTACGAACGAACTATCATAAAATCTCAACAAATTCATCATTTACTTATTGTAATAAACCTAACAACTCATGCAAATTTCTTGAAAATCCGTCAATAACTTTTTGTGTCATGACATTGACAAAAACGAGGCAGACAAACAAACAAACGGATGAACGGATCTTCACCAAAAGTTATTCATCTGTTCCTCCTAACATACTTAACAATCCCTGTGAATTTCATCAAAATCCCTCCCTAACTTTTTGAGTTATCTTGATGACAGACCAACAGAATAACAGACAGGCAAATCCGACGAAAACATAACCTCCTTGGCAGATGTAATTAGGCAAAACAATTGGTATCTCGATATATTCGCTCTCTGCCAGGTATAAAATGGATTATTGGTATCACTACAGCTTGGCTCTGCCCCCTGGGTTAACCTGTTAGTCTCATAATCCATGAACATGGGTAATGAGGCTTGTGACGTCATAACGTTCAAGCGCGGTAATTCTCAGCTCTTTTACATTGTCTCTCCATCATTTCATTTGGGCCTCCAGAGTGTGCCACATGTCCTACAATCATTATAGTTGCACAAAAATATTTATCAAAGCATCTACGAACTATTTTAGTTCTCTGATGGAGAAAATTTTATTATTATTTAGGTTTTTTTTTGTAAGAGGCACGCACCCGGTCGGAGAGTTTCGGTAAAATGTTTACCTAAGCTGTGCCGCCGCGGACGCGTCGTTAACATACCCGCCTCTCCTAATCGTAAAAAACTACAGCATCGTTGGAAAAATATGAATTAAACATTCACCAGTTTTGACATCATTCCATCAGAGAGTTTAGGTATGTGGAACACGGTTAGGTAGTATTTTTCTGCAACTTAGCTAACGCGAGTCGGACGCCACCCTCCTGTTCTACTGCTGTAACGCGGGCAGCGTAGCCTATAGCCTAGCAGCTGACGTTTTTTTTTTCTAATTTTACCGAAGCAAGTGTATGACTTCTGCGTATTCTATGTAGACTTTTGCTTCAATATTACTTCGCCGGAAGGAAAGTAATTTTTTTTTGTAGTCTAATGTTTCTATTACCAATCTTGTTAAAAAGTTCTTCCATCTCAGCGTTCAATCGCTCGCATCTGAGCCAATTTCTGTTACAGTGGTTCGAAATTATGAGGATAGCAGATCACTAGTTGAAGATTAAAATAAATCGATAACATTGCGGTTTTCATTCGTATAAATCCATCTTTAGAATGCCATATTTTTCTCGATACAACTCACTTTATTTACTGCATTCTAAAGACAATAGAATTGGCTCTAAAAATGCTTCTGTTACATGCGGGCATTTGCCGGTTGAATTCATCTGTTCTTTTACAAGCCTTTCAACCAATGTTCTTTCAACATTTTATCCTTCAGGGTGATAAAAAAAAAGTTTGTAGATACCCTGATCTATGTTTTTGTGCAACTATAATGATTGTAGGACACGTAGGACACTCTGGTTGCCCAAATGAAATTATGAAGAAACAATGCAAAACAGCTACTGAAAAACAAGCTAAGTTTTTATAACGCCATCGCTTCTTACGTCCGCAGTGCGCAAGCGCCGCTCGTCGGCAGTGCGCTAAACTGTTCCCGTTAACCATCCTTGGCAGTAAGCGTTTTGCTGAATAAAGCATAAAAGTAGTATCTGCATTTAGAATCATTGCTTATTCATAGTTGTGTCGATGATGTGCGTGTTTGGTGGATTTGCGCGATCNAAACTGTTCCCGTTAACCATCCTTGGCAGTAAGCGTTTTGCTGAATAAAGCATAAAAGTAGTATCTGCATTTAGAATCATTGCTTATTCATAGTTGTGTCGATGATGTGCGTGTTTGGTGGATTTGCGCGATCTATCGATCGCGCAAATCCACCAAACGCGCACAACATCGATACTGGAAGTAAAATAAGTTATCAATAGCAGCAAAAATTGCAGTTTCTTTCGATCAAGGTGCGTGGGCAACTGAGTTCTGCTGAACATCTACGCTCAAACAAATTGTCAAGTGTCGCTGACAGCTACAATGCACCGTGCGACAGTGTGGACACTGCTGCGACATTTTCACTGCGTTTTGCTAAATCGCGCCAGCGTTTTTAGCACGTATGAGCGGTAGTCTGGACGGGCTTTAGAGTGTTGGTTTCGCCACTTGGATCGTGTTGCAGATGTTAAATCAACCCAAGTACGCTTGAGACGGCTGGGAATTCCATTTTATGAAGCATGTTTGACTTTAGGCCGTCTTATGAGTAAATGATTAAAGGTAAACCCCTAAAGTTCGATTCACCGGTCTGGGGATTCAGACGAGTGGGGTTAGCTTAGAACGACCCCTTAATATTTGAGATGCAAGTTTTTTTTGAATGCTTAGCTAAATGCGCACAGTAGGGCTATACCACCCGAATCAGTGTTTGCAGCCTCTGCAGAAATCTACTTGCCTGATTTTCTGAATGAGCGACGGTTGCTTGCGAAGAGGCCGGGCGTTTTGGACTCTTCACAATTTTCGATTTCAGGCAGCGATTGTCGGGCTCTGTCTGGAGTTGGTGAGGCTGGGGGCGAGGCTATATCAGATGCTCCCATTTTTCAAAAAATTCGAATATTTTCAAAGTCGAAAAAAAAAAAATACAGGAGCTAGTCGGTATATTTCAAATAATTTTTTAGAATTTTAACAGCCGTTTAAATTAGGTTACTTGTTTCCAAATCAAGTTTCAGAGTAATCTAAACACAGGAAAATTTTCGATGTACGTTATCCAAATGAACCACCACGGACGCACACACGGCACGACGACCCTCCACTAAAGTTGGCGGTCGACTGACGTGACCTCGGAGTAAATATAGGACGTGACCTCGTCTATGGAGTGACCTGACCACGTTCTGGTAACCAATCACAGCCCGTTTTCCAGTAAAGATATGACAACAGCCAATGACAGTATTGCTCACATGCCGACAATATTTCAGCTTCTGGCAGGGCCAATGACAATCCAGATAACATCGAGGCTAGCAGACCGTTCCTGTACGATCAAGTCTGACCATGGAGAGGGTACTTTTTTATTTTTCCCGAGGGATTTTTTCAAGCTTTACTCCATGAACTCGGCGTCAATAGCCACAGGGCTGTTAGGGCCGAGAAGGAAGAGGTGAACATGATTCACCGAAGCCGGAAGTTTGCTCTTGGCACCTCGAAAACGAACAATGGCTTCAGCCTTTTATGGGTCCGCCGAGCTTCAGCGTACTTCTTGGAGGCGATAACTAAAGGCAACGCGCTGAGGTCGACCCATCCATTTATAAGCGTCAAACATGCGGTAATTTAGGGATCGTGTGGAAGAGGCCATTGATTAGTTTTTTTTTCAGCAGTTCCATGACAGGCTTTTTATTTCGAGGACGAAGATGCACTATACACACCAATGATCTACTGAATGCTTTTTTTTAAGCATATATCTCCATTACTCATTCACTGGATGGGTTATTTTTATTAACATTTAGCGATCTGCAGTTTACTTTGGCTGTAGTAAATTAAATTACGAAGCACTAGAGCTAAATATAAAGGGCCAGTATCTTTACCAAAATCCACTCGAAAGTCTATAAGAACCAACACATTAACAGACCATTAGAGCCAACACATTCAGAGTCCATTACAGCCCACACATTCAGAGTGCGTTAGAGGTTAGTCAACATATTCAGAGTCCATTAGAGCTAACACATTCAGAGTCTATTACTACTAACACATTCACAGTCCATAAGAACTAACACATTTAGGCCTCGCTTGGGCCGACACATTCGCTGCCCATGCCTCAAATAGGGAAAGAATCTCATCACCAACTAAACGTCAGTTCAAACTATTCCCTTAACTTCATACGCAGAAAGTCAAACTTAAAAAATAGCCATTAGCTATAGACAACAAGAAAAACAATGCAGTTAAGCGCGGCAGCAAGAGTGGAGCTTCATGTGAAAAAGGGGGGCTGATAACCTGCTGAACACAGTAGCTATTCATCCTAACCACGTCACGAATTTATTTCAACTTTTTGATTGCAACTCCGCTATTTAATATGGGCAACAGTTTAACTCTAAATAATGGTATTTTGGATGTACAAGAAAGCTAAAAGAGCAATTTAGCGGACATTAACTTATTTAGTACTTATACACTCACGGTATTGCGCCACATACCATACAGATACCAAGTATAATTATATCGAAAGCGTTCACAATCTTCAGCTCACGAAGATAGGTAATAAGAAGTCGCAAGCACGCAATTCACTGAGCCACTACACTGCAGTGTTTTTCGTCCATCTGCAGGTCGACTACGAGCACTAAACTGGGGTGCGTCGCAATCGGCATTTTTCGGGCTACCGGTGCTACACCGCATAACACCGGTGACCCAGCCAGTCTCAGCCATAGCTCAGATGGCGACTGCGACACGGGTTACGGTGATGAAGGTCGCCGAGCACAAACGTCTATTTTGAATAAAAGGAGTACTATAAATTCGTTCAAATCCTCAACAAATAAGCTCCTTTCACCAGAATAAGTAAATCTGATCAATTAATTGAAAATTCCATTCACAAATTTTTGAATAAAACAGAATTTTATTGTCCTTGAGCTTACACCGTTCGTCGCTAGATGGCGCTCTCACAACCCCTTTACGGGTTACGGTAACCTATTTTCAGGTTGTGGTAGCCCAGTTTTGGCGTGATTGCGACACACCCCCTGAAGTAGTCTAAAGATTTTAGTTTATCGTCATTTTGAGCAGGGAAATGAAACTCTGGCATTGTTTCATATAGCTTCATCATTATCCCCTCGAGTGAAACGAAGAGCGGTGATAATGTTTTCATTGAAGTTCCTGTGTTTGTCCGTCCCCCCAAAAAGAGGCAATCGGAGTTGAAGCATCGTCACAATCTTTTTCAGACAGTCAGGTGGGTTGACTGAGATGAGAAGATAGGAAAAAAACTAGAGTTAGCGGGCCATCAAAATTTAAAAAATAACTGCGTTGAATTTGCCGCCCCCCCCCCCACCGCGAGTGATGGCGTAACACCCTTAATTGCGTTCTAGTTCACTAAACCATATATTCGGTCAAAAACCACCTTGCGTGCTACAGAATCTACAAATGTGTATGCATTACAGCTAGTTTTCAAGTTATACGCCTAGGCTAGGCACTGAAGATCTCACTCTCGGTAACGAAAATACGGCACAAATCGATATGGTCTAATAGATTTCAAGAAAATTATTAATGGCAGTGTCTGTGTAGAATGTTTCCAGCAGAGGAAAAAGTACGCAACATTGAATTGGCATAGATACAGTGATGGAAATATTCTGGAACAACTAGCCGTGAAGTGAAGCAAAGGTTCACACCTACACCTTACACTTTTATTGTTCTCTAGACACAGAACGGTAAAAATCAATAACCGTCGCAATTCATATGCATTCACATAAAAACATAGGATCTACAGTCAAACTTTGCACTAAAATTAGAGAACGTGCCTATTAAAAGTGATTTGCTCACTTGTAAGACACGTGTTATTAACCGTCATAAATGAAATTTGAACAACAGTAGAAGTAAAAGAAATCTACTATGGCAGTAAAAACAAAAGAAATCTACTATGGCAAAATCAAAACTTATACTATGACAAAATCAGAAACA
>LQNS02278070.1:12361802-12374495 GCA_001587735.2 Parhyale hawaiensis
TATTATTATTATTAAAACTTCACGCCTGAGCTCCCACGGACAGGTAATACAACCCAAATGAAGCACCTTGCAACACCAGGAAGCTCAAAACGCTGCTAAAGGAAATCCAGCAAAAAACCATTCACAGCTGACTTAAACGCCTGCAAGCCAATATACGACCAAAGGCCGATGCCGGCAACAAATGCCAAACCTTAGCCGACCAGGGCACGAAGCACCGACAGACAATATTCTGCCTATTAAAACAGTTTATACTGATTAATGTCTTGCATTGATTTTAATTGATACGCAGAAAGTATACAAGTGAAAAACGTACAAGAACTGAGCTTTAGTTAGCAGAGGTTAAATTATTTACAGGTTACTCACATGCTGATAGATCTCACAGCTATCGCCCATCTTTTCTGTTATCTCTTAATAAAAGAATTAGTCACCTATGACACCACAAAAAGATAAACGATAGCACGTTTGTCAATATTCACTGTACTTTTAACTCTGTTCTCAGGCTCGGTTATCTGCTGCCAAGGCCACTCCAGCTGCGCTATCACCGTCAATTTCCGAGCAACTGTTGATTATATTATATCTTGTAAGTTACTCTAACCTAGAAAACAAATGAGTATATTCTAAAATTATAGCCCGATGAAGGAAGATGTCTTTTTAACTGCTATTCTATTGAAATGGAGACGTTTTGCAGGTCGTATATAAGTACATACATGCATTTGGTAAAAGAAAAGAGATATTTCAAAATGAGTAAGACGAAGACTGATCACTTAATCTCAGTTTTCGTCATCATTTCGGTCATTTTTTTCGGCATTCGACTTTTAGGCTGACGGAAGGGTTCTATCGGCTACTAAGGGTTTAGTTTTCTATCGTTCATGACATTATACTTATCAAATATTTTAATTATATTCACTTATGTATATTTTTATTAACATAAAGAGGGCAATAAACTTGTAGCATATGATGTATGATTTACTTTATTATAAAGTGCCTCTATGCGATAAAATAACGTCTAATCCCTTCCATTTCTTTTTATTAGCGAGCAACGTCTTAATATTGGGAAAACGTTCCCTGATTGGTCAGTCAATAGGCCACTGCACGGCGTTGGCATGGAAGCATTGCCCTGATTGGTAGATTCTGCTCCACTCCGAAGCTGCTTTCACTCTACATAGCTACTAGCGCTGTTTTATTAATTATTTAGAATGGATCTATATCGCCCCAAGAGTATGTCTGCAATGAAATGAAACTAAATTACAGCGTGAATGAAATCGTGTTACGAGAGACGTTACATTTGCAAGCCGATTTGTATTGCTTCGACACTTTTATGTCGTGTTCATCTATTTATACACACCATAACAGTGATATTTAATCTAGCAACACACTGTGTATAGAAACGCTTCAAAGTTCAACTTATACTTTTGCACTACTGCAGTGCTGGCTATTTTTAGTGGAAAATGATTAATATAAATTCCGAATTTATAGGCAACTTAAAATTAACTCAGATCATGACGAAACAACGCCCTCTGCATTTTTTTTGTCGAAAAAGTCCCTGACTGTATAGCATACAGTAAATAAACATTGTGCATGTGATGTATTTATAATTCGTACATAGATTTGTTTTTTTATCTCATATTTTGTTTAACTAACAGTAACAGTCTAAGTTATAGAATATGTTTATTCTCATCTGTATATCAGTCGCGATTTTATATTTAAATGAACTTCTTATTCATAAGTTATGTTTCATTCGATCCTTTCAGCAATCAATCTATGCCATTATAACAATTGGATCTAATAGTTTCGCAAAGTATGTTTCATTCGATCCTTTCAGCCATCAATCTATGCCATTATAACAGTTGGATCTAATGGTTTCGCAAAGTATGATTCATTCGATCCTTTCAGCAATCGATCTATGCCATTATAGCAGTTGGATCTAATGGTTTCGTAGAGTGACCAATTTAGGGGCAATGTCGGTGCCAGAAATTTTGGATTTGGAACGCGCAGTACGTAAAATGAGAGGGGCTCTCGTTGCTATGGGATACTTGTATGTTGGTTGCATGGGGACAATATTGGGGACTCAAGCTCCCTTGAGCCCCCCTCCCCTTCCTTCTTGGTGCCACGACAGTATAGGAGGGTCAGTTGCCAACCTTTTCTTGCACTGCTGAAAATCCATTAATGGCGTAAAGAAACTAGCCAATCCTGCTGAAAATACAGTACATCGACATTTTTTCTGCGCCAGTTCGCTGTTTAGTTACATCTCTTCAGATATTATGATAAATTATTGCTAAGAAAATGTTTCCAGTTGACGTTGTTCATGTCACCCCGCCTGTGTAGGGTCGCGGTGCTGTTTTTAATCCTCTAGGTTGCACCTTGCACTCAAAAGGGCAGCCAGCAGCGAAATATCTCCACTGTGCACGTAACCGCCGACCGATGTCTTATCTGATATTATTTTTACATAAGAACTGCAGGAGTTCGAGATGATGTCACGGAAATAAACTGCCGCAACTTAACCCTTTCTTGCACATACCGTTATACTGTATATATGTTATGCTTTGTACAGCAAAATCTCTGCGAGAGAAGCTAATTAATTCATGAAATAAAGGGTTAAGAGCTGCGCAAGTAAAGAAAGGTGCAACCTGGGACTTAACGGTGCATGTCGTACGAGGGTCGAAGGTGGATACCCTCTTGGTGGCGAATTGACAGCGGCCCTGCTTATTGCAGCAAAAGAGGCCCTGGCTCGATTCTCAGACGCTACACTGCGGATTTATTCTGCGTGGAGCACTCAGGCACCGAGGGGCGAGGAGAAGTACGGCGAAGGATTTCAAATTGGCTCTCAACACTGACTGCTTCTACTCTTCACACTACCTGATCTTCAAAATTCTAGAATTAAAGCAAGAGAAATGGTTTATCCACTGTATACGAGATAAATTAGTATTAATACTAGTGGACCCGCGTGTGAAAAAAATCACGCAATAATCGATATTCTTTATTCATATAGGCCGATGCGGAATCTTATCTTCTCTGACTTGCTTCATTTTCTTTATTGATCTTTTGTCGTGCTTTCAACCTTAGGGCTTTTTTTCTCTGACTTGTTTCCTCATTTTCAGCAGCTCTCATTCATTACTGTAACCTTTCTGCTTCAAGTCTTTCTTGACTGTATCGCATAGATGATTCTTCTCTCTCCATGCATTCGTACAACGTCTTCGATCTTGAGACTGTAGTAGTCTCGTACTACTTTTATACGATCCCTGTCTGCCTTCTTGATTAGGCGTGCGTCTTCTTCAATAGTGAGATGCAGAAAAAAATCTTGAGTAAAATACTGCAATAAACTTGAATGTAACACCAGCCAACTTGTATGCATGTCAGCGCTCCGTAGCCAAGATACGGTCTTGCGAACTCAGATATCTGCTTCACTTAAATTTTGAAAGTTTGGGTTATGAAACAAAATTCGCCCCTTCAGAGAAGAACAGTGTGAGGGACGATATACGTGGTATGGAGCTGAAAGAGCACATGATAATGGACCGAAATATGTACATGGAATAGCAAAATCTGCTTCAGCGACCCCCCTTTGAACGGGAATAATGCTGCTGTAGAAGAAGAAGTGGAAGACAATAAGCTAGAAGAAATAGTTGTCTACTAACCGTGGAAAATCACCACCTCCAGAGCGCTTCGTTGACCATGGATCTGCTGAATTTATACGTCTTGACCTGAGAGAAAAAGTTATAAAATCGGACTCCAGAAGCTTCATGCATAGTGTTCCGATTTCAAGAAGTGTTTCAAGCAAGAAGTGTCTGCAGATAAAGGGATAAGGATCAGCCGCCGGCCCGTCGCCATCTTCTGCAGCCTAGTCAATGATTTACAAAATCTGCAACCTGGCTTATTTTTTGCCCATCTATTTCCTTCAAAGTGGACACGAAATAAGTAAGTAAATAAATACACTAAGCGTTTTATTATATGAGGATTATCATTATTATTACTACTGAGGAGCGCACAGATACTTGCCAGATAAACGAAATAAAAGTTCTCCTCATAAACTCTTACTATAGTTATATGCTTCAGTACCGAACACTTTCCGTTTCGTTTTGGCAGGTTGCTCAAGGAACTGACTGACGAATATCTAGAAAATGTTTGCCACTGTCTGAAATTTCTGCGGGTTTTATTCCTCCATCGTATATTAACATCTTGCAACTCCTGCCACCATAGATATAAGTTCTGTTTTCTCAGTTTTAAAGTTACTGGCTCTGCTACGTGGCAGGGCGGAAGCCTGAAGGGGACCACGGATAATTTTGATCAGTTCGAGAACATGCTGAGCCCTAACTGTGGAATCGCATGGTAAACGTGCTGCTCGGACCCTTACTATGCACGCACATCGTCACGATGTACATGCAGCAACTGTCGGTAACATAGATACGGGAGCATAAACTACGTGGGGCCTGGCCGTTCGCTTGATAAGTTGAGTGTGCGATTGAATAGTGAGGCTCCGGCACAACTGAACCAGATACTGTAGCCCTCACTTTCTAAGCTATAAGCGAAGCTTTGATACCGTGTTCATGTAGAGTAGTGTTATTTATCCCTTCGTCTGGGAAAGCTGCGTCGTGAATGTCGATCGATGGTACATTTTACAGTATTGAACGCTTGTTTATTTAGTCGTCATGATGTCCAAATATGGAATTTACTTTGGTAAACCAATAAGGTTCCTTGCCTTGCAGTTATCACTATTATTGATATCATCATGTACATTACGATCGAGTGGCTTCTTCAATGAACCAAATAAAAGGATCAACTGCAACACATTGGGCCGGGTTGTACATAGGTACCTCTCAGCTACCGTTGTCATCATCACGTCCATCACGTATATGGCTATGCCAGATGAAGTAAATACAGAGTGCAGTATAACAGCACTCACTGCGCGCTAGGCAGAGCATCGTCGCATAAACTTTAGTCGGTTGTAAGGATCGCAGTCTGTGTCAGTTGCTTTAAGCAGGAACTTCCTCTGCTGCTTCTATAGATGTTTGTTGAGTACAGGTCACTGACCTGTGCTGTGATCCTGATGACCTCGCCCCTGCATAGCTGTGCACCATGCCCTTGTTAGTATGTCACTCATCCATGGATATGCACAGAGCCTTCTTGTACACGTTGGTTCTTCGACGATGAACACCAAGCCCTCGTTGTGTATGTTTTTTTTTTTTACACTGGAAAAATTAATCATCAGTACCTTCTGCTTGAAAACTTCTACATAAGGCAAAAAAATGTTCGATATTGTTCGATATTTCTGCACTCTAATTTAAAAATTTGTTTGAAATTTCTGCAAAAAACTCCTGAGATTCAGTTTCTTTGGAAATTTATATTGATAACATCTCTAAAGTTAATTCTATTTTCGTCCTCAAAAATCTAAAGATTCCGACATGATGGCAATAGCTCATAGAGGACCGGAGAGTAAGTCCGGCTGCTCTCTGGAAATAGACCAATTGGGCTGTCGACCGCCAGTTATCCAGTCTAAACGTAATACTGTAGAACGTGCAAGAGAGGAAGACCATCACTCGCTGTGAAGGTAAAGTCAACTTAGACCACACCCTCACCTGGGAAACCCACATGCACTGGTTTGCGCTGCGGGCATAGGCCCACTGGCCCCAGATGAGTAAACGTAGTCGCAGTCTCCCTCGGTTCACCAAGAACTATGGCGCCAATTTGACGGAAGGAACAAATGACCCGAGACCCCCCACCCCCCTCATATCTGAGGATGGCAGTTCTGCCACAGCGCTGTGCATGCACACACAACTTGCCGAGTCAGCACACCAAGATCTACAAAGAGCTCGAGTGTCTGGCGGAGTATCGAACCAGCGAGCGATACATGGTGTTAGAGCTGAGAACGGAAGCATGCAGCTACCGTGGCAGATTTCACCGCCGTCATTTTTGATGGCCAGCTTACTCTAGAGTTTTGGCATTTTCACATCTAAGTCAAGCCACCTGACTCCCTGCAAAAAATTATGAACATTGCTCCCCTCCTTCTCCCTCTTGGGCGGAGAGAAAAATAAATATTATACGCACTTAAATTTTCAACGAAAGCATAATCACCATTCTCACTTCGTTCGCGGGTGATAAAAATGACCCCTAAGGTTCAGTTCCATGCAATACGCTTGCAAAATGCCCCCTTATAATCCAATTTCGAGGAAATTTCCTAAGAAATGGCTCCTCAGGGATCGAGTGCAAGCAGCCAGAGAAGAGGTGGCAGTTGCGGTCCATCACCAGTGAGCAAAAGGCAGCGGCCCTTAGATCTTTTTGCACCCCTCGATATAGATGGGCCGGATATGCCCACCTCTTCATATCCCTAATGGCACGAAATGAGAGACGTACTCATATGGGCGTACGGAAACGATATTTGACTTTTCCATTGGCTCATCGAAACCAGTCGCCCTCGTCCGAACCTGAAAAATGCAGGTTCCTTGGCATCGCACCGTCGAATCGGCTTTTAGGCTTTAACATCTTATCACTTACCCATGATACGTTCGGAAACTCAATCAAGCTACGCAACAGGGAGTTCCTATCCGTCTTAATTAATGGTCGAATTTCGTAAGTCACCTTAATCCATAACCTTCTCTCTTCCGCCCCAAGTAACTTGAAGTTTCTAAGCACCTCATATCTTCAGCTATAAATGGTGCTTGAATAATCGCTTTTTTGACTGAAATTCCACCCTGTTGTTTCTCCTTCTTTGCTCAGTCATCTAAATGATACTGACATTGACAATAGCTCATAGAGGGTTGGGACGTTTCCATGTAGCAAACTATTTTGTGAACCCAGAAGATGAACTTTTAGAAGATAGCGTGTTAAACATTAATATGTGTTTTCTTCAATCCCTAACCTGCGGGCTCTCGGCGCATACCGACACACGTGGCATTCTCAGAAGACGGTGAATTCAGCGGTAAAAAATGCCAAATCAGCACAGCCTCTCTTTGCAAGATCCTTTTCGGAACCGACATTCCGAACCAGCTCTAGTGGAGAGTTTGCTGCTTTCTGATAGAATTATTTCGTTGTTATAAATAAACTTATTCAAAACACGTTAATTAAAGTAGTAGCAGAACCGCCAGTACCATAATTTCGGACTTAAACTTCTTTAAAATGTCTTCATTTTCTATTCTGCACTCCTAGTAATCATCATTTATTGTCCTGAATTATGTATTATACTTTTTAGCAGGTTTACATCGCCCAAATTAGTGCCACGTTCTCTGTTAGCTGCACTATTTATATAGTATCAACTCCACTTTACGATCTGTCTAACAACTATTAAAAAAAAAAAGCCTACAATCTCCATAAGTCCGATGGGTTAGCTGACTTTACCGCTCGTATCACCTGACTACGAATCATGCTGAGCTTTAATGTAATCTCTAATGAATAAATAATATCATGATGATAACTTTCGAGCAACGTGGAATATAGCAACCACGAATTAAAAACCGTGAGTTGCAAGAAGTATCTGGGCTATACTTCTTTAGTATCACATTAAGATACATTCATTTTAAATTGCAGTGAGTCAAGTTTAAGTTAAGAAGAAGTAATTACTAGATCTGCAAAATTATTTTAATTTGAGCTTGATTTATTTCAATTTCAAATTGATTTATTTTATTTTGAAGCTAAGACGGTATAGACTTTACCGCATATTTTTTTTATTATAGGTTCTTTATATTTATACCTTTTTCGGTATTTCTCTAATTACATTAGAGTCCTCGCTAAACCCACATCCCGTGGCACAACAGGGTTTACACGACAAGGGCCTAATAGGGACTGGACCTCAGCATGGCATTGCTCCAGGGACAAGCAGAGCCCCATGCATACTGTCACCCATATAACGCTGCTTTCAATTTACTGCAAAGATGCTGTCGTAATATTGAAGGGCATTACTTGTGGCATTAAACAAGAGCTGAAGATTTCGCTACGACTCGAAAATAATATCACCTCTCTTCGCTTGGTTCGCGGGTGATAATCATTGTTGGCTTCATGTTAAGCCGGGTTCACACCATAGTGTTTCGCTCCCAATGTTCGAACATTTTGCTGCTTCCTTGCATGCACCGCAGTATGTCGAATAAACGTATCGTTTAAACATTAGCTGGCTTTGCACAAGTGCCGCTAGAAATATTTTGGATAGTTTAAACTTGAAGTTAAGTAGAATTCCAACTGCTTCCAATTTTTCTATTGATTGCAAGGAAGCAACAAAACATTCGGACGGAATCTGCCGGAAACAAAAGACTATAGCGTGAACCAGGCTCAAAACCCGCTGCACAAAGGAGCAGGGACGTTGAGCCCAAAGAAATTCCTCAACGCCTTTACCACAACTGCAATTTTCAACTACATTAGCCGCCTCTACAATTTTCCTCCACATTAGCCGACATTGCAATTTTCCACCACATTAGCCGCCACTGCAATTTTCCACCACATTCGCCGACACTGCAATTATCCACCACATTAGCTGACACTGCAATTTTCCATCACATTAGCCGCCACTACAATTTTCCACTACATTAGCCGACACTGCAATTTTCAGCCACATTTGCCGACATTGCAATTTTCCATCACATTAGCCGCCACTATAATTTTCCACCACATTAGCCGCCACTACAATTTTCCACCACATTAGTCGCCACTATAATTTCCCATCACATTATCCGCCACTGCAATTTTCCACCAGATTAGCCGACACTGCAATTTTCCACCAGTTCATACCCGTTAAGCTGTAGGAAAGGCCACACAAACTCTTGTTCGAAGAACATGAAACGTTGCGGAGTTTCGACTCTCATTGGCAACGGGCGCTACAATGACCACGCGACCGCTTTATGCCGAGGTCACTCTATACAATAGCATGCTCAACTCATGAGGGGATGCTCAGCTCAGACTTCGCCCTGAAACATTACACAGTGAAACCCGGTAGCATAGATATCGTAGTATTTACTACGTGCGAGCTGTACAGCCTCGCATCAGGTTGTGCTTGCGATTGTATGACGAGGAACCGGCTTTAGACTGCTCCCTGGAAGAATTATTTTCAGTATCTCCGCAAAATAACATGAATCTGGACACAAATGCAATCTTAGTAAAATTTCAGATTTTTAATAAAATGAATCAAAAATCAACTAGAGCACTCTGAGAGCGCATACCTCCGCCAAGGGAGCCAACGGTAGCAAAAATTCAAATTGGCTCTGAAACCATAATTTTCTTTGCATAAACTCTAAAATCTAATCACTTGTGCCTTTTTATATTAATAACAGCTTGTTAAATTTTTTTGAAGATCCGTTCATAACTTTTTGAGTTATACTGTTAACAAACATTATGACAAATATGAGTCAAACATACAAACGAACCAACCGATCTGCACCAAAATTTGATCATTTATGTCTTTTACTATTACTAACAACTCCTATGAATTTCATAAAGATTCATTCGTTATTTTTTGACTTATTGTGATAAGAAGCATAAAATTAAAAACAGTGACAAACGAACGAACGAACGAACAAACGGGCCATTACCAAAATTCGGTCATCTACTTTTTGTTATATATATCTAACAACTCATGTTAATTTCATCAAAATCCATCCATAACTTTTTGAGTTATAGCATCAAGAAAAATGACGCAGACAAACAAACAAACAAACGGATGGACATATCTTCACCAAAAGTTAATCATCTGTTCCTCCTAACATACCTAACAATCCCTGTAAATTTTATCTAAATCGGTTCTTAACTTTTTGAGTTATCTTGGTGACAGACAGACAGACAAACACGACGAAAACATAACCTCCTTGGCGGAGGTAAATATGGTAACTGTTACATATTGAGAACACAATAGGGCCACAGATATTCTAATACAACTACAAAGTAACTAAGTTTTACAATAGTAATAGGGCTCCTTCACATAAAATAGGTGGCCACGCACAGGGAAACATATTCATTGATACACTCAGCTTCCACCTGCAGACATGACTGATATTAAGCAACTCTCTCTCTCACAAACATAAAATAAAATAGAACAAAATAAAATAAAATGTGACTGTTGTTCACTGCCAAAATGCAAGCTGGGCGTCTGCGGCCCTCAATCGTTGCTCAGGCGCGTGTGGAAAAAGGCTGCAAGCAGCGAGCCCTTTTCTTTCCTGTACTTTAACTGAAAAGGACAGCAAGCATGTCCATCTTCATATAAAATGTCTAATGAAGATAAAGAAAAAAGTTAGAGGTATGAGCTGCGTTGGGATGAATATTAATTGCGACCAGTATCTAGTTTCTTAGACAGCAAGAACCTCCGCATTCCCAAAGTATATGTTGGTGAACTGAATTACAGTTGACGAGATTTCGTAAGCCATGCATGCATGATGACCATAAAGCGCTTTAGTTAGTTTTTACTGGGTAGTCTCAATGAATGTTGGCTCTGTCGATGGCATTCTTGTATGAGGAGCAGTAGCGTTAAAAAAAATCATAATAACATACACGACGACGACGACGACGGTGGCCAACAGCAATGGCGATGTAAAGTGAATCAGGAAACTAAACTTCTCAAGTCCCGGGCACACTGGCGCAGAAATGCGTCACACTGTTGCGTTTTCCGTAGAATGGCAGCTGCTAGTTTTGCTCAGCAAATCGCACCTTCCTTAGTTTACGCCCATTTTCAAATTGCCGGACATTTTTAGCACGATTTCGGTTGCGAATAAAGCGAGTATCACAGCAGGCTCACATATTCGCCCCGTGCAAAATAAATTAAACTACGCGTCCTCATGTTTTTTTTTTACTTCTTGCAGACATGACTGACATTAAGCAAGCCCAAGGGTGGGCAAACTATAGACTCAAGGGCCACATGAACTTTCCAATATGACGGACGGGCCGGACCAACACCCGATGAATACTTATCAGACATAATAAAAAAAATTACCACAACGTTAATACTTATATTCACTTCTGGCGTTAGCAGTGTAGTAGATTATCTTTTTTTTAGGGCAGCTGGTGAAAGATATGTTTTGTCAAGCCTGGAAAGAGATCATCGCTGAACTAGAATCTGTGGGGTGTTTTGTTGGCTTCCATCAAACTAAAAGAGTGTAACACACAAAAGACCGGGCCGCACTGACGCAACAAGCGATGCAATGCGACTTTTGCGTTAGATATGGCGCTTGTGAGTGATATTGTATCGCTCGATCTGAGTTGCGTCGGTAGAGAAAGTAGATTGCTGTTCGCCATGCTACGTTTTTTCATGCAACAAATGTGTTGCTTCTTTAGTACCCCAGCCTAACTAGGGACGAACACTACCAGTAGCCTTGGGCCATCTCCTGAATATTTGAAAATGTGACTGCGTTTAGTGAAGCATAAAATTCATCCAGTTTGAGGGAGTTGAATTCCTTCAAGAGGGGTCACGCTAGCGATCAATCAGTTTCAAATGAAAGGGCCAAAACATACCACACCGAACAGCGGCAGCGGCCTGCTCAACTGCCGCTGTTCGGTGTGCGCGCTCTAATGCATTCCGTGCTTCTCAAAAACTGTCCGCCTGCCTGCCAGCTTCTCGCTGAACTGCTTTTGGTGTGTTTCAGCCCCAACTCCTGGGGCGCCGCTTCAGGGTCTTGTGCGAAGGGACTCGACACCAGTTGAAGTGACTTGTCAGTTTTCTCAAAATCAGAGATCCTACGGCAGAATACTTTAAGCCGGTCTTCCGGTGGCTTCCTGCATTTTTTTTTTGTTTGTTTACATGCCGAGAGGGCTCTTCCAATGTAACCAGTGTGGGGAAATGAAAGAAAGAAAGAAAGAAAGAAAACTCTTTATTAATATTCTTAAAACTAATACATGGGACAAGATTCACTGTCAACTTGGGGATTAACCCAAGTAGGTAGTCGGTGTTGAGCAGTTAGAAAGTAAAGAAGAAGCTCTTCCTCGTGTTTAATACTTTTCACCTAATATGTGATAAAAACAAAACTTAAAACTTAAACTATTCATATTACTGTCTGAAACTTCGAAGTAGCACAACTTTTGACAGACACGCATGTTCAAAAATTTTTCATTCTGCACATTCTAAAAAGAAAACTAAAAGCTTGAAATACATACAGTATATACTCTTTGAAACTGCGAAATAGAGATACTAAAGAAGTAACACAATTTCTGACAGACACTCATGTTTAATATTGTTTCATCTTATGTATGACAGAGAAGAAAATACAGAACTTAAAATTGACATATTACACTATGGGGCTAGGAGGTACCTATAGGTGCGCGTTGTATGTGGGGTTACAAGCCTAATTGAAATTAGTGATTGCGATTTTGTTAAACATGTTTAGTCTATCCGTGATAAAGGGAAAATCTAGAAATTCACTATATAATAAAACACAGTTGTTGGTCGCTTGCTTGCTCCTTCCCTTGCTCCAATGTTGGTCCGTCTCTCCGTCAGGCAGTTAAGAGTTTAATAGGAGACAATTCATGTACTGGAAAACAAGCTGAGATACCATACAATGTCAGCTCTGGATCTCCGGCCGCTGGATCCCCGCTTTCATTGCTGAATGATATCGTAGTAGTTGAATCTTCACGCTGAGTGGACGCCTTTTTATATTGAACTAGCAGGACCCGTGAAACTTTCACGGCTTTGCAAGGCCTTTCAGACAGACTCGTGAAACTTTCATATTTTAGCATGGAGACACCACACTTGTTATTCAACACCGAGACTCGATGTGTGATACATTATGTGTATCCTTT
>LQNS02278070.1:12398511-12415117 GCA_001587735.2 Parhyale hawaiensis
CAAAGGCCTAGCTAATGGCTAAGGTAACCTACACAAACCCCCTGGGGGCGCTACTCCCCATAACATAGGATGGGCGAACCTACTAACGTCCATCTGGGGTCATAGGCCCCACCCACTTCATATCTCTGCCACCAATAAATGGTCGCGTAGCGACCGCGTTACTCTCCCATCCATCTCAATAAACCTCCGAATTTACAATTTTTTGTAGATTTCACATCGCTCCAAGTATCTCTTTATCCGTCCCACATCAAAATTCCCATGAAGGGGTTTGGAAAGTACTGCTACCATCATCACCTCTATGTCCCCTCCCCGGGGGGAGTTCAACTTGACTAAACGGACAGGACTCACCGGTCAATCTAAAAGTATAAGAATATTACTTACGGTTTAGAAACATGATGCGATGCGTCGTGGAGAATCAAACTTCAGTCATTCTCAGTTTGAATACAAAATTTAATAATTTAAAATCACGAGGGCTATTCAACACATTAGTTTTTCGCAGCAAAGTAGCCAAACCAAATGCCAGAATTTTTTATGCATAAAAAACATAATAATTTAAAAGCAGCGACGAATGTACAACGCACCAACAAAATTATTTGTTATTGTCTGTGCTGAAAATTGGGCTTCACTATTTTCATTAGAAAAAAATCCTCTTCAGAATCCTAACCAGACACTACGCGACCCAAACATTCTGGTACAAACTTACTCAAGTCTACTGAACGCCTGGTGTGGCTCAGAACGCATAGGCTGGCTAAAATGTTGAGTCAGTGTTGAAATGAAACGGACAACATATTTGACAATTAACGATAACGTTTTATTTGCACTTATGAAAAACACTATGAGGCAGTGATGTACACAGCTTATTACAGAACTTTATAGCGTCCAGTGCTCTTCATGCCCCCTGTGCTGGTGCGCAGCTTCACAAGCTCTTCCCGGATCAACCTGATGATTTCTGCCTTCGCTTTTGACACGGCGAGTTCTGACGTCGACTCGATGGCCAAGAACAGCTTGCGTTCTCCATCAGGTGGATTCTTGCCCTAGTCGTGTACAAGAAATTTATTAAACACCATTTTTATTGCTTTTACTCACTTCTGATATAAAAAACAACGTAGCGCACAAGACGGTATCATATGTAGTACCCAAAGAGAGTACCTAGAGCACACACAAGTTGAGAGTATAAAATATATTCACCATTTTATATGCGAACTATGCAATCACAAACTGAGGAATCAACAAATTTCAGCTACAATGCTGGCCGCTGTCTCTGGATCCACTAATCTTTCATCAACGATACAAATCATCACTGAGTGAATATAAAAGAGCGAGCTCTCACGTAGTAGCTAACCGAAAACCACGGGTGACGTCACTGCAATTATTATTCTCGCATTGGCACGTTCCCCACCATGAGAATAGAGTCTCCTGTGCCTGTGTTAGTTTAGTTATAGTTAGGAAGTTTAAGCTAGTCTCCTATGTTGGTTGTGCCGTTACGTACGGCTTGGTTTTTGAGTTACCAAAACACACACTTCGTATCTTTCTCTCCAATTATTATTATTATTATATTTTAAAGAAAAAGTTTGGTTGAACAGAAAGTGCCCCGAACAGTAATGCCAGCTTCAGAATATCCACAACTATTATAATGAAGAGAGTAGGTTCCATCTCCACAACAAAGGCAATAGCACAGCATATAAGTTAGTTGAAGCCTCCAAAATTCAGTACTTAGCTGTTCTAAGAAATGAAGGGACATGCAATATGTCGATAGACCCGTGGAACCCATGCACGAGGGTGTACTCAGACAAAATCAACGCGCATGGGAATAGCAAGTCGGGAAAGAAGAGAAAGAAAAGAAGAAATCAATATCAGCTAGAGTATGAAATCAGAAGCAAGCTAACTGGGCACGAGACAGACATCCAGAAGGCTTAGCTAATAGCTAAGGTAACCTATAGGGGTCCCCTGGGGGCGTTGCTCCCCATAACTTAGGATGGGCGGTATTATTATTATATTGGTATTAGACAATCAATAGCGATCTAAGATAATTTACTCGGCTTACTGCCAGAACCACAACGTTGTGCTTAGGTGGCAAGAGACGAAGGACGAAAAGAGAAGAAGACAGAAGAAAGATGCGCCCGTGTTTTCGGTCCCTTCTGTGGCCCTCCGCACGGGTGAAGGTAAGAGCCCCGCAGAAATAGTCGGTCACCTCAATCGGCAGCCCACCTCGTGGGACAGGAAGGAAATATAGAGAACCTACCTAACTCTACAAAACTAACCTTCTCAGCAGGAACTGCGGCCAGATGCTACATCCCCTGCGGAGAAAGCACTCGGGACCCTTGGGTATGTGATGCCCAAACATATTGTGGCAGGGGAAGGGCCCGCCACAATATGGCCCCGAGGGCACATAGGATGGGTGAACCCAACTAACTTCACCCTGTGGTCCATCCTATACCCCCTGATTGAAGCAAAGGCGATTTAACAGAGGAAGATATAAGGGACGCATAATATGTCGATAGAAACGTCGACCCCATGAATCAGGGCGTTTCCACACAGGATCAACGCGCGTGGGAACAGCAAGTTGGGAAAGAAAAGTATGAAAGAAGGAAGAAGCAAAGTGGGCACGAAGGAAAGACGTCGTGAAGGCCTAGCTAGCTAAAGCTCAGGAAACCTATCGAGTCTCCGTGAGGGCGCTGTTCCCCACAACACAGGTTGGGCAAATATAACTAAGCTAACCCTTTGGCTTATGACCAGTTTTATGCCCCCTGAGTGTTCAGAAT
Source organism: Parhyale hawaiensis (assembly GCA_001587735.2). NCBI lineage: Eukaryota > Metazoa > Arthropoda > Malacostraca > Amphipoda > Hyalidae > Parhyale > Parhyale hawaiensis. The sequence goes on from LQNS02278070.1 coordinate 12,401,274, forward strand.
ATTTAATTAGAATATGCATGCAGAAAATACTTACGGTAGGACAGAAAGTGCCTCTGACAGTGATGCCAGCTTCAGAATATTCCGAGATCTGCGCAAGGGCTTCCTTGCTCGTGACCCTCCATCGGGCCTGCTGTGGGAAGTCGTTGATCTCGAGCTCTTCTTCGTACTTCTGGTAGGACTCGTCAGTAGACGAGCTGTTCGGGTTCTCGTCATCATCGTCGTGCTCTCCGGTGGGCTGGTAGTTCAGCCGGTTGTTCAATTTCTGGGCCATCTGAAAAAAGTAACTCTAATGAAAAAACAACCACTAATGCAACTAGACGCTAAACTGTCCACTATGGCTTACTGTGTCAGGTAGTTACCTGCTTGTATAATGGAGAGAGGGTTGAATCAAAAAACATCCTGAAAGCTTAAGTGAGGCTGATTTAATCCATGAAGTTCTTTTAAGGGACAACTCTCTTTAACATACAATGGGTGAGACTAACCTATTTCACCCATGACCCATTCCAAGCCCCTTAGGAGCTACATGATGACTAATAATATTCGAAGGCTGGTCCTCCCTTTTTCACAATGGCGGACATTGAGGGGGGCAAATTAGGGAACATTTAGCAGGACAAGTAAAAGTAGGAGCGAACGCACGCAGCACTGAGTTCAGAAGAACAGAATTTCCAACAGACCTGAATGGGACGCTTTCACAAATAACACAAAAGAGTAGTAGTATATGAAAATTAGGCTGCAATGCTTTGCAGAGATTCAAAAACGACCGGCAGTCGTCTCCCTACTCCAGAAAGTAATTGGTCAAGTTGTTATCATTCTAGGTATTTTATGATTAGAGTACTACTTAATTGAGATCCATGGTTTACGACTGTATGCTTATAGCTGTGTAGATTTTTATGCAGTTCAATCTATTTCAGATTGCAGATGATGGCTTAAGAGCCGAAACGTTCTTTTAGGTATTAGGTATTATAAGAAGATTTAAGCCTCCCTAAATAAGTACTAAGCTCTTCTAAGAGAGGAAAAGGAAGGGACATAAAGTATGTCGACAGAAAAACGGGGAACCCATGCACGAAGGTGTTCCCANGAAAGACAGACGTCCCGAAGGCCTAGCTAATGGCTAAGGCAACCTACTCAAACCCCCTGGGGGCGCTACTCCCCATAACATAGGATGGGCGAACCTAACTAACCTAACCCTATGGCCTATGGCCCATCCTATGCCCCCGGAGGGGGAAACGTTCTTTTATAATATAGACTAGCTTTTCAGTAAAATGTTTCCGGTCCTTAGTTTTCGCATTGATTTTTATTTCGAAACTCTTAGCAGTAAAGATAAGCTACCTGCTCGGCTACGGTCTTGGCGCTGATGGCGGGCTGCTGCATGGCGGTGCCGCCCTTCATTACAAACTCCGCAGCCTGCTGACTGGCGCCCTTCACCGCACCGTCCAGACCTCCTGCGGACAGCAACTACTGATAGTGTGTGCTACAAATCTATGCTGTACCAGAAGCAAGCAAAGCGGTGCACAACGGCTGACGCTTCTGCAACTAAGTGCATTGTATAACCAACATACAATGCTTTCCTATATACAAAACCTGGTGATGGGTTTATTACACACAGACACATTTTATACATTACAAGTAGTCTATTTGGTAAAGTAGCAATACACTAAAGAATAATGCATCTGTGTAGCCACTGAAAGTTTAACAAGCTTTTGGGCTACATAAAAACAAAAACAAAAGTTAATAAACTTGCATGACGTATTCTTTAAAACGTTTTTTCAAGACATTATCAAAAGTAGGATCTAATAAATACTCAGGAAGTTTTTTGAGAAGAGTTGCAATTGAAGTACTGTAGCGCGTTTCTCAACGTCAACACGCACAGTTGGGAGATTGAGAACAGAACGTCTTAGTTCGTAATTTTGCTGGGAAATAAGGGGACTGAAATACTTTAGAAATGCTACAGGATGATTATAGAACACAAATGGAAAAAAATAAGTAAGGAATGCGGTAGTTGTAAACATCCTGAAATTGCAACATTTGTAAAGACAAGTACATTTCACTGCATCTCATTAGTCACATTGTTTTCGTTACGTCTTACACGTATTATTGGCCTAAGTATATTATTCAATATTACTTCAAGTTTGTGAATGTTACAACGTGGGGCTCCGCCCCAAAAGATGATATTCTGGACCAGCACTGAATGAGCCAACGAGTAGTTAACTATTTTTAATGATTCACGATCAACATAATTGGATATTGCATAGATTATGCCAAGAACCCTACTAAGCTTGCGCCCAATGTCTTCAATATGGGACTTAAAACACATCTTATCACCCAGGATCAGTCTAAGATATCTTATTTGGGGCACCCACTCTAGTAGGTTATTGTTAAAGAAGATAGGGCACCCACTCTAGTAGGTTATTGTTAAAGAAGATAGGTGGCAACTGCTGGTGAGTACAGGGAGAGAAAAGCATTAATTTGGTTTTATTCTCATGAGCAGTTAATCTATTTTGAGTTAACCATTCAGACANATAGCAGCTTGAAAATTACTACTATTGGTGTAGAAAACTGCGTCATCCGCATACAATACACAATTCATACCGAGGGTAGTAATGTCATTAATAAAAATGTTAAATAATAACGGGCCTAAAATGCTTTCTTTGGAACACCCGAATCAATAGGTAATATATGCTATTTGGTATCGTTACAGATCCCCGTTAGACAGGTAACTATTAAGCAGTGCATGTGCATGCTCGCACCCAAACAGGATTTATCATACAAAAAGCTATATCAAGGTAAATTTCGTTCGGCTCAAGTAGAGTGTCTCTTGCAGTAATAACTATGCACTTCATTACTAGAAACACCCGCAGAGTCACAGCCAGCTGCCGGATATACTCCACATTATATATATCAGAAAAATTTGAATATAGCTGCAACGTACAGGTGATGACGTCACACTTACCTCCGTGCTGTGCATTGAACTTCTGAGCGAGGCGCTTGGCGAGCTCCAGCTTGCTGGCAGCGTTAGCGGCAGACACGGGCGGGGCGAGGCCTTGTATGGTCATGAGGGGAACAGGGCCGCCGCTACCGCTCACTCCTACCATCCCAGCCACGGAGCCACCAGCACCGGGCAATAATGAAGGCGAAATCAGGGGCGTGGGCTGCATAGCGAAAGAAGCGAAGTTAGATGAAAATATGGTGTAAGTAAAACAATTGGTGATCATTATGCCGGGGACATTTCGCATTTCTACTCCCATCTCGCTGCTCGGATGTGGTGCTCGCGTGCCATTTCGATACATAGGTACTTGGAATAGGTAGCATAGATACCGAGGCATATATGACGTCAGAGTCTCGCATCCTTGCATCAAGTCGTTTGTGTAAATGCTTAGTTTGTCCTTAGCATTAGACGCATCTAGAGTCAGGCTCCTGTCGGTTGTTGGGTAACATCCAAGAGGGAGGAGACTGAGCACCAGCCTCTTTGCCCGCATGGAGGAAATAGGTCGAGGGGTTTCGATCCCGCAATAAAGTACTGCAGGCCTCGGTCCACGTAACCAATTAAATGGGGCAGTGCCTCATCAGACCACAAGTCCAGAAGGGACTAAATAAGGAGAGGGTTCGAGTGAAGTACAATGGGTTACACTACACCACTCCTTCCTGTATTTGAAAAAAATGTTAGTCGCACCTCAGTGCTGAAGGTCACTGCAGCAAGTAAGGCACCGCTGAGCAACAAGTAACGTTTGCTCCAGCCGATGGGAGGTGAGGCTTGCAAATATAAATTACAAGCCCAGTAAGTTCCCGGTGCAGAAGTCAAACTCTTCGACACAGATGATTGCCTCTAAAATATTGGGAAAAAGTTCAAACATTTCTGTTATAATTGTATTGAATAGTTTAACCCTGCGTCTCAGCAACAAGGGCGACTCAACATAGGAAGAAAGAAGGGATATGCAGGATGTCGACGGAAACGAGGAGCCCATGCCCAAAGGTGTTCCCACACAGGATGAACGCGCATGGGACTACAACACTTTACATAACCTCCGTCGCCGCCACTCAGGCGTTCCAGCAGACGAGAATGGGAACAGTACATCAAGAAAGAAGAGGTAGAACATAATAAAGCAACATGAGTAGGAGTATGAAGGTGGATGGAACCAAGGTGGGCATAAAGAAAAGATGTGCTGAAGGCCTAGCTAGGGTTAACGCAACCTACAGGGACCATTGGGGGCGTTGCTCCCCTTGATTATAGTTTAGTGTGCCTACATCAGCAATATCAAACTTAATGCCCTTCATCTTTGTCCAACGAATCTAGTTGTGAATGTAGTCATGAATCAATGTAAGCAAACACACCCTTTGGTGCATGTTAAAATGTTATTCCTCCTTTAAGGGATTACGTGCATAAAAGTTATTTACCTTGACCTCCTTAACAGTTCGTTTGGTGTTAAGAAGTTTTATAATATGTTGCTCGATGTCTCCCTCGATATCTTCATCATCGGAGTCCTGGAGTCCGAGAGCAGCCTTCTCGAATTTCTTCTTCTCCGTTGCTAAGTTAGCTTCCTCATCATCGAACTTGAAGCCTCGGCCATGGAAACCACCACCAGTCTTTACTTTCTTGCCTTCTGATTCCATCTTGGCTTTGTATGCATTCCACAAGTCCTGAAATTATTAAGTACAGGAACAATGCTTTTGTACTAAAGGCCTACAGCCAGTTATAGACATGTAGTCAATTTGGGATAGGTACCCAAAAAAGATTTAAACCACGAAACTCGCCAAATTCTAAACTATATTTAATCATTTACCCACAGAGCATCGAATATTCATACGTCCTCATAGAAATAATACAGCTGCACATAAAAGATTACGCGAAGTATCAACACAGCCGAAACTCGTCATACCAAGCCACGCGGAACACAATCGTGGTGCATTCTAGAAATAGATTAATGCGTCAGCTGTGAAGCTTTTTTTTTCAGTTACTTGATGTTATTGATTGCTGCTCTACATAATTTGATTTTGTATTCCAGAGCGCTTTTTATCCTGATATGTTTAGAAGTCACTGATGATAGACTTTTATTAATCCAAAAAGTCTATTGTTACCAGCTAATGAACGAGGTGCTTCTTTTTATGCGATGAATTTAAAAGCATGACAAGACGGTCTGTAAGTTGGCCTCTAATAATCAACAGTGCTATGCTCGAAAACGGACATTTGAAGACTTGAGTCGTGGAACTTCAAAGTTAAAACTCACGTGAAGCTCCTGAGGCACGGCAGTCTCGCTCATTTCCATGGCTCGTATGATGTTGCCTGCGTACCGCGGCTGTTCGGGCGTCAGGAACGTGTACGCAAACCCTTTGTTGCCAGCCCTTCCTGTACGGCCGCATCTGGAACACATGATGGCTTTGCATAGAATATCGTTGGCCTAGTACGATATTACATGCTGATAGCTAGATTGATAGTAGTATCCAATGTGTTGAGATAATGTTCTTCCTAGAGCTTAAAACTGGCCACTTCTTTTGGTTTATCTAATGTATGGCTTCGTTCGAGTAAGAGTGATGAAAAAGTATTACAGTTCGACTGGAGTAACGCAGCTTAGGATGCTCGATGAAATAAAGCACTACCTCTCGTCCGCATTACTATAATGTAAAATAAGGGACGATCAAGTGGCAGGAACGTACTGATTAAGCACACACAACAAACAATTCTGCTCAGTAAACTGCAATTGGAATTCCAAGTGTTACTTCATTACATTTTTAATGTACAGTGGACACGAGATGGACAGACCTCGGCGGAGCCATGACAGCTGCAGATCGTTGATGGATGTAACCACAAAGAGGACGTGACAAACTAAAGGAGTTAGTTACATTGACAAGTTTGTGCCTCCATTTTAACTAATTAGGAGATCAAACACAAGAAGAAATTATTATTATTAGTATTATATGGGTATTGTCCCGCTATTTCAGAATCGGAGACGATTAATAGCGATCTAAGATGAAGGATTTACTCACAGGAAGAAATAAGGGACATACAATATGCCTAATGAAATAGCTAAATGAAATACGAAACCCATGCATGCAGAGGTTGCCGCACAGAATCACCGCGTACGGGAACAGCAAGTAGGGAAATGAAAGGAAGAAGAAGAACAGAGCAAGCACAATATGACCAACAAGATCATGGAAATGAAAGGAAACGAGAGTGGGAAGAAGGAAAGGCGTCCTAAAGGCCTAGCTAAAGTAACCTGGTAGAGCTGTTCCATAACATAGGACTGACGAAGCTAACTAACCTAACCTTGTTGTCACCGTCACATACAATGCCCCCTATGAGGAAAGACAGTGAAACAGTACGGTATATCCAGAAAAATCATGTCATGCCTAAATCAATCATTAACTTTCGTGGGAATAACATAATCTGTAACGTCTTCTGAGGAGTACAGTAGACGATAAAGGGTTACAGGCCCCACCTGTGGACATAGTCCTCGTAGTGGTTAGGAGCGTCGAAGTTCACCACCAACACCAACTGCTTCACGTCCAGCCCTCGTGCAGCGACGGAGGTAGCGACCAGGATGGGAACTCTGCCGGCTTTGAAGTCCATAATGTTGGTGTCTCTGTCGATCTGGTCCACCCCCCCGTGAAGCACCATGGCTCGGTATGAGTGGCTGAGTAGATCCTACAACAGCGGGGATGCATTAGTTGTTAGTGTTATATGATCCCAAACTATTTTCACTGTATTTGAGTAGATCCCATAACAGCGGGGATGCATTAGTTTTTAGTGTTATTTCCTAAACTATTTTCACTGTATTTCATATTCATGACCAGGGTGGAAGAGTAGGAGCCAGGATAGGATATTTTTGTAAGATATGAGTCGGTTGGAAAGAGTTGGACATTGTTGGAGAATACGAGTCGAAGTCAGAAGCTGGTTGTAACCAAGATTTTGAGTCAGTAAAAATGCGTCTATTTTGTCAAGAAAAAGAGTTTGAGTCGGTACGAACGGGACATTTTTAGGGTTAAAAAAGGCTGAGTCAAAACAGGGTGGAGTCGGTGTCCGACTCCGCAACGCTGATCTCAACAATTATACATAATCCAAGTAAAACTACCTTACCTACATACTGAATGCAGCAAAACAAATTCACGGTTTATAACTTTGAGAGCACAAAATAGAACTAGCTACATAAAACATAATCGATTGGTGCCTGTAGCCACTAGTGCTCCAGTGGCCACATTCGTGATAGATCTTTTCGCCATTGGTCTTCTCGCCGTCGGTCAATTCGCCGTTACGTCATTTCGCCGTGATGTGACATAAATGTCTTGATAATACATAAATTATACCCAACCACGCGCAACCTTATATGCTATTATTAAAACCACGAGAAGCTCCAGCAAGCCATAAAACAAAACTTCCCAGGAAAAGGAAGGGTAATAATAAGAAAAGGTGGAACTAAAATAAAAATACAGTAATTTAGTCATTTACTGAATATAAAATAATTATTTAGTCCTTGAACCAAAGGATAAAAGGCAATGAGTGGAGACGTCAGAATAAACAGACTCGGTGAAAGCCTGGCAAATTAAAATAAATCGAAATTTAGCCATGAAAACCAGTAAACTAGCTTAACAGCACGTAACTTGCTGTTCTTTTACGGAATAGATGCACAGGAATGGCACAGTGGCAACATAACCGCGATATTTTACGGCATTTTTGGCGCTATTCATTAGCGTGGCACATTAAGGTGGCAACTATGGCGTTTATGGCAATGCCACAAGTATCGAGCATCCTTGGCATTTATGGCAAATAGGGTATTGTGCCACAAAATCCGGGCTCTACTCATGACGATAGCTCATAGAGGGCCGGGGCGTCAGTCCCGGGCTCTCTTTGGGAATGGGCCAGTTGGTTCGTCTACAGCCGCCTATCTAACCTTATACAGTACAACAGTACTCGCCTCGTCTATACAATGACGACTCACCTGATATAGAACAGTAACACCCTCCTGTCCACCCTTAAAATAAAGCGTCGCCATATGCAGAATATCAGCACGCTGATGTTCACACCAAATACAAACATCAATTTCTTACTAACCAGTACAATGACCACTCACCTTATATAGAACATCAGCACTCTCTTGCTTGTCCACAAAGATGATGGTTTGTCCCTGTTCATAAAATTGGCCGAGCAACTCGAGCAGCTTCAGGAACTTCTTATCTTCTTCCAGTATAACAACGTGTTGACTTACATCCTTACAGACTACCGAGCGACCGCCCACCTGCGCAAAAGTAGTAGGTGTAGCAATAAGGATGATAGCGCAGCAATAGCAAGTCAATAATAAGCCGTTTGCATTATGAAAGCCATTGGAAAATCCTCAATACACAACAGAGTCTGATGGCTATCAGTCGATATAAACGCACATTAACTCAGAAACGCCCACCAATTAATACTATTATTATTATTTTGGTATTGTCCCGCTATTTCTGAAACTAAGACAATCAATAGCGATCTAAGATGATTTACTCGGCTTACAGCCGAAACCACAACGTTGTGCTCAGGTGGCAAGAGATGAAGGATGAAAAGAGAAGAAGACAGAAGAAAGAAGCGCCCGTGCGGACGGTCTCTTCTATGGCCTTCCGCACGGGCGAAGGTAAGAGCCCCGCAGAAGAAGTCGGTCACCTCGATCGGCCAACCTCGCGGAACAGAAAGGAAATATAGAGAACGTACCTAACTCTACAAAACTAACCTTCTTAGCAGGAAGTGCGGCCAGATGCTACATCCCCTACGGAGAAGGTTCTCGGGACCCTTGGGTGCGTGATGCCCGAACATATTGTGTTGAGCCTGAAGGCAACACCCATCAAACCAGCTACCAAAAGTTACGTAAGAAAACCTGCACACAACCATTGCTCGAAGTTCTGGTCAACATAAGTGATCTGTGTCTCTAATATACCTAGGCTATTCATCTAGTTCTGCAAACTATCTTTGCTTCATGAGGTGATTTGATTCGCAAAAAGCTTTGTGTAAAGAAACTAAGCGCGACAGAAGCTGGGAAGCGCGTTATTATTAACAGGCTTGAGTAATGAAAATGTTTTCTAAATTTTTCCTTCAGAAACCAGCTCATCACCATACACATCTCTTAAGATTCTAGCTATGACAAAGATAGAGTGTAGGTAATTGTGAAGGTTTCGCAGTGGTGCATTTTCACCGTTCGTAAAACTCAAACTGTAGTGAAGTGAACGTGGTACTAATGTTACAGTAATACTAATATTGAGGCTTCCGCATGCAGCAATCAAATTACTAGTTCCTTCTCCTTCTATCATCTCACGCGCAATGTCAAAAACATTATATATATTCCCGATATAGTGTACATAGTGATCGTCACAAAGAGCGCGACTGACAGATACCATAAAACATTACTACAGTCTTACGAAAGAGAAGATGAGTAGAGTTTCATTACCATAATCTCAATGGGTTTCTGGAGGATTTTCTTAGCGAGTGCCTCCACTTGTCTGGGGAATGTGGCGGAGAACATCACAGTCTGACGCTCTGGCTGCACGTTTTCAATGATGCGCATTACCTGTGCAACAAAGTAACCTACATTAACATTTTACGATAAGTAGCTACTACCTTCACAAGTAAGATATCAGTCATACGAAAATACATTTTCTATCATACACATAGGCCTAACTAGCACAGGAAAGATACGTGCATGAAACCGTAAAGAAAAATAAGGATCACTGAGACTAAAAAAAGACAGCAATATTTGTTTGCTGGTTCGGCAATTTTCAGTCGTATTGAGTTAGGAACCGTCACATGTAGGGGTTTCTTGCTGGTGAGGGTCAAAAAGTCTTTGGGCAAGATTAGGATGACCTTTCAGACTTCCAAAATTACTTTTGGTCAGGTCTAAAAGGCAACTCGAACTTGTTAAATCTGCCTTTGATATATAGCTACATGAAAACCAACTAAAAAGCCACGGTCCACGCGAAATACCACAGCTCGTAGCATAGTACATCACGCGTCAAGAGTCTACGAGGCATTCTGTAGCATCCGTCAGGGCGAGTTTAGACGCTGCGCCGGACGGAGTAAGCTGAAACAAAAAAGATGGGGAAAAAATAAAATAGGAGTGCGCTTTTTCTATCGGCACATAACTTGGGTTTGTCGTCCAGTCTTGGCGATGGGTTTGTAGCCAAGTCATGTGCCCATAAAATAAGCACACTTCTATTCATTTTTTCTAGATTTTTTGCTTCAACTCATCCCGTCTGGAAAGCGTCTCAACTCACCCCGACCGACGCTACCTAACTGACACTACATGTGGGTCTCTGTTAAGGGTTTGGCATCGAACAGACACCTACATCAAACTGACGCCAATACAGCCATCGAGGTATCATACAAAAAAGTATTAATACAGACTACATAGGTACCTACCTGAGGTTATTATTATTATTATATTGAATACCTGAGGTTCAAATCCCAAATCGAACATTCTGTCGGCTTCGTCGAGCACAATGTACGAGACCCGCTTGAGATTTGTGACGCGGCCGTTGTTGGCAGCGAGCATGTCGATCATGCGGCCGGGGGTGCACACGATGATCTCTGCACCGCGCTTCAGCTCAGCGATCTGCTCACTGATGCCGGTGCCGCCATACACTACGCAGATCCGCAGGGTCGATCGGCAGAATTTTCGACATTCTCGACCTGGTTATTTGATTAGATTATATAGTAGTAGTGGGGTAGGTTACTAACGTCACGGGTACCATGCCCGCATTGCGCCTGATTTCGATTATATAATAAATTAGGGATCTGTAGTTGACATAAGGCAAAGTTTTGGGCGAGGGAAAGGAAGGGACATGGAGTTTCTCAAGAATGGGGGAACCCGAGAACGGCCAACGCCGCCAAAGGGAGAGCAAGTGGCAAAACAAGCCCAAGTACCACCAAAAAAGATACACACTTTATGATTGCTATGAGAAACTTATGAGTAGCATAACTAAACCCCAAGCTAATTACACCAAGGCATGCCTAGCGAATGTCCCGAAGCGGAAACTGATGCGCTCTTTGGGGACGCTTCATTTCATGCACAGAAAGAACGAACCTAAGCCCCTTCACCTCAGTGTTCATACCGTTCCTGAAATAATATAGGTATTATTTTCCGTCACCAATATTGCACGACTCTCAGCAAGGCGGGCTCCCTTTTTGGGGACATTATGTGAAAAATGCCACAGGAGAATGATACGGCCATAGACACCTGCCAGTATCCCTCCCTCACTCGTACATACCAGGGACCATGCATCATACGACGCATCAAGTCGCTAGCATCTTACTGCAAGAGGCGCGAGCGGCTCTATAAAAACAATCTAAACCTAAATATGGTAAACCATAGAGTCTCACAATGATTACAAAACTGTGACTAAGGACCCAGAACAATCTATATGGCTAGCTCTTATGACGAGGTCATGATGTCAACAAGTACAGTGGACCTAAATGAATGTTGAACTACAGCCATCCATAAATAACAGCATAGAACAGACCCAGCAAAGTGACATACCAATCTGCATGGCGAGCTCCCGCGTCGGGGTCATGATATCCACAAGTACAGTGGAACTAAATGAATGATGAACTACAGCCATCCATAAATAACACCACAGAACAGACCCAGCAAAGTGACATACCAATCTGCATGGCGAGCTCCCGCGTCGGGGTCATGATAATAGCAATAGGCCCGTCTGTGTCCAGCAGAGGAGGCTGGTCAACCACGTGTCTGATGAGGGGCAGCAGGAAGGCAAGGGTCTTTCCGCTGCCAGTCTTAGCGATGCCTATGACGTCACGACCGGACATAACGGCGGGTATGGCCTGCGGGTATACAGCACAATCATCCCGTCATCATTGTTATACAAGTCCATATCAGATAATCAGTACTCTTAGCATATACGAGTAATCGTAACTAATATACCTAAACCTATCACTCCACTATGGTTACAGAGATGAACTAAGTAGATTTCGTGATTACAATTATTTTATCATTATTTTCATTAGGCTAACTGTACCCATACTCTATACGTATCAATATTAATAACAATATTTGAAGTAGCTGCGATCGCGCACAGAATCTTTAACAATACCTCTTCATTTTTCACACTAGCTAATTACCTGAGCTTGAATAGGAGTGGGCTTCTCATATTTACATTTCTTCAGTACATCAAGGGTCCTCTTGCTGACACCACACTGGGGCCAGGACTTGATGGGCCGCGGACACCCGACGCCCTTCACTTTAACGCCCTCCATCTCCTCCCTGTAGGCGTCCACCTCCTCCTTGGTCATGTTAGCGATCTCAGGCACCTCGATGTAGAAATTCTTACGGAATGGAACGTATTCCACTTGCTGGTGGTCCACCTTAGCCAGCTCCTGACGACATCAAAGTCACACAACATTGAACAAGAATGAATAACAGAGACCTGCAGAACGAATGGGCAGTAAGCAAAATGAAAGTGAAGTGGACGGTATCCTGAACGCTATTCTGAGGGAAGCGTAACTCGAAGGGTCCTCCTAAGAACAAACAAAATCAAAAAGTATAAACTATGCAAGATTCTGCGCGCGCTACAGGCAGAGCTGCAAAACTTAGAATAGAAACACAAACGCTATTCGATGCAGCAAGGGGAAGGAATTCTCAGATACTTTCAAGTCAGTCAACTATGAAGCATTAGTATTTGATTTTTTTAACCCATATTATAGCCTAATTAATAACCTCCGTCAAGGAGGTTATGTTTTCGTCGTGTTTGTCTATTTGTCTCTCTGTCCGTCACCGAGATAACTCAAAAAGTTAGGGACGGGTTTTAACGCAATTTACAGGGATTATTAGGCATGTCAAGAGGAACAGCAGACAAACTATTGATGCAGATCCGTCCATCCGTTTGCTTGTTTGTCTGCCTCATTTTTTTCATTGCCATAACTCAAAAAGTTATTGACGGATTTTTATGAAATTAATATACATGAGCTGTTAGCTATATTATGATGAGTAAATGACACAATTATTTTTATGTTTTGTTGGTTCGTTAGTCGCTGTGTTCGATTTCATGCTTGTTGGCACGATAACTCAAAAAGTTATCAATGGATCTTTATGACATTTACAGGAATTGTTATTGATGTTAAAACAGAATTTATTAAATTTTGGTGATGATCAGTTGGCACGGAATCTCCATGCACCCGATGCAGTAATTCCTGGACAGTTCACAGCTAGCTACCTGAGTCTACGATGGTCAAATGAACGAGTTTCACCGAACTCTGTGTCCAATTGCGTAACTGTGTTCGCTTAATGATAACTAACACAAAAGCTCACAAAAGTTTTCTGAGTTCTCCTTCCTGCCAAATTTGAAGAGCTACCAAAAAGTTTACCCGACACTTGGTAAATAATGTGACTTCATGGCTGTCGTATTAGTACATAGCTTTTCTTTCTTACGAGAGTTGAACAGAACCATTCAGATAATTAGCTGAGGAAACTCGTTCGTTTGACCATCGTGTGAGCCCGCTTTACAAACCTTTTTCCCTTTCTTTGCAATACTGAGCATGGCATCTTTCAAATCTTCCCCTTCCTCCTCGGAACTGTACTCCAATCCATCCTGGTTTTGCTCCATGAGTTCTCCCTTCTTGCGGCTCTGCTTAGTGGCGACTCCCATGATGATGACGGGCTTCTTCACGGGCACGGTGCCATTGCTGGCATCTGCCTCGGTTGTATTGTTGCTATCTGCGGCACCATTGGCAGCAGAGACAACCTTGGTGGGAGGTGGGTTGTCTGCCGGCCGAGCGCTTGTTTCTGCGAACCAAGGCACTGTTACTACAATAAAGGGGCAAGGATGATACCTACTCGGTACGCGAGCGACTAGTAAAATTAGCAAACGTTCCTAAA
>LQNS02278070.1:12420913-12432550 GCA_001587735.2 Parhyale hawaiensis
CTACCCTGTGACCCCTCAGCTAGGCCCTTGCCGCGCACGACTCATATATACGACCAGCGAGAAAGGTCCAGTGCCCCGCCGTAGTATCTGTACATCCATAGAGATAGTCAATCACAGAGCCTCATAGAAATCCAAGTCATAAAGTATCTGCCAACTATCCCCATTAGTTTGGGTCCACGGCCCAAAGTTGTAGTGCTACAAAGCTGGGCATATCGAACCCGTAAGCCCCCCCCCCCCCACAGCAAGGACGGGATAGAAGAGGGGATAAATGAAATGGCGACCCAGGCAGGAATAAACGTCGGATATGGGAAGAGCAAGCTGGGGAGAAATATAACACGAGAGAACGTTCGTAAGAAAAGAAAGGAAAGCAAACGAGTAGAGTAAGAAAGATGTCCTAAAGGCCGCAGGCTCAGGTAGGTAACTAACCTATGGTGGGCCCTTGGAGGCACAAGAACGACACTTGAATGCAATGCCAAAAATGAAAATGTACAAAATGAAACACACCCTGACCGCTAAACAAGGAACTGGAGAGAGGCAAACAGATAAAATATTTATTCACAAACTATAGGTAACAAGAGCAAAGCCCCTTACGGAGTTTTAATTCAGATTCACAACACTCACTATTGCAACGGCGGAATAATAAAGTAAGGGCAAACATAGACCATAAAATAATGCAAGAGGAAGGAGGTATAGAAAGCAATGCACAGCACCAGTACGTGAGATTTAAAGCATGCAATAAAAAGCTGGAGACCTGAGCTAGAAATTTCACAGAGCAAGCATAGCTACATTCAACGTTGGGTTATTCTGTGGGCAATAATAAGCAAAGGAAACAACATAGGAAAGCCAGTAATCACATTTACTGAATAACTGCGTGCATTGAAAGTGGCAGTAATCTGTAAAGGTTCACGAGGAGCACTACTCCCGAGAAAAACAAAATTATCAGCTATATATAAAAGTTGAAGCTACACTCTGTAGTCCATAGCCCACCTCGCACCGTCTGAGGAAAGCACTCAGACTGATCACTCCAAAGTGCAGAAAAATAATTACATTACTAGGAATAAAATGTGCACAAGCACAAGAGAACACAACGTGCAGGGCACAGAGAGCACAGACAAAGTGGGTGCAGCAGATGTACATAGCAAGAGCAGCCTACCAGTCACGGTCATTGCCATGTCCGACACAAACGGATCCATGTCAGGATCGCAGTCTGTGGAAAGTGGTACCACGATAGCGTTCACCTCAAGGTAACGCAATGTTATTTCGCCAAGAGATTCATGTATTTTGCTACGCCGGTATGCTACTGGAAGAGATTACCTGCCTAGCCGTAAGTTCAGATTATTATTATGCAACCACAATGAAGGAATGAAGGTGTTACTCCTCGGCATTCCACCTCAGATTGAGCAACCACACTTAAGGATTTAAGGTGTTACTTGGAAGCATTTTATTCTTAGGTTGTGAATTAGTTATACTAAAAAATTAATGCTCTCTATCAACAACAATGGTCGCTACGTAACAGTTTAGCTGATATTAGTCAAGCACAAGAGTGTAATGCCTATCCCATCTCTAAGTACTGAAGGAATCCAATGAATGAAATGATCGTGCACATTCTAGCTTCAGGTAATAAATTCACTGAATTTGACATTCGCACACATGCTGTACCATGTAAATTAGAAAACCACATTAAAGGAATCGAGGTGTCATAACTCATAACCTCATCCATTCTATATCACCAAGTAGGTATTGATGCAGGCATGACAGATGTAGGCACATGTTACTAATGCCGATGAATGGTCATGCTTTAGCAAATAATGTAGCAAAATATCCAGTAAAATCTTGCAACTACGAAAGGAATACAGTTGGTATCTTACGCGACCATGTTCATTTTCAAAAGGTAGTAACTACCGGCATACATTTTTGCAAGTGGTACCCAATCCTCGTTATTTAACGCTTTTTATTAAATGAAAACACATAAGACAACGTATTCCCTAAATACTGTGAGCCTAAAGCTAATGCATAACCTGGATCTCTAATACAAAATGACTTCTCAGGGGCAAGGCTCAAGCATTTACCAAGTTTCCTGTCTTAAACATATTTACAGACCAACTACAAACATTAGTAGGCTGTAAATGCACAGGGATTTCAGTATAACAATTCTAAAAATAATTTAGTCTGGGTTGTAATGAGAATATTAGGTGCAGCATAAATAGCAAAATCAAATAAGTTTAGCTCTTAATATACATGTATAGTCAACTTATTTCCAACCCTCTTCAGTGGAAAAACCAGAATAGCTAAATGTACTATTTGTGGAAAGTGGAATGGTATGGTCAAAGTTACAAATACGTGAACCTACAACTATATCAGAGTTCATCACACTATCCAGCTACGGTGATAAGAGAATTAATTGGAGATGAACAGCTAATGCTCTCTGAACACACCATAAAATGTTGAGGATAGTAAGACCTACATAAACACTTGAATAATATAACGGTACTTAGACTGCTTTCCTACATTGCACAGCAGAACCTATTTTTTATAATCGTGATTTAGCTCACACTGAGGAAGTAGCTACTTACTCCTATTTTTCATAAGAGAAGTTGCTTACCTTTTTTGCCCGTAAGGTTAGCGACTGGCTTGCCAGCCCTACTGATGCGCCGCACCTCTTCTTGAATGCCTGTCATGAAGGCATCCAGTGGATCTACTTCGTCATCCTGCAATATTATGACTGCTATTATTATCCTTATTACTGTGTTCTTAGTTATACTCAAAGTGACTGAACCTGAAGCCATTGCTATAGGATGGTCCGATGTGTGCTATCAGGTTAAACAAGGAGGTACCTGTCACAAAACAAGTATCTACTGATAGCTACTAGTAGTTTCAGTGACAAAATATTAACATACCCGAACATGATTATGATGACAAGTCGCTATAATGATGATTCAGGAACCACAAAATATTTCATTTACTGACATTGACAAATGCTGGGATTATGCCTACCCTAAACATTTTCTCAAAACACTAGCCTTGGTTGCCTCGATTGAAGCCTCAAAGGACAAGCTTTCTTAGCAACACATTGTCAAAGCTCAGGTATCAGAGACAGAAAACCCATACAACAGCTGAGATCAGCCCCTTTTTCCCACCACAGTACCCAATTGCTGGTTAGGTTAGTGCCCTAGCAGTGGACTATGAATAAGATATGCCAATACTGCAATTTCGAGGATCAAGACTTTCCCTTCCTGATTGAGAATTGGATATCTGACCTGCAGACTATAGGCTATCCACTATGCCAGTTAGTGTCTACATTAGCAAGATCATGAACCAATAGTAAGGCTTCGGCAGCTCACGTGACTGCACTAAACGGAGCATGCCTCCAATCAGAGCTGCCACTTTACATGTTCTGAAACGACATAATCAGCAGAGCAGCCATGAAGCTGTCCCACAGTTTTTCATTACAAATGTAACAGCCTCCAGCTCTAGCATTACAGAAGTCAAACACAGAGCACCAGAAACAACGCATTTTAAGTAAGTTTTTTTTTAGAATCATAATAATAAATCTATCGCTATGCCCTGTGATCCATAAGCAAAGTTCCACTTCAATTATTGTACATATGAAAATCCTGAACCTTGTAGCTATTTTCAGGGAGATGGATCGCCCTGACGGCATCATTTAACCTTTGGGTAGGCAGATTAGCTACACTGTTTGCTTGAAGTTAATCAGCCTTTCAATGCCCACTTGGAGTAGCTATTTGATCAAGTTTCACAAAATGCCCTTCCATAAAAACCTGACATTAAATTGAGGTGTTAACAACCTACTTCACCAACCTGTTCCTCTTTTTTCTCCCCTGCAGTTTCTTCTTCATCTTCATCATCTTCCAGATTCCAGGCTTTTGTGGATGCCTTGGGAACAGTCAGTGTGCCCTTTTCCGCTTCTTTCTTTGTCATCTCCAGCTCCTTTTTCTTTTTCTCTGCCCGCCACTTCTCAATCCGCTCTCGTCGCTTGCGCATCTCTGCTTCTAACTGTTTCTCTGCCTCTTCCTGCACAGAGACAAGAAGTAGTTTACAAATAAAAACTGTTACAATTACCGGTATCTAAATTATGGGTATATCAACAAGCAAGAACATATAGGAAGTCAGAAACTATTTCGGACTCCCATACATATTTGGAGCAGTTGTAGGTACCATCACAAAAGAATTAGCCAGCTACCTTATCAAGAACTGTTGGATCAAACACTTTGGTTTCTTCACGGCTCTTGCTGCGACTTCTGCTCCTGCTCTTCTTTGATTTTTTGCGCTCACGAGATCGAGATCTTTTACGATCTCTGGACCTTGATCTCTTGGACCTGTCTTTCCTGTCTCGAGATCTGGAACGGGAACGCTTACGATCTTTGCGCTCACGAGACTTGGATCGCTTTCTGTCACGTGATCTTGACCTCTTCCGGTCGCGGCGATCACGTGACCTGGATCTCCGTCTATCTTTGCTTCTAGAACGTCGGCTGCGGGTGCGCTCACGGGATCTAGCAAAAAGTAACACAAAAGCTATTACAAATGGCCAATAAACTGGTAAGTGGTAACCACACAGAAACATAGCATACCTATGTAGCTAACTGAAAATATGTGAATAGCCTATATACCAGTAGCTATGCTACTTTCAGGTACAGGTATCCAAAATTTTCACAGCTTGAATTTATGGGACAATGTTTTCTGAATCACAATTCTGTTAAAACTACATGTCAAAAGTAGATAACTAGGTATATATCATACCAGGTATATACGCAACAAATAGCCACCCATTCACTGCACCGACTGATCGGTCCACAAAGGATACGATGTCAGCAATAAATAACTGCATGTACAGTGCTGACTCATCTATAAAGAAAATGCAGGTTGCGTCAAGATTTCAGACAGGCCTATTATAAAAAAATAGGAATTCTGTCCTCAAGTAAATTTCCATAATACAAATCTGAAAAGTGCAATGCTGAAATGCTCGTGTAGCTAATTATTTTAGGTACATGTTTAAAGCCAACTAACAAAATGAAAATGATTATTCAGTATCTCAAGTGTTTAATAGGTTTGCATTATTTAATTTAAACTGCTTATTAGTCAAAATACCTTCCAAAAGGAAATGAAGTTTAGAAACAATGCACAACTCAACACAAGTTAGCACCAACAATATAGACATGTATAAGTTGCATAACACAAACTGGTATTGATTGCACAAACACACTCACTACACTGAATATGATATTTGTTCAAGTGCAGACATGTCAAACTAGACACATCTCTCTCCTTATCTAAGCCAACCCATGCCGCATGGTGGGGCAAGGCTAATGGGGTGATAGGTCCAGCTCTTCTTTCACTGGAGGAAAACAAGGGCAGAGAGAACCAAGCCCATCAAACTCTATAAATTGGTAGGTCAGTCTCCATAAAGAGCCAACTGGAAGGCAAACAATGCTAACTAGCAATTGCTCACCTGGAGCGCTTTGTTTCTTTTTCTAGGCTCCGTGACCGACTGCGTGAGCGACTCTTTGTGCGCCTGTCCCTCCTGCTTGGGAAGATAACAATAATTAAATTATAATAAATGCCCAGCTGTTCATAAATTCACAGGTAGCTATGTACACACATATTTTTTACCCAACTTGAATACTTTCACATGGAATATTTGGAATTTTTCCTAAATATATTTAAAACTTGGAAAAGCCATGTTTAAGTAGACTTCGTAAAAAGTGTTCCTGAATTTATAGCTAATGCATGACAAGCTGGAATCTAAAACTTGACTTCTTGCTACTATTTTAGTGGATACCAGAGCATCACACATCAATGATGGTACCTACCTACTATTAAATGCAACTTTCAACAACCTCTAAAAACAGGCTGCGGAGGCAATTGACTGCCCATATTGCAGATCGCTCATAAAGAGCAGGAGTGATTGTGCCATACACTGTGACTACGACTGACCGTAAAGCCTGCAATTACTGCACCAGGACCACTACTTCTAAGTTAGGTAGCTTCCTCCTAAAAAGGGGGGCTGCAAGGCAAGAAAAGCTACATGGAATTCCTGCCATAAGGTTGTGTTCAGGTCCCAGATTTATCACGGCACATAAAAGGTTGCAAAGTCTGGCATGTATTGCATCTCACCACAATCAGTAATAATTTCATTTGCAAAGGTCAAGCACTAGCTACATGGCAAGTGAGCCCAAGAACTTAGCATGCAGTGAGCTCTCTTGTGTGCCATGCACATAGGAGCTTGTGTATATTTGGCAGCTAGAAATACAACCAAGGATGTCATAGATCTTTTGCTATTGGAATGTAGAGCTGTAAGTAAATTATGGTATATAAGTCCTACAATGTTGTAATATTAGCAAATCTGGGCTCAGTTCTGCAAATTCTCATAGCTGTTTCATAATCTATGGACTTACCTCGTCTCTCGAGCCATTTTTACTGTCTATGGAGACTAGCAATTGATGCAATACACAATACGTATGTATGGTACTACAAGTCAAATCATGGTTAAACCATTGCACAACTATCTCCTGCAAAGTAAAAAAATAATATAGGTTAAACTGTCATTTCCACAAAATTTACTAAATCCAGACCACATGGAAGATTAAATATATCACCAAGCTAGCAGCTGAGTTACAGTGTTGGTAGTCTAGTACTTAGGAGCAAGGAGTTGAGAACCTGGAATAGCTATATGGTACTACAGTAGGTAAGTAGCTACTACAGTGCGGTTCAACTCTGTATCTTTATATTATAGGTTATATTGTGATTGTTGGCTATTGGTTTGCATATTTTTATTAGTACCGTATTAGGTAGCTACAGAAATTTTAGTAAGAAAGATTAGACTATTTAAAATGGACTAGGTTAGAATAAAAAAGATTATGTTAGATGAAAAATAAAACTGCTAAACAGTTGCATCATTGAGAGTGGCCATGAAGATACCTATCAACAGTATTAGCAAGGTCATCAACAGTGATGGCAAAATCAACACTAGCAGCAAGCTCAATACTAGCGGTGAGCTCAACACTAGTGGTGACAAGCAGGGTCGCGGAGTTGGATGGTTCAAGGTCCGACTCAGACTCCTGATCCTCCAGAATATTTGACTCAGACTTCTTGGTCCAATAAGTATATATTTGATGCAAACTTTAAACAAGTTCAAATAATTTTTGCTAGTATACACACATATAAAGTTGAAGATACTAAGTGTATTGTACATATACATATTTTCCATTGTTTGGGGCATTAAATTGAGGACATGAAGACATTAAATAAATTTGGGTAGAACTTTCACACCTGGTAAGCTACATTTTGAGAAGGGGCCATGGCAGGGCAAAAATATTGATTGTGAACAGATTGTTCTAAAATTTGCACAGTAGCTATAGGGCAACATGTCTAGTAGGTGGTACCTGTAGTACCACCTACTTGTAATTAAAAAACTTCCTGTGTGGAAACTAGCAGTGCTAGAAAGTCGTACATAGGCTCAAGCCGTAGGCTAAGTAGTAGACGGGCAAAAGAAATAAAACGAATAAAAATGGTGGTGGTTTTCACATTTTGTCACTAAAATCGTGAAAAACTGTGAAAACCACCACCATTTTTATTGTTTTATTTTTTGCCTGTCATTTTCAGGGATGGTGCGGCACCACCTAACCTACAGCTTAAACCCATGTATGGCTTTCTAGCACTGCTAATTTTCACACAAAGTTTTTTAGTGCCAAGTGGATGGCAACTAGCATGGTGTACGGGTACTAGACATGTTACCCTATATTGTTTGAAAAAAGAAACATTTTGCTCCTACAATTTTTTTATTAGGGGCCTTAGTTTTTGAGATAATGGGAAATATATAGTTATAGCTCTATATAAATATATGCGTATTTTTTATTTTAAAAGAATAGAACTCAATGAGTTTTCAAGCTACAGTAAAAACAAGGACAGTTTTGGAATCCTCTCCATTTTTATTCCGTCCAACCACTAACTAAAATATAGGAAAAATGAATTTGTTTTGAAGGTATTAAAAAAATTATGAGGGCAAAAATGGAAAATCCTGCTCTATAGTTTTGTTAGGAATGTGTCAAGCATTCCAAAACTGTCATTGTTTTTATTCTAGCATGAAAACTCATTGAGTTCTATTTCTTTGAAACTTAGAAAAACATGCACATACAGTGGAACCCCATTTTCCCAGAACCCAGTTTCCCGGACTTCTCGTTTTCCTGGACTATTTTGACTTTTCTGGGGTTTTCCCAAAATGTTCTGGCAAATTGAAACCCAGCAAGAATACCGCAAAACTTCGATATTTCCAGGAAAATAGAAATACATACATAGTCCATAAAAAGTTCTGGGCCTTCAAATGATTTCCTAGAAGTGACGCTGCGCAAATACAGAAATTCATCTACTGCGCGGTGCCTGTAGGGGAAAAGGAGGGCAACCTCCACCATTGCCATTCATTGTCGTCTGCACATCGTTGTGTTCATTCAAGAAGTGGTATTTTTTAGCGATTTAAGTTCAAATTTATGGGTTTAATTGCGCATTTTTAATGTGAATGCTATGAATATTGTGTGCTACACCTAATTAATGAAAGTAGGCTAGAAAAGTCATTCATTTTTGTATTTTTAGGTAAAACATCACTTGGAGGAACTCTAGGTCAACTCTAGCCCCTAGGCCAGTTTCACAGACATTCAAGTGTAAGCGCATGAAGTAGCGTCAGGACAAAAGTCGCGATAGCATTAATAGTATCGTAGCAGCAGAAACAAGCTCTCTTGTGCAGGATGGCACTAACATGAGGTAGCTAACTACCCTACAAAGATTTTGTGGCTAATGCAGTAACAGAAAAAAGTTGAGGAAAATCGTACGATCACTCGCAAAGTCCCGCAATTCGCAGTAGCAGTAATACTACATCAACACTGTAAATGGTGAGTACCATTATGTAGCTACAGTATATTCTATAAATTTATGTTGATATGTAATGCACAATGTTACCTATGGACTGAATGTTATGTGGGTAGCTACATAATGTAAACTAGGCTATGTAGTACAATGTGTATTCAGTAAACTACTTTGCCTTATAAATTTGTCAATATAATGAAGGCTATATCTACTGCAGCTACATATGAACATAATGTTATGTATCATATGTGCAAGCAATGTCCGACCAGTCAATCATTGCAGTCATCTGGTCGACCACTGTGGTCGATCAATATACCACAATGTCCGACCAGTCGATCATTGCGGTTTTCTGGTCGACCACTGCAGTCGATCAATATACCGCAATGTCCCATCGGTCGGTCACTGCAGTTTCTGTGGTCGACCGATCAACCACAGTGGCCGTTATGGTGATTGGAGACTAACGCCATCCTGAAACAAAAAAAAAGTACAAATATTAGAATATAAAACCAAGTGCTAAAAGGTGCGCCAGTTAACTACAATGAACTTTAGATAAACGTGGTTCAAAAAAAATTATTTCAAATTATGATCGGAGACTAACGACATGATGTTTTTCGCCTGCAATGTCCGATCACCCTCCCACCGTAGGGGATACTAAGTGGACTCCTGAAAAATTACCAGAAGTTAGTCCAATATGTATACCATGATGTCAAACACTGATAGCACTTCCATGCAAGCAAACCCCTCAAACAAATTATTTCCCCAGAGTGGTAGTTTTCATAATACCGAAAAAAGAGGCACATTTTCATGCAATTTTTCCATTTAAAAAATTCCTCAACTTTGAGTTTGGGGAATTGAAATTTACGACTTGCAGGGCATATCAAGCATTTCTTTGGCTACAATTTGAGCCCTAGCTGATCTTTCTAGCATCAATGGTTTATCTTGCAGCACTTTTTAATGGAGGGGTGTAAAAGTGATCGGAGACTAAGCCGGTGATTGGAGACTAACGCCTCTACCCTAGGCTACAGTCGTACCGTACAAAACAGTGAACTCTTGAGCCAATCGTACCAAATTTGTACAAACGTACCAATTTTGGCAGCCCTGTACGAGAGTTATTGTGTTAGCCTTTATCAATTGCGAGTACCAACAGCAGAGACAAATGAAGAGCTTCATTTGTCTCCGATCAACAGCGTGTACAGTAAAAACTTACAAAGGTGTACTACTTGGTTATTGATAAACATCAGGCGCATCACCATCACTTTACTGTGATCACCATCATGGGCATTAGCGCCCCCCTCCATCCAAAGTTTCAAAGTTAGGTAGTTGAGCTTTAGAAAAGGTCGTACAATAGAGGATCAACTGATTCTAACTTATGATATAGTTTCGTTGGGGATGGATGAGGGGCTGGGGGCTGTTTGACTTTGCTAAGGCTTTTGACCTCGTGTCTCATGAGCTGTTAGTTGAAAAGTTGCATAAAATCGGTATAGGTGGTTCTCTGTTAGCTTGGTTAAGGTGCTTCCTTGTGGGCAGGTCCATGACAGTTTCGGTCTCAGATGTTGTCAGTGGTAGCCGGGAGATTGAGACGGGTGCTTCAGGGTAGTATTCTATGCCCTCTGCTGTTCCTGGTTTATGTCAATCATCTGCCAGGTTTCCTTGCCAGTAAGTGCAAAACTTTAACAGATAACCTGAAACTCTATTTGAGTGTTAGATTTGATGACCCGCTCAACTGTGCGCGGGATATCTCCGTAGCCCAGACAGACATTGATACGATTGCATCAGTTGCCTCATCATAGGATTGGGGTATGACACTCAATGCAGAAAAGTGCACCATATTAAGTTTTCTGAGGGGCAGAGCTGCTGAATCCATTACAGGGAGTTTGAGTTGGCCTATAGGGATCTTGTTATTTTGGTGGACTTGAACTTGAAGTTTCACGATCACATTTGGTCCATTGTGCAGAATGCCTCTGGACTTTGTTCCAATCATCTGGCATCCACTGTGTGCCGCAAGCCGGAGTTCATGGTTCCAATATTTGCTACGCATGTAAGACCCCTGCTTGATTTTGGTTCTTATTTTGTTTATGGAGTACTGGGTATATTGGAGAATGGAAGCTGTTGGAGGGGGTCCAGTGGAGGTAGACCAAGAAAATTGATGGCCTACAGGCAACAAGAGTGCAGCTACATGAATCGCCTTTGGTCCCTGAATCTGTACTGAGTGCAGGGCAGACTTCTGCGCTTGATTTCATAGTGTGGCACTTCTCGCCAAAATCTTGGCGATAAGTTTGCCACCCTCGGAAATGTGGCTTCTGCGGGCTGATATGATTAAGATGTGGTAAATATTCCACTGAATGAGCACTATTGATCCCTCTGACGTTTTCCCCAGCAATAATTATACTGCAACACGAGGACACATGTTCAAGCTTCCTCATGTGAGAGGCTGAGAGCGTCTTTGGAATGTCGAAGGTGCTTCTTCTGTGTGAGGTCAATTGGCCTGTGGAATTCTCTCCCTGACGCAGTTGTACATTGTGAAATTCCACACTGATTTTAACTGCGTCCACAGAATTAGACAAATTCAAGCCGGTAATAAAAATCTAAGCCGCTATAAACCACTTACCAGAGTAAATAATGAATAAAGCCAGTCAAGATGATTCAAGCCGGTCAATCCTGGGTCCCAAATCTTAGATTAAACCCTGCAGTTGTGAGCTGTGAATCTCTGAGTTCCTTTAATTAAGAGAGGTTTTCATGACGATTAGAGGGAGCGACTGTTAG
>LQNS02278070.1:12480072-12491117 GCA_001587735.2 Parhyale hawaiensis
ATTCTTCCAATGGAGTAAAAATTTTTATATTCACGTAGTCGCCTTAGCCAGGGATAAAGCGCAATGTAATATTAATAGGTTTCAGGCTTTCTATTAACGTTTTTATCTATAAATTTTATAGTCTTTTGTTTTGATATGTATAATACTACTTAGGATTCTCTTTCAACATGGACATGGTTGGAAAAAGGTACATATACCTATAATGATCATTTGAAAGTTATTCCTGTGCTGTGAATTAGTTGCAAGCATTGCAGAGAATATTGCTGACCTGTAAGTAAGTTTATGCTTAGATATATTTACCGTTGTCACTCTAAATTGAAATAAACTCCAAACAAATCGGGTACTTCTACTCGACACAGGGTATTGCGGCGTATTGCCGTTCTTAGATTACTTAAGGAAACTCCTTGTAAGCTTTTTGTTTTCATGTGTCAATTTCTTGTGTGTGCTACATGTACCTGAGTTTTAGGAAGCATATCAAGTACAAAATGCGTAGCAGTGAACTCTTCAGATCCGAATATTATCGTGTGCAGAAGGGAAAAAGTGCTATAAATGTACCCTTTTATCAACCCTAGAACACTAACCGTAAGTAAAATATACCCTTACTCACTGATAGGGATACAGTAGAACTCCTCAAACAGATCGAATATCCTGAAAGGTAGACGGTTTGCCGCGCCATCTATCGTGAATTGTAGCGGTTGCCTGCCTCATTATGAATGACCAGCAAAATCTGATGTGAAGCTTGAGTGTCGTTCGTTTTTTCCATCATGCGTAGAAGTTTGGAATGGCCTTGAAGACTTTCCCTTTGCTTGCGCGGGTATTGGCAGCTTTAAGCGATCTGTAAACAGAGCTCTTCTGTGGTCTCTGATTTTCTTTCTTTTTTTCGCTTGCTGGGCTGGTTGCGTGGGGGTTTGTTAACTTTAGAGAGTTCCTCTGTTCTCACCTCTCCAGTCTAGTGTATCTTATTAATAATATTCAACACTACCTCACAACTTCTTAGGGTGTTAACTAAAGGAAAAGTTTTGAATTATGTCGGAGAAAGAAGCGTGCAGCAGAGCTGGTCATCACCTAACATGACGTATTGGGAGCTCCCCTGTATGTATGTTTCAGGATTAGGGTAGTGGGATTGTTACGATTGCTGAGAGCGGCAGATTCTAACCCTTTCTATGCCTGGCAGCCCGTCGAGAACGTCTAATATGTTTTCGCACCCCATACTAAACTACATAGTTACAACCCACATTACAATGATAATTTTTGTGCAACTAATTTAATTTTTGAAGCCCTCGGGGCATATTGTGGCGGGCCCTTTCCTCGCCACAATATGTTTGGGCATCACGCACCCAAGGGCCCCAATTGCCTTCTCCGCAGGGGATGTACCATCTGGCCGCAGTTTCTGATGAGAAGGTCAGTTTTGTAAAGTTAGGTAGGTCCTCTATATTTCCCCTTCTGTTCCGCCAGGTGGGCCGCCGAATGGTGGTAAGCGACCCATCCCATGGGACTCCTATCTGCTCCCGTGTGAGGGGCCACGGAAGGGACCCCCCGCACGAGTGTTTGCTTTCTTCTGTCTTCTTCGCTTTTCGTCTCTTTCCCTGCGCCGCATGGCTGAGCGATTACGTTCGGCCGAGCAGTGTAAGGTTAGAAATGCTCGCGCCTTATTTCCTGCCAGACATGGTGCACCTGGCCGAGATTGTACTAAAAGAGCTCATTTGAGCTCGACTCAACTTTTAAACTTAATGATATAAAATTGGATCGCTGTTATGTAGTCTTCGTTTCTGATACGGCGGGAAAACCCTCATTATAATAATAATTTAATTTTTGAATGCTTAGATATCTGGGGATGCTCGCGCCTTATTTCCTGCCAGACATGGTGCGTCTGGCCAAGATTGTTCTAATAGAACTCATTTGAGTTCGACTAAGCTTCTAAACTAAATCATACAAAATTGGATCGCTGTTATATAGTCTTTGTATCTAATACGGCGGGAAAACCCACAATATAACAATAATGCTTACATATCAATCAAAATTTTACAGCCAACAAAATAAAAGTCGTCTTGCACCCCTGGCTTACAGTGAAGCAGCACATGAACACGTGGTCTTATGATCCCAGCACCCTTCGGTTTGTTCGATGTTTTTTTTTAGCAAAATATGTGATGTTTATTGTTTGTATCCTAGCTACACGGCATCTATCCTAGTACATACTAATGAATTTATTAGTTGTAGCGCAACCTCGCTAACGAGCATGACTCGCTCTAAATCTCACTGATATTGCAAAACGCGTTAAGTAAAGAATTGAAGCGCAGCAACAACGTTTAGCTCACTGTAACCATTTGCGAAAGTCTGAAGTAGCCCTAATCCTACGAAAAGTGATGTTTATCTAGAGTACGAAAGGGTTACATAGATTACTCGCATCCCACTTCGCTTCGATCCACTTTCATACTCCTGCTAATGATACTTTATCTTGCTCAACCTCTGCTTTTCTTACTTGCTGTTCCCATGGGCGCTGATCCTGTCTGGGGTCACCCTCGTGCATGTGTTTCACATTTCTGAAGACGTACGTCGCCTTCCTTCATTTTTCCTGTGTAAGATCTCTTTCGTAGTGGAAACGGAGGATTAAACTACTCAGTATGATTAACTCTTCAGTGATTAAAATTTTCGGTCATCTTTCGAATTTGTGATATTTTTGATAAGGAAACTGGAGTATATATAATTTGTCTTTAGATTCCAGTCACCGGCATGATGCAAGGGGCCCTAATGGTCTACGCTATTTGACTGTTTTCAATTTTTTCGTTTTTAGGAATCACCCTGACAACGAGGGGCTGCTGCAGCTACTTGGTCATGGCAGCTGATCTCCAAGCAAGTTGGTATTATATCATGGTAGAAGTCAAATATTTATTGCTGATATATTACAGTACAGGAATTAATTGATGCTTACCTTACATATGTCAGAACATTTATTTTTACAGGAGCAATGGAAATACACATGCTTCCGTAAGAATGATGGGAATCCGTACACTTTCAACCAAGGATGATTTTTTTTTTTTTTTTGCGTGTAAACTGCGTCACACTGTTATCTTAATGAGAAAAGAAAAATATTTGAAGAATAAGAGTCGATATACATAGTTTTGTATGAATAATAGGAACGCAATTTTGAGGTTAACGTAATTGTAACCAGTTCTAGAGAAATCAGAGTAGCTACAATTTTTACGGAACTACAATCCTAAGCATGATATTCGCGACTTAGGATGGGTCAAATTCCAATAGTCAGGTCTTCCTCCAAAGCTCGAGATAGTAAAAAAAAAAATCCAGCAGGACTGAGTTTTGACCCTTTCAAGTATCAGTCGTTTGCGTTTGACGGTCGCAACTCAAGCCAAACTGGCAAATCGAATGCTCAGCGTCGGAACTCCGGGAATATCGAAGCTATAGAGATTAGGCCAGCTTAATGGAAGTGGTAGAATTCAACGCTTTTAACCTCTCGCAACTATAGTACAAAGTGCGTTCTCAACCTTCACATATACAAAGAAAGGCACACTGAACTTGCTACCTCAGAACTGAACGTAAAGCTAACCGTTTCATTCTTGGAAACTCATAGGTATATAAGCAGTACAATAATCTTTAGTAGTGAACGAAGTACAAGCTGCGAACAACCAAACTTTATGCACTTTCTCTGAAGCTCTTGCTGAAATAAACAATTATTCTTTGACATAAATAACATTTATGAAAATGAAGAGCTTCACAGAAGCAATCAGTTACGGCAGGGGGCATTACGACTAATTTACAAATGCAAAGCTCCTTCAGGTCTTTTCTCAATCATCGACAACTCCAATACACACTGAGCGGTTCAGCACAACGCTCAAATATAGATTTCTCTAAGTTACAAACCGATTCTAGACGTTTTTTTATTAACCTCACTGACGGAGTTTAATTTTGTGTACGTAAGGCCAGCAAAGCTGGAAGTGCATAGATACCATTGCAATATTAGCTACGTGACTATAACAACGCTACGCGTAACGTCACAACCAATCACCTGTGACAGGTTCTTCAACAAGACCGACTCACTGTAGTCAAACTAGCGTAAGCAGTCCTTTAGGGGCGGGGCTGAATTGAACGCAGCAGTGCCAAATCTAATCTATTGACTAATGCACTTTGACTCTTCTAATATAAATATTTTATCGATTGAGACCAGTTATGCCAGCTGCTTAAGTGAGTTTTGGCTTGCTTTGCGTTCTTAGTCACGCCCATCTGACTCTGGTTTGACTATGGTTACTACGCTACGTGAGGCTTAGCTTCCATCATGTGAGAGTAGCTACACTGGTGCTCTCTCTTCACAAGTTCTGGCTATTTTAGCATTGGTAATGCTAAAGCTACGGCAACGAGAAGACGGCCGCAAGAAACGTGTCAATAAAAGCAGATTTGGAAATTACAGCAACACAGCTTTGATAAATAAATTAGGGTCACGCGCTATTCCTAAAACTACCGTATGGCACACCTCGCTACCAGTAGATGTTCGCCGTCTCTACCCTGCACTCTCTCCTTCATTTGGTCGTACCAAAGCTTGATGTCGGTGTTGTTAATGAGGTCCTGGAAGGCATCGCAGCCTTCAATGGCAGTCAAGACACCGTACATGCTGATGTCGGCAAGGTTGGGCGAATTCCCACCGGCAAAATTTCCTCCCGTTGAATTCACTTGCTTCATCCACTTCTTGGCTTCCTTGTAGAGCGTTTCTCGCGGCTCCTCATCCAATCTGTACCTGAAAAATATAAGTGTATTGGTAAACGTGTTTCCTGATTTTTCCCAGACATGGCGTTATCGGTTACTATTGTGATACATACAACACGACACCCATCCCAGCAGTGCCACTCACGGCAGTTAAGTAGGACGGAGCAAGTTCGACCCCGACTCCTGGGCCCAGCTCCAGCCAGTTTCCGACTCAGACTTTTTGTTCCCAAAAGCCCCTCTAAGCCCAGTGTCACCACATGAATTGCGCCACTGATACGTATCGGTTGGAGAATATAATTATCATCGACACGCCCAGCGAAAAAATTTCTGATAATCTTAAAAGCTCAACTTGTCTGGCATTTCTGACAGATGTGTTGGTTTTGCCACTGTGAATAGTGTTGCGGAGGTTACAATTTGATTGCGCGTGAGACTGCCGAACATTCCCTCTCGCAGAGCGAAATTGCGGTTATGGTTTTCTGGAGTAGCAGCAGCAGTAGTAGTAGTAGTAGTAGTAGTAGTAGTAGCAGAAGTTTTTATTAGCGCAGTGCCTATATCGCGCCGTACTATTTCTGTGTTTAACCACAGGCTCGTGCGCCGGCTAGGGCGCGTTTTAAATTGTCAATGATTTTTGTCTCGGCTTTTCTACCGATAGGTCTCAGAGTGGCCAGTGCGCTACTGACAGGAAAAAAGCGAAAAGTTGAGCATCTCCAACCCCCGGGCGCGGCTGAACACTTTCGCTCAGCTGCGCCGCACAGATGAAGGAAACGAAATGCAAGAAGGTAGAAATCTAGCGGGAATAGGTCAGCCACCTCGATCGGCAGCTCACCTCCCGAAAGAGAAGAGGAAATATTGAGAGCCTACCTAACTTTACAAAATTAACCTCGTCAGCAGGAACTGCGGCAATTTGCAACATCCCCCGCGGACAAGGCACTAGGGAACTTTTGGGTTGTGAGGCCCAAAATATATTGTAGCACGAAAAGGGCCAGCCAGAATATACCCCTGAGGGCATTTTCTCGAGAGTAGGTAATCGACTTGGGTTTGATGCCAGAAGCTCGATCCAAACTGGGAAAAACCAATCTCTCGTCTGAAGCTCCTGATCAGTTAATCCTAATGAGCTTAGTTTTTTTCACCCTCGCCGTGCCAAGCGAGGATATCTCAATTCTATCTAGCAATCACAAATGAAGATATCTGTAGCTATGAACACTTTTCCACGTAAAAGTAATGGATAGAAGAATAACGGTACCATTTAACTGGTAGTATATCGATGGTAACCTCTGTAAGATCTGATTACAATGCACACTCACCACAGGCCGAAAATACAGCATAGCTATCATTGAAATTACAAATGGCTAAACAAAAGTCACGTTTCCTAAAAATCCAACATGTCTGACAATAACAGACTGCACTGATAAAGTAAAAATAGAAAAAAGTTCATAACACGTATGGGAGTAACAATTTCAACACAAACACTAGACAAAAATATTTTGTCCGCATCTACAGGACCACCGCCTACAGAAGTTGCTATTCCACAAACTGCTCGAAAATAATGAATAATTTGGCTAATTTAAATCATCAAGTTCATGAACACTGAGTGATAATTGGGCAATTTGTGAACAGCGATAGCCACCTCGGGGGATGGTATATTCCCAGTGCCACGCTATATATTCGCACGCACAACTTTATGGGTGGATGAGACGCTCTCGCACGTCGTACAGATAGACCGATACATATTCGAAGTCGGTAGCATAGATACGGTACCGCATAAGCCACGTGCGAACTGAGCATCCTCGCATCAATTGGAGCAAACGACTATACAGAGAGGCCGGACGTAGCGCACAGTGAGCGACTTTGCATAGGATTCCTGTAACCTAGCATTTCTTAGGTTGGAATTGTAGCAAATTTACCTCGATATCCAAACGTCAATGAAGGATGGTGCTTAGATGAACGAGTGTGGTTAAACATACAGAGCTGCGGCAGGTAAGAAATACCCTCAGGGGATAGTTACAGGATGGGTCATAGAGTTAGGTTTGTTTATCCCATCATTCCTATGTTATAGGGAGCAGCAACTCAGGGAGTACCCTATAAGTTATTTACAAAGAGATTAGTTCGGCCTTAGGTACGTCTTTTCTTTTGACCTTTTACATACTCTTACTGCTGTTATTTTCCCTTTCTTTCCCGACTTGCTGTTCTCATGAGCGTTGACCCTGAATGGGAACACCCTCATGCATGGGTTTCACGTTTCTACCAACATACTGTACGTCCCTTCAATCTTCCTCTCTGAGACCACTTTTGTTAAGGAAATAGAGGCGTCAACTAAATACAATAATAGAATGAAAGTAGAGCTGCAGTGATCCTGTCGAGGGTATCAAGCCACTGGGTACTCTCCTTGCTATATAATAATTTATAAAATTTGTTACTTGTTTCGTCTCTTCGTCCCGATATGAAGTATTAGCTGGGAGAAACGTTATCTGCTGGGCGACATGGAACCGAAGCTTTGCTTCGTTTTGAATTTTAGAACTGAAGACGTAGCTACCTAAGAGAGGTATCATAGATGCTAGATTGTACACCCTTCCAACATCAAATATGTATGTTTTTGGTTAAGACTCGTAGGAAACGGCAAGATATTGCTGAACAGAACCTTGAGCAGCGAGAAAGAGACGTGTTATATTGAAGTGACAATTTCTGCCGTCATTTCATGACGGCGCTGGTCACCAGTAACGAAGTATCTGTGCACTCTAAATTATTGGCGAGCCCAAATAATGCACAATAATAGAGGTGCGTGGCGCGCTAATAGCCTATTGAGGACACATCACAGGCTCATCAGAAAAATGTCACCAGTTTAGGGTCGGACCATTTGTGTAATAACAAGGATGTAGTAATTGTTACAAACGTTATGTTTGACTAAAGAAAATCACATCTTCACAACGTTGCTAGCCTGGAGCGTGACACTATGATAATGAAGCATCAGTACAACTGGTGCGTAGTACGAATGCGACAGTACTTCGAAAAAGAAGCACTAATCTTGTGCCGACCGAAACTTGAATCTCTCTAAGCTTTTTATATTCGCGTGATAATATTCGTGCTTCTCAATAATGAAATATCGTTACGTAAGTACCAAATTCAAACAATAAATTCCTAAAATAATAAGAATGGCTACTGGAGCGAACGAGGCAACAAGATCATTAAAATAGATGATGGCATCAGAAGATAAGAGACACGACTATACAAAGAACGACACGGGATAATTCCAAGCGTTTAAACAAATTCACCTTTTCTTTAGACGCTTGCCAATGAAGTACATGGCGGCAGCACCCACATACACCACCATCAGCCTCTCCCAGGCAGAGAACAGCTCCTTCCAGTTGCCCACCTGTGGGTAAATTAGAATATTTTCCCTGGTCTACAGAGTTAAATGGAATCGGTGTTATTGTTGACCACAGTACAGCTAAACACGAGAAATCTTAAATAATATGAAGCCAGCTCGGCAACTTACTTGAATACCAAGTTAGAAAATGCAATAATGTAGAAGAGAGCCCACAGTGAATCCATTAGATAGTAGCATAAGGGTTCATTTCCCTATATTTTAACTCGAAACTGATGAAGACATCAGACGAAAAAAATACTGCCTGAAAGTTTTAGGAGAATGAAAGAACAAGCTGGTTTTAAGCACGGTTGCCGAGTACGGGTCGGAGTCAGACATTCTTGGGGGCAAAAGCAGGAGAGTCAGATATTTTTGGGGGCAGGAGTCGGAGTCAAACATTTTTGGGGAGAAAGGGTTAAAAACTACCTGGACCAACGAGACCGTGAAAATAGGCCTACATTATCAAGACAAAAGGAGTTCAGAGATGGAGTCTGATATTTATGGGGTCCAAAGAGTTGGAATCGGACTGGGTCCAACCAATTTCACAGCCATGGTCTCAAAAATCAGAAACTGACGCTCCTCAGCAGCAGTAGGAGCACAGCATAGCTTATAACTAATAAGATAATCTAAGCTTCCCTCATTGGGTTCCAAGCAGTTCTAAGAAACGAAAAGGAAAGGAAATACAGAAATGTCTACAGACACGTAGAGCCCATGCACAATGGTGTTCCCAAACAGGAACAATGCTCATGGGAACAGTAAGTCGCGAAAGAAGAGGATCCACAGAAGAAATCGGGATCAGCAAGAGTATGAAATCTGAAAGAAGTTGGGCACGAGAGGCAGACGTCCCGAAGACCTAGTTAATAGCTAGGGTAAGCTGCAGGGTCCTCCTGGGGGCGCTGCTCCCCATAACATATAGTACTAATGGATGAACCTAGCTAATCTAAGCCTATGGCCAATTCTATTTCCCCTGAGGGGACAAGGAAAACCATTAGGTACCTCAGAGAACCAAGTGAAGGCTTGCAGGGCCTCGGTTGGAGTTCGGTACACGTTCGGAGACAGCATGTGTACGAATCTGTCATCCACCCATTGCCTCCACTGCTGCTCTGTCTCACTGAAACACATCCAGACGGAATTAGTATCAATGTACCATTACGGGCAAGATCTTGCGGTAAGGGCATCCCAGAAGACTATCGTTTGCTCATGTACGGGCATAGACCAGACCGTAGGCCTACATACAAGAACTAATTTTCCCTCCTACCTGATAAAGCTTTCGCAACTGCATAGGGTTGCTGAGTCTCCTTAAGTGCAGCTATTTTTCAAAGCCACAACGGTCGGTCTCCAACACTTTTTCTTCACAAGCTGAGCTTATTTTCATAGACACCTCGTTCCCAAAATTGATCGACTCAGACAAAAGATTTATGGTGTAGTCTATGGTACGTGATAATCATTACAATCATTAGCAAAATTTAGCACCTATCATACAATTTGCTTATTTACGAGATTTTTTTTTTACTGTTACCTACCTCTGATTAAGCAACAAGTTAATAAAAACGTCACAAAGAAGAAATAAATACAAGTGAACAGGAATATTTTTATTAAAAGTCTAAAACCAAAATATTACAACGAAAACGATTTAACAAATACTGAAATAAGTGTTCAGTAGTGGTAATCATAAGTTAAATTTGAACAAGGAAACCTACATTTTACATGATTTTTGTAAGGCAATTATCAACAGACTTTGTCAGGTTGGATATTTCAGATGGCGTAATAGAATCTGTAGCTGTTTTTACTGAATTTCACAGGCTTACTTTACTCAAAAACTGCCGAACACCTTCACAGACCTTCCTTTTGATCATTGCCCAGAGGTTCTCAATGGGATTTAAATCAGGACAATTCGCTGGCCAGGTCATAATCCTTTCTGATTTAAATCCTCCATCCGCAAGCCAGTTAGCAGTGTACCGTGCTTGGTGTGAGGGAGCGTTATTGTGCTGAAATACCCATTTGGATAAGCGTGCAATAGTCTGCTCATCAAGCCATGGAATCAAATTGGCTTCAAGAAACCGGCAGGACCTTTCTGCATTCAGTTTAACTACTTCTGCCACTTTAAATCGACCAATAAGGGAGTCACCTACTATTTCGACCCAAACATTACACTTCCACCACCTTCTTGATGCTTAGGCTAAGCCGTGTCTGTTGAGGTCGGTCAAGGAGGACCCATCCATCTGGACCATCAGGAGTGGCTCTGCATTCGTCAGTAAATATGACATAGGAGAAATCAGTTTTCATGTTCTCTTCAGCCCATTTGACCATATATTCTTCATGAATTTTTGTTAGAAGTGGTCATTTAACTGCCTTTTTCACTTTCCCTTGCTTCTGCTGAACCTCACATTTGGTTTTTCCGCTTAGTATTAGGGCTCCAGCGTCTTCAAATATCGCCTTACTTATAGAAAGTTATTTTCTAGCCATAGAAAACTTCAAATGTCGCATAGCCTATCCCGAGCAGTCAATTTCTTTGTAGAGGCTCAATCCAAAGTTTTCCGGTTGACCTTAACTTAAATTGCATACGCCTTAATTGTTCGGTGATCACGCTGTAACTCCTATGAAACTTCAAGGGTTGTCTTACCAGAAGCCAATAACGAGGTCACTTTGATCTTTTATTCACTGGTTAGAATGCTTTTCTTGCCCATGTTGACGAGAGAGTGCTGTTGCATAATCTGGCGTAACAGCAGAACCCCGTGCGATAAGCAAATGTGGCCAAAACGTGGGAAATGGTTCCGTTTTATTTTTCTCTAATTGTTTATATAGTTAAAACAGACCTGTGCTCTAACTTACTATTAACCAGGGTTGCGGAGTCGGAGGGTTCAAGGTCCGACTCTGACTCCTGGCCCTCCAGAATTTCCGACTCCGACTCCTGGTCCTCAAGATTTTCCGACTCCGACTTCCGACTCCGACTCCTAGGTCCAACTAGTAG
>LQNS02278070.1:12512909-12529750 GCA_001587735.2 Parhyale hawaiensis
TAGCCGGTGATGGGGGACTTTATCAAAAGCCTTTTGGAAGTCTAGATACACAAGGTCCACACCCTTTTCTTCATCTTTAATATCTGTAACTTTTGAGAAAAAGTCCAGTAGGTTTGTCAAGCAGCTTCTACCATTTCGGAAACCATGTTGAGTGTCGGATATGAGCTGCTGCATCTTCAGGTGATTAGTGATGCGCTTTTTCAAAAGGCGTTCGATGATTTTGCTAACGACCGAAGTAAGACTGATTGGTCGATAGTTGCTGGGGCTCTTCTTATCCCCCTTCTTATGTATCGGTATTACATTAGCTAGTTTCCAAATTGTCGGACTCCGACATTTTTCTTCACAAGTTGAGCTTATTTTCACTGACACCTCGTTCCCAAAATTGAACGGCTCAGACACAATATGTATGGTGTGGTCTATACTCTATGGTACGTGATAATCATTAGCACCTAATGCTTCCATGAAGACTACACGTTTATTGTTATCATATAACTTTATAATTAACATTAACAAGATCTTGCACCGTGTGCATTAAGAAAACCTGTCATGTGCTTATTCCAATAGCAAGGTAGAAGATTAGGAGTTTTACATATCGCTGGCAAGGCCTTACGTAACGTGCAGTTACGACAACGATTTTCGAATGGTCTGCGTGCTAACGTAGAAGAACATTCAACTGCTTAGCTATTGCCTAAATATAAATAATTTTTCGCCTTGGCAATGAAAATTCGAAGTCTTCCGATCCGATCATACAGCAGAAAGTTCAACTCTCAGTATGACAGAGAGACGGCGATCCTATTATAAACTACAATTTGTTACCTTTGATTATGCAAATAGAATTTTTTTAAATTTATTTTTAAAGATAAGTGTCTAACTTTGAAATATCCATATTAACTAAAGGTATGGATATGTTGCAAATATAAACAGCACTTGTAAAATAAATATTTAGGCATTTGCTAAGTTTATCATACAATTTGCTTATTTACATTTACCAGTTTTTACTGTTACTTCTGATTATGCATCAAGTTCATAAAAAACGTCATAAAGAAGAAATAAACACCAGTGAACACGAATAGTTTTATTAAACGTCCGAAACAGAGAAATTCAGTTTAACTCCTCCTGCCACTTCAAATGGACCAATAAGAGTGTCACCTACTATCCCGACCCAAAACATCACACCTCCACCACCTTGTTGACGCTTCAGCCGTGTCTGTTGAGGTCGGTCATGGAGGACCCATCCATCTGGACCATGAGGAGTGACTGCATTCGTCAGTAAATATGGCATTGAAGAAATCAGTTTTCATGTTCTCTTCAGCCCATTTGATCATATTTACTTTATGAATTTTTGTTAGAAGTGGTCGTTTAATTGCCTTTTACACTTTCCCTAGCTTATGCAGAACCTCACATCTGGTCTTTCTGCTTAGTATTGAGGCTCCAGAGTCTTCAAATATCGTCTTACTTGTAGAAAGTTGTTTTCCAGCCATAGAAACCTTCAAATGTAGCATATCCTGAGCAGTCATTTTCCTCGCAGAGGCTCTATCCGAAGTTTTCCGGTTGACTTTACCTTCAATTGCATAAGCCTTAATTGTTCAGTGATCACGCTGTAACTCCTTTGAAACTTCAAGAGTTGTCTTACCAAAAGCAAATAACGAGGTCACTTTGATCTTTTATTCATTGGTTAGACCGCTTTTCTTGCCCATGTTGACTAGAGAGTGATGTTTTTATGGTTACAACATACCTGTGCACTAACTTACTATTAACATTTCAAATGTTTGACACTTATCTTGAAAAATAAGTAACAAAATTATATTTACATATTCTAAGGTAACATACGGTACTGTAGAGAAGCACTTTAAAAAAGACCTCCGCCAAGCAATGCAATGTTTAACGTAATATTCAAATTGGTCCTCAATAGAAGATTTCATCATCACCAAAATTCATCAATTGTTCCGAATAACATTCCCATCAGTTTCTGTAAATTTCTGAAAGATTTGTCAACAACTACGGTATAAGAGTTATATTAATTATAATAAAGTTTATTAATACATCGTGGACGATACAAAGGAGCCCTAAAATAATAGTAAAATACTCTGGTATTAAGCCCATTGATAGGTAGCTCTAGAGATATTTGGGTAAAATTCTGACAAACTCAGAGACAAGCACACAAAAGGATAATAAAAATCACCAAATTTGATCATTTGTGTCTCCATACCATGCAGACAATTCCTGTAAATTTCATGAAAACTCATTAATAACTTTCAGAGTAACGTGGCCAAGAAAAAACACGTGGATCAACAAACGGTTGATGGATCTACACCAAAAGTTGATCATGTGCTCCGCCTGACATCCCTATCAATCCCTGTAAATTTCATGAAAAACTGTTTGAAATTTTCTAAGTTACCAGGGTGATAGACAAACAAACTGCGACGAAAAGAACCTCATTCACGGAGGTATATATCACAAATAACACAAAAACAATAGTTACAACATGGTAACCCCAGCGCCGCGGCCGCCGCCTTTTTCACTCACGGCAAGCATTTTCTGGCATATTTTTGACCGTCTTCACGCCGTATTGTTAGACCCACGATAGGCACCCCCTCCAGCAAAGAAAGGGCCATATAAAAAAAAGATCTGATTTTGCGGGGCTCTCCTGAAAATCAAACGTCAAATTTACTAGTAATTATTACCGTTATTATTATAACTTACATGCCAGGGCGTCCACGGACAGGTAGGCAGTGAAACCGAAAGTGTAACTCCCAAAAGTCTGTACCCAGCTCTGGCAAAGCCACTAGTAAATGAAACTCAAGTGAATGGGAAAATTAGCAACATACATCAAGATTTGTACTTCACCAATTGACTTGAAATTTGAAACGTTGAGCGTAAATAGTTAAGAAATTTTTAAGCAAGGTTTATATTGAGTTTTTGAGTGTACAAGATTGATTAGATGGATTAGTACAGAAAGCAACTACGCATACCTATTTGACATGGAGTCTCAGCACATTCCGCATTGATCAATGGTTTCTGATATTCATTTCAAGTTTAATAATATCCATTAGCTACATTGAATTTCTATGCAAACAACAGTAACATAAACCAGTTTTATTGAGCGAAAGCTAAAACAAACCGTCGCATAATTCTTTCATATAAATGCACTTTAACATAAAATGGAGTTTCTGGCAAATCGGCACAGATACACACAAAAACCAAGACGTTTGTAAGGTAAACGATGGTAAAAAGCCTAAATAATTATATGACAATTTGGAAAATTACCAGCAACAACAGAGTGTAACACCACTTACCTAGTTTTCAGAAGCTTCAAGGCACCCTGGTAGTTTTCACCATACATGATGCGGTATCGATTGGAGAATTCCAATTTGTTGTCTTCGTTGTAGAATGAGGGATAGCCTTCCAATATGGTGAGAAAGCTATCCTTGGGGTTGCGAAGTGCTGAGGCTAAGGCAGATATGATGACTGAACTATCCTTCAGTTGCTGCAACGCAGATAAAATTTGGAGTGTTGGTAATGAGTTGAGACTAGAATAAAGCTATATGGTAGCTATAACACGAAAGCCACGTAGGTACTCTACTTCACTGGTGGGATGTGAGACCTGCATTTCAATAGTGTGACTTTACTTCACAGCTAGATATAATTGGAAGAGAGTGTTCATTTAAGGTCTTTTTTAATGCATTTGTGTCTTGACCTGGTACAACAGAAAATAAAATGAAACACAAAATACTGATAGTTTAGCAGTTTAAATTAAAGAGGTCACATTGTATTAATGTTTTAGGTCAATTCTCGATTAGATAGCTTGCAGTAGACGGACCAACAAGCCCATTCACAGAGAGCAGACAAGACTTAGCTACGCTCTGGCCCTCTACGAGCTACTGTCATTATGTCAGTATCGGTGGAGGCTAAATGCTACAACACAATGAGTAAATTGCTAAATGAAACTAAGCTAAATATTCCAACGAATATTTTAATTTTATCACTGTGTGGTGAAGCAGAGTACCTCTGTCGATAGATAGTACGAGTAGGTAAGCAGCCAGCTGACCTATGGCAAGCTTCAACTCGGGGAGACAGTTGTTGGTAGAGGGGAGGACTTAGTGCACGGAGCGGAAAAGAGGAATTACCTGAATGACTACCCGCGGCAGCCCTCTACCTGGATAGGAAGGAAGCCTTTAAAGTAGGCTACCGTAACCATCTTAGGAATCTTGGAAGACAGGAGAAGCAAGCTTCAAAGCTAAGCTCTGCCTCATAAATAACCTTGGGGCGACTTCTTAAAACAGCGTCTTTCAGCTACAGTATCACCAGCACATGTAGCTGCACTTGAGAAGTTGACACAGGCGTGAGTTGTCTAAACGTAACAACCTACGTTGAAAGTATCCATATCAACCTAGTGATGGCAGGTGGTGAACGCCCCCCTCCCAGAAAAAAAGTAGACACCCAAGAACAAT
This sequence comes from Parhyale hawaiensis, assembly GCA_001587735.2. Lineage (NCBI taxonomy): Eukaryota > Metazoa > Arthropoda > Malacostraca > Amphipoda > Hyalidae > Parhyale > Parhyale hawaiensis. The sequence goes on from LQNS02278070.1 coordinate 12,517,361, forward strand.
GGTTTTGTCACCTTCGCAAGTACGACGATACTTGAGCAATCCCTTCCTCCTTGAATTGAATCTTTCATGACACAGGTGTTATTGATAATTAGCCCTATATTCTGTGGCGTAGCTATACTGCTGATAATTATAATTCAGCATCAACTGTCATGGTAAAGCTACAAAAAAAGAAATCAAGTATCACAGTCAGATGAGCTGAATGAGGTAGCTACTTATACCAAATACCATACTAACCAGGACCGTCGACTCTCCATACTCAGATCCAGGCATTTCAACCAGAAGAAAAGGCACTTTTCTGTAGCTTGTCCATCGTGTTTGAGTGCGGGTCACGGAGTTCACCTCAACAATATCATACGAGAAGCCATGGTAGTCGAGGAATGCTCTGACTTTGCAACAGAATGGACATGTTTGGTACTGGTAGAGTGTAATTTTCAAGCCTGAGCTGTCTTTAGAGTTGATAATCTGCAATAAAAATTGCATGATAAAAATTACACAAATGCAATCAAGTTATATAGGTATATCTTCAGACAAGAGGCAGCACTAGGAAATAATAGATAGAATCTACACAGGCCATTATTTTTGGCACTACATTGGACAAAAAGTACTAGTTTTGGCAACACACTCTTCACCCCCTGCAGTTGAGCAACTAGATTACATCATACCCAGTGTAGGCTTCAGCATCCCAGGGCCGTTTGTAATCAGAAGACCCTAATTCAGTTTGCTTCCAAAAGCAGAACTCAAACAGCTGTCTAGAAATCAGTGACAAGCACAATCAGCCCTCGCATCTGCTCAGAGATTCAGATCTCCAACCTTCGTTTGAATAACTTTTAGCCACAGAGTGTGACCTGACTGCTCCAGATCAGGCAAAGACTTGAGCCATTTTCTACAACCTGGACAATGCTGGTCCAAAAAGACCAGGGCCCCAGCAGCAGCAACCTTGGCCACTACACTGTACTACAAATTTCAACCAAAAATTTCCACTCAAACACAATGCACAACATACTGTTCACTGTGCACACGGTTCACAGAAATGAACAAATCACAACTGCCATGATAGGTAGGCTACAGTATGAGCACTGGAAAAAATGAAACACACATAGTAAATGTATCAAATAAACACAGTATACCGTAACTGACAATACCTACTGTATATTAAATACGATACAGTACATATAGCTAAAACACACCTACTGCAATTAATAAGTAATGTTTGTACTGTATATGCTGACACTGTAAGTATGAGAACCGCACAGAGAGAAAGACATGCCACAACTGGCAGATGCTCTGCACTGTGTACGGAATATTTTGGCGTCATTTCTATGGAGTGGAAATTAGCACGGAAAAACTGGTTATTTCCGGTTTTTCGGCCGCTGTGCAAAGAGGCTGCTCTCCAGACAGTGAGCGCTACTTTGAAGCAAACAATGAGTCATCCACACTGCTGTCGCTTCCGCGTCCCTCTCTCTTTGCAACGGACGTTCTCTTTTTATAACGGATTCGTCCGGATGGATAGACAATAGTTCCGTAAGATCCAGGACCCCTCTCTTTATACCAAACTTTCTCTTTTTATACCGGACAATTCCGGTAGGGCCATGAAATCCTCTGTTATATAGAGTTTACTGTATTATCAGTAGTTTATACCTGTAGCTATAAGATATTATTGGGGTTAGGGGCTACTATCTTGAAAAAATTGAGCTCACCCAATTTTTTAGCACAAGAATTTCTTATGCTTTCATCAGGCTATCTTGCTGAGCAACCTATAGCTATAAACATAAAACCCATAGTTTTAGTAGCTGAAGTCAATGAAAAAAACACAAGTAGGTACAAAATAGCTACTTAATATGAAAAATACTGCATTCCACAACAAAACATTAACATATCAGTGTCTCCCAACAGTCAGGTAGGTACATACGGACTTTGCTATTCTGACTTCCTTTGGCTTCTCTCTCAGTAAGTGTGATTCTCCTTTCCTCTCTGCAGCAGCAGTCTTTTTCTGCCCCTCTGGCAACTGGCTGTACTCTTCATAGGTATAGTAGGCAATCAGAGCAACACCCAGTGCTGCAAATATCTTCACTTCTGAACTGAATTTCTTGAAGAATGATTTCTTTGGTTTTTCGGGTCTTGAGCTAGGATGGAAAAATACTGTCTGCATGGAATTGAACTTGGTATATGGCAGAGGTATTCCAGCACCTGTAGAAAAAAGAAGTAGGTAAATATTACCAATTTCCACCTGAACCTATGGTTGCAAAGTCCAATATTTCAAGTCCAGTGACCAGCACCTGGCTGGGACTTCATTTTTTCTAACTCTTACTCTCAGCCCTCTTAGTTTTTCTGACTTCAGCTCTTGGTCCTCAAGATTTTTTAACTCCTAGATATAATTAGTTTTTAATACAACCATTAATTTTCTTCCAGGCCTACTGCTTTCTACCTAGATGTAGACACACACACACACACACATTAAGCTAAAGAGCTTAGTTTTGTAACATAATAACTAACATTTACAATATTTGGAAATGCAAGTAATCTCAAGTATGATATCATTTGGAAATTTAAGGGGTTATTATTTGTTTTATTGAACATCAGAATGTAATGGTTTTACATACAATGTTAGAAAATGATTTAGGAATGACACACAGACATAATTTTTCCTTAAGAAATGTCAAACTATCACACAAATATTGTGAAACAAAGCCACTGTAACAGCTAGCTACTGTGAGCGTGTCAGACATGTTTAGATCTTGCCTGTACAACAATGGATTTAATGAAAACAGGAAGCTTATACTGTATTTAGAGAACCAGTCTCTGCTGTGCCTAACATTACCGTAAGCCAGGGCTATTTGGGATAATTTTTGCTACAAACTGGGTGTCATTTTGTGTATCTGAATGAGACTATAGAATGGTGTACAAGAAAAAAATTCTAGCTTTTAGTCATAGGTAAGTGAGCTGGCAATGAAAGAAAAATGAGCATCCCTAATTACAGAGGCATCTGGGGCTATTTGGGATCCCTGTAAAATAATGGGCTAATATTCATCTTATCCCACACTTGAACTTCAAAATTATATCTATGTATTTTGATTTGTTGAAAATTACTAATTCAGAATATATAGGTCTATATTTGTGGAAATGCTCTTTTGTTTCATTAAATTTTTGTCTTTTCAGCGTCGTAGTTGACCCGTCGGAGCGCACTGCTGCTTTAGGTTAGGTAACATGCGTATGCGTAACAGCCAAATTCGCTCCTCTTTAGGCCGTACTGTCAGGTAGTTAGGCATAAACCCCTTCAGGCTTCAGATTCACTTCTCTTTAGGGCACACTATCGGGTAGTTGGGCAAAAACCGCTCAGATTCACCGCTCTTTAGGCCATACTGTCGGGTAGTTATGCATAAACCCCTTCATAATATTGGGCAGGTTAGGAAAGGCATAGGTCTGGTTTGCCTAATTTCCACAAAAAATGGATGTCATTTTTGCTTTCAGCAGGCCTCAGCCCTCAATTAAGCTAGAAATCACTTTCTTATACTATAACTCGGGTGGGAAATAAGACGAATATTTACCAAATAATGTGTTAAAAACATGCTTTAAAATTATTTTTAGAAAATCAGATATATTTAATGATGATTAGAGGTGTTTATATTGCATTTTTTTAGCATATTAATTTGTTGGATGAAGTTTTTGATGTCAAATACTCCTGTGGAGTACGATTCAATAAGCCGTACCTACCAATCAATTTGTAGGCTAGCTATTTATCAGAGTACACATTTTGGTGAATATTCGTCTTATCCCCCACCCGAGTTCTATTATAAGAAAGTGATTTCTAGCACAATTGAGGCGTGCTGAAAACGAAAATGATATTCATTTTTTGTGGAAATTAGGCAAACCAGACCTACGCCATACCTAACCTGCCCAATATTATGAAGGGGTTTATNCCTAAAAAGTGGTGAATCTGAGGGGGTTTTGCCTAACTACCCGATAGTACGGCCTAAAGAGAGGTGAATCTAAAGGTGTTCATGCCTAACTACCCAACAATACGGCCTAAAGAGGAGCAAAGTTGGCTGTTACGCATACGCATGTAACCTAATCTATAGCAGCAGCGCGCTCCGACGGGTCAACTAAGAAGGTGAAAAGACAAAAATTTGATAACACCAAAGCGCATTTCCACAAATAAAGACCTATATTTTCTGAGTCAGTAATTTTCTACGAATCGAAATACATAAATATAATTTTGAAGTTCGAGTGGGGGATAAGACGAATATTAGCCCACATTTTTCATGAAGGCTGGGGGGGATGGATATCCACAGTTCATAGAAATGAAACATTTAAATGGTTGTGAACAGAAGCTATTCCACACTTGCCTAACTAGCTAGTTCTTGAATGTAACTCGTCTACCACTACCATACCCTAATGTAACCTGCCAAGTTGGTTGACAAAACCGTGGACATCCACATCCACAGAGGAATACGTGTCCAGCAGACCATCACCTTCTAAGTTCGAACTAATTGCAGGTTCATTAATTAGGTAACTTAGGTAGGCCTAGTTAGACTATAAGTATAACTTTTAATTAATACCATGCCATACAAAAAATACTAACCATTGTAAAATCGTCCATTTATTTGCAGTGGCTGAAGACTATATACGTTGCGCCAGCATGGTCGCATCGGTCTCCATACCATGCCAAGAAGAGACGACATATTTCTTCAGTTTTATAGCTAAGCCCTCTGCTTTTCTATCCACCCTCTTCGGGCATCTACTTGCACAAAATAACTTTGAAGATACAAGAGAGGAAACTTTGTGGCAATTTTTATCTCTTGCTTTGTGGTTAGCACCCGGGCCGCAATTAGCGCTAGTGCAGTTTTAAGCAAGGAGGTTTAACCGTTAATTCCAGGAAGCAAAGAACGCAACAGGTTAATTCTATCTCCTTAGTTTTGTGTTCAGGTTCATATATATTTCAGAAAAAGCTCACATGATTTTTTTTAAGCTTTATACGAGACCATTTGCTTTTAAAATATTTTGAAATATTATGAGCATCGAATTATGAAAGAAATCACTTTTAAATAGTTTTTTTTTTAACTTGAATGAGCGTGTGGCTCCACCACGCAGTGGTTTCTACAAGGACTTTCTATAGAATTTCATTAAACCCCCTTGGCTTATTACTATCTATATGTGGTGTCGTATTTCGTCCGGCGCATCGTAATCAAAACTTAGGGGGAGGGGGTATAATAATAATGAAAAATAAAACAATGGTAACAGTTCCCAACTATTAACCTATACTGGGGAACGATATCTTTCACAATTAAAAACCATAAATCGATTTCTTTTGCACCTAATCATACATTATTTCTTAAGGATAGGAGATTAGGACTGGTGCTGCCAGAAAGCAAAAAGCGTAACGGGAGGACTCACGAAATATCATTTCAAATTAGGATAAAAAAGCGACGTCGTTAATGGCATAACATCTATGCTGAGGAGGTAGCTGGCAGCGGAGGAGTTTCGCAGTAGAGGAAGTGGCGATGATAGTGAGAGAGCATGGGGAGGTGAAATTGAACGTAAATCCACTCTCAAATTCGCCTCTACTAACTACCATCAGCTGCCGTCAACTACCGTCTACTGACGTCAACTAAAGCTTTAATTGATTTTGAGAACCACTTTTGAAGTCTTATCTTAAAAATACAAAACAAGAAAGCTGTATAAACTTAGTGAATATGAAATATAAAAGTATATATATTTTTCTGTTGCACTGTAAAACTTTTGCAAACTTTTTCTTCAAATATGAAGTGTTATTACGATCGTCTGTGTTGAAGATCAACGGTTGCCGTATGTCGATGAGGAGTATGGTAAAGAATTAACGTCAATACAATACCGCAATAGTGGAAAACAGGTATCAAGAGCGATAAGGGAGCTACTATCAGGGCCGTTTGTTGAGTGTTGGGGGTTACAAAAATGTTTCACAGTCTTCCGACAATTCGGGGGCTACTCGTTATTGAGACAGGGGTCTGGGGGCCGTTCCCGACCTCCTTCAGATTTTCTTTTTAATGTGTGTCGTGGACCAGTTCATAACTGTAAATAGTCTTGTTAAACTTAGGAAAAAAACTTGTTCTATTTCGCATATTTACTTCTTACGAAAATTTTAACGTACAACATATAGCTTTTAGCTGATATTTCGAAAATAATTACTTACTTATAGTTTTTTTTACCCAAAACACTTGTAGAACATCGAAAAATATAACCTAGATAAATATAAAGAAACTAGAGCACTCTGAAAGCGCATACTTCCGCAAAACAAGGCAACGGTAACGAAGAATTCAAATTGGCTCTATAACCATGATTTTCTTTGTATCAAATCCAAAATATAATCATTTGTGCCTTTTGATAAAATTAATACTTCGTGCAGTTTTCGTGAAGATCTGTCCATAACTTTTTGAGTTATGCTGCAAACAAACATTAAGACAAAACATAAGCCAAACATACAAGCGAACCAACCGATCTGCATTAATATTCAATCAATCGTGTCTTAATATTGCTAACAACGCCTATAAATTTCATAGAGATCCATTCAGAACTTTTTGAGTTATTGCACTAACAAACAAACAAACAAAAAAAAAAAAATCAAACGTTGCAACTATCACACGAACGAACAAACAAACAGATCATCACAAATATTTGGTCATTTAGTTTTCGTAATGAACCTAACAACTTATGAAATTTCATGAAAATCCATCCATAACTTTCTGAGTTATCTTGATAACAGACCCGGCGAAAATATAACCTCCGTGGCGGAGGTAATTAAGGACAGAACTACATCAAATATTTTTATTGATGAATATGCTTGGATGTTTATAAACTGTTGCCCAACAATTCTCAGACTTTTTATAGAAAATTTTCTAAAATTTGAATAAATCACGCATTTTATTAGATACTAAAATAAAATTTTCACACAATGATAACCTAAGCCTTAATTATATTTCACAAAACTAGGAAATATAGGCCCCCTGACTCTTCAAAACCCTCTCGAGCTGGTTGCGGAAGTGGCCACTGGCGTGCTTGATAAAGGTGTCGTTCACGTGCCCCCAGCTCTTCTTGATGGCCTTCTTAAGACTGTTCATGTTGATGTGCCTCTCAGCGTTGACCTCCCTGAGTATTTGCTACCAGATTTTGCAGTCCAGGGAGTTCAGATCAGGCGAGGAGGGAGGCCACGTGGAAGGTGGTCAGAACTTTATCAATCCCCTCCCAGGTCAAGAACACATGTATTGACTTGGCTATATAGGACGAGGTGCCGTCTTGCTGGAAGCCATAACTGCCAGGGGGAGGCTAATTCTTCTTTAGTCAAGGGAAGATATGCTTTTTCAGCACGTTCTGGTGCTTCATGGCATTGACCTTCTCGTTCATTCGGAAGAAGATCACAGGACGTTTTGTGGCAAAAACAAGCACAAGTTAAACGTAAAACAAAAGATAAACAACAACTCATGCTTACCTTCAAAGCTTGTATAAGATGGGTTTTAGATACGACAAGCGGGCGGTTCGAATAATGATGCCCGTTTTAACGAACATATTTTAACTTTTTTGAACACATTACAAAACAGTCCGGACCGCGGCACAACGAGCAAGAGAAGGGCGGGTTCGCCACACTTCGCGCGCCTAGTCACTTCCGGAATTTTCGATGTCGCCGTCAGGCAGGCATGAGAATTGGCCATTTAATATAGTTACTTTGAATTTTATAATTAAAATTACTTTACTTCAAATGAGCTCTCAGATTCTAACCTTTTTGCGACAGTTTCTTTCCGTCGCTGGCGAAGGACCATGATCTTCGTAAGGTTTTTGGACACCGAGTTGAACTTGATTTCAAGGCTTACCTTGCTCGCGAAAAGGTCAGAGACCCTGGCCAGCTTTGATCAACCTCTTGAAATTCATGACAATCGACTTGGACACCTGAAGGTCCCTCACGATGTCGACGAAACTTTGCCAGCTTGCAAGAACTTAGAGATGGCAATATGAATCGCCTCGTAACTTTCGTTGGCGAACATTTTTCAGCGATCTGCTTATCTTGTTTCATGGTTATAACCCAAAGAAAATGCTTCTGAAAGTTCCAACTTGAGGCGTCTTTTTGTGGCCACGCTCGTAATCAGAATCACCGTGATCACTGAAAAGCACAAGAACGGTCAATGATTTTGTAAACAAACCAGAGACCGTGAGAGACGCCATCTCTAATTTTGAAAAATATATTTCTATCGTATTTTTACGGAAAATTGTGGAAAAATGATTTCTTAGGAACTTTTATCCACTTTCAAGTCATTCCATAAGTGAACTAGCAGTATTTGAAACATTTTGAACATACACAGGCATGAAATTAACGAAACTACAATTCTGGACATCAATATTGCTAACAATCATAACAACATCATTCAATTTATCCCCAAATATAAGAAAACTTCACGAACTTGCATTAAGAATTTTGAATTTTTACTTGTCCAACGGCTGGAATCACTCTTTGATCACGCATGACTAGCCTCCCGAGGAAATCATGCCGTGATCAATTTTCACCACTGATCACGGTTGATTGCTATCAGAATCACGTCAAAATGCGATCACAAAAACGCGCGAATCATGCGCGATCAGGGTGAATCATCCTCGCGGTGTTCACAAAAAGACGCCTTTGATAAAAAAAGACCACTAGGGGCAATTAAATACAAGGTGTGAGAACTATTGGGCAACAGTATAATCATCCAGCTGTGTCAAATATCAAATATCAGCAAGTGTCAGACTTCTTGTAATATGCAAGTACATGCATTATTTCATAAGACCTTGAACCAAAATGCCAAAAATCCAACAGATAATTTTTAGCAGTGAGGAGCCAAGGAGGGTCACAGACACCCAAAATCCCCCCTGGCTACGGCACTGGCTATAATCGGATATGATAAATAGTCTTTAATCAGCTATGATATAACATTTAATCTTCCTGAAAAATCTCGATCGTAATAATACATCATATTTGAAGAAAAAGAGTTTTCGAAAGTTTTATAAAGCAGCAGAAGCGTTGTTTTTCATACCCGCTAAGTTTATGCAGTTGCCTCATTTTGTATTATTGCTTCTAAGATTGAAACTGTATCTTTTTAATACTGTAGTTGGCGGCAGTAGATCGTAGTTGATCGTAGTTGACGGTAGTTGACGGCAGTTGACGGTAATTAACAGTGTCCCTTAGATCTTATCAGTGGGAAAGGTATTGTTCGGAGAGATAAGGGACTTTACAACAACGATGCGCAATACATGATATATTACTGTGCCAGAAGCAACTGCCTCCCTTTGCAGGCAGAAGAGCCCTTTGGGAATGTTGTGGGGAGTGCCAATTATGTGGCCAGGGAACAGACGACCTGGAGCACTTTTGATAGCTTGTGCCTCGTTGGAAGATGCGAGGAGAAGGTGCAGATGGGTGAGAGCGGATGACGATAGACAGGAGGTGGCGAGGAGGCTGCTATTTAATGTGGAGTGCTTGGAGGAGGAGAAGAAGAAAGAATTACATCAGCTGTGGAGGGAGCGATATCGACAGATGAGAAACCGATGTTAGACGAAAGACTCTCTGAAGAAGGTGACATCCACTACAAATGGATATATCTTCGCATATCATCGTCATGCTTAAGCAGCCTACGAGAATTCTAACGAACTTTGTCAGAAAAATCGTCTTAATTGAATAATTTGATCTCTTTAGCGTATAAATTAATTAAGAAAACTTGAACTATTTGAGCAATAAACAATTACCTATAGAAAATTGCAGTGCATGCTGGTGGAAACTTTCACAGCACTATCGGCGAATTTTGGACTCGTATGGCCACCTGATTTAGCTTTTTTTTAACTTAGGCCTTACCTACACTTCATATTCAATTTACAGTGGTCTTCACAGAACATATTTATTCCTTAACATCTGTTAGAGCAGCTCAAGTAGCTGGCCAATCATGAGCGGGAGATTCAATAACCTAAATCGAAAAAATACGGGTCCTACACTCAAACAGGTCGATATCACAGTTCATTTACCACAGATAGTAATGTGAAGCAAGAGAGCCTGCAGCACCTGCAATTGCAACATAGTGGCGTCACACAAAAATGTATCAGTCAATAGCGTCATTCTTTTTGCAGCGGGGTATCCTGAGTAATGCCAAGACAGAGGCATCTTGGGTAATTTCCAATATGGCGTCGTGTGTGCGAGAGGTTAAATGTGTGTCGCGATTGTTTATTACATGAACGTTGGTAAAATTGTTCAGTTGCAGTTTATTGTACTTTTCATGTGTGTACAACAGTCTACTTTATACTATAACTTGTTGTAATTCAAAGTTTTTTTTTTTTTTGTGAACGTAAATAGGCTAATTTTGTCTTTTTAAACTCATGCGAATCATTCAATTCCTCGCAAAGTATTCGCTTCAGCTTAGGCAAACATTTTTAGATGATTTTCTCAGTTCCTTTTATGGCGCTGAAAATCAAGATGCAATACAATACATCAAATCTATGGTCTATTATTTGCCTTTACTTACGTAATTACGTGTATGGTCAGTAGGGGTAGTTCCAATTTGAGGTAATAAATGACATACTATATGAGAGAGAGTCTTTCTGGTATATTGCAGTACAAGGAGCCGCCGCTGGCTGCCTCATTTGTTCACACCAGCATAGTGATGTGGCAGTCGCTCATTGGTAAAAATTTACGCCAGTCACTGCGGTCGCTGATTGGCTGAGATAGGGTGAAAGAGTGTTCCCTTAGAGCTGATCTCACTATCTGTAGTAAATGAGCTGTGCCGATGGGATGTAAATTTGCTACGTGCGGTCAAGACTAAGTTTTATTTTAGTCTTTTTGAGTCCTCCTGTTACATTCTTTGCTTCCCGGGTTCTGCTATCGAAACCACAACTTGGGTGAACATTTTACTCCACAAACAGTGGCGTTCGGTAGTGAGCACAAATACTGATTCAACACGGCAATGATTAAAGCATTTCTGACGTCTTTGGTATATAAATTCATTGATTTAAGAATTCATTGAGCATCGAAACATGAAATGTTTCATAGTTTTTGAGTTTACGTTCACGTCTTGAACCGCCATATTGAAACAGTATACATAGAGAGGTTTTGTTACAACCGTACCACTAGAGGGCGACAGGAATTGGGACGAAAAATTTGCACGTACTTCCCACTCTTATTTTATTCTGAGCTCTTTGGTCGCATGACCGGCATTTCGGATATCTCGAAACCTGTCCTTTTTGCCGGATATTTCATCTAGTAATATAAGATAAGGCTCTGAACAAAGATGTGCTAATGGAAATTGACTCGATACTAATTCGGGAATATGGGAGTTTTGCTCGATGCGACAAATCTTTCTCTGGGGATTTCATATTACGAAAAGAATTAAAAACGATGGACTTCTTCCACAGCTGATGTTCAGTAACAAGTTCAAAAATAGTGGAGGCAGGCCGCATTCTCGACGGTGGCAAACTTCTGGCACCCAAGATCTTGGCGAGAACTGCCATACTATAAGACCTGGATTAGGCAGGTAAATACTAAGATGATAGAATAAATCATAATGTTGTTGTAGTCCATACTCCAATCATATTGGTAAATCTGCTGCTAAATAAGACAACGATAATGCTCCAAGCCTTGGTTCTCTGCCCTCTCGGTGGCGAAGTGACTGCATCTTTGCATCGCAGTGATCGCACGATGGGGAACCGGGACCGAGTCTTGGACCCTGACAGCGCTGGCAGCAGAATTTCATTGCGTGTAGCTCTCCAGAACCGAGAGGATGTACGGCGAGGGATTCTCAAATTGACACTCACTGGTTCTCCTGCTCATTACACTTCCAGTACCAGATCTTCAAAATTCTAGAATTAAGGAAAAATACAAGGTGTATCTACTGTATGAAACTTAATCAATGATTATTTTTATAGTCCCAAGCGGTACTAATGGTGAATGCATAGTTAGTTAACTGGACCGCATACTCAAACTGGGAAGCCCTTACGTGCCAGACAGTTTGCTACTGGGAGCAAAGAGCTTTAATAAACAGAAAGAACACAACTTTATACCGCTCAAATAACCAGAAAATTTTGTTTTTTCGATGGCTGTTCCCTTTGAACAGTATTGTAACCAGGAGAGAGCTTCGGAAGAGGGGCCCATGCCCTCGCAGAAAAGTTTCACGCTCTCCCCTCCCACTGGAAATCAGGGCGTGAAAAAATATATCGCTTTGGGCCTAACCCCACTAACACATTACGTAGAATCAACGTTGTGAGCTGTGGCTCGGCATGTTATGCACGTTGATTTGTGGACACCAGATAACGTTGTTAGCACATCGTATCACAACGTGCTAACAACGTGCTGGGCATGTCCTTATACCGGTATGCACCTTGTGCTGAACGGTCCCTTAGTTCGTTGTGATACAA
>LQNS02278070.1:12548467-12560065 GCA_001587735.2 Parhyale hawaiensis
CTATATCCTATTAACATAATGGCAATAGCTCAAAGAAGCCGGGGTGTTAGTCCCGGTGTCTCTTTGGGAATGGGCCTTTTGGTTCGTCTACTGCCGCCTATCTAATCTAATCTAATCTAATCATTACGAGAAGCGCATGCTAAGCTTGCTGTTGGGTGAGCTAACGATTTAGAAAATCTTTTGGATGCAAAATAGCTGTGTTTACGCAAATTTATGAATACGCAGAGTAGTACTTAATGAAAGGAACACGCCTGTATGAATATATCACTGGATAGACATGCACCATATATTACTGGTTTGCAAGTCAATTATTATTATTAAAACTTCACGCTAGACCAGACAGGACAGCGTGTTGAGTAGTTCACTAAATTCGATGATTACAAATAATGTAAATAAAGAAAAGCTTACAGTTATTTGTAAAAATGATGGGCATAATGGTATTAATAGTTTATTGAACTCTGTGCAACATTTACAAGCCAGTGTTAGATATCAGCAGGATAAAAGATATAGCTAGCGTTGCATTCCTCGCACGATAATACAATTTGATTACTTATGCGATGGGCGAAAACTCAGTCCTATTTTATGAAATAGAGTTATCAGTCGGCTCAAAGGTAATTAGGATGTAATTAATACTAAAGTAGTGGGCATCGATAATCGAATAATCGAATAGTTAACTTTGTTTATCTGTATCCAATAATCAAAAATTAAGTTCGATGACAGTTGATTTTTTAATTGCTCTTCAGGAACGCGACGAAAGCTAAAGATAACCTGTTATCGTTATTTTTATATTAGAGAACACAAGTAACCGCTCATTACTGCAAAACTGCCGATGACACCAGCAGCATTAGATATATATACATAAAATGATCCTTTTCACCATCTGCTCGGGCGTATAGCTAGCAATCAAATTGGGTAATCGAAGATCGAATGAAAATCTTAGACAAAATCTGGCGACTGTTGTCGCTTTTTTTCCGATTTCTTTTGTTAGGCTGTATAGTATNAATCTTTGATTGGCCTTACTTAGCATTAATCTTTGATTGGCCTTACTTAGCGTCAATCTTTGATTGGCCTTACTTAGCATTAATCTTTGATTGGCCTTACTTAGCATTAATCTTTGATTGGCCTTACTTAGCATTAATCTTTGATTGGCCTTACTTAGCATTAATCTTTGATTGGCCTTACTTAGCGTCAATTTTTAATCGTATATTTCGATCGTTTGCAGAACCAGTCGATCCATGCCGTTAACCTTACCTCATGAGAACATATTCATTGGCCTGTAGGCTATTACACTATTACACTTAACAGCCTTTAATACTGTACAATTACACCTTATGCAAAAAAATTACACTTAACGAACCAATTTACACCCAAACCCTTCGTTAGCTATATATACTATATATCTTCAAATTTTACGATAAAGAATGAACTAAAAATGAACTAAATGAGCTGAATAAATGAATGAACAAAAAATATTGACAAAGTGGCTGAAAAATGGAAAATATGATCCACACATCATTTATTTATCCTCTTCAGCTTGTCTTTAATTGCGATCAATAGATGCACATTTGGCGTTGCGTATGTTTTTACTGGTGCATGCGCATCTCTATCAATATGATTCTAATTGCTGATCTGTCCATTTTCTGTCGCATTTGAAGTGCAAGCGTTTGTAAATACCGTAAATGATTACTGCTCCACTGCCCAAAATGATTTATACCCACAACAAGATCCATAAGGGGGAACCTACGCACATGACTGAAGTCTAGAAAACCAATGCCTAGTAGAATCGCCATCGCCTTAACAATCGATGACACATTTAGTACATTTTCGATCCGACGATGAAATTAAGCCGTCGAGGCTTAACTTGCCCGGAACTTCAGACATAAGCGTTAGCCTTGCCACATTGAGGAAATTTCGGAAAATTTAAGCCTCGAAAGCTCAATTTTAGTGTCCAGTCGAACATTCCCTGATGCTGATGACACACGCCAGTCAAAAGAACGAGTAGCGTCATCTGACGTTATGTTGAACTCTCGTAAACGCAGCTTTGAGATTGCCAAGAAATGGTGTAAAATGTTTACCGTCAGTTCAGTTTACGCCGCAAGTGCCGTTAATTAACTTTCCGACATATTGCTGTACCTATCTGGAGGGATTTATGACTAAAAATTTTTTGCAAGTGTGTGCCGTTTTAAGTGGACACATTAACACATGCGGGCGAAAGGATGACGATACTCGTTCTTTTGACTAACGTGTGTCATCGTCATTACAGTGCAAGCTAATGTTTGGAATACGTTAGACTGAACACAGTCTGACGCAGGAAGCAGAGAGCGTAACGGGAGGACTGACCAGAAATTAGCATCAAAAAGTGACGTCATCATCGACGAATCTATGCCTGAGCAGCCCATAAATATTTTAGCTAATTTTGCCAGAAAAATCGTCCTACTCATCTCTTTAGCCTATAATTATAATGAGAAAATAAATACTAGTATGGCAATAAGCATTTATCTATAGAATATTGCAGTAAATGCTGGTGTAAACTTTCACAGCACTAGTGCTGAAATTTGGCGACCTGATTTACCTCCTTATTTCAATTGAAGCCTTATTTACACTTCATATTCAGTTTACAGTGCTCTTCACTGAACATATTTATTCCTTACCAACAAATACAAACACCATTATAGCCAATTCTGTACGCGAGAGAAACCACAGTAACAGTGAGCCTATTGCTCGAATTTTCTGTACTTGACGATAACATTTTACGGTATTTTGCAGCTCAAGTCGCTGGCCAGGCATAAGCGAGAGATTGAATGAAATAATTAAAAAAAGCGGTCATATGTTTAAGAAAAGAACCTGCGGAGGCCTGACGTCCCACACTCAAATACTTCGACTCGTCGATGTGATGTAAATTTGTTACGCGCGGTCACGGCTAAGTTTCATTTTAGTCCTGTTGAATCCTCCCGTTGCATTCTTTGCTTTCTGGCCGGACGCAACTGTTGCCGTCAATAGGTAACGGTTTCGGAATCCACACAGCAATTTACTGTCAGCCAAAGCCGGGGATTCACACTGTTAAGTCTTTTGTTCACTGTAGATATTACAAAGATTCGGAAGTTTTGCAGCTTCAATTTAAGTTACAGAAAAATGCACAGCTTTCTGCGTTTTAAATCGTTACACTATGTTGATTTTGACTTGACAGCTAACATTTTGGTAAATACTTAATTCGATGCTAAGTTGTATTTGCGAGGATGAAAAAAATAATCGAGCACTATGAACAGTTTATGGACAACAGAAGACCACCGTGTGAATATGTATTAAGGCCTTATTTGATTAGCTCTTGATTAAGATAGCACGATTCACTGCTGCAAAAACTTTGGAAAAATTTGAGAAGCAATGAGAACGAATGCTGTGTGTTGTTCAAGAAAGAGCTTCAAGTCAGAAGATGATAAAAGTCAACAAGAAATCAGTTCCGGCAAAGGACGTGACCTGTCTAGACTCTTGATAGGTTTATTACACACAGATATACATCGCAATAGGTTACAAAACTTGAAATTATAATTCACAAACAATAAAACATCTGCAGAGCCACTAAAAAAGTTTAAAACACATTTCACTTTTTTAGTACCATTGCATATCGTAATCTTAATACCGCTTGTGGAATAAGTTCATGTATGTCGAATCTAATCAGTATATATGAATATATACTTACATGTACCGTTAGTTAGAAATAGGTTGGGGTGGGTTCAGTGCAGATAGAATAGGTACCTAATCTAACTTACAGGAATATATACTTATAGTATTTTAATTAAAATCGCAGGTATATATAGGCAGCTGGCAAGCAGCTATAGCCTACATGTATTTAGGCTGAAAAATCCATCAGCAGGGCCTGAGAGCCAACACTTAAGTCTAACATGCTGCTACTGACGGTATAGGGCCAAGACGGTATAGGGCTTAAAGTGCAGATTTTGTAATTCAATTTTTCATAAGTACTACTCTTACTGTTTTAAGTTGTGATTCTATAAGATGTGGGCTGGACTATATGCAGACTCAAAAACGTTATCTTGTGTACCAGGAAATATATCGACATCAACTATGTAGCTAGAACTAAATTATTAATGATAACTCTAACAAACTATAACTAAAGGCACGAACAAATTGCACGTATTAATTATATCGACATTAACTATAACTATATCTAACTACATCTAAGTAATGACACGAACTAAGACAGCATAATCGAAATTTTGAAGGCTAGCTAGCACAACTAGAGAACGTCATGGTATACTTTTTTATAAATATTTAAGTTCAAAAGCGTTGAAAATATTGGAAATACGGCTGAACACTGACCTCAATAACACTCTCTAGAAACACATTCCAACTGGAATTCTTCCAAGGGTATCTTCACAAGTTCTACTCTATGATTCCAAATCTGAAGTCCATTTTGGTGTGTCACGTCCCATTTTCAAGTACATATTCAGGTGCTGTGCTCTACTACAGTTCAGTAATGCTATTCCTGTAGAACGCTCACTGGGACCATTTCCAATTTTTTTCATTTCATATTATTCCTTTGGGAATGTTAAGTACGAATATCTACAAAAAAACATAATGTTCTAGCAATGCTTTAATTGCTCGGCTAAAATTAGTGCCAAATACTGAAATAATAATAATTCGTAAGTCCTTAGCCAGAGAGATTTTTTTCTAGACGACTGCAAGAAATTCTAGCTAAAGCTTGAGTTTAGTTCTAACTCGCCAGTCCTGTTGCAATTAAAGCCCTAGGCTTAATTAACGAAATATTCATCACTTTTATTATTTTCATAAAATTTCAATTTTTTTACCTCTCTGATACAGCACCGAACACACGTATATTATCAACGTCACAGTAAGTAGAAATAACGTGCATACATGGGTCCTTTCTTGAGAATACAAAGTTAAAATGTGTCTTTCAGGTTCATCTAACGGATCCAATGCTAGCTAGTATGCTCTAGCGAATTTAGTTACACTAATAGTGGACTGGGCTGCCATAACAACAACAACAACAACGGAGTTATATATTATCATTTATCCTTTCATGTAAATTTGCCCTTTTCTTTGAATCACCTTTTCATTGTCCAAAAGTAACGACCGTGGACCAAGATCACAATGGTATTACTGCACAACTCATTTAACCTGATGCTGGGACAATGCAGTCGAATGTATTTTTCTGATGAGCTCTACACCAGTATCTCCACGAGGCACAGCTGGAAGTGCTGGTTGGTATTATACCGCTGCACGGACACATACCTCCCTGTGATACCTGTGGAGGAATTGGTATGAAAGTCAACACCAGTGGGAGGAAGAACTTCATCGTAGTAGCCTAGTCGATCGAAGCTTGAGAAATCACCTGATCCTGGTGCAGTCGTACCAACCCTCACGTCCACGTTGCCGAACTTGTCAGACATGTAACCGTATTTCTGTGAAGCGACAATCACGTTCCTGACGTGTACAGTTTTTCCCAGGTCGAACAGAACATACGGATCTTGAACCCAATCTGTAAAGTAGCAGTCCTCCAAGTCGCCAAATGCTCCGCCCAAGAGGTTGATGACTCTA
Organism: Parhyale hawaiensis; assembly: GCA_001587735.2. Lineage (NCBI taxonomy): Eukaryota > Metazoa > Arthropoda > Malacostraca > Amphipoda > Hyalidae > Parhyale > Parhyale hawaiensis. The sequence continues at coordinate 12,554,042 of LQNS02278070.1, forward strand.
CGGGTAGGAAACGTAGGGTTGTAGGGAGATGCGGCGATAATTGTGACTCCACTTGGGTTGTAGACGATGTTGTTCCTAGGCCTGTTGGTGTAGCAATGGACCACGGGGAGCCCGTGAGTTTCATCTTCGTTGCGTGCAACGGAGTAGATGTTCAAGAAGATCGTGGTGCCAGATTCGTTGAAACAAAAGACGTGGCACCAGTCAATCGCGTCACACTGAAGAGCTGCGAGGTGTTTCTTTGGGGGAGACACAACCGTGAGAGTCTCTACAGAGCTTGGAGGATTTGTAAACCAATTTTGGCCGAGTTTAGTTAGCGTGTAATATGTCCCTGGCTTGGAAGACCCTGCGAATGTTCCAATGGCAAGAGCCAGAAGTGTGAGGATGTGAACGACTCCCATCTCTGCCTGTAAACGTGAGAGAACACGCATTTATAGCTAATTTACGTGGCAGTCGAAGCAAATTAATCAAATTTATTGCTAAGCGCAGCCATTCTGGCGACCACTGTTAGGTATGTCACAATACGTTACGGTAGGTCAGGTATGTTAGGGTTAGGTCAGGCACGTTTGGTTAGAATAGTGAGTCGAGGAACATTTAAGAACCAGCACAGGTTGGGAAAGCGTAGAACAGGTTTTGTTCACGACAACTGCAACGACCGCCGCCAAAACCGCCACTGTAATGGCCGCGGAACTAAGTCTGGTATCGCTAGGATGGTTCGTGTCTACTGGAGCGAGGTGCTGTGCTGTTCCATACTGGACTCTCTCTAAAATTTCCAGGAGCCAGAGAATGGTTCCTGACATATCGGTGCTGTTGGCTAGTAGCCATGTTTTACATCAGTGGTTCCCAACCTTTTCTATGCATGTACAACCTCTTCAATGCCTGTACAACGTTTTCTTTGCCTGAACCCCTAGAGAAGCTTGAATGTGTTCTCGCACCCTTACAAATTAACAAACAATAATAATTCATTTTGAGCTAGAATATGAAATTTATAGGACATTTGTGCAGCAACTCGAAATTAGTTCTTGAATACACGGAATCAATTGAATAGTTCCAAACTTAGAAAGGTCATCTCACACCACCAAGGGGGGCGAGCTCCCTCGGGTGGGGGGGATTCTTGATCCAAATCGGGGAAGAATTACCAACACCCCTCAACAGAACGGTATTCCAGTTCCAGAGGCAGGTCGATGCGCAAGAGGGTATGAAAACCCAATATTCCTTGATGATTTATGCAGTTAAAAGTCTAAAGATAGTGTAGTCTTTGGCATGTTTTGGATCTGACTATTGTTTTTTACTCAATGCTCCAATTACTAAACTAACAAATAAAAAACAATTGACTAATTTTTTGCTATTAAAACGGCCAACGTGTAACCTAATTTTGTAAACAACGCTTGCTACTATTGTAGCTACATGACAATGCATATAGTTTTTTAAATTTTAGTACAGCATTAACATATTTACCTGATGCGCCAAATGAGTTAGAGCAGTAGCGGTCCTCTCCCTTCTGACAACGATCTCCAACTGAGGTCAAGGAGGTGCAATGATCGAGGCCATCACCACAACATTACAGCTGAAGAAATACGGCGCTGTTCCATTTTTTCTGAACTTGCGAAAAGTGAATTGGCGCTAGCACGAACCTATTACTGCCGTTCTAGAGATAGCATGCAGCAGCAGCGACCACTAATTTGGCTGTATCGATATCGCTTCTTCTTTACTTGCTACAACAATTTGCTCAGCCTTCTTTGAAGTCTCGTTTTTTCCGATTCCGTATCAGAGAATCGAACAACCTACAGTTCAGTAACGTCATCGCCTTGTTTTTTGTTTTTTATACAATAAAATCTCGAAGGTAAAGATAAAATGATCGAGTTTGGGCATTCAATTCTGTTAGATAAAAAAAATGTCATTTTCAACTGATGGGTCTTCATGGTATGAAAAAATTACGTAGCGTGTCGTAATGTATCAAAAATAAGTAGACTAAAAAAAATCTTGGCTTTGCACAAACGCGTTCTGAACTCCAGAACACGCGATCACCGTGCTGTAGGAAGACGATAAGGCAGGCACTTCTGCCACTGCACGGCAAAGTGTGCTGAACTGGCACGCTTATGACAATTTGATCAATATTGCGGAGCTTCGCTGAGGCGCGAAGCGTGCTCTACGCTCCCTGCACGCGTGCCGACGTGTACTGAGGGCTCCAAATAGAGGGCAGCTGCGCGTGCACTGCTGCCCCATCGCGCGTGTCTGATTTGAGGGCCGGGGGCACGCGTTGGTGTGCAAGTATAATGCAGGCAACAACGTGATGGTTTTCTGGACAACATTCCGGCACACATTCCTGTGCTTGTCCAGCACGCCCTACCTTTTTCAGTGATACAGAGACCTCTGCAAAACAACTCAGTGCTGAATGATGTAATTACAGAAACACAGACAAACGAACTGGGAGATCTTTTCCTTGTGACATTCGTAATAGTTCCCGTATATTTCATACAGATCTATTCATAACTTTTTGGGTTACGTTACTAACAGACAGAAAGACAGACAAACGGACAGACTGACTCCGGTGAGACATTTCTCCTTCGTGTAGGTAAATATGATTAAACTAGAGCACCCTGAGAGAGCATACCTCCACCAAGCAAGGCAATATGTATAAGTTAACGAAATATTCAAACTAGTCCCGAAACCATGATTTTTTTTATCATTACCAAAGTTTTGTCAGTTGTGCCTCTCGACATTATTGACATTTTCTATAATTTTCTGGCCTATCCGTCCCTATAATTTTTTTAATTGTGTTTTGACAAACACTAAGACAAACATACAGTCACACACACACGAACGAAGCGATAAACACCAAAATTTGGTCATTTGTGCTTTTACCAGTGCAAACAATTTCTGCAAATTTCATGCAGAACCGTCAATAACTTTTTCAGCTATGTGCTGATAAATAAAAAAAATAATAATAATAATCGAGGTGAATGGACAAACGAACCGACAGATCATCACAAAAATTTGACTAATTGCTCTTCGTAGCATCTTCAACAATTCTTGTACATTTCAGGAATATTCTTGATTTATGTTTATGTTAAAGAAATAGGCAGGCATGTACACAGACGGTTGCATGGATCTTCACCAAAAGTTAAGCTTTTGCTTAACATTCCCTGTAAATTTCTTAAAGATCCGTTCATAACTATTTGAGTTCTCTTGATGGCAGACCAATAAGACAGACAAACTCAGACAGAACTAGAACGCCTCGTGGCGTAAGACCAAATTTCATCACCGTCATTTTTTATGGCCAACTATCCTAGTGTTCTGGCATGGGCCACATCGAAGACAGCTCACCACACTCCCTGAAAAAAAAATCACGAACATAGCTCAACTCCTTCTACCTGTTTCTGGGTGGAAAGCAAATTTCATTGTGCTACGGGGTATTTCTGGAAATAGGTGTGGTCATTTATGTAATTAATAATGTTAATAATATAATAAGTGAAAGAATGTATAAAAGCTCTTACTGTAAGTGAATAATTAATTGCGAATGATCCAGCTGAACATTCTCGGAAAGTAGCACATGACAGAATTGTGCCTCTGAATTAATGAAAATGCACTTAAGTTAAATATGTCCGGGCCCCAAGGGCGAGCTATTTCCTAACCTACCTAACTAAAGGACTTAGCGATTGGGCCTCATACTGCAGCTGGATCAGTAAAACACACGTAAAGATCTCACAACATATTGGAAAAGGAGCATGGAAATTGATTACAAAGTGGCAACCGCATGAGAGCAATTAATTAATTAAGTTGCATTGAAATTGAAACATTTCGTAAGAAATTTGAAATAATAAACTACTGCCGGTTATAACTGAACAACTCCGCAAGTTGCTGGAGATATATATGCATATATAATTTCACACTGGAATACTGAAGGACTGAAAACCAAGGAGGCACACAAATTAAGCAGTCGAAATATTGAACCAGGTGGCAAAAACGGTGCTCCCAGACAGCGAAGATGTTAATACAATGCATCTAAATAAACATTTTATCATATCAATGATGTGTTTACGAAAACTCTAGGAAAAAGACCGCACATGCTGAGCAAAATTATAATTAATTTTTAACACATTTCGATGGCCACCGTATGTAACTCCAGACGCTCAAATTTTTGCTTGCAATAGAAAACGTAAACATACTCTCGCAAGAATAAGTATCACTCTTCACCAACACTAACATGAATGTATTGTAATATTAATTAACTTTAATCACTATTGTCTAAATGTTAAACTAAGGCATTTTTAATACATCATTTTTGTTAGTGCAAATAAGAAACACATAACCGGACTACAAGCATGAATTTTTTTTTATATTTGTACATCTGTTTACATTTCCTTAAGCTTAAGACATTTACTGCAGAAGAAATATTTCTATCGGTTTGTCTGCAGAAATTCCTCTTCTATCAATGCATGCAGTAATACTCCATTTTAGTTGGCTAATACCATCTACCCTACACTCATTTCAACACTTCACTTGCTAATAAGAACACGTGAATCACATCGCAGTGCGAAGGTCCAGAGACACACTTGCTTGAGTACTTAATTAACACTAAGAAGAAAGACAGTAAAAGAGAGAGTTTCTGCCTAGACGTAGTCTTTATTTCATCTCCTCCTGGTACTAAAATTATCTAAGTAATGGAGCTCCCATGCGGACTTTTCCGGGCAATGCAACTGATCGGTGGTGCAGCTAATCCGAAGTCTGCAGCCTATTATCAATGGTCAAACCACTGGAACACACCGGTTATTAAAGCTACACGGACAATTCGAATTCAGGGCATGAATCAGCGGCTGAGCTTCGCAAACAAAGCAAAGATAAAATATTTCTCATATGGATACAGTGCCCAACATATTAGGGGCGCAATACCCCGAGGTATTCATTCTTGTAAGTAATATTCCTAAAGCTAACAACTCATGGGACAAGATTTACAATAGGTTTGTGAAATAACACTTGTCGACTAGCGGGCAGATTGTGCTAACCGGTTCGAAACTAAAGAAGCAGCAAAGTAGCACAAGTTGGGACAGATATATATACTGTATATATTTTTTAAATTTCTTTATTCTAAAGTGATGAAAATCAAGAAGTTTCCGATTGATCTGTTGATACAATTTGCAAGCGTTGACTCTTAACCCTCTAAGGACCAAGTTTCCGTTTCTTTCAGACTTTTGGAGATATTCTCAAATTGTAGTCCTCCAACTACCGTCTCATAGTCGCGGCGCTCATAGGTCCAAAAATCACTGATCCCTTCTTTATTTAGAAACCTAATTTTTGTGCCGTTTCTCGCGAGGCTCAGTAGGCCTTAAAGGGTTAATTAGTTACGTGTGAGACTTCCATGAACGGAGTCTTACGCCACAGGTCGGACATTTCAGTAGGCTCAACATATTCGGGCTGCTTCTAGCACACACAAGATTCAAGGTGATGAAACTAGAATTCCTGTTTGCGTTTCCAAGTAAGCGAAGTGGGCTTGTGTTAGACCGGATTTAACGGCACAATCGAATGCACTCCATCTCTAACGCAACCTCGTCTCACCATACAATTTCTAACATCTATGGATAAAACCCTTCGTAATAAAAACAATAGTTTTTTTTTAGTCACAGTAGCTTTACGCTGCGCCTCCGCCACCCACGCACTCCTAGACAACCAATGCCGATAACAGAAAATCACACCGGTGTCTTTTACGGGGGGACCACGTTGTTTGAAGCAGGAGTCTTGAGCGAGGTATGCAGGACTCAGCAGGAGGATCTATAATTTCTATATTGAAAAACTGCTCGCTTCAGAAAGACTGGAAACTCTGTTGGAGTTTGGGATACAACACAGAGAGCACAAAATATACATTTGTTATTGATAGATAATGCAGCTTTAGAAGAAATAGCTAGAATTGATGGCAAATACAGAGGGTGGGGCTTGGGCCATAAGAAAAAGTACCTTTATAAAAAAATTATAACATGAAAACTAAAAATGGAAAAGCGATTTGTTTTCTTTTGCAAATGAAAGAGATTT
>LQNS02278070.1:12568364-12601570 GCA_001587735.2 Parhyale hawaiensis
ACCGAGGTCAAACTCGGTGCACACTCTTCCACGTTGGAGAATGTTAGGTGCCGAACTAATTAGTTCGGTCGGTGCTTCGTACTCTGGTCTGTTGGGGTTTGAAACTCATTGCCGGCATCGGCTTTTGAGCTTGTTAGCCTGCAGGCGTTCAAGTCAGCTGTAAATGACTATTTGTATGATTTCCTTTAGCAGCATTTCGGGCTTCCCGGTGTTGCAAAGTGTTTCATTTGGGTTATGCTTCCTGTCGGTGGGGGTCCGGGCACGAAGTTTAAATAATAATACCAAACCAAATACCGAAAAAGTACCGAATCATTCGGTATATTGTTTGGACAAATACCGAACCGAGTGACCCGTTTTCAACTATCGAATACCGATATCGGCGGTACAGAAAAATACCGAATCCCAGCTCGGAAATTTTCCCATTGTAAAAATACGGATATTTGGAACTAAATTTGAAGACTGCACGTATTTGAATGAGCACACTCATCAGCACGCTGAATATGCCAGTCACCGACAAAGATGTCAAGAAGAGTGGGGCAAATGAAGCGAATGTCTTAAGCTTTCTAGGTTTGACTTCTCCGAAACTTCAGATAGAAGCATCGGTTCTGTCACTCTGAATCGTGATGCAGGCGTTAGGAACAAAGCGATTACCCTGAGCCTACTGAAAGATTGAGTTTCTGGATGTCTCAGGAACAACATAGTTAGGACTACTGCCTGAAAGTCAATTCCGAGGGTCGAAGCCGTCACGCCTGTCTATACAGTTTAGGACAAGTTGAGCCTAACAGGCTTAATTTTGGCACCCTAAGACGGAGCATAATTTTTATCGAACAGCTGTAGTGTAGCGACGACAAGATGATGTCAATTACTTGGTCACTTGTCTATAAGCTAAAATTAGGGGCATTTATTTTAACTTGGGGCAATTAATTCGTGTAATAATACTGAACATTGTATAAGGCACGTTCGAGAGAGCAGTGAATTTAAGCCAAATTGTTTGGCTTTTCCGAAACAGTAGACAGGTGCCCCGGCTTCGACCCACTTATTCAAATTTCAGGCGTTGACTCAATGTCGGTTACCACTGAGACTTCTATAAGAGCTCACCCTTACTTAACAAATAAAAATTTCAATCGCTCCGTCGCAATCGGGCTGTGTTTAACACCTGCAACACGATTCAAAGTGACGAAGCAAAATTCCTGTCTACAGGTTTCGGACAAGTTAAGTCGAGTGGGTTTAACTTAGATTTACCTTGAAGACCCACCCGAACGAGGCCTTAAAAGCTTTACTCTACTGAATAAAACATGGTACCACCCCTTATTTCCTTGTTCTGCTATTTTGTCTCGGTAAGGACAAAAAAAATGGCTTATTGGATTGGATACAAGTATAGTGTAACTATATTTTGACCATTTTATCAAGGCTGTTCGGTCGTGGTCAAATTCGTCCAGTGCTTTGAAAATTCTGTGGGTATTTCTGAGATTTCTCTATATACAGGTAGTGGGCGGGGCTAAGATACGGGCCGAACAAAATCTCACAAATAACCTCTGAATTGGCGACGCTATAGAGGAACTTGTCCACAACCGAACTGCCTTGATTAAATAGGTCAGACTAAATTTTTATAAGGAGTTCTTGGAATTTTTGAGGAATGCTGCTCGGTCCTCCTTTCTGTTATTCAAGGGTTAGGAGGTCAATAAAAAAATTGTTAGACTATTATTATTGTTATTCAAGTAATCAAAGGTTCATAAAATGTTTTTAGTTATAGCCTTCTACTGTACTAAAATATTAATTATATGTATATTCCTGGCAAATGTAGGGCTATTGTAACAATTATTTTTGTTCAAAGACTAAAAGCTCTACAAAAGATTCGTTCGTCAGGCTAAAGAAAAGATTTAGAGTTGGTGTCATGTATCTGAAAAACTAGAAGGTCATTTCCATTTATATCCTTCAAAGATTAGATGGGCTGCAAGAGCTTTTTTCAGGAACTGAGATAATTTACAGGATTGTTTTATATGTATAAGATATCTAAAGTATTTGAGCAGTGTGTAGAATCTCCAAAAGCAAGCGACAAGTGCAAACTTTTCACAATTTACAGAAGATGCAAGGAGCAGCATTTCTGGTTACATTTAGTCAATGTTAAGAGCACGACGATGATAGAAAATTATCCACGAAAACATTTTGTCGTTTATTTTATCATGATATTTTTAAAATATTGAAGGACTTGATCGATAGCCGCATTCTAAAATATTTTTATTTCCGAAAGTGCACGTTTTAGCGGCGCTGTCAGTTCAGTCAGAGATAATAATTTAACTGGCCTGGTCTCAAGGGCATTTATTTGTCGCTACTTGCAAAGTCAATTTTACGAAGCGTAAAAAAATCTTCCTGTAGCTAATGTTCGCTTCAAAAATTAAGAAAGCAAAAACTTTCTAACCTGGGCGACATCGATATTTTTCTTTTCAGACGCGGACTTAGTTTTAACTGGAGCAAGTTTTACTGACATTGAGCTAGAAATTGACGTTGCAACATAGCATAGATTTTATCTCAGATGTGCTTAAAAAATCCCACGGACATTCCTAGCGGCTTCTGTATATTTCAAGAAGATCCATTCGTAACTTTTTCAGCAATGTTGCTGAAAGGTAAACAAGCAAACCCCAGAAACATCTTACTTCTTTGACAGGGTTAATTCTGAAGTTCGGAGTCAGAAAAAATAATTGTGGACCAGGATGTTGTTGTGTTTTGCTTTTAGATTATTTACTTTGAAACAGCACGAACTGCCTCGGTAACCTGGTAGAAAACAGCCCTCATGCAGGACAATCAGCACAATATAATGAACACCGTCGTGTGTTTATTTGTTTATATATGTATAAATTTGTATGTTTCGTGTTACGCTCTTGAAGAAATAGGCGAAAAAAGGCCAGGTTGCGGATTTTGTAATTAGGTTGCGTTTTCATGGAGATCGATGACCAGGATGCAGAAGATGGCGAAAGTGGGATCCTTATTCCTTTATATCAATGCACTTTTTGCTTGACACACTTCTTGGAATCGAAAAATAGAGATATCACAGCTTCCCCTCTTATTTTATAACATCTTTCTCCGTACATCGAACCATATGTTAGTTCTCAGTTGACCACGTACAAAAATTCAGAAACTACAATCAACGGATGGCGGACGAAGCTATCATTTTTCACGGGCAGTAGACATTACTTCTTTCAGCTTACTGTCCTCCTTTTGACGGAGCAGATTTCACTTCAACACAAAATCTTCGACGTACTGAAGGTTTGGTCGGTAGCATGGATACGCGGCGAGTAACTTATTTAAATTCACTGATGCTTTGCTGCCTGCAAATGTGAGATTTTTCCGCATGTGACCTATGGTGGGAAACCATTGAGCTTCTTACATGAATTAAAAGAGAGAGCACTTATCTTTTATTAAAATTTGTAGCGCATGTTTCAGAGTCATATTAGTGACAAAGGCATATTAAATGAAGGCGGGTCGTCTCAAATTCTTCACTGTCATTTTTGACAGCGAGGGCATTCAAGGGAAAGGATAACTGCTCTAATCGGAAGAATAATTAACTGGACATTTCTCTCAAATTTTTCCATATAAAATACCATAGACCACACCGTACATTGACTGGACACTGACATCGAGCCTCTCGCAATTGTCCCTGGAGGCCGATTTACGTAAGTGTTAATAAAATGATTCTAATAATCACAGAGACCTTATACAAAGATTAAGTACTTCGTCGTACATTAAGGAATGCGTTGCAGAGAATTGAATATAAATTCACAATCACTTATCTTCAGTAGGCGATAAGCAGTTCCAAGACACCAAGAAAAACTGAAAATTCATCATAATTTCTATGAATAATAAAATTTTATAGAAAAAAATTGGCTCATAGATACTACACGTAATGTGCTGTATTATCACATTCAATTGATTTTTTTCCAATGACGGATTTGAAGCAATAGCTTCAAAAATTAATGTCTGTAGAGCTTACGGTAGACATCGTCCCAATAGCCGCAATAAAAGTGAGGTTAAGAAAACCTAGTAATGTTGAACAAAATGAATTAAACCACAGTAATATTGTATTGGTGCCTAAAAATGAACTAAAATACATATTTAACTATGAGATAAATATAGCAAGACAGCCAGTAAACGATATTAAAACATAACAATTTAGGCTGACGCAACCCTTCATTACTGCATGGCACCATCTAAAGCTGCACATCGTGATTGTCAATATCAATTCACATAACTGCCTAGGTATATTACACTACTTTGTGGTTGCCTATGTCATATCACTTCATGGTTTCCTATGCTGCATCACTTTTTGGTTGCCTAAGTTGAAACACTTCATGATTGCCGGAGTTAAATCACTTCATAGTGTGCCTGTATTACATTACTTCAGGGCGACCAATGATATATCACTTAACAGCTGTCAAAGCTACATAACTTTACGGTTGCAATGCAATATCACTTCACTGCTGTTAATGCTAAATCACTTCACTGCTTCCAATGCTAGATCACTTCTTGGCGGCCAGTGCTTCATCACTTCACTGCTTCCAGGGTTTCATCACTTTATGGCTGCAAGCTGCTCCAACTCCCTTTCAGATGTGCAGTCTGTTAAAACTTTCTCGCTTAGCCCGTATACCAAATAAATTTCATGAAGATTTCCGTCAGCTGTTTACATGCCATTTCATTTCAAATCGAGCATACTACGAAATCAAAAAGCTTCTGTTCTACAAAATGAAACAGTTTATTTTGTCGATTATTGTGAAATAAGTTTACTGTAAATATCAAAGGGTGTCATAAGCAGTTGCTCTGCGAAATTACACTTCAAGCCTTACTATTTTTGTGAATTTGTTGCGTATAGAAGTTTTAGAAGTACCTATGTACAGGTTTCCCAGTCATTACTAAATGTACAAGAATTAAATCAAATAGCCTAAGCAAAGCATGAAAAGGTTAATGGGTGAAAATATAAAAATGCGTCTGCGGCACCGTGCAGTCACGCCCAATTGCGCGGCTGAAATCGGCTTTCGAGACCAGTGTTTAGTCAATGCGTGTTGTTGTCCATGGAAATACAAATTTTAAATTAATGTCAGATTGCAAGATTATTAACCATTGAACTGATACAGACTTATAAAAGATCTTTCGCTTTGCTTTCAATTTCTGTTCAATATAGCCATGGCTATAATGCATGCGTCCTCTTATTACCTCCGCCAAGGAGGTCATGTTTTTGTCGAGTTTGCCTGTCTGGCTGTTTGTCTGTCATCAAGTTCTCTCAAAAGTTATAGATGGATCTTTATTAAGTCTTCAGGGCTTGTCAGGTATGATAGGAGGAACAAATGATAAACTTTTTCTGCCTGTTATTTTTCAATGCCATAACTCAAAAAGTAACGAACAGATTTTTTGTGAAATTTGCATAAGTTGTTAGGTTTATCCGAAAGAATAATGACCAATTTTTGGCGACGAACTGTATTTTTGTTTGTTTGTCTCTGTGTTTGATTTTATGCTTGTTAGTAAAATTACTCAAAAAACTACGAACAGATCTTTATGAAATTTACAGGAATTGTTAGGAATGTTGAAAGACATACATGATGAAATTTTGAAAATGATCAGTTGGTCTGCTGGTTTGTTTCACTCATGTTTGACAGAATGCTTGTTAGCAGCACAGGTAACTCTAAAAGTTGCGAATCGATTTTCAAGAAATTAAGGAAGCTGTTACCACCGTCAAAAGGCACAAATGATTGAATTTTTATTGTTGATTCATGCAGAGGAATTCATAGTTTCAGAACCAATTGGAATTTTTCATTGCTGTTGCCTTGCTTGGCTGAGCTATGCGCTCTTAGAGTGCTCTAGTTAGTTAAATAAATACTAGGGACCTTATTGTGCCTCCGTAGTGACCGAAGGATCTAGCAGTGGTCTACTGATTCATTGTTTTTGTTATTGTGTCCATTCTGTGTCTTCTCAATTGGATATTTGTTCCGTGACTAGAGATCTGCTGCATTTCGAATGGATGACCACTTTTCCCTCTTTCGTTTAAATAACTAGGAGAGCAACAAAAAGTTTGTTTTTCGGCCCATTATATAAGCTTCAAGAGCATATCTTTTATCTTGCATATGGGAGGTCCACAGAGATCTGTTCGAAGATGAAAATATTTATAAGAACATTTATGTATTGATCAAATTCTTTCAAACCCACCCTAGTAGGATGTTGGAGTGCTGCACGGGCATGCGCTAGTACGGGGATCGCCTCTCCACTAGACAGGCGATATCTAACAGTGCTTGGCTCGCTTGGTCAATATTTCTGGTGTTATATGCGGTGCGGGGGTAAACAGGCAATGTCAACTTGACTGTAGACCCAACTGGGAACCCACACGCACTGATTTGTGCTGCAGATACAGGCTTACTGACCCATACTAGAAATGGGGACGGTCGGAGGGTAGCAGTTTTCAAATGAGCCTTCAATCTCTGACGTCATAGCTTTGACAATTTTTGGTCGCCTGCAGCCGTGCTCTTCTTTGTTCTAACAGGTATCTACCTTCAGCACGAAACAATGCACGTGGATAATTGAGTTGAGGAGTGCGGTCAAGGTGACTCTGCCTTTACATTTATCTGAATAAATTCTATAAATTTTTTTACATAGTGAGTAAATTCCAATTGTGAGCGACAGCTCTGCATTTCAAAGATTTCACAGTGTACAGAAAATAAAATGAGCTGCCCGATTTTATATTATGAGCATAAATACAATAAGAAAATCATCGGCGAGAACATTCGCCACGCTTTTCAACACGACATTCGTAAAAATATACCGAGACACCACATTGTGATGTCGGGAATAATTTTGTTTCTGCCACTGTGATTCTTGGGAAGATGCCAGTGCCTTGTGATGATAACTGGCGTGGACTGAAGGGTATTCATTTGTCACGATTTTGCAAAGTATTTGAATTCTACGAAGTGCCAAATCGTCAGTTTTATTTTAGTTTCTGGCAATTTGATGAGAAAATAGAGTAAATCATTGTCATCATCTTATGAGAATAATAACCTCTGGGAGAATGACTACTTCTTTGAGAACTGTAACCTCTGTGAGCATGATAACCTCTGTGAGTATGATAACCTCTGTGAGAGGGATAACCTTTACTGTATGTGAATGATAAACTTCTGAGAATGATAACCTCTGTAGGAATGATAACCTATGTGAGACTGATAACGCGAGACGTGGACTTCGTTGTAACTGGAACAAGCTTCAACAATATTCAGCTTCACCACGATGCGCAGGTTTTACCTCACTATTGCATATGTACAACGAGAAAGCTCCAACAAATTAAGCTAATGCATCATATCATAATGTCACTAATGTACACCATAGACTATAGTACACTTGATTATCATCCGCGAACGAAGTGAGAGAGCTAGATGATAATGTTTTCGTTGAAGATTTAATTTTCATTATTTTCAATTGTAATACACGAGGGCCTACGGGTGGTAGGTAAAACTTCAGTAAAATCTTTTCTAGTTAACATAGCGACTAGCGACTCATTCTATTTAATTTGTTTCTAACTTTCTAACTTGTTTTGTTTCTGTGTGTTTAATATCAAAATGCCTCGTTCCATCCGAAACGTTACCGGTGCAGAGACTGCGATGTTTAAAAAATTTACAGGACGCATACCTACCTACTGCAAGTGTCAGATAAACCTGCTGTAAGCGGCATTGTGGAGATAACTCGCTGTTAGCCATCCCGGACTGCAGCATCACCTCTACACAAGATGGGTGGCGTGCATAACGCCGCCTGGACCTCGTCCGAAGAATTATCAACGAATCAAGTAAGTAACGGCTTAACACTGACTGCTCACTAGGGTAAATCTACAAACCAATGGTAAATCTGATCCCCTATATGATTTTTTTCTTTCTTTGTCAAGCACACAAACAAAAAAATAATGACATATTAAGGAATATCTTTAATAAGTAGGCAACGCATATTGATCTTCACAGGCCATCAGTACTCGTGACAGGCAGATTAAATTTTTGATTAGTTGTAGCTCTGTTTTATTATGTCCTGAATTTCAATAATTGTCGCCTACCGTTGACCTGTCTGTGCGAATTAATATATTTTGTACATATTTGCATTGGTAGCAAACAGTTTGCTTCTGGTTTTAGGTTCCTTTGAAAATTTGTAGTATATACCGTATACTCGTGCAACAGCTTTAATATTACTTGTCCTATTCACCTTGCGTCAGTACAGGATTTTTCCTTTTTAAAGATTGTTAGGAAGAGGTCACTTTACAATAATACACAAGCGTTTTAGAGTTCCTTTATTTCTCTCGATTTGAAAACATTTGTTCTGCTACTGAGTGATCACTATTCTTGCATCTCGGCAGCTGATGCCCTCGAAGTCAAGGAAGTCCGTTCACTACGGATAAAAGAACAATTGGCCCTTTCCTATAATTAAATTCATCGTGGAAAAACACAGGTCGCACCACAGCACAAGCTCATGCAACAACCGTACAAAAACTGGTGGATTTGGACAGACGTTGCTCGTAGGGAGCAGGAACACAATTATAATGAAGTGGAGATCGACAATGACTCCTGTACATTCTTATTTTCGCTTCGGTACAGAGGGCCGCAATGCCCAACCTTCTTTAAAAAAGAGCGACTGGAATTCTTCTTATTCTATGTCCATAAGGGCGAGTTCGCAAGTCACTCATACTAACGCGTTCACTCACCACTTATCCGACTGTGTATACTGTGCCCTGTGTATACTGTGCCCTGTGTATACTGTGCCCTGTGTATACTGTGCCCTGTGTATACTGTGCCCTGTGTATACTGTACCCTGTGTATACTGTGCCCTGTGTATACTGTGCCCTGTGTATACTGTGCCCTGTGTATACTGTGCCCTGTGTATACTGTGCCCTGTGTATACTGTGCCCTGTGTATACTGTGCACTGTGTATACTGTGCCCTGTGTATACTGTGCCCTGTGTATACTGTGCCCTGTGTATACTGTGCCCTGTGTATACTGTGCCCTGTGTATACTGTACCCTGTGTATACTGTGCCTTGTGTATACTGTGCCCTGTGTATACTGTACCCTGTGTATACTGTACCCTGTGTATACTGTGCCCTAGAAATAGCAGAAAAGTGCACCGTTTTCTGAGTTTAGTTCACTCCAAATTTGACGAGATAGATCTGTTCCTTGCGTAGTGACAGGTGCAGAGGAAACTGATTTGAAGGTCAACACATTTTAACAACTTTTTATGGCGTCGCAAGTTGTGTTAACAACGACGCCACAAACCTTTCGGACGAGTGAAAGAGTGAGTACGTTGATATGAATGATGTGGGAACACGACCTAAGTTCTACTTACTCATTCCAAATCTGAAGTCCGTTTGTCTTGGACTATGAGGTCCGTTTTAAGCAATCACGTGTTGAACCGATATAAGGAAAGGAACATTATCAGATGACAATAATTATAGCCTATATGAGCGGAAATGGTTGTCAAAAATGAAGACAATGAATTGGTATCGCAACTCACCAGTGTTCATGATTCTACAATAATGAGGAGCTGTAATTGCTTTGCAGCTCGTATCTTAGACTTGGCTATGATACGTCAGGAATATTTATGGACGTTGAACTGCTTGCAAGCTATAATTATGTCAAAACCAACTTTTGTTGACAGAAGATTTAAGCAAGCTTTAATTGAAAAAAAAAAAAAATTATTGAAAGGAACAGACATTGCAAGGGCTCTCGATTGTGGGGCATCGTATCTAACAGAACGTACAGCAGCTTTCTACAGAGAAGAGAGGGGGGGAGGGGGGATACGAGAAAACTACATTTATCATAAATATAACTATTAAAGAGCATTCTGAAAACACACGCCTCCGCCAAGTAAGGCACGATAACGAAACATTCAATTTGATTCTGAAACTATGATTTTTATCCTTTGTATCAACGACAAACTCTAATCATTTGTGCCTTTTGACAATAATAACAACTTTTATAAGTTTTTGAAGCTTCGTTCATAATTTTTTAGTTATACTGCTAACGAACATTCTGACAAACTTTAGTCAAACACACAAACCGATCATATTGCCAAACTCTGTTCATTTACGTCCTTCAACATTACTAACAACTCCTGCATATTTCATAAACGTTCGTTCATATCTTTTTGAACTATTTTGCTAACAAGCACAGAATCAAGGACAGAGACAAACAACCGAACGAACAACCAGATCATCACAAAAATTTGATCATTTATTCTTCACGATATATTCAACCACTCATGTAAGTTTAAATATAGGCAGAAAAACAAACAGATGGACGAATCTTCATCAAAAGTTAATTATTTTTTCCTCCTGACATGCCTAACAACCCCAGTAAATTTCGTCAAAATTTTTGAGTTATCTAGATGACAGACAGACAAATGGAGAGATAAACAGAAAAAAAAAAAAAACTCTACAAAAGCAAGCCTCCTTGGCGGAGGTAGAAAGCAAAGAGAGTAGAGAAGCAGTTTATATGATTATACTTAAAACCTGTATATATGAAAAAACTACAATAATTATAAATATAATAAGTCAAGAGACGAAGAGACGAGACGCGAAGCAGTGTACCGGTATGTGATTATATAATTAAAGTCTGTGTGTATATACGAGAAAGCAGCATTAATCATAAACATAATAAGCCAAGAGACAAGAGGAGAAGCAGTTAATGTGATTGTAATCAAAGCCTGTACATACGAGAAAACAGCATTCATCATAAATACTATAAGCAAAAAGACGAAAGGACTAGCAGTTCTATTTGATTATAAGTAGTCCTATATATACGAAAAAACTGCGTGAATCATAAAAGTGTTAACCAAGAAACAGAAAAGAAATGATTCCAGTTGACTGTAACTAAAACTATTGGTTATATTCGATGGAAAAGTATAGTAAGTCAAAATGTTACAGATAAGAAATAGAGGAGAAGCAGTTCCAGTTGATTCCGACCAATTTATGAGAGAAAAAACTACATTTGGTCTAAATCTTAGGAAAGAAATATGAGAAGAAGCAGTTTCTGTTTAATATGTTTAAAGTTGATATATGAGAGAAAAATTGCATTATAATCATACAAGTAATGAGCCAAGAAATGAGAGGAGAAGCAATCCAGGTGATTATGATTAAAGCCTGTATATAAGTAAAAAAAACTGTAGTTTTACAAGCCATAGATAATATGCGAGATAAGCAGCTCAATTTCTTATTTATTATAGCTAATTAATGGGCAAAGAATAGATTAGCCCTGAACAGTTATAGGTAATAGGTATATGAAAGAAGAAACCACTATAGTTCATGATAATGCCAATAAGGGAGAGAAGAAAAAAGTCTATTATAGCCCATAAGTGAGAGCAAAAACTGTTCTACATAGTTCTGTGGTGTTTGTCTCTATGAAATGACAGAAGACCCAGTTCTAACTTTTACTGTTCTCAGAGTCAAACCATGAAAAAAAAAACAGTGCTAGTCCCTAGGAACCATACTAAGCGCATGAAAAAACAAAGAAAATGTTTTACATAGATCTTAATAATCTAAGACAATATATGGGAATTCCCTAATTACTGAACTAACTCTATTTCCGTGCAAGCATTTATTATTGATCAGGGAAAATAATAATCCCATCAAATAAAAACTGTTAGTTCGGAAAGAGAGTTAGTTCGGCAATTGGGTAATTCCCTGATAAGAGATAAAACTGTATTTGTTCTCAAAAGTTACCTCGAGGATTCTTCGGACGAGGTCCACGTTTTGTTATAATGGAGCTACACTATGTATACATTCACACAGACAACCTCAGGAAGCAAAGAGTGTAACGGCAGGAATGGGACTAAAATGAAACTTAGCTATAACCGCATGTACTGCAAATGACGTCACATCGACAAGTCGAAGTACTAGAGGGTCGGACCTCTTAATCATAATCAAAATTATAAGCAGCGTTATATTCTTGACGCGAGAGAAGCAATAAAAACTGTTACTGCCGACAGTACAGTTCTGTACCTGCCGACAACATTTTTACAGTGTTTTGTGTTCGCGTGCAGCTGAAGTAGCTGGTTAGTCAGGAGCGAGATACTGAATGAATTTGGTCGAAATAATGTGGTGATTTGTTAAAATATGTTTCGTGAAAAGCACTGTGGACTGAATATGAAGTGTAGCTAAGGCTTCACTTCAATGAAGAAGTCAATTCAGCGGCCCAGATCTTTCCGCTAGTGAATCGAAATTTTCACCAGTCTCTACTGCAACTTTCTAGTGGTAATTGCTTATTGCTAAATTATAATATATTGTCTTCATTTATTTAAGTTTTGTAGGGATGAAACTTTCAATTTACGACGATATTTCTCACGGAATTAATTAAAATACTCATAGGCTGTTCAGCCGTAGCTTCGTCGAGGTGACGTCATTGATGACATCACTTTTTGATGCTAGTTTCTGGTGAGTCCTCGTGTTACACTCTTTGCTTCCTGAACAACGTGACGGAAGGATGCCAGACTCGGACGTCATTTCTGCTGCTGTATCTGTGATACAGAGTTTAAATATTGTTTGAAACGGTACGTGAGGTGCTCATCCTAGCAACCATTTGGACGTACGAATGCATATGTGGCACCGGCATAACTCACACCGCACATTTTGTGCAGCGATATTCCGTGATCAGCGGGAGGGCTAGTAGGGAGTTATCTCCACAGTGCACCGTAAGAGAGTAGAAATAGTTCTAATTCCATAAAATTCCAGCCAAGCAGAGCTGCAACAGCTTTAGTTTTTAACAGTTGCTTTATTGGAAAATTGCCTCGGCACCTATCCGATGTCTATAGAGGCACCATCAGATAATATTGGATTTTTGCTTAGAATAATCCGATTGAGATTAGAGCTAATAAATAAGAGGAAAACTGCTCTATTTCTTAATTACAACAAGCAGAACAGCTGTTTTTTGAGAATTATTATAGCAAGAAAGAGCAGAAAAGTGTCTTGTTCTTATTAATTATAGAAAAAAGAAAAAATCATAATGATAGAAGAACCAGACATTGTTTTTAACAATTATAGCAAAAGAGAGTAGAAACAGCCTAGTTATCAAATATTTGAGCTAATCATAGAGGAAACGACTTTTGTGCTTGATAATTGTTGCAAAAATGAGAAAGAACAGCAATTGTCAGTAAATATCATTGCAAAAAATAAAGAAGGACAAGCTCTCGCTAATAATTATGACCTGTAAATGACACTACATAGAGTACCTCTTAGCATTAGTTGGACCATATATTTATAGTCAAATGTAACTCTACCAGCCCTCAATATCATAGTCTTAATTGAACCAGTAAACGCAGGCACAAGTAGCCATATTCCTCGCGCAAAACCAATAAACGTTAAACAAACATTAGCTAGATATAATGAGTGGACAAATCTAGCTTTTCTCTCCTCATAACAGCTAAAATGAGAGCGTTAATCTTCAATAAATATTGCAGCCAGAGAGATTAAACAGAAATTTTCATCAATTACTGAAAAAAAACTTCAGTAGGTCTATCCAGCCAATTATGTAGATGCGCAGCACCTTAGTATCGCGAAAAATTCACTAAGGTGAACATTACAATCGCCCGGATAACTTGTTGACCTAAGACGAATAAAATACATCGGCATCTTATCAGAATTTCTGGGCAGTTCGTCGTACTCACTAGGGCTAAGCTGAAAACGTCTTTTTTGCACTTGGAGACGTTCTTTTCATATTTTTCTTTTTAATATTTTTTTCGTAACTTGTGTCACTTGTTAATAAATATTTATATTATCGTTGCCATCTTCTAGTTTCCGGGTATGCTTGTATCTAGGCAAGTCCATAATACAATTTCGACATGCCGGATTGGTAAGTAAATTACATGTCGCTGCGTCCACCAACCAATTTTTAGTCTTTGGAAAACTTCGCAAATTATTTAACCAAAACTTTGATCTGACAGTTGTAAAAGTCCATTCCTCTTCCAACATCAGCGTTTATCAAGCTTATGCACTGATTCAAATATTTCTACACCAGAATTTCGACATGACAGATTTGGAATAAGACGCCGGTTGAGAAACGCTGAATGGACACGTACCTTCCCGAAATGCCCACAGGGTGGTTGGTGTAGAACTCAACACCCGTGGCTGGAGGAGTTTCATCATAGTAGCCCAGTCGTTGGTAGCTGGTGAAATCACCCGAACCTGCTATCGGTGCAGTGTTGCCAACCCTTACATCCACGTTACCGAAATTTCCCACTACGTCACTTTGCGTCTGGGAAGAAACTATCACGTTCTTGACATGGACTTGTTCCCCAAGATCAAACACAACGTAGGGATTTGGTGCTGACTTTGTCAAGTAGCAGCTGTCCGTGTGGCTAAACACGCCGTCCAAGAGGGTAGTTACTTTCCGATTTGTGTAGCTGGGGTAATGCGGAGTTGAATCCGCAATGGTAATACCGTGTGGTTTGGAAAGGATGGTGTTCCTCGGCCTGCTGGTGTAGCAGTCAACCATGGGGAGCCCGTGAGTGTCATCCTCGTTGAGGGCGGCTGCGTGCATGTTGAGAAAGATGGTGTCACCAGATTCCTGGTAACAGAATACCTGGCACCAAGTGATGTTGTTGCAAAGCACACCTGCCTGGAATATTTTTGGTGGTGAAGGTCGAATTTTGGAAAGTAGAGCCGGAGGTGGACTGGAGAACCAATCTTGTCCAATTTTGGTTGCAGACCACAACCTCCCATCGTCAGCCAAAGCTCTCAAGCAGAGAAGAAGCAACGCGATGAACCCGAAACTGTCCATGTCTGTTCAGAGACAGAGAAGAGGACTTAGTTTAACATTAAGGATTGTCCTTTTATAGGAATGATTAATAAAAGGTGAGTGGTTCTTGCACTCCAAGAAAGATTTTTTTCGTTCATATGCATGTTTAAATATTGATGAGTATTTACTTTTACTTTACTCCCAAAAATTTTAGCGGTAGATATTTTTTCACTCCTAAAAACAAGTGTTTGATGATTAAAATGATAATTAATAAATAGTGAATGTTTCCTTCGCTCTTAAAAATAATTTCATCCTAGGCTCTCAGAAAGAAAAGGAAAAGAGGAAAAAAAGGAAAGAAGGAAAGACGGAAAGAAATAAGAACGCAGACTTAACCTAACTTAGAGCGTATTTTAAAAACATTATGACATCTAATTGATATTTGGGCATGTTAACCTTCATAATAAAAATGAGACGCATAGAATCACTAACATCAATTTAAATTAAAGCGTTGATTTAGCGCAAGAACAGCATATTTTAAAAGTTGGTGTATGAAATACTCTCGTTCATTAGTGTTAGTTATTGTCGTTTTTCTTTAAATTGAAAATACTGTGCAGTAAAAATACAGAGAACGCTTATGCAAGCATGGCAGATTTAGCACTATTATAACAAAGAGATCACAGTAATAGTAAAGTTCATCAGAGTCAATGAAACCTTTTTTTAACTCTGTTTCCTATGCGGAAAAGTTCTGGATTTTTATTGAAACTGGTTTCTCCCTGGTTTCACAATTGGAAAATTTTTGTATGCTTTGATACAACCCATTTATTTCTTTTCTACTTCCGAACTGTGGAGCTCAATATATTTCTTCTTCATAAAATACTCTCTGCTTTCAAATAACAATAAAAAATTAATTTACTGTTCAATGGCTAGACCTACTTGTGAAGGTAAGGTTGGCTAAACGACCGTAGTCCGAACTCTGCTGACCACCATCTCCAACTAACCTTAGTTTGCTTTGCAATTCGGCACTTGGCGCAGTTAGTCTAGTGTCGCTAAGGGAACAGTCCATTGTTTGGCCCCTCCTCCCTTTGTCAGGGGAAGTGCCAAACACCAGAGCAGGGAACGCCCCAAAAATTTGTAGGTACACTAGCACCAGGACACCTGCCTTCCAGAGAACAGTTCAGTCACGTACATCTTGAGTTGAGATTTTATTACGAAAAACCACAATCCATTTTAGACAGCTGAGGTTAGTTCATACTGAGGACATTCGTTGCCCGATCGTTTTTATCTTTGTCCGACACTTGGTGGGTTCTAGTTAACATAATCGTGTGTCCTAGTTAACACAATCGTGTGTTTGAGTTAACACAAATGTGTGTCCAAGTTAACACAATCGTGTGTTCTAGCTAACACAATCGTGTGTTCTAGTAACACAATCGTGTGTCCTAGTTAACACAATCGTGTGCTTAAGTTAACACAAATGTGTGTCCAAGTTTACACAATCGTGTGTCCGAGTAAACACAATTGTGTGTCGTAGTAAATACAATTTTGTGTCTGCCAAAAGATTTACCACTGTACTTGGCTTAGCAAATGTCGATGGTAAAGTTTCATGTATCTCTGAAAATATTGAGCGAATTAGAGCTCCCGTTACAGTTTTCTGCTGTTTACTTGGACACAGCCACTCATTTCGACGTTCAGTTGTACCTATGTATGGAGACCAAAAGGCTGTCTTGTGAACTCATTTTAACGAGACTAGAAGCGTCATCAACCAGCCAGTGAAATTTATCATTCGAGACTTGACTTGGTCGGGACTTCGGGCAGGTGCACTCAGTTCGACCAGTTGAATTTAGTTTCAGGCTTTAACCCATAATCGCGTACTCTGATCATTCCCAAAACCTTACTATCTGAAACGGAGCTTTCAGCCGTGGCAACATAAATTCTGTTATTAACCTGCAACGTCATTTAATGTGGTGAAGCCCTCGCTCCAGTCCGGGGTTCCGGACAAGTTAAGCCTTTTGTGTTTAGCTCGGCTTATAGGAGCCGCTTGATCGATGGCACATTAGGACTAGGAACTGTTTCTCGCACCAGTTTTCAATTCAGAGAAGCAGAAAAAAGTACGTTTCTGCGGGTAAAAAAATATTTATTCTAACAATTGATGGCACCAATCATGTTGCTTTTGAGGATTTAGAATTGTTTTACGTTCTGGCAGACGGTATGTAGTCTTTACGTTGCATATTTTATGTGCTACAACAATTCTCGAACTTAGTCGTGAATATTTTGTGCTCGCTCGCCATGACAAAGTGCAAATTTTGCGAAATCATTGCAAGTAAAATTGTCTCAACAGACTTCATTATCATGCAAATGAAGGTAGGCAGCAAATGTTTTGTTTATTTTCTTTTATTCCTGGACCTTGGCTCTCACATCACTAAACTAAGCATTTTGTACATTCTCAGAGAAAGTATTTTTACTGGTCACAATAATTTTCCACGCGCGAGTTTCGAAAAATGCTACAGTTGCTGCAGTGAGTTGCACTATCATTTGGAACTGAAGAATGAGGATATAGCAATGGGAAAGCGCGTTGCTTTTTCCTCATGTACCTTTTCAACATGCTGTAAAAATTTCACTCTGCCTTTACACCAATGCTAGTAAAAACTGATTTGATCAATATTCACTCATAAATGACACTTTGATTTGTCACATCATTTGAATTGAGTTCCCGGTATTTTTTTTCTAAAGTTAGATGGGCACTCAATACTTCCCCCTTTGCTAGGTATGTTAGGAGGAACAGATGATTAACTTTTGGTGCAGATCCGTCCATCTTTTTCTTTGTTTGTTTATCTGCCTTATTTTTCTCAATGTCATAACTCAAAAAGTTATTGGTGGATTTTTATGAAATTCATAAGAGTTGTTAGGTATATTTTACAAAGAGTAGATAACCAAATTTCTGTGATGATCTGTTTGTTCGCTCGTTTGTTTGTCACTGTTTTAAATTTTATGCTTGTTAGCCAAATAACTCAAAAAATAATCAATGGATCTTTATGAAATTTATAGGGGTTGTTAGTAATGTTAAAAGGCATAAATAATTTAATCTTGGTGCAGATCGGTTCGTTCATTTGTAAGTTTGACTCATGTTTGCCATAACGTTTCTTAGCAGCATAACTTTTTCAGTTATGATGCTAGCATACATTATGAAAAACATGAGTCAAACATACAAACGAACGAACCGATCTGCACTAAAATTTAATTATTTATGTCTTTTAACACTACTAGTAGATAACTCCTATAAATTTCATAAAGATCAATTCATTATTTTTTGAGTTATTGAGCTAACAAGCTCAAAGTCGAAAACAGTACAAACGAATGAACAAACTGATCATTACAAAAATTTGGTCATTACTCTTCGTGATATTCCTAACTACTCACGTAAATTTCATAAAAATTCGTCCATAACTTTTTGGGTTATGGCGTTGAAAAAAGTGAGGCAGACAAACAAACAAACAAACAAACAAACAAACAAACAAACAAGCGGATGGATATTCACCAAAAGTAATCATCTGTTCCTCTCAACATACCTATCAATTCCTGTAAATTTCGTCCAAATCCGTCCATACCTTTTTGAGCTATCTTGGTGACAGACAGACAGAATAACACACAATGCCGAAGAAAACACAACCTGCTTCGCGGGAGTAACTCTCATCTGAAACAATTGGCAAGGTCTGTAATAGACAGGCAGACTACTTGGCAGCCTTGGTGACTCACCAGACTGCTGACCGACCTCCCTCCTCCACTCCCCGTCTCCCCTATCTCCCCGGTGCTCAGTATCAACAATGCGGTACAGATACTCATCTTGCAAGTCACCCAACTGCTGGCATGTGTCACC
Organism: Parhyale hawaiensis; assembly: GCA_001587735.2. Taxonomy (NCBI): domain Eukaryota; kingdom Metazoa; phylum Arthropoda; class Malacostraca; order Amphipoda; family Hyalidae; genus Parhyale; species Parhyale hawaiensis. The sequence goes on from LQNS02278070.1 coordinate 12,586,969, forward strand.
CGAGGATCACCACCCAACCCACCCTGCCTTCCTCCCCACAAGTACCCTCATAGAGCGGAGGTATTACAAAGTTCGTTGCAATGAGTTTGAAGCGGAGGTCGCAATTAGACTCAAGTGTGGACGGTCCGTTGGCTGCCTCAACACGCCAAGTGGCCATCAGGGCTGCTCTAGTGACAACTCCCGCACCAGCGGCCGTGGTCGCTCCAGGTCTAGTCTTCGATCTCTGTCGTCTCGACTAATTTAAGTTTTTGATCCGGAAAGTTCACGACTGCATTTGAATATTAACTGAGGGCGATACACGGAGCTTGTTACACGTGGCATCGAGACTTGATCAGCCAGGTGTTGATAGTAGCGACAGCGAGTTGACATGTTAGGACGAGAAAATGAGCGTATAACGATTCTGATATATATGTATTATAATATAATAAATATGAGTTATGACGTCATAATTGGAAATTGACATGAATTTTTCAAAAATTAATCAGTAGTGGCAATGTTTGGAATTAAACATGAATAGTTTGACATAAGAATTAATCAACAAATGAAATGAAACTGACACACAGCACCGTCCAAGAACGAAGGTGAGCCACGCCTTCAACCTACCTAAATTATGTGATGGAAAACAGAGAATGCGAGGGCAAAGATAGCACACGATATAAACAATCACATCTGTAATGGAGTCAATAGGGTTAACATTTAAGTGCGCCATAAGTATACAGCTGACTATAACACATCACAATTATCAGATGGCGCACCCGTTCGAAATCAAAACAACTTCTGCGCAGTGGGAAACGAATGTTGCGCGTTCCACCTGAGCAGAATGACGTGTATACAATACATGCATTAGGCCCGTGTCCAACGGTTTGGCAACTTCGAAAAAAAAAAAACACAGATTCAAAGCATATTTAGATGGCGAAACACGTGAAAATTATACTGTGACATCTTCAATTGGAAATTATACTGTGACACGTTCAATTCCTGATCATATTGCATGACTACGATCGGGAATTGGAGCCAGTCAACATTTGATTACTTATAGAATCTCTCACCACTTTGACGGTTGTGTATGATGGTAACATATCTAGAAATAGTTGGCATGACACGGACATGGTCATACAGGAAAATCTTCTTATCTACGAATAATCCTCGGCAACACGTCCAATCAAGTTGGACATGAAATATGATCATATACAGAAGTTACATAGAAGAAATTTATTTACGTACCAAGTATTTTAAAAATCTCATTTATAAATTTTTATTTTGTTTTTTACCTTTTTTTCTGCGCGCTGCTAGCACACGAACTCAGAATTATTACTATAACGACTTGCTCTTAAGGAAATTGGACACAACGGGGACTTCACAGGTCACTATCACCAGTGTTCCTCAACGACAATGAGCGCACGAATGCGCCGCACACACTAGACACTTCCCATTAAAGGGAAATACTTCTGCGTGAAGACACTCCTCGATGACTCACAAATATTGGGACACGAAGTGGGATCTTCTCAACATAACTCCAGGGAAACAAACGCTGGGGAATGTAAGCGTCACGCAGCGAGATCTTCTCAACATAACTCCAGGGAAACAAACGCTGTGGAATGTAAACGTCACGCAGCGAGATCTTCTCAACACAACTCCAGGGAAACAAAGCTGGGGAATGTAAACGTCACGCAGCGAGATCTTCTCAACATAACTCCAGGGAAACAAACGCTGGGGAATGTAAACGTCACGAAGCGAGATCTTCTCAACATAACTCCAGGGAAACAAACGCTGGGGAATGTAAGCGTCATGAAGCGAGATCTTCTCAACATAACTCCGTGGAATAAGTGCGAAGAGGGCGGTGCGTCAGGGGCGACATGGCCATGTTACAAGTTCTATATTTACACGTCACTGACGTTTGTTACAATCGGTAGCAGCACGCGCGGGAGCAAACGTTCGTGCTAGTATGATTATTTTGACACTGGTTTCTCATGCCGCTCTACCTACCAGCACATTGGGCTTTCCAAGACCTCACAATGAAGATAGTTTTTTGTTGACCTATGGAGCTAAGTGGCACGGAAACAAGGTGAGCGTTTGCAGAACACCCTTAGGGCATGGGTGCCCCAACGCAAAAGCTCTCGGATATTTTCGCGCAGGGTATTTATATGAAGCCTCATGGACGGTTCTCGAGCCTTCGGGGATCCTCCTACGTCCTCCTGGGGCTATCCCCAATTCAGGGCTGTGCCAATTGTCTTCGACAATAACTTCTCGCGTTTATTTGTCACGTTGTGAATGGTGGTAAAGTTGCCAACCACCTATTACAGATCTCGGGCACATTATTTTATCTCCTAAACTAGAAATATTAGTATTCGTGACCTAATAAATGCATAAATCGGTATCTGAAATTTTTACCAAGCTAGTACGCTGCCTAAATCATGAATATAATTACAAGTTGAAGCATAATTAATAGAACCCGCTACACACGTTGCTAGCATTTCCAGCACATGCTTAAAAGAGAACATTCTCGAAACGCGATATGCTTGGACGGCCTGGCACAAAGCCATTATTCTATTTTCCTTATCGTTTGAATGGTTATAGATATATGCTACTTACACACAGCTAAAACAAACTATGTCACGTATTTCATCGTACAACTTGAATGTCTCACACTTCAATACGATGATACCCGATGAATTTATTCATTATAAGCTACAGTACTTTGAACATTTGTATGCTTTGACTGGCAGAAATTTCGAGAGGTCCGCCATGTGAGCGCTTTGAGACATTGTAAAGCAGTTGGCCCGAACACAGTCTCAATGTGCTCTAAGGTAACTCATGGAACTTTAAGTCACGTTCCATTTATTTGCAATTTTCTATACAGCAGTATAATTTGTTCCTTTATTATTTATGTATACAATTTGCTTACATGATGCGAGTCACAATTTTTTAAATGCTATATGACAGTGGGATGATATGTTATCATGAACCTCTACAGTTCCTTAGGCTCTATATCGTATTTTATTTTGCGAGTAATTATTATCCATTAGTTTTACTGTAAATAGGATTATCTATTCATGAATAATTTGAATTATTAAAGTTTGAAATTTAGCTGAAATTTAGCATGCCTACTGATATATATTTATCAATTTGGGATATATATAAATATTTTATTAATTTGGAATATATATATACGTAACATGAGTTAAGTTCGTGTTCACACATTTTTCCTAACAGACATTGTCTGCACCACGTGACCCACAACACACTGTAGGGTGTCATGGTAACCAACCATGTTTTCATGACACAATTTCAGTCGCTTTTGTCGCATACAAAATGCATTGACATTGTGCAAAAATGATTTTGATTTTGCGAATTCTCTTTGAAAATAGTATACTTTTTACAATTTCTTTTGACCAACTTGCTATATATGTTTGACAGTCCTCATAATTTTTTGACAGAGTTTATTACATTTTGACACCCATCATAATTTCATGACGTAAGAAAAAAACGGTTTGACAGTTTGACAAAACAGTTTGTCAGGGTTCTATCGATAAAACCTTTTGGCATTCCGCATTTCCCTTTGACAATGGTCAAATGGACATGAAAATTCTGAAAATTGTTTTGACAATGTTTAAATCTATATATAAGACGGCGGATTTTGTATAAGAAGTGGTGGAGGGTTGGGAGCCAGAAGTGGGAAGACAGAGAACCGGCGAGATGCAAAACACAAAATACGTAAAAGGCAAACAAGCGTGTCTTCGTAGTAAATAAGTGTCTTCAATTGTAAATATGTTTTGCTAGTTTAACATTCCCAGAGTGGACTTTATGAAATCGCTTTGAACAGTGTCAAGGCGTAATGAACATTGGCTAAACTGCATTGCACATTGCTAAATCAGTTGTTCAATTGGTCAAAAACCATTGGGAAAAGGTATATTAATTTTGACATCTTTATTTGCGTTCAATTTAATTTAATTTTATTTTTTTTTGGCAAACGTGTTGTATGAAATTGAATATGAGCAATTGGATTAACGAGTTTCAAGACAGATTGGCAATAGTATCTTGGTTTTGAAAAACCTGGTAGTAATTTCATAACGTAATTTTCTTTATACTTAGCAATTTTTATTATTGTTCTAGAAGCTTTGAGAATACATATTTTGTGTAGTCGGGGTCTCCAGTATTATACGTATATGCACGTTTAAAATTGACCTATTTTGTATGTAGTGTTCTGCATAATGTGTATTTAGTCTGTAAATTAGTAGCTGAAGAAGGTTTTCGTACAGAATTAATTTCCGTAGATGAAACCGAATGAAAAATTCTGATTTTGTATATGTAAAATATATGTTTCATTTCCATTTAAACATTATCAAATAAATGTCAACTCTGAAAATCTTTTATTTTGCAATGACAATTGCAATAGCTCAATATCAATTCCAAATGAACAAGGGTCAAATTAGGTCATTTATCGTGTCAAAGTGTATGGTGATTATCATATTAAATTCTAATGTTTTCAAATTCATAAAAGCTTCCTGTCAATTAAAGCGTGCAACTGTCAAAAGCAATGACCGATTGTCAAAAGCGGCTGCATTTGTGTCAAAAGCGAACGAGAAAAGGTATAAAAGTAAAGTCAACTTTGACTGCACCCTCCACTGGGAAACCCACACGCACTGGTTCGTGCGGCATACATAGACCAATTGACTCCAGAGGAGTACTCTGGCACTAACATTGCCTGGTGATCCGAAAGCCTTGTATGTGTACAAGCAATTACATTTATGTGTTATTAAAACCAAGCTCCGTCTTAAGACCAAATATGTCACCCAAATTAGTTACAAACTAGAGCACTCTGCAAGCGCATACTTCCGCCAAGCGAGGCAACAGTAGTAAAAAATTCAAATTAGCTCTGAAACCATGATTGTGTTTGTGTCGACTACAAAATTTCCTCTTGATAGTAATAACAGTTTGTGCAACTTTCTTGAAGATCCGTTCATAACTTTTCAAGTTATGCTGCTGACAAACGTTGTGACAAACATGATTCAAACATACAAACGAACGAACCGATCTGCACCAAAATTCAATCATTTATGTCTTTTAACATTAATAACAACCTCTATAAATTTCATATAGACCCATTCATTATATTTTGAGTTATTGTGCTGACAAGCATAAAATTAAAAACAGTGACAAACGAACGAACTAACAAACGGATCATTATCAAAATTTGGCCTTTTACTTTTTGTTATATACCTAACAACTCATGTTAATTTCATAAAAATCCATCCATAACTTTTTGAGTTATGGCATTGAGAAAAATGAGGTAGACAAACAAACAAACGGATGGACACGTCTTCACCAAAAGTTAATCATCTATTCCTCCTAACTTACCAAACAATCCCTGTAATTTTAGTCAAAATCCGTCAATAACTTTTTGAAAAATCTTGTAACAGACAGACAAACAAACAAGCAGATAAATCCGTCAAAAACATAACCTCCTTGGCGGAGGTAATTAATGGATCTTTATGAAATTTATAGGGGTTGTTAGTAAGGTTACAAGACATTAATGATAACATTTTGGTGCAGATCGGTTGGTTCGTTTGTATGTTTGACTCATGTTTGTTGTAACGTTTGTTCGCAGCATAACTCAAACAGTTATGAATGGGTCTTCAAGAAAATTGCACAAGCTGTTATTACCATCAAAAGGCACAAATGATCAGATTTTGGAGTTGATACAAAGAAAATTATGGTTTCAGAGCCAATTTGAATTTTTTGCTACCGTTGCCTCGCTTGCCGGAGGCATGCACTCTCAGAGTGCTCTAGTTTACCATTAAATCCCTGTCTATCATGAATAGGGAAATCATGGTTATATAATGAATTAAACTGGAAACGTGCAGCGTCTCTTTAACTGTAGTATAATTTATCTATTATATTTCATTTCAAGATTTTTTATTATTATGTCTTGTAATACATGCCCGTATCTCATTCACTCCTGAATATGGTTAACTGGTCTATATATTCTAAATTTTCCATCGTATTTTTCTTCTCTTATTTTGAAATATCTATAACCGTACCGTTACTAATACGCAACGACTTGCCTAGCCCACTTTAGGCTGCATGCTGGATTTCATACTCTAGAAAAAACCTCTTCGCCCCAGCTCTGTGTAACCAACGTTCCTCTCAGCGGAATATAGTGTCAATATCATCTCCTTATTAAGACGCAGGCATTGCACTAGTAGATCTCTGCAAACTCTATGCCAATTGTCTCTTATGCTATTTTTAGTGTTATTCTTATGTTAGTATATAGGCATGAAAACTTCAGGATGCTGTGTCCTAACCTTGTTGGACACAGTCTCCCTATGAGAAATGAATGTGTTTTGTTTCTTTGTTGCTATAGACTCACCGTACCCTACTCTACTCTTCAAAAACTTCACAAAAGGCTGCTGCTGCTTCTCACTCTACTTGTATTGAACTCCTTAGAAACGTACCGTATCTAGGAGCCATTTTTGAAACTTTATAATGATGCCCTCATTTCCCAAGCTTTTTGAGTCGAGTTCGAAGAAATACACCAGATCTAGAGCCCCTTTTCGTCAACTTCAGAAAACGGCAAAGAAATTGGCGACTTTGAAACGCATGTATCTCAGGAACTAATTAATAGCTATTCCTTTTTAAGCCCGTGTGCTGTGTAATAACCACGCTATCACGTTTAATCAAGTGTATTTCAATGACAATGAGAGTAATAATGGTGTGATGAAAAACGTTGATTTTAAGTGCCCTATGGTGCGTGTGATTCCAGACTTCAACAATTCCGGTCTCATTTCATCCAGGAATTCCGACGTTGTATTCGCAAGCCAGGCAAGGCAGTCTTCGCACTCTTCATAGCAGCGTCAGCTTTTCTGGCATTCGTTCGTTGTCTACTAGGGGAATGGTATTGACCTTACGGTCGGAGGTGCAGTTGCCATATGCGCCTTCCTCTTATGACGTCATAGTACAAAGAATCTGTGATCGAGTTCAGCCGTACACTCCCCTGGGCGTTAGGAAGCATTTATCTGCAGGACTAACCACTGCATCTGAGTTTCATTTTAGGAGTGTTTGGTGAGGGAGACTTTACATTAAAAAAAAAGCATTTCACACCGAAAAAGTAAAAATGTTCATCCAAAACAAGTAAAGCAGATATGCAAAGCTAAAGACCATTACTGGAGTATGACCGTAGTTGAATGTTGGAAATAAATTTTTAGATGAGTTGGTCTTTTTCCATTATAAATTAAAATAAACTTTTTCTTTATCCATGTATCTAAAAGATACTGTTCCTCTTGACAGATAAGGTTGATGTGTGCACAGCGCTTTGCAGACGCGCCTCGCTCGCTATGCATAGGTCCCGGGTTCGATCCCAAGAACCACCTATTGTATATATAATTTATATAAATGTATATAAAAAATCAGTGTAAATTTCTGTAAGACTTACGCTTCACTTTATTCACGAGCATTTGAAATTATGGTCAAAATTACGTCCGAGTAAAAGTGTGTTCGAATGGCCGCGAACCTAAAAAAATTTCAGAGCTTGCCGTGCCTGAAGTTCAAGACATGATCGAAGACATTGTGGGTGTTGGAGACACGCCAGTTTTGTTGTACTGGCTAAAAAATCCATTTTACGGATCCAAATTGAGTTTTCGAAAGTTTCAAGGGCAGACGATTGAGACTCAACACATAAAGTTGGACTCAGCGAGACGAAGCCAGCCTACCTGTCTCAAGTTTCAGACAAGTCAACCCTCAAAGTCCAAATTTCCTCGGCAACGGCAAATTGAACGAACGTAAAATGTAATGATAATATTTGCTACAGGCCTAGCATATGCCGGGTTCACACTATAGTACTTTGACGACGTCAGAGCCCGTCGCGTTTCTGACTATCTAATTGCTGCCTTGATATGAAGAGAAACGAGAGTACGGTAGCTGATAAGTTCTAATTCACTTTACATTAAATGTAAAACAGATATCCCAAATTTCACTTGTAATATGCGGTGGGGTTAAATAAATGCAACAGTTTTGAAAGGCGCGTGCTGCTGTTGTGATGGTGATGGTAATATGGGCGTGGTCTTGTTGTGACCTTGAAACCTTGATTTTTAGAAGAAAACATGTTTTGGTCGGGTGAACGGGTGATGGCCTAGATAAAGCAGCTGTCGAACGGTCTCCAAGAAGCTGTGCCTGGGCGGGCCCTGCCATCAGGGACGGGCCCAGGACGTGGAATGTTGCAATGCTCGCGGAAACCGCGCTAGGTGGCAACGACAGAACGGCCACTTTCGAGAAAAGCGAGCCCCGCAAAGCCGCGATGTTCACCCGACCAAAACATGTAAATACAGTAGGGTCTAAATTTAAGGAACAAAGACGAAAATCAAGTATCTTTATACGAAAAAATCCCTAAAGAACGCCTTGTGGCGTAAGACCATCACCAGCCGTGGGAGAAAATTTTATTGCCGTCATATTTTTAAGGCCAGCAAATCCTAGTTTTCTAGCAAGGGTAACATCGAATACAGCCCACCAGACTCCATGCAAAAAATCATGAAGATATGGCTCAACTCCTTCTACCCGTTTTGGGCGGAGAGCAAATTTCATTGCCGTCATTTTTTATGGCCAGCTTGCATGAACCAATTTTGCATGAACCAATTTTTATCGCCATTTTTTATCACCAGCTTTTCCCAGTTTATTGGCATGGGTCACATCGAGGGCAACCCACCAGACTCCCTGCAAAAAATTATGAACATTGCTCAACTCCTCCGATCACTTATTGGGTGAACAGACAATACATATGCGGGCTATTAGATGGCCAACAATCTTTCTATGCGGGCTGTTAAATGGCCGGCTTCTCGATAGAGGTACCAAAATTTTGGTACGTCTATTGGCCTGTTAGCTTCAAATAGCGAAAAAAGTATTGAAAACACAATAGATTTTCTCACGCTCGAACGAACGCCCACTCCTCGATAGATAAACGCCATAATGTTTTTGAAGTTTCAACGTCTCAAGGTCCTCAAGAAGCACTTTGCCAGCACTAGACCTGAAAGCCAAAGAGGTCAAATGGGGTTCAGGGTGACATCCATGACGCAATAACTACACATTTCTGCTCTGCTTTTCGTCAAAGTAAGCCAAGAAGAGCTCCGCCTTAGCCAAGGGATCAGCAATGATACCATCTCCGGTGCCCAGAAGGAGCGGTGACGAAGGTACAGCACCGAAAACTGAACCCTTCAATTCACTCTACCAACGATATGGATGATCAATACTGAACAGAGACTCCTTGGAACGCTGCCTCTGACGATGCTGAGCCCTTTCATACGCTTGCTTAGCCTCGACCCTACGATCTATGCACATAGGTCTGTCACAACGTGCGGTCACGCGAACGCCGTCAAGGACGAAAAGCCGTATGCTTAGCTTCGAAAGCTAACCGACACTGATCGTCAAAACAAGGTTTGTCCCGAAAGCTCGCAAGAATAGTCCTCTTTCAAAAAAATCCTCCCTAAAACAGACGTGGTCAAACGTTAAGTCCACAGACTGGGTCATCACTGTTGAGAATTTTGCCTCAACGAAACTCCATTACCGCCCTAATAACATCGTCCTAATTATCTGTGCTCTTAACGAGCGCCACACCCCTAGTGTCGGTCACTGGAACAGCCTAGTTTAGCTCCAATGGCAAAGCAAGATGCAAGTGGTCTGAAGCGCCAATAGGGGTGTCAACTGACGCAATCATCAAGTCCGTGTCATCAGGCCAGTTTGCCCGTTCGTTTTTTCCATCATGTGTGGATGTTTGGAATGGTCTTGATGGCTCTGTCTTTGCTGGTGCTGGTATTGGCAGCTTTAAACGATCTGTACACAGAGCTATTCTGTGATCNATAATAATAATAATAATAATAATAATAATAATAATAATAATAATAATAATAATAATAATAATAATAATAATCAGTTATGAACATACCGGTACAATTGAGAACAATATGCGTCGACTCCCGAACAAGCAAAGAGGCAGGTGCAAAGAGGCTATTTCCCGACATTCAGTCCCGGATCCAAGTGGCCTGCAGAAGGAGTTGAAAACCTATCAAAGTAAGCTCCATGTCGTGCCTTCTACTAGACACCAGCGACGTCAACACCACAGGACACGAAGCCGAGCTCTGAGAGGTTCACATGCAGTCATCTAATATTAAAATATCAACCCGGAGCTCCACCCGGCCCCGGGTTGCGTTGCACATCCTCACACAGAAGTAGAAGAGAAATAAAAGCAAGAGCAGATAAAGACAACAGAGAAGATAAAAAATCCCACGAACGAATGAGTTGTATGCAGAAGCAAATGGTCCTCCCGGCAGATCTGCCATGGATGCTGAGCAAGGCTTTTATTCAAGTACAATCCTAGGTTCCCCTGACTAATTTTGGCCACCAGGAACAGATACGTACTACGGATTTGCCTTTATTTATCTTGTCTTGTTGTCGGGCGCAGCTTTTCGGGTCTTTCATTTTGTTCATATATAGGCTTGGTCAAGAGAGGTGATTACTGGCTTGCAATTTTTATTATGGACTAGATTTATTGTGTGTGACCATGCTCTCTCTCTCTCTCTAGATGCTTTAGCGTATTGCACATGGACTATGTGCTACCCAATACTATTCCTACCTACGGAACAATGAGCTTTCAAGGTTAGGCCGAGAACCATTAGCCTTCATAAGGTTAGGTAAAGCGTAGGACTGGTTCCGCTAACGATCTAATGACGACGCTAAGTATGGCCAGTCAAAGACTGACGCTAAGTAAGGCCAATCACGATTTAATGACGACGCTAAGTAAGGCCAGTCAAAGATTGACGCTAAGTAATAAATGCATTTTACCCAGTGTCAGTCTTTGATTGGCCTTACTTAGCGTCGTCATTAAATCGTCGTCATTAAATCATTAAATCGTAATAAACGCATATTACCTAGCGTCAATCTTTGATTGGCCTTACTTAGCGTCAATCTTTGATTGGCCTTACCTAACCTACGTCATTAGACTATTAACAGAACCAGTCCTACGCTTCACCTAACCTTATGAGCGGGAGCTCATTTGGAAGGGATCTGTGCTAGGGTAGTGGTGGGGGCGGACTAAAAACGGTTTAGCTATTGAGAAACGTGGTTTTTACATCCGTAGATTTTTACACGTAGCATATATCGAGAAACGTGGATTTTACATCAGTAGCTTTTTAAGGGTAGGACATAATCCAGGAAAGATTGCACATAGTCCACAGTAGCACAGAGTCTATAGAAAGTAGCGTATAGTCCATATTGCATGGTAGCATAAGTCCATAATATAGCTTATAGCCCAGAATTTTGTAGCGTGTAGTCCAGATATATAGTTCTCTCTCTCTCCCTTGATATCTCTCCCTCTAGTAAAATTAGAGAGAAGTGAGATGGTGCATACGTTGAGTACAGGGGGAATATGAGAGTGGGCCAAGAGTATAGATTTTTGCAAATGATTGATGAAGTCGTCAACGACCTGAAAAAAGTTAACTAAAAGTTTTCCAACACTGCACGACATTTACAATCGATCAAAAAGGTCAGACATTTATTTTGCGGCGGCTGGAGCAAGTGGCACACCTGGGCTAAATATGAGTACAATGCATTTAGTGAAACGCGAAATGCTAAGATACCTGTGAAATTCATTGAAATACAAGAGACAATTTTCAATTGCTTCAATATCAAGTATCTCAGGATTTATGTGAATACTTTTCTAAATATAGCGCACTTATAAGTTTGTGGCTTCAAAATGCACTGATATAGTACAAATCCAGTCATGGAATGAGTAAGTGCTGTTTAATTTAATTTACTGCCATCTTGAATTGCAGTTGTTAGTGGTATGCTGGTAGATAAAACTATTGGGCAGCACACATCTGCATACTCCTGCGGCTGCTGTCTGTACGCACTGCTACAGAGTCGTCTGTAATGTTGGTACGCACAGCTACAGTGTTATACAGAATGCTGGTACGCAACGCTGCATGGTCTTCCTGAATTTTAGTACACACTGCTACACAATCCTCCAGAGTGTTGGTATCCGCTGCTACAGAGACTTCCAGAATGCTGGCACGCAACGCTGCAGAGCGTTCCAGAATGTTGTACGCACTGCTGCAGGTCCTGCTACAAGTTCTCTTCGCTGCACAAAGTATGAGCTCTATTCACTAAGGAGTTCGGTACGCTGCAATTTAGATTTAGTGGATGGCTGGCGGAGAAGTCCTGATGCCTGTTGGTATGAGTTGGTTTGCGGAATATGGAAAATATCAAGGTGCCATCTTTTTTTTCCACAATTCCAAGATCTAGTAACGGATGGATGTTGTTTTCTTCCATTTCGCAAGTAAATTGAATATTAGGATTGATACTATTGAGATGGTAATGACGTAACTGTACATTTTCCTTTCGAATAAGAAAGAAGATGGCACCCTAAAATTTTCCATATTCCGCAAACCAACACATACCAACAGATATTTGAACTTCTCCTCCAACCCTCCACTAAATCAAAGCGTAGAGTAACGAACTCCTTTGTGCAGCGAAGAGAACGTCGAACAAGAACTAGAAACAGTATCCTCATCTCTGAAATTAAACGGGTTCCCTCAGAGCATAATTCGCGCTACAATGCGATAGCAAGATAGACCAGGGAGACAAAGCGCAAGTCAACCTATAAACACCCGCTATATCAGTGTCCCGTATATGTCCACGTTTCCTCCGAACGAATCAATAGATTACTTAAACCGTACAACGTAAAACTGGCTCAGAAAGCAACCAATACCTTGAAATAACAATTATGTTCACTAAAAGATAAAGGAAAAGAGCTCGAGCGCAGTGGTGTAGTTTATCAAATTTAGTGTAAGGATTGTAATTAATTATATATTGGTGAGACCGGCAGAAATACAAGTTGCCGCTTGAAAGAACATAAAGGTAACGTACAAAATTCCCAGCCTAATTCGTTGATTTTTCTACATGTTCAGGAAACCGGACATGATGTTAATTTTGATGAAATTTCTTCTTGGAAAAAGTGATAACGTATAACAGCGCAAATTTTTGGAATCATGCGTCGCTCTAGCTTATCCAAATTTTCCTATAATAGATCCGTTGCTCTGCATGGCTCCTGAATACAAACCACTAATACTCACCCTCTGCCGTGTCTCATCATGATTTTCTTAATTATTTTTTCGTTTTGGACATATCGATATCCTAGTTACGTACTTTGGGTATATTTCTCGTTGTTTGAAATTCGGCTGTACCCTGAAGACGAGTGTCGCTTAGACATTCGGAAGCTTGGTCAATAAAATCTTTGTTCAGTAGACGTCTATCAACTACTCCTCTAAATTATGGCAACTGAACGTCCTGTATTCCAGTCTGTACTTGCATGCATGCATGATCGACACCAGGCTGAGATCTTCCTTGTTTTTTTCTTCTTCCTCAGTCATCTTTATCAAGCTAACATTGGCAATAGCTCATAGATGGCCAGGGCGTAGTCCCCGTGTCTCTATAGGAATGGTTCTATTGACCTGTCTACAGCCGCCCATCTAATCTAAACCAAAAATGATCTTTAAGAAGAAGAGTTGCATGTTTTGATATTGGCATGCGTTTTCTTCACCTACAATTATCCTTCTTATCGCGACGCATGCTGCGACAACTACCCAAATTGAATAAAAACATCGGGTCAATTGTGCTCATAATCCCAAGTACTACTCAGTATAACTAAAGACATATGGCATGAATTCTAGTCATGTAACCTAGCATTGCACAAATTAACTAAAAGCCGTGTGTGAATTTTGGTCATATACAATACATAGGTACTACTAAGAATAAGAAAAGATATATGTCGTTTGTTCTGCTCATATTAGACTCTATAGTGCTACTGAAATAACTAATATCACTTGTGTTCTGCGCATATATAATAAACAGTATGTATTGTAAGCCCAAGTATTGCTGAATTAACTACAAATATCATATGTGTTCCGCTCATATCTAAGCCCAAGTATTGCTGCAATAACCTAAGGTATTATGCGTGTTCTTCTCATATACTGTATATAACAAAGTGTTGCCGAAATAACTAGAGAACATCTTGGCTGTTCTGCTCTCATATATTTATACCAATTAATGCTAAAAGAACTAAAAAAACTGCGTGTTCTTCAAATATTCAATTACTGAAAAAAACTAAGGGATACCTTGGATGTGCTGCTCATATATAGACCCAGGTATTGCTGAAATAACTTAAATACCGTGTGCATTCTGCTAATATATGCCCATGTGTTACTGGAATATCGAACAATATCGTGTGTGCTCTTATATACTGTATGTACCTATATGTATTGCTGAATAACTAAGACATGAACATCCTGTGCTTTCTGTTCTAATATACTCAAGTATTTCTCAAATAGCTAAGAATATCGTTTGTGTTCACTTCAAAAATACGTTAGTTTGATGAAATAATTGACCATATCATGTGTGTGTCCTGTTGAAGTGTACTTAGGTATTAAAAGAATAACTAAACTTGCCGCCACGGTAGCTGCATGCTTCCGTTCTCAGCTCTAACACCTTGTATCGCTCGTTCGATTCCCCATGGCACACGAGCTCTTTGCAGATCTTGGTGTGCTGACTCGGCAGTTGTGTG
>LQNS02278070.1:12658827-12673906 GCA_001587735.2 Parhyale hawaiensis
AGGATGTTGACAAGGTGGGACCTAAAGGGCAAATGACCATGGTGCGCTATGGGGCTCTTATATAGGTGTCGGACGGTAAGGGGAGCGAAGGAAAACGGACAGTCGGAAGAAACGTTAATGCTTATTTGTCGACTTTGTATATATTGAAAAAATTATCCATTTAGCATTGGCCAGTTTCAACAACATCGTTCCGGAAGACAGTTTAGGTGTAGGGAATACGGTTAGGTAAATTTTTTCCAAGTTAGTTAACGCGAGTCGGACGCGACACTTACTGTGATACTACTGTAACGCGCGCAGCGTATAGCAGCAGATGTTTTTCTTTTCTAATTTACCGAGTAATTGTATGGCTTCTACATGTTATGTATAGACTTTTGCTTTGATATTACTTCGCCGGAAGGAAAGTAATTTGCTTCTCTGATGCTTAAAAGCTTTCCATACAAGCCTAGATAAAAGGGTTTTCTATCTCGGCGCTTAATGAACAATTTTTTCTAGCAGCGGTTTTGAATAACAGAGGATAGCGGGTCATTGGTAAAAAACGAGAATAAATAATAAACCTGAAGGTTTTCAACCATATATTTCCATCTTCGGAATGCCATCTTACTCTCGATAAAACTCACTTGATTTATTGCGTTTTAAAGACGGTAAAGCTGACTCCAAAAGTGCTTTTGACACAGGCGGGCATATGCCGGGTTGAATTCATCTGCTCTTTTACAATCATTTTAGCGTAAGTTTTTTAAAATTTTAATCTTCAGAGCTCTAAAAAAGATCATAAAAGCTTTGGCACGTATTTTTATGCAACTATAAAGATTGTAGGGCATACAGGACAATGAAATGATGAAGAAAAAATGTAAAATAGCTACTTATTAACGGACATCGATTTTATGACGCAACATCCCCATTACCCATAGTGCTCTGCAGCTTGGGAGCTCAGCTTGAGTTAACCTTGTAAGTCTCATCATTCTTGGTCACAGCCCTTGTGCCTATCAGCTGGAGCTAAAAACCCTCCTATGGCTAAAGCACTGCGCGCGCGCAGAGTATGGGGAGGCACCCTCTACGGTTAACGAAGTATGAGGAACTGTTGTTGAGGGCGAGAGTTACACAGAACTGCTCCGGTTGGCAAAAGCTATAGAACAGATGAAACTGGATTTTGTAGTTCCAATATCTATTCTGAAATGCTGAGCTTACCATTAGTTCCGATAGTCAGAGTCATGCCACTGAGGGCAGAATAAGAACATAAAAGGAACATGGCAGAGACCATATCGGTTCCCAGGTTTATTTATTATTACCTAATTTACTTGGCGTTTTGGACACATGTTTCCATCAGGAGGTCAGAGGTGCTACTAATTAATCAAGAAGTAATGTTTGGATATGAATATTTGATTCTTTGTTTATACCTGGTATGGAACATAAAAAATTTCCATTTAAGGTGATATTGTGTCCTTGCGGTTGTGCTTATTGAAAGCTGAATGATTGGAGGTTGTTTCTTGTTTTATGTATGCTTTACTTGAAAGTTAATACAAGCAGCATACAAAGTTTCTTCTGTGTTTTCTTTCAATCATTGATTTCTGTCTAATTCGGTGCTCTATTCTGAAGCTCTGAAGCGCGCGCTATCGGATTTGTCAACACAGGGGGGGGGGAGGTGGTATAATTATTAATAGTATTATGAGGATATAATTATTGAGAAGTAAACAAGTTAGGTCTATATCGACTGCAAAGCTCCTAACAAAGAAAAGAAAATAATGTAAAACCAACAAGCTTGGCTCATGCATTATAAAATAATTCCCGAAGTTTACGAAAAGATGTTTAGTTTTCTAATCTTTTAGCTCTGTCTTAGATTCTTAACTAGAATGCCTGGTGGCGTACGACCATCAACCGGCATTGGGCAAAAATTAAACGCCGTTATTTTCGATGGTCAGCTAACTCTAGATTTTTGTCATTTTTCACATCTCAGTCAACCAAACTGACAGCCTAAAAAATATTGTTCTGACTGAACTTCTGCCTCATTTCGGGTGGACAGACAACAAAATTCAACGCCGTCATTTTTGATGGCGAGCTTACTCTATGTTTTTGGCATTGTTTACGTCTAGGTGAACCCACCTGACTCCCTGCAAAAATTATGAGCATTGCTCAACTCCTTCATCTCTTTGGGTGGATAGACAAATATTATGTACAACTACCCAGTCAGAAATATTGGTTGTGATTATAGTTGAATATAGTGGTGTATGAGAGATTAAGGCCGATTATGGATGATGAAACAATATGGTAGATGTGTCGGCTAAAACATAACGTGATTTTAGTGTATTTAGGTCGATATTGTAGAGGCAATATTGGTTGTTTAAGGTTTGTCAGGAAATGAAGGTCGATGGTAGTACACGGATGTTTCAAGACTATATTGGTCGATGGTAGTACATGATGTTTAAAGACTATATATGGTAGAGCATATGCTAGAGCATAACCATGGCAGGTTATTAACGGATTTCCGTACGTACGATCATAAGGGAAATTCCTCCCATTATTTGGGGAAGAATATGTATGTGTTGCCATGGACTATAATATGGTTATAATTCCCAACATAATCGACCAACATAATATTGTACGACTATAAGTTTTAATGCGAAATATCTAAAATTTCCTATTACAGTGCAAAAATTGTGCAATTGTGCACATATTTAGTTTTTTCTTTCCTGTTGATGAATTGCAAAAAAATTGTAGGGTATGTATAGACGCTAACCGCCCTTACGCTATTTTTATCTATTGTTTGCCGATTTTATTAACGCTTTACCACGGTTATCAATCATCCTTACAGTATTTGTTTGTTGTATCCCTTGTTAAAAAGCATTGGAATCTTTGCTAAAATATTGCCATCTATTTTTATGTCATTCAGTTTGTATCTGTAAAGTTCTATATAGAACTTATTCCCATCAGCTTTATGTAAAAGGATGTGAAGTTTCATGATATATTTAGCCTTGCGTACCGTGATAACGGATACAGCCAAGATTCATCAGTTGATTCGTGACTTCCTCTAAGCTGTGTAGTATAGCTCTATGCCGGCTTAGAGTTAAAGGAGTTGCATATAAACGTGAGTTAACTGCACGAACTGGTTCAAGCTCGCGCTCTATAGCATAGTTCTGAAGTATAGAGCCTTTCACCATTCTGAGCTGCAGGCGTAACACGCACGTATGAATTAAACTATTTTTTTGTATGAGCAACTAATCATCGGCAAGCAAAGCAGGTATTAAGTGCATAATATGTAAATAATTGAAAACGTTTATCTTGGTAGAATATAGTTGTATTATTCGCTAAACTCAGTCGATTATGGTCGTGAATAGTGTTTCCTACGGTTCACTATGGTAGATTATGGTTGTACAGCTAAAACCTCAATGGTTGTAATTGCGTTTGTATGGTTGGGTATTATAGTTGGTAATATGGTCGAAGGTTGTGACATATCTCTACCATAATGCACCAAATAAATGGCTGAATTTGGAGGATATTTCGATAATAAACAACCAAAGATTTCGACAATAATCATCGTTGTTGCATACAATAATTTCTGACTGGGTAGAACGTCTCGTGGGGTAAGTCCACCATCCGCGATGAGGTGCAAACTCAACGCCGTCATTTTTGATGGCCAACTTATTTTAGAAGGATTGAATTTTTCACATCTCAGTCAACCCACCTGATTGCGATTGTCTGAAAAAGACTGTGATGATGGCTCAACTCTATCTGTTTTGTTTTTTGAGCGGAGTTACATATTCAACGGTGTCATTTTTGATGGCCAGCTAACTCAAGATTTTTGCCATTTTTCACATCTCAGTCAACCCACCTGACTGCATAAAAAATATTATGACTCAATTTCGGCCTGTTTTTTGGATTGACAGACATTGCCAGACAACTTCCATCATATTGGTGGCCAGCTAGTTCTATTTTGTTGGCACTGTTCGTCTCTAGGTCAACCCACCTGATTCCCCCCCCCCAAAAAAAAAAAAAATATGAGCATTGCTCAACATTTTATCCCTCTTTTTGGGAAGAGCGAAGTATACAACCAGATGCACTTTTACACCTTTATTTATTCTCAAGCATCTTATGCAGAATTGATTAAAACACGTATCATCTACCAACAATTGAGAATACGCCCATCTGAAAGTATTTGCTACTTATGGGACGCTTAGACAATCGACGTCACGATATAAAACTAATAAATTGTCGTTTACATTTCTAGTCCAACTTCACACTAAAAACATATAAACTAGAATTCTTACGTTCAATTTTCATCGGTTGGTCAAGTATACCTCAAACTTCCGACATTAATAAAAGTACTCTCATGTTAAGCGACAGGAGCATAAAAGTATTCATTATTGTAACACTGCAATCAGCAGTATATGATTATCTGACATTGCAACGGTCTCAAACTACCTATACAGTACCTTTGTTTAGATGCAATACCGTACACAATCGAAACTAAATTTCATTCAGTTATGCACAATGATACCCTAAATGTCACTTGTAAGCCAATCAAAATGAAATGAAATGAAATGGGCAGAACCCTTAGTTTCAGCTCCCAACCTTTGCTGGCCCAGTGCCTTCCTTGCCCACCATTTACTTCTGAACTATCTGTAGATGCTTTAAGTTTTTAATATAAACTGAAAGATTTGTTCATTCCTTTCTATAGAAGGAAAATAACGGAAGAGTTCTCTTGAGAAATGTATGGAACAAGCGAAAACATTACCCTCCCCTTTACAAGCATTTTTCTACCTTCAGTTTCATTAACGGTGCATTTTTCAGAGAGCGTACGATAGTACCATGACAACGACGCATTTATTGCTGAAGGGAGAAAAATTTGAACAGCTGAATTTGAGTGCATGCAAGTCCCTCTTTTCTTTTAATTTTGACTGACAGAGATGACGAAATTTAGATGATGACCATCTTCTGTCCACCCACTCTATTACTTTTAGTCATTTATTTGTATAAGTAGCAAACGAACCATTTCATTTAATATGTGATGCGAATGCTATAAAGAGCTCAGTACCGCGGTACTTAGTTTTAATATTAACATCTAGAGATAATTCATTAGCGATTGGTTTCTATTCTAGATTTACATCTGTGAACAATAACTGGAAACGACGAGTACTAACTGCTTCTTCTAGTCTCCCAAATCAATCCTCACTAGAGACGTTATTACGTCACAAGGTCTAAATTTCAACTTCGTTATTAGCATTGTTAACACTGGCAAGCATTTGCTTAGCAACGCAGCTTAGTGTTTGCTATATAACCTCGAGTAACTGAGCAAGGCACTACTTGGATGTTTGCTTTGGCAGAGATTAGGTGCTTTCCGCTCCAGCATAACAGTCGAACAGGTGAGTTTGTTTATTTTAGTGTTGTTTTTATTCTTAATTTTTGTAGCATATAATAGTTTTTAAATGATGAAAGAAATGTACTACAATGTGTATTTTATAGAGATGGCCCCTGAGGCTGTTTGTAATTAAGCAGATTGGTATAAGAATTTATAGGTCGCAAACTTGCGTTTTTTTCGTTTTATAGCATGGCTATATGTGAGTGTCACTGGCTAAGTTCAACTTTGATAATGCGTATCACTGCTTTGCGCTTTTTTGTCGATATTCTGTTTATTTGTGCTCTACTTGTGTATCATGTGTCGTCAAAAATGACTGCAAAATATGAGACTTTTTGACAATATCTGTATTTTTGTATTTTTCATAACGTTTGTAAGTTTGGGCAGTTTGATAACTGAGGCAATTTTAATAGTTCTGTCAATTATGCCACTCTGAATAATTTTAACAAATTTTAACAAGTTACATTAATAAAAGCGTGACAGGAAATAGATGTACCCGGCGGTCAAATATGGCGATGAAGAATTTGTGATGACACTTCTTCACTGAACATCGTCTCATTTTACTCCGCTACTAGTAGATGCACTGCAACTAATAACTTAAACAATAAATAGTTATGAACTTTCTCAATTTAGATTCTATTGGCAACACATTCTGTTATTGCCTTCAGTGATACGAGAAGAAATAATCCTTTTTAATATTAGCCATACTTACTCAACACGTAAACTACAATAGAGTATCATTGACACAACTTGACACAAAGTATTTCTTCAGTCAAATTTTTGTTTTGTTCCAGCAAAAAGTTTTTTTTTATGAAAAAAAATTTAAATGAAATTAATTACTGAAACAACCCCATCGTCGTTAAGGAGTGTCGGTCCTTTTGCTGATCGTTTACTCAATTTGCTGGTCATATGGTCATATACACACAGCAAATATAATTTTAATTTTTTTAAGAAAAATAAAAATTCAGGATCCATGGGTGTGATCAGATTTACTTTAGGAAATTTTTATTTTTGAATTCCAAAACATGCAAAGCCAGACGCGCATTCAATGCCGGTGACTCCATAGTTTTGCCAGCGTGTGCAACCTGGCCTAAATTTGTCCAACTGTCGGTTTGCAGCAGAGCGTGACAGGCTTCCCAAAACTTTCAACCGGAACCGGGTTTAATTTTATGTTATCTATTTGTATTCTGCAAGCGTGATGGAATATAGACATGTAAACGGATGAACATATAAACAAATACTTGACATTGGAGTTTAGTGGAGCGTTTGATGGAGACATTTATTCACTACAAAAAAATACATTGTTGTTGGTTGGTTGCTAGTTTTTTTGCGTGCCTACTTGCTCCCATTGTCGGTTTTTCTCTCGGTTACGCTTTTCAGAATTTAAATAGGGGAAAATTTATTTACTAATTAACTAGATGAGTTATCATGAAATTTTGGCCCCTGAATTACGATAGCAAATTAATATAATTAATCGATAAACGAATATGGTCTAAAATCGAAATTCTGTCTTTTCTGAAGCTCATTTCGCTTTGACAAGAAGCTCGTTGCTATTTGATTTCATTCTTCTTTTGAACGCGGTAAATGAAGAGCGATACCTTGGACATTGTCTTTGATCCTGTCATGCAGGTTATTGTATTTCGCATATTTTTTTTAGCTGAACTTTTCCTAGTGGTTAGAGAGGCTCAATCTTGGTTGGATTTTGTTCGTTCCGTTTATATGTATTCTATTTCGTATATGTTTTCCTCCTGAAATGAAAATCTTTGGGGCAGTTGAAGCTTCACGCTGAACCGGGGCTAAAATATTTTCAGTTCACATTGCAACCAAATTTCGATCCTGAAGGTTCTACTATCTGTTGGCATCTAGGATACAGAAGCACTGGGCTTTTTTGGCGATTTCATTGGGTTTCTTGATGTTGCTCAACTTTCGAGCATTTCTATGCTGTTGTTTGCGCCTTACTTGCAAGAGGGAAATTTTACTCCCCCAAACTCATGACGGCAGCACTTTTGTCATTTTAGTGGAATATAGATCATGTACGTGCGAGGCATAATTTTTGGGATAATGCCTGTACCGAGAGCAAGAACAATCAAATGCTTACTTGCAAAATTATTACCGTCATTTTGAAGCCTGGGTATTCTATAGTGATACATAAATAATAAGCATCTAAATTATTATATGATGTTTAATTTTTTTTTGACGCTGCTTGGGGATAAGACAGACCTTTAAAGCCAAAATTTATTAACATATTTATTAAAGCATGCAATATCATCTGATATAAGTGGTGTTTTGATTAATTTCAGAAACATGTTAACTATTTAAATGAACTTGAAAGACCTGCATGTATGTACATATTTTGTTGTTTAAATAACTTTACAGTATTAAACCCACCGCTACCAGCATGGGCACAGCGTACCTGCGTAGATTTACTTTCGCTTTTGCTATTTTTGAATCACGTTAAAGTTTACGTTATAAATAATTCATCAAAGTTTATCTTGTCAGCAGACATGGCCAACCTGCAAGTTTTGACGGTGACATTTGTCGGCGTGGTAGCAATGGTGAATTCATCCCCCAACTTCATGTATTGGACATCGTCGAAACTAGGGCAGGACTGGTTCACGAATCCTCCTAGTAGTCTCATAATTGAGACAATTCCATCTCCTCCACTGCTCATGATCGCAGCATTTAAGTGCAACTTCATGGGCTGGTGCAACGTTTTCTGTTACGAGAAAGATGGAGAAACAAGATTCCTGAACATGTACGCAGCGTCACTCAACGAAGATGACACTCATGGCTTCCCCATGGTTGACTGCTACACCAACAGGCCCAGGAACAACATCCTCTACAGCCCGCATGCCATCACCATTCCAGATGCAACGCTCAATGATGTTACCATGCCTGGAAGGCCGCCATCTCAGCTCTTGGATGGAGTGTTTCCAGACATCAGGTTCTGTTATTTCTCACAAGTTGCTACAAACCCTTACGTTGTGTTCGATCTCGGCACCACCATCCACGTCAAGAATATCCTCGTCGTTTCCCAGAAGTATGGTCCCATCACGAACAAGTTCGGTAACGTGGATGTGAGGGTCGGCACGACTGCACCAACACCAGGATCAGGAGACTTCACCAGCTACGAACGACTGGGATACTACGGTGATCCCGTTCCGGCCACTGGGGTAGACTTCAACACCAGCCATCCTGTCGGCATAACGGGGAGGTACATCTCCATTCAGCGGTACGCTTCCAGCGAGTACTTCCAGATCTGTCATGTAGAGATATACGTGTAGAACTGAGGGAGTTCACCCAAGAGATAGAGCACGACATTGGCACGACATTTCGCCAGGAAGAGGTTCTACCATGTAATTGAGTGAGTTCAACAAGGAAGAACTACAACTATCAATGTATGCCAGCAGCACGTCTTGATCAGTAATTCAGAAATATTTCATGAGGACCGTGTACTTTGGTAGATCTTATATTCTGATCTCGCTGCGCAGTTGTCGGTACTCAAATACGTAGATAGTAGCTGCTAAATGGAACTGCGACATGTTCAAATTTCCATTCAAGAGTAAGATGGGGACAACTACTCGGCGTGTTCATGAATAGCTCAAAATATCATTAGATATTTCATCTTTTCTGCTACTCTAAATCAAATTTAAACCTGCATTAAGCTTTTTTCGAGGATATTTCCACTTGCCAGTGAGAATAAAAAAAAAACTGAGTGTTTTGTGTATCTATTAAGTTACTACTTAAAGTCACCTATGTAGTAGCCAGTATCTCTTAATATTAATAAAAATAATCCATGTGTAATGTTCTTCAGCCAATAGTAGTTCTGTTGATCCATAAATATCACTTGTAACTTTCTAATATTGCGAGTTATTGCTCAAATTATTAAAAATAATAATAATCGTGTCTGTGCTCATCCACCAACTTCTAGTTCAAACTTCGTAAAAAACGATGTGGGTTCTCCTCATATACCCCAATATTGCACAAGGTAAGTAAAACTAGAGCTTCGCTCCTAGAGTGCAGTCATGCGCCACGCCATGTGATTCTGCGAGACAAGATGCTAAACAGGCAAACAAACACACAAACGCATTGGCGGATCAACACAAAACTTGAATCATCTGTTCCTTGTGACGTTCCCATTCCTAGTAGTTATTTCTAGTACTGTTAATGAAGATCCGTCCATAACTTTATCAGTTTTGGTGCTAACAGAAAAAAAACAAACAAACACACAAACAGGCAAGCAAACAAACAAGAAAACAAACAAAAAACCATAAACTCATTGACGCACGAAAGAACTCGTGTTAAAATGTATGTGTTCCAATTATATGCCATATTATAACTAACTAGCTATTGAAATCGTGTGTGTTCCACTCATATGCCATGTAATAAAGCGAAATAGCTGATAAAATTTTGTGTGTTCTACCATATAAATACCATACCAGAAAGCTAAATAGCTAATGAAATTGTGTGTGTTCTACTCATGTACCATATTATAAAGCGAAATAGCTAATGCAATCGTGTGTGTATTACTCATGAAATGTAATGAAGCTAAAAATAGCTAATGAAATCATGTGCGTTGTGCTCATATACCGAATTATTGCTGAAAGTAACTAAAGTTTTGTTGTGTGCTACTTTCATTCAAAATCATCGGAGAAATCGCGTATGGTTTACTCATGGACCCTGGTGTTGCTCAAACTATATAGACATAATGTGTGTTTTGCGTATATGCCCTATGACTTTATTATAATCCAGAATAAGTAAAGACGTTACATACATTCTGCTCTTTACCCAATTATACCTCAAAATGCCGTAATGCTTCACATACACCCTCATATCATATTTAACATATTGTAGCTGAAAATATCTGGGCAGAGATATTGTGAACTCTGCTTACATTCTCAATTATTGTTCAAATAACTAAAGACATCATGTCTTTTACTCATATATACTCTATTTTAACTTAAAATTAGTTCGATAAAGTATGTGAAGTCATTACGCTGCTCGAAGTTACAAGCACATAGAGTTAGAGTTTGTATTCTGTGAAAATGATTACCTCCGCCAAGGAGGTTTTGTTTTCGTCGGGTTTGCCTGCCTGTCTGTATCAGTCTGTAATTCTATCTGTCACTAAGATAATTCTAAAATTTATGGACGGAATTTGACGAAATTTACATGGATTGTTAGGTATGTTAGGAGTTAGGAGGAAAAGATGATTAACGTTTGGTGAAGATTCGTCAATCCGTTTGTTTGTTTAGCTCATTTTTCTCAATGCCATAACTCAAAAAGTAATGGAGAAATTTTTATGAAATATGCATGAGTTGTTAGGTATATCACGAAGAGTAGATGACCAAATTTTTGTGATGATGTGTTGGTTCGTGCGTGTGTTTGTCACCGTGTTTGATTTTACGCTTGTTAGCGCAATAACTCGAAAAGTTTTCAATGGATCTTTATGAAACTGACAGGAGTGGTTAGTAACGTTAACAGATACAAATGATTAAATTTCAGTGCAGATCGGCTGGTTCGTTTGTATTTTTGATTACGTTTGTCATAATGTTTGTTAGCAGCATTACTCAAAAAGTCATGAACGGATCTTCAAGAAAATTGTACAAACTGTTCATACTATCAATAGGCACAAATGATAGATTTTGGAGTTGATACAAAGAAAATTATGGTTTCAGAGCCAATTTGAAATTTTCCTTACCGTTGCCTTACTTGAAGTAGGTATGGGCTCTCAGAGTGCTCTAGTTGTGCATGTATTTATCTGGCAATAAATTGATAAAGAAGTGATTCTACCATGCGATATTTTCACCACCCAGGTAAGTGTCACCGATAATAATACTTATCTCGCGAGTAATTTACTACGATGGACATACCGCCCTTAATTTACTCCATTGAATTTGCTCATGATGGATTCACCAGGCGATGAATTTAAAAAGCGATGAATTATGAGGTGGTGAATTACTAGGCGATAGTTTATCAGATGATGAATTTGCTCACCATGAACTTTCCTCGAGGATTTCCTCCCGATGAATTTCATCTATCATGCAGAGGCTGAAAGTTCTGTGGGTGATTTGGGTAGGCGAGGTGGACTCTCTGGAGGTGCGCTCTCACGTTTTTGACTAGAATTGCTTAGTTAGAAGCTTAATTTTTTACACGATTCGAATAAATATGCCCATATATCACAGAAGAAGCGGATAAATACGCAGATATAGTTATTACATTACATCACCTTTTTTTGGCTGGGATTGGCGAGAAACTAAAATCAGCGGAGTCCGTAGACTTTTGGTTGAGAAAGCACACATCGTGCACGGAGTTCACCCTGCTTATATAGCGGTGGTTAGGTTATTTTAGGTTACAATAGGTAAGCTGAGGTATAGGTTAGGTTAGATAAAGCTACATTAGCTATTATTAGGTGAGGTACGTTTGTTGGTTGGGTTGGGTAGGCTAGGTAAGACAAGGATAGGCTCGGTTTACGTTAAGCTAATACTTGGAGTACCGGTACATCTACACCGGCACATCTACCCGATGTACCGGTACATCTACCCGGAGTATCGGTACATCTACACCGTTACATCTACACGGGGAACAAGTACATTTATACCGGTGCAGCTACACGGAGTACCGGTACATGTACACCGGTACATCTACACGGAGTACCGGTACATGTACACCGGTACATCTTCCTACTGCTGCGTTCACACGTCAGTCATCTCCACGCGTTCTCTCAAATTGGTGGACGCTGCTCTTTGAGTTGGTGGAAGGAGTTGCGGCAAACGCGTGAATTTGACGGACGAAGCAGGTCAATTTTCGTTGCATCAGTCAGGTGTGCAAACAAAACATATTAATACTGAATTTATCCTCTGTGTAAACAACAAAAACGATCACTGCTTTCTGAGACGACATTCGCTAAAATTTTGAAAAGACACAAGACACTGCGCTAGTGACACTGGCCAAGCCGGAGAATAAGACGGTAAACATTTTTATCGAAACTTTTGGTAGACACACAGTCGTGTTTGGATGGACGGTATGAAGTCTTCGAACGCTGTGAAGTGAAAACACAGGACATAAAACTATCGTCTGCAGGGGGCCTTAGAACCGCAGCAGCTACTGCAACCATTTCGCTAGAGCAGGTACCAAGTGTAGATTTTCCAATATCTCTTTTAATCTGAGACATGTATCTACCCACAACGGCTTACCGTACCTATATTGCAGATGTTTATTCTAGAATTTAGAATGCTATTCCAGCACATTTAAACTGTAGTCACGCTCAACGAAACTTTTGTTTCAAGAAAATGAAACGTTCTCATGTTCCGACTCTCTTTGTGTTTTTATCAAAATGTTCGTAGGCAGGCAATTTGTTCAACCATTGATTTCAGCCTGCCTGATAATGTTAAGTGTATTCACGTGGCGGCAGAGTGTAGCTTTGCAGAAGTAAAATAATATGTGCAGCGTCTGTAATTACATCGATTGTGGATCGTCCAACAGAGAGAAGAAAAATTATACAACTTACAGCATCTTATAATTCATCATTCACTTGGATTAAGGTCTGGACTATGAGCAAGCTACTCCACGGTTCATGCTTGTTTTAATCGAACTTTAATGCGTGGCCAGGGTCATCATATTAACTTAGTAGCTATATCGGCAGTTCAGAGGAGCAGCAGAAATTCATCCGAATTATTTGCATGCTTTTATGTTACTCGTAGCAATAATATTAAGGCCAGTGTCTATAACGAGGAAGCAATAATATTAAGGCCAGTGTCTATTATGAGGAAGCATTCGCTGCCAACCTCATTATGTTTAATTCATGGGCTTGGAAAGCCGAAAAATATTTTATTTCTCCTCGCTGTCCCGCAGATTCAGGTTCAAAGGAGAAGTAATTACGTTATTTAGAAAATAAATTTTTAGCTTGAATCACAGATACTAGTAGACCTAACCACTATATATGACTGCAAAGAAGTTTCATGATTGTAGTATTTATTTTAGAACATGGTGATCCATAACAGTTCCTATAGCTACATACTCCCTGATTATAAACAAGAACGCCTAGTGGCGTAAGATCATCATCCGCAGTTGGACAAATTCAACGCCGTCACTTTTGACGGCCAACTTACTCTAGTGTTTTGGCAATTTTCACATCTAGGTCAACCCACCTAACTCCCTGCAAAAAACAAAAAAAAGTGAAGATTGCTCAACTCCTCTCTCTTTTTGGTGGACAGACAAACAAATATATATATATATATATATATATATATACTTCAGTCCTAAACGACAACACTGTCACCTATCTACGCTTCGCTCGCGAGTGATAAAACAAAAAAATCATTCACTTTGATAGAAATATTATTTTTTACTAGGGAGCAGTCCCAACTACCTAAAAAAAATCCATCAATTTTTGCATGCGATAAATCTGAAAAAATAAGCCCAAAGAATCAATAAGAATCTATGATTATTAAATAAGCTTTTATCTTAGTCGTAGCCATAATACTGCCGAGACAGATATAAGTAGAATTGCTCGCAAACAAAGTGGAAGTCAATTTTTATTGCAGGAAGTAGAGGTACTGAAAAATAAAAAAGAAATATACCGTCGTGAGGAGTAAAATTTCCCAACGTTCTTATTCTACAAATAGAGAATATCGGATAGAAACAGTAACCAGTATTTCACGAGTACAACGTTTTCTTGCAAGTATGTGTCATCTAGCTTAGGTACACACATCACTTACATTACCTGCTGACACTTTGAAATAAATAACTGCTTTGAACAGTCTAGACTATGGACTGCACTCTGCGCTAATTTTTTTTAAACTTAACGTTTCTTTATACAGAAGTGACGACACAAACTGTATCTGTATAGAACTAGAATGCTCAAGGGCGTAAGACCATCATCCGCGTTGGGGGAAAATCTTCAATGCCGTCATTGTTGATGACCAGCTAACTCTAAAGTTTTGGCATTCTTCACATCTAGGCCAACCCACCTGACTCCCTGCAAAAAATTATGAACATTGCTCAACTCCTTCTTCCTCATTTTGGGTGGACAGACAAATATACACATATATACATATTTGAATCGTCAACGAAAACATTATCACCTCTTTCATTCCGACCGCGGGTGAAAAAATACGCATTGATCTTTATTATACTGTGTTGTGATTGCTGGAGACGGCACGCAATCGCTTAGTAAAGCAGTTGTGAACTTAGTTCACAAGACAGCAATACAGTATAGTTTGTAACTTGGTGTTTACTTCGGCAATGTTTGTACAAAGGTTACTCCGGTACAGCCGACACTGAGACAAGTCTCTTGATTTAGTGCCAGTTTTCTGATTATTTGCTGGCATAATTAGTTCGTGAAAACGAAATAAATCAAAAACAACTACATTTACATAGACCCGAATACTTACAATTGCCATGCAACCGATCGCTGACCAGCAGCGTTTATTACCTCCGGGTTTGTCGGGTTTGCCTGTCTGTCTTTCTGTCTGTCATCAAGACAACTCAAAAAATTATGGACGGATTTTGACGAAATTTACAGGGATTGATAGGTATGTTAGGAGGAACAGATGATTGACTTTTGGTGAAGATCCGTCCCTCCGTTTGTATGTTTGTTTGTCTGCCTCATTTTTCTCAATTTACATGAGTAAATAATATGAGAGTAAATGACCAAATTTTTGTGATGATCCATTTGTTCGTTTATTACCTCAGCCAAGGAGGTTATATTTTCGTCGTGTTTGTCGGTCTTTC
>LQNS02278070.1:12736654-12746919 GCA_001587735.2 Parhyale hawaiensis
ATGCGCTCTCAGAGTGCTCTAGTTCCTACTGTAGCTGGACCCAAAGTAGATGCGATCCTACTTCTAATAAAATCAGTACTAAACAGTAAGTTGCAATGGCATATTTGTGATTCCATCAATGTTATATTAAAGCTCTGTGACCTTTATTTCTTTACTTGCTCGTTTATTTACTTATTATTGACTGGCTTGTTTGTACGCACTCTATGTATCTATATTATTATACACAGGAAAAAATAAACTGAGCACGCAAGTTGGAGGAACCTGTAGGCAAAACCTGCCACGAATTATGCAGATTGAAACGCTCAAGACAAAGCTAAACTGATTTTCTACCTGCCAACAACAATGGGTTACTGGGTCTCTGCCGGCTTGTCCAGGACCTACGCGTTTTACCCAATGGAGGCTGTCAAGTTTGAATGGCCATGTTGGATGCACTGACTTTCGGTTGTCTCTACGGGTGCTAATAATTATGAAACATCTTGGGGTCTACATCGTCAACTTCAAGATGATCGCAATTAAACACGGATAACAGGGCCTAGTCAAAGGAACTCTACCTCAGCAACGTCTACGCCGTATTCTCCTACTACCAAAGGAAAGCAAAGTGCGTATATTTATGCAGAATAATTGAAGAGAAGTACAGGCTTTGCGATGTGCCCTTAGCACCGTATATTAACGATTCTCTGTTGGGCCCCAGGACGGACTGCAGGACATCTGTGCCAGTGAAGGAAATATTTCTCAACTGCAAAGTGAGAAACCTGAGCTCAAGTTCGACAGGCACTGAGCAACATCTGGATGGTCTCTGGTTTATGTCCGCATGCGCCTGTTTTCGGACGGTAAGTGAAAGTGAGAACTCCTACTTCTTGGTAGACCAGGGCAACCGCAGCTGACGACTTCAGTGTTAATCTCCGGACAGAAAAAAAGGGAACATTTACGACTACTTCAGTGACATTGAAGTTGGACTTGCAAATGATCTGGCGAATGGAAATTGCTCATATTTACGTACTGATAGGACAGCTAATGGCTGCTCCATCTGATGGATATGAAGTGAACCAATATCAGCAAGGCACATTTCAGTCCAGAGTTTCGATCAATAGCAACTGGATTTTGGCCGTATGCCACTTGCTGTAGTGTGAGTATTTTATCAGGGCAGCTCGGTCTTGGTGAAATTCCTCTATAGCGGTACCAATTCTGTGGGTATTTTTGAAATTTCTCTATACACAGGTAGTGGACGGCTAAGCTATGGGCCATACAAAATTTCAGAAATATACCCATAGAACTGACAAATCTATGGAGTAATTTAACCACGGCCGAACTGCCTTGATAAAATGGTCAGACTATAGCTGAGTCACCCTGCCTCAAAAACAATAATAGGGCATTTGACAACGATCTTGTCGACATCAGAGCTGCGTACGAACAGCTGCTTTGAAAAAACTTCATTTATGAAGTGAGTGCCTTAACTATGACCAGACACCGACCAAAATCAGTCAATTTCCATGATAACTTGAATGCTGTGGTTAGACGAAATCCGAGAACATCCTTTAACAAGTCTCCCCTCAACTCCAGTAGTCTCGCACAACGGTTCCGTTGCTTGATACATGAAGAAAGTTGAAACGTTAAAATGTTTGGTAAATTTGTTGCACAGCAACATATTGTTGCGATGCAAAGAAACAGTTTCCTTACATTGTGCTCCATGTTGTTTTTTACGGCATGAATAAGAACCATTTTTCTATCGATTAATAACTTGAGCCATAAATACATGTTATCTGATAATCCAAGAAGGGCCGGGCATTGATTCGACGCCGAAGAGTCAACGAAACACTGTCCAAAGCCTGACCATCATTGCACCCTAAAAAGTCGATTGTAAACGAAATAAGAATAGTTGTTAGGAGGTTAGTTATTACCTCCGCCAAAGAGGTCATGTCTTCGTCGTTTGTCTGTGTGTTTGTCTGTCTGTCTTTCTGTCTGTCTATCTATTGTCAACCTAACTCAAAAAGTTATGAACCGATTTTAACGAAATTCACAGGAATTGTTGGATATGATAAGAGAAACAGATGATTAACTTTTGGTGAAGATCCGTCCATCCGTTTGTTTGCTTGAGTGTCTACCTCATTTTTCTCAATGCTATAACTCAAAAACTTGTGCACGGATTTTTATGAAATTCACATGAACTGTTAGGTATATTATGAAGAGTAAATGACCAAATTTTTGCGGCGATCCGTTGGTTTATTCGTTCGTTTGTCACTGTTTTCAATTTTATGCTGGTTAGCACCATAACTGAAAAATAATGAATGGATCTTTATGAAATGTATAGGAATTGTTAGTAATATTAAAAGTCCTTAATGCAGATCGGTTTCTTCATTTCTATGTTTGACTCATGTTTGTCACAATCCTTGTTAGAAGCAAAACTCAAAAAAGTTATGAACAGATCTTCAAGCGACAACATTCTATTTTCTGGAAATCGATAGATTTTATGAAAAATTTCAGAGGAAGCGACACAGACTGGTGCACAGGGAGGGCCCAATTTTGTTTCACGATGATGCCTCAGACTTCTCAAGCTGCAGTCTACAAGTTGAGCAGCTTGGATTGTTGAAGCTCTGAACACCTGACCTGCTGGTGAACACTTATCAAAACATTTCGGACTTTTATATGCAACAAAACATTCTTCAGTCAAACAATAGGACTTAGGGTGTTCGAGCGCTTTACCCGTCTAGAACTCTTCAGAGATGCAAAACCTTATTTATGCCTTTAGAAAACGTTTCTTGAGTTTCATAGATAAACATTTACGGCTCAGATTTTGAATTACGTATTAAATTAGCTTTTAACGTTTCATACGTGCATAAAATGTGGTATGTCCTTACTTTGTTATGTAGCCATGGCTACACTTTTGTTGTTCTTGGCCTCAGAAACAATTTGATTTCATACTTCGCAAATGCAACATTTCATGTGAGACGACCTTTTATGTAATGGTATTAAATTAGCATGTCAAAAGGGGTTCGTACCTGTATGGTTTAACTTAACCCTTTCCTACAATAATCAATTTACCTGTTCCATAGGAATAACGTTACAGGAAGTGTAACATATGCAACGACATAATAAAATAGATTATGAGAAACTATCCAGTTGCCCTGACCCGACCCCCACAACACTGATTGATGACAAACTCCACATAAAACATTGCGCAAAATATTTTCTGTCTTATATCGGTATGATTTATATTTCGACGAGATACGAAATTTGCTTGCAATTTTGTAGATTTTATAGATGTTGCAGACGGATAAATATTTAGTATGATTCGCACGAAGAATATCCTCAGCTCATATAATTTTCTTCTTGTCTTATAACATATACTGTGCGGCTTCGGATAAATATATCCGTGAAAAATCAGAAAAATATAGAGGATATTCTTCAGTACGTATTATTGTAATTAGTACGTAGCACAGACCTCGTAACAAAGAATTTTATTCCTGGAATTGCTTGAATTGACGTTTAGCTTAGCGCAGCGAAATCGTTGTAAGAATGTTTTACGATTTTTTCCAAATGTAAAAATGATTTAGTGCGCTGCCTGTTCATTCAGAACATCATTCGAAATTCTCTGTAATGAGTGATATTAGAAAACTTTTCATTTCATACATTAGTTCATAGCGAGCGCGTGGGTATGCTATTATTTTCTGTTGTAACAATTGCAGTAATAAAAGCTGAAAAATATATACATTTTTTTAATTCCAGCGATGCATTATAGCTGTGCATGTAGGAATACATGTTTGCGTGTGTTCTTCTGACGTATCTAGAGCGTGTATATGATTCAAGTTTCAACGAAAATTTGATCACCTGCGCATATTGATAGTAATAACAGCTTCCGTAATTTTTTGAAGATCCGTCCATAACTTTTTGACTTATATATACTGACAAGCATTTCGGCAATCATAGGTCAAACACACAAACGGACAAACCGATCGCCACCAAAATTTGGTTTTTGTGCCATTTGACGCGCCTAACAATTCCTGCAAATTTCAAGGAATCCTCTGTAACTTTTTAGATTATATTCTGATAAACATTAGTTAAACATACTAAGATTTAAGATTTAGTCATTTGTGTTTTCTTAACATTTCCAACAATTCCTAGAAATTTCATGAAGACCCGTTCATAACTTTTTGAGTTATGTTTTTGGCAAATATAAAACAAACATAGGGATAAACAAACAAACAGACAAATCGATCAACGCAAAAATTTGATCGTTTCATCTTAGGAACAACTCCACCTATTCCTGGAAATTTCATAAAGATTCGTCTATAACTTCTGAATGGTGTCACCGAAAAAAAGAACGGCAAACAAACAAGCAAACAAACAAACAAATGGTTGAACGGATTTTCGCCCGAAGTTAGTCATCTGTTACTCTTAACATACCTAACAATCTCAGTAAATTTTGCAAAGATGCATCCATAACCTTTTGAGTTATGTTAGTGACGAAAAGACAGACAGAAACACAAATAGACAAACTCGATAAATAGAGAACCTCCTTGGCGGGACTACATATTACACGTGAGTTCTGCTCACATATTGAGAGAGCGAACTTAATAACAAACTTGAATGTTACATGTGATTTCCGCTCTCTGCTCACGACGGCAATTTAACTAAGCAGAGTATAACAACACTAACTGGTTATACAGACGAGACTTAGCAATATTAGTGAGTGGGGACGGGGTATGTGTCGTGACGTCATCAGGATGGAGCTAATCAGCACCAGGATTGACAACCCGCGTGTTTCAATACCAAGCTGGGCGGAATCTGGTGATGAGGAACCCCTCTTGTAATGAGAAGAAGAAATTTGGCCTTGAATAGCTTGCATCTGATAATGAGGCTCACATAGAAACAGTCATGATTCGAAATACAACTTGAATGTATTTTTTGCCGCACTCTGAACTAGGGCTTGGACATTCATTTCAAACCAAAAATAATTAGCGATATCGTGTCTTACTGAATAAAAAGAACATGTATTTGATACCGCCAAGTAATAGTAACGGACGAATTTCGCTTTCACACAATCTTCATGGATTTTAATTTCCAGCTTGAAATTGATTTCGAGACTCAAGCCAGCACTACCATGCAGCTTATTCTAGTCTGCTACAATGCTATGTGTTTTGTTTGAGCAGTTTTAGGCCTTCTCATTAAACTGCCTCTTTTCCAGCAATAAAATTACTTGAAAGTTTACATATCAGCAATTAGCCCTGTTCTGCACCACCAGAAGCTCTATTTGCAATAAACTTTTCTTCTTGTAAGGCTATGAATTAGCAATAAAAGTAATTGTTTATATACACTTCAATGTATTTAATTAGCCATAACTTATCTAGAGAGCTGAAAGTTACAAATAAGTAATAATGTAGTAAATGATGTAATTTAAAGATTGACGGTAACTCCATCTTGAGGCTGGCTAATGATTTGTACTACGCATGCGTAGCAGACCCTGTCGTGTCATTATTGTCTCCCTTCACTTTTTTTTTCTTATATATAGGAACTACAAAAATAGTTCAAATTACTCCTCATATAATACGCTATAGATACTAGGACCTAGATACAAGAACTTCATAGCCAACTCGACGTTAGTTGAGATAGTGGTAAACATTTTCAGTACTTTTTGTCTGTATGTCACCAAGTTAATACAATTATCGATCGCATTCCGTTTATATGTATGTTGCAACCATTTGAAAAGGATATCAAACGCATGACTGCTTGTAATTTTTTATACCCCGGTTACTACAACCATAAATCAGCAATTGATGTTATAGAAAACTAAAGTTAAATCCACTTAACATCAATAAACTGCTCGGATTCCCAGCTCCATATACATCACTGCATGATGCCCGGTGCCAATTTTTCCCCAAAAGACGGTAATTGTTGTTTACTTGTTTTACTAGTTACTGCTATTATAACCTGGCTAGAGGCCTTATGAGGGATTCCTGAATTGATGATCGGCAATTGTTACTTGCCTAATCTTGAAACTCCCAAGTAAAGAATTACAAAACCCTCGTAGCAGTAATAATTTTAAGCCACTCGTCAGAGACAAAAAAAAATGAATGGCTTAATGTATTCCGTGGTACAGCTGTTGGTATGTCGCAAAACAAAGATTTCTTCATTTCCAAGCTAATGCAATAGTCAGTCTTCATCGGCATTTCTTTTCTACTGTTGATTTTAGATTGCATTCGCTGGCTAAATCCAAAGTGCATGTGGCGGTGCACTGCAGCTCTTGCTGGAGTAAGCTACTGGTAATTTAATTCCTAAAGAAACTGGAATTACATCGATTCAAGATCGTCTAGCAAAGAAAGGAAATCTTGTATTACTGACAAGCTCGTCTCATTTATCATATAAAAATTTTCTGTAATATCGTTTACATTCTTCTAAACTTTTTTTTATTGAAATAATTACGCCTTGACCTTGAGTAGAATATTTCATGGTGCGCTCATATTTCATTGATCGAACATTGAGACGATAATTACGGAGCCCGGCGAAAGTTCGGCGCATCAAAGTCATTGTATTAAAAAATTGTGCAAAATTTTTGCGCACTTCCGCATTTCCTCAAGGACAAGAAGCGGCCAACTCCATTGAGTTGTTACAATGTTTCAAACCTTTCCATGGTATTGCTCAAGTCACATACAACGCGGTGTACAGACCGTAAAGTACTTAGTTTGTACTTAGTTCAGTACAAACTGGAAACCTGTGGAAATTCTACAGAACAAAAGCATTGTTTTTCAACTAGGATGGCCTCGGACCCGTCTCATGCATACGAAGTATGAAAAATGTCCCAAGTCAGGCAGTGAATTTGTTACCTAATGGGTGTGACACAAGCTAGCCAAAAGATGAGGAAACTCTCGCAAATGAGCAAAATATTTTCTGCAAAACCCCATGTCCATATTCACACGTGAGGATGCTCCGATGGTCAGCAGACGTCGAGCTTCGTTCATCTCAACGACGTTGTCATGGCTACGTACTGAACACCACGACAAATATACATCTGACAAGCATAATAATATAACTGATGCTACCCGTTGCCTTCAAAAGTAATATTAAGTCGATTCAGTGATAAAATATCTTAAAAATAATAAGCTGTTGCGGCTCTGAAAGCCAGCTGAACAACCTACAGGGCGGTAGATGTCTCTGGAGCAGTTTGCTTACGAAATTTTACGCGTTTGTCCGGTGTATGGAGCACAAAAATGCTGCAAGCTCCATCCTAGAATTTTGCGCAAAAGCGTGAGTGTGCAGGTTTTTAGACCTCGATTCGGTGTTAAAAACTCGTATGCTCGTTCTTTTGGCTAGTGTGTGGCATCAGCATAAGACTTGCGAGCAGTAACCGTTTAAATTTGCACCTGACGCCTTCTCCTATTGATCCCTTCCAAGGTGGTATCAAGGATACCTCGAGGAGACCCCAATTTTCCCCTATCTAATGCCGATGAAGGGGTCACGGTTGTACTAATTAACTAATTAACGGATGGACAGGCAGAATTATAACATAGATCTTCACTACTGTAGTCGGCCGTCCCGGCCTAATCTAACCTTACCTAACGTAACCTAACCCAACCTAAACTTACCTAACCTTGCCTAACCTAACCTTGCCTAACCTAACTTTACCTAAACTAATATGTGATACAGCAAGTAGCACAGCACATGAACTTGAACGCCACCCGCACGCACAGAGTGCGCGTACACAGAAGCATCGCAAACGTACAAAGCGCGTGGCGAGTTTGGCGCCTGTGCGTACGGGACACCTTCACCAGATTTACGACCTCAGTCATTTTGTTTCGAGGACGAAGAAATTGAGACACCTGCACTCGTATGTTTCACCTGGTAGTTATCTACCTGTAAACAACAAAACTTCATTGTCAAGGTTTCAT
The DNA here is from genome assembly GCA_001587735.2 of Parhyale hawaiensis. Lineage (NCBI taxonomy): Eukaryota > Metazoa > Arthropoda > Malacostraca > Amphipoda > Hyalidae > Parhyale > Parhyale hawaiensis. The sequence continues at coordinate 12,744,535 of LQNS02278070.1, forward strand.
TGCTAGGTTTTTGGATTTTATGCGGCAAGGAATGATAACAGTTGCCAAACAAAAAAATTGTTCACTATTGAATTGTTTAATTTTTTGGCCCACCCTGTTGCTATATATATATTTACTTTTTCCGTGCTGATTCTTCTCGGAATACAATCAAAGCGAATCATAAAATCCGTAAGACTATGACCATTTGCTCAAGTCGGAGCTTGAGTTCATATATAGGGAAAACAAAAATGTGTTCGGACTCTCATTAGCAAGTATTTGAAACAATAGTCATTCAAAATATACATTTTTTTGATATCGGCTTTGACGCAGTAAGTCTACTGATACCAAAAGTTAGGAGATGATCTAGAGTTCTAGCCTATCATGTTTTGCATTATCTGACCGATCAGTATCAACTCAACTAAAAAATTATTAGCACGGTCTTTATTATACAGTAAAGTATACTTCGTTATATACTTCTTTGCCAATTGTTTGCTCATATATTACGAATTTTTGTTTATAGTAACACTGCATAACTATATATATATATTTTCCTATGGAGACATATATTATAACAATATAAACCTTTACAAAACTAAGAACCACTTGCTGTAAAAATTAACCTTTAAGTTCTCTTGAAATATTATGGATCAACCATAAATTTAAAGGCCTTCTGAGGCATTTATGCTGCCATTAGTTTCTTTACAAGATTTATGGAACATATTTTATATCACATACGGTAGCAACGTAACAGCTCCATATTTATACAATATGAGAACAGGCTATTTTATGTTGAAAGTTATGATTATGAATTACCAATGAGGAAGACTCTCTGCCAACCAGTTCTATTTCTTTTTGTAATGTGTTCATTACTTCCGCCAAGGAGGTTATATTTTCGTCAGTTTTGTCTGTCTGTTATACTGCTTGTCGGTCTGTCATCAAGATAACTCAAAAAGTTATGGACGGATGTGAATGTAATTCACAGGGATTGTTAAGTATGCTAGGAGGAACAGATGATTAACTTTTGTCGAAGATCCGTTCATCCGTTTGTTTGTCCACCTCATTTTTGTCAATGCCACAACTCAAAAAGTTACGGATGGATTTTTATGAAATTTACATGAGTTATTAGGCTTATTACGAAGAATGAATGACCATATTCTTGTGATGATATGTTTGTTCGTTCGTGTGTTCGTTGCTGTATTTGATTTTGTGTTTGTTAGCGCAGTAACTCGAAAAGTTCTAAATGGATCTTTATGAAATTTACTGGAGTTGTTAGTAGTGTTAAAAAACAGAAATAATTAAATTTTGGTGCAAATCGGTCGGTTATTTCGTATTTTTGACTTATGTTTATTAGCAGAAGAACTCAAAAAGTTATGAGCGGATCTTCAAGAAAATTGCAGAAAGTGTTGATACTATCAATAGGCAAAAATGATTAGGTTTTGGAGTTGATACGAAGCAAATGATGGTTTCAGAGCAATTTGAATTTTTCGTTACCGTTGCCTTACACATCGGAAGTATGCGCTCTCAGAGTGGTCAAGTTTATTCTGAAAAGGAAAAATATATTTAATGTCGCAGTCACGTAAAGCGGCTTCACAAAAGAAGTAATTACGTGACTGAGATATTAAATTGTCAACTTGATTATTGACATTGCGGGCACCGGCGGAGAATCGCTTGGTAACGCAGCTTTGTGTTTATCACACACACTAAAGTAACTTGGCAATGCGGCCGAGTGTAGTTGGATGTTTACTTTGCTATCGTTCGGACAGGGTCACTCTAGCTTAGCTAACGAAGAGGTAAGTTTAATTAGTTTAGTACCTCTTCTATGAATATAAAAACGATGTAATAAATACAATCGTGTGTTCGTACGTTTTTGCACTTACTTGCTTATGTATCTTTCGTGTCACGCTCTTAACAACACAGATACACGAATAATAGGCTAGGTTTTAGGTTTTCATGACCCTGCTCCGTTCCGATGGAATTCAGTAGGCAAAAATTTTACCAGATTGCAGTAAATGCCCCAACTGGGATTCTTCCTTAAAACTGCGTGCTGAACGTTGAAATTCAAACAGCGAAGATATTTATATCTTGTCATGACGCTCTAAAGAGATCTGATTTTGCTTTCTCCCTACATCGAAACTTTATTTATTCTCATGCAGTCCTAAATGGCTATATTGAGTAGAGGATCAGCTTGCTTTCATCTTTTGAAGGAGTAGTTCTCGCTGCAGCGCAAAATTTGATGTACTGAAGTTGTATCGCGGCGTATACAGGGGAATTATTTAAATTCACTGATGCTTCACTGCTTGCTAATCTATGTTATAATGCTGCTTGTAGTTAGTATGTTAGTACGACCGTGATGCTTTCATCAGTATTAGGTAGGGGAAAGTTAGGGTATCATCGATACGATCTAGG
>LQNS02278070.1:12770305-12785075 GCA_001587735.2 Parhyale hawaiensis
GTACGGGAGCTGGCGCCCGGCCCCTGCTCATGGCTTGGTTTATCCGCTCTTTGTGCAGGACGGACTGTTTCCCCCATGACTGTACATGTTCTTTTCCCGCCCTATATGATGACTACAGCTGTACCACTCGTCACAACCATGGCTGACACATTTTCCTCCGACTGCACTCGCTCGTTTTCCTCCGCTTCCCGTGCCGTTCGACGCTTATATCAGGACCCCATATCGCACTGTGGTCATTCGCCCTCTAAGTCCCACAACGCTAGCACCACCACACTTTAGGTCCTCTTAAATAAAAAAAGAAATTTTATTGTTAGACATCCTTAAGATACATATAATCTATTCTGGCTCAAAATAACCGACGCTATTACACGTGTATCGTTGTCATAGGTATATTTGATCGTATAACTCAAAATAACCGAAGGTATGGCGTGCGTACTTGCATCATATTGTCTAGTGTAACTCAAAATAACCAAAGGTATTGCGTGTGTATTGGTGTCATATACTCTATTGTATCTCAAAAATAACCACGGTATTGTGTGTATTGGTGTCATATACTCTATTGTAGCCCACAATAACCACGGTATTGTGTGCATTGGTGTCATATACTCTATTGTAACTCAAAATAATCACGATATTGTGTGTATTGATGTCATATACTCTATTGTAGCTCAAAATAACCGAAGGTATTGCGTGTGTATTGGTGTCATATACTCTATTGTAGCTCAAAAATAACTACGGTGTTGTGTGTATTGGTGTCATTTCCTCTATTGTAGCTCAAAATAACCGAAGGTATTGCGTGTTTATAGGTGTGATATACTCTATTGTAGCTCAAAATAATCACGGTATTGTGTGTATTGGTGTCATATGCTCTATTGTATCTCAAATTAACGACGGTATTGTGTGCATTGGTGTCATATACTCTATTGTAGCTCAAATTAACGACGGTATTGTGTGTATTGGTGTCATATACTCTATTGTAGCTCAAAATAACCACGGTATGGTGTGTATTGGTGTCATATACTCTATTGTAGCTCAAAATAACCACGGTATTGTGTGTATTGGTGTCATGTCATATACTCTACTGTAGCTCAAAATAACCGAAGGTATTGTGTGTAGTGATGTCATATACTCTATTGTATCTCTAAATAACGACAGTATTGTATATATTGGTGTCATATACTCTATTGTAGCTCGATAAACCGAAGGTATTGCGTGTGTAGACTGTAAAGGTGCATATATGTCCTCTGCTGTAGCTCATAGGGCTCGCTCTATTGGCTCGTCAATATCGATGTCAGCGAAGCTGGCTCGACTTAACTTGTCTGGAACGACAGACGTTAGCTTCGTCACTTTGTATCGCGTTGCATGTGCTAGAAACAACCCGATCACGATGGGAACTCTATTTTATGGAAGAAGATTGGATTCTTTGAAGCATCACAGGTAGTCGATTAAGGGTCAACGCCTGAAATTCGAGTTAACTGGTCAAAACCATCGTGCCTGTCTGCGGTCCCGGACAAGTCAAGTCGAGTGAATTTGACGTAGACTGACTCATTTGACTGCCCAACCAAGAGCACACAATATGCTTTATTATTAAGGATTAATCGTAAAAGATACGGCTTGTCTTGCTCATTCACTTACATAATTACAGCTCAAAATACTCACAGGTATTGTGCCATTTTGCTCCATAAGAGTTAAAAGTAAACAGCCAGGAAGAGTGTGTCTTAGTTGCGCGGCTGTTTTATCTCTTTGTGCTCAGGCGCAAAAAGGCTGCTTATGCCCACCTCTGCTGTTTTTTTTCTACACCCAATTTTGCTAGTTACTGCCTAAATACCAAAAAAAAAAAAAAAAAATTCCTATGTGCTATAAACAGGTCCAAGTTTGGTCCAACAGTATAACTTGACGTTTTATTGCACTTAGGATAAATTTTGTCCACATAAACAATAAAACAATTATTTGATCTAGAATTGCTTGTTCTGGAAATGCTATTAGTTCACCCGTAACTAAATGATTGATTTTTCTTGTGGATGCGGGCACTATAATTGCTACTAGTTCCCCTGTAATAAATATTTTTTTGTGATTGCGGGCGTTAGAATTGTTTCTAGTTCACCGGTAATTAAATTAAAGAGCATCCGAGAGCGCATGCCTCCGCCAAGCAAGGCAATGATAACAGAAAATTCAAATTGGTTCTAAAACCAAGATTTTGTTAGTATCAACACCAAAATCTAATCATTTGTGCCTTTTGATAGTATTAACAATTCCTGTAAGTTTCATGAAGACCCGTTCATAACTTTTTGAGTTATGCTGCTTACAAACATTGCGACAAACATAAGTCAAATACACAAACAGACGCACCGATCATCACCAAAATTTAACTATATATGTACTTTAACATTAGTAACAACTCCTGTTGCAAATTCCATCATGATCCATCCATAACTTTTTGAGTTACTGTGCTAACAATCATAAAATCAAACAGCGTCAAACAAACGAATGAACAGACAAATCATCCCAAATATTTGGTCATTTAATCTTCTTATTATACCTAACAACTCATATAAATATCATAAAAATCTATCCATGACTTTTTGAGTTATGGAATTAAAAAAAAAAATTGCAGACCGATAAGCAAACAGACAGACGAACGGATTTTCACGAAAAGTTAATCATCTGATACTGTTAACATGCCTAACAATCTCTGTAAATTTCGTAAATATCCGTTCGTAACTTTTTGAGTAATCTTGGTGACAGACAAAGAGCCGCACAGACAAATAGTATAACAGGCAAACAGAATAACAGACAGACAAACACGACAAAAACATAACCTCCTTGGCGGAGGTAAGTATTTTTTTTTTGGTAGTTGCATGCACTAGAATTGCTTCTGCTGTTCGTCCTCAACAGCCCCGTAGGCATAGCATTATATGAAACGGCCTACAAATAGCATGATCGTCTCTTTTGCTGAGACTTTTCTCCTTTCTCTTTTTTTTCTTCTTTTTCCCCAGCCTTTTATGTCCTACCAACATAATGGTAACAGCTCATAGAGGGCCGGGGCGTAAGTTCCGGTGTCTCTTTGAGAATGGGCCTCTTGGTTCGTCTACTACCGCCTATCTAAGGTAATCTAGTCGCAGTGGTCGTTGTGCAGTATGGAACAACCCTCGCTTAGCTAAGCAAAACGACAACAACAACAACTAGAGCACTCTGAGAGCGCATGCCTCCGCCAAGTGAGGCAACGGTAGCAAAAAATTCAAATTGGTTCTGAAACAATAATTTTCTTTGTATAAACTCCAAAATCTAATCATTTGGGCCTTTTTATATTAATAACAGTTTGTTCAGTTTTTTTGAAGATAAATTCATACCTTTTTGATTTATACTGTTAACAAACGTTATGACAAACATTAGTCAGACGTACAAACCGATCTGCACCAAAATTTGATCATTTATGTCTTTCAACATTACTAACAAACCCTATAAAGTTCATAAAGATCCATTCATTGTTTTTTGAGTTATTGTGCTAACAAGCATAAAATTAAAAACAGTGAGAAACGAACGAACGAACAAACGGATCATTACCAAAATTTGGTCATATACTTTTGTTATATACCTAACAACTCAGGTTAATTTTATCAAAATCCATCCATAACTTTTTGAGTTATTTCATCGAGAAATATGAGGCAGACAAACAAACAAACGGATAGACATATTTTTACCAAAAGTTAATCATCTGTTCCTCCTAACATACCTAACAATCCCTGTAAGTTTCATCCAAATAGGTTCATAACTTTTTGAGTTATCTTGGTGACAGACAGACACAGAGACAAACAGGCAGACAGGCAAACACGACGAAAACATAACCTCCTCGGCGGAGGTAATGAAAAATAAATGGGGCATAATGGACTAAAACGGAATTCAAAACTAGGACCATAAAGCAAAACTTAAGTCGGGGCCCCATCGAATCAACAAGCGACGTGCAACGAAACAAATAAGTTGTATGAAAGACGTAGCATCGGGGTACAGCAATGTTTGTCCCCACCGACGCAACCCACATCACGCGACACACTGTCGCTCACAGGCGTCATGTCTTTCAAAATTCTCATTGCATCACTTGTTGTGTCAGGAGGTCCCGGCCTTATGAGTCCCGACCCTATGGGTCAGGGGGTCCCGGCCTTATGGGTCCAGACCCTATGGGTCAGGGGGTCCCGCCCTTATGGAGACGCAGAAAAATTTAAGCAGGAAAATGCTGTTTAAGCGCTGATAATGTAACAATATCAAGTATGCATTTTATTTATGCTTGTATATATATATTCAGCTACATTTGATGATAATTGGAGGAGCGTTTATTTTAAGTTACTTCATTATACAATAGTTATCTATAAATGTATTTGTTTTGTCAATCACATTAATCTTTAAATATTATGCATGTTATGATGTTAATTTTCTCCGCCAAGGGGGTTATGTTTTCGGCGAGTTTGTCTGTTTGACTCTTTGTTTTTCTGTCACCAAGATAACTAAAGAAGTTATGGACGGATTTTGATGAAATTTACAGAGAGTCTTTAGCATGTTAAGAGGAACAGATGATTAATTTTTGGTACAGATCCCTTCATCTGCTTGTTTGTCTGCCTCATTTTTCCTATTACCATAATGCTTGTCAACACAATAACTCAAAAAGTTATGAATGCATCTTTATGAAATTTAATGTAGTTGTTAAAAAAGACATAAATGATTAAATTTTGGTGATGATCTGTTGGTCTGTTAGTGTGTTCGACTAATGTTTGTCAGAATGTATGTTGACAGCATGAACTGATCTCCAAGAAAATTAGTGAACTGATAATACCGGTATACGGCATAAATGATCAAATTTTGGTGTTGATAGAAAGAAAATCATGGTTTCAGCACCAACTTGAATTTTTTTTCACCGTTGCCTTACTTGGAGGAGGTATGCGTTCTCAGATGATGATGATGTATCTCGATCACAGCTCCAGTACTGCATTGCAGCCCTTGCTTTATTCCACGGAAACATTGTTGTTGGGTCCTCCGCTGTATTTGCTTCATCAAACGGTGCTAAATACACACTATGAGAGGCTTTATTACTGCGTATGTGGCCCCGATATAGGCACGTTCAGTTGGACGCCAAAAGAAAGCCTGACTTGTTAAGTTGAGTTGAGTTTTAGTTGATCGGTTACCCTTATGACTTCCAGAAACTCAATCTTGCTCTCTAACTAACATGAAGTTTTCAGCAGGCCATACTTGGCACGCTTTCGATTGGCTCGTCGAAGCCAAGCACACTTCACTTAACTTGTCCGGTACTGCAGAGAGGAACTTTGGCGTTTTCACTTTCAATCGCGTTGCAGTTCTTAGAAACAACTCGACTAAGTTGAACCGACTGAAATTTCCATTTTACGAAGTAAGATTGAGTTCGCTGAAGTCTGACAGGTGATCAATTTTGAGTTAGTGCCTGAAGCGTGAATAAACGGGTCGAAGCCAGGGCACCTGTCTGCAGTTTCGGACAAGTTAAGTGAAGTGTGCTTGGCTTTGACGGCCCAATCGATGGCGTCCTTAATCGGGTTAACACTCGTATGATTCAAAGGGGGCAATGCTTAGCCTTCTGTCTCAAGTCCCAGACAAGTTATGTCTCGAGGGCGTAATGTCTGCGCTCCATCGAACACGCCCACAGTAGGCCTATATAGCATACCTCGAACAGAGTATGTGGTTAGGTTAAATTGGTTAGGCTAACGGTTAGGATATTTAAGTTAGGTAAGGTTACTTTCAGTTAGGTTAGATTAAAACAGACTAGTTTGAATTGACAAAGTTACGTTTGCTTCAGGTAATAAAGTTACCTGACCTAGCTTATACGCACACAGGAGGCGTGTTCGATTGGCGCATAAATTCAATGTGCTCAGCTTAACTCGAGCGGAATGTCAATTCAGATCGTTCTTTTCGCCAATTGACTTGAGTTTAAGGCCTTAAGCGTAACAGGCTTGAGCCGACAAGTCAATTCTGCTCCGGAGGTAGTTAATGTTTTTTTTAAGCTCAATGCGCTTGACTTCTCTCTAATGTAAACAACTTTGGGGATCGCGAGGTATGCAGCGCCTGTCTCGTACTTAGCAAGTTTTCATGATCAAACATTTAAATTTTTGATACGTTGAGTCTCATTTGAAGAAAATAGGGTGAAGCTAAATGCCTAAATAAAGTAATGTTTTAACAAAATGTGCGCAGAGAACACTAAAAAAGCATAGAAACAAACTTTTTTCTTTGAGTAAAATAATATTAAAAGAAAAGGAAATTTTTTGTTATTTTAGCCTCCTAAAACAATGATTTTTAAAAATATCATTACGTATTTCGTCTCCTTTGAAAGCAATAGAAGAAAAATAATTTTAGGGTTAATATAAGTATATTTCGCTGATCTCCTACCATATGGATCGTTAAAATGATAGAAACATATCAGCCAGCATGTTGCTCAGGCGCGGGGCCATAGTAGCTTCATTGTCTCGTCCGACGCAGTGCAAAAAAAAAAAACCAAGCTAGTTCCATACTTCTAACTGTTCTCATAGAATGACATCGGTAAAACTTGCAGAACATAAATCCACAATTTATACGTCCGAGGATGCTCTATTTTATAAAGACTGGCGAGTAGAACAGGTTCTGACTAATGACATCACAACTTAGGCTAACATTTTACAACTTATTTCCGAAAATACGTTCGATTGGGACACTCTGAGAACGCTACGGGAAGTCAGGTCAAGTTCCCTTGCATATTCGAGAGCGATGTCCCACTCGAACACGCCCATAGTAGGGACACATTCAAAATTGATTTTAGCCAAACCCGCTCAACTTGACTTGTCCGGAAGGAGTAGTATTAATTTTTTGCAAGTCTCACAAGTAATCAGTTCGGTCGGGGTCAACGCCTAACTGAATCTCAGGAGGCCACAAGCTATGCCGGCAAGGTCAATTTTTTTGCCGAAAATTTCGGAGTAAACAGGTTAGTTTAAATTGACACAGTGATGTTTGGCTCAGGTAATATAATTACCTGACCTAACTTATACGCACACATGACGCGTGTTCGATTGGCGCATAAATTTATCATAAGTTGGCCTTCAGCTATGTATATATTCCAATATATTACAGAATAATCCAATTACGTTGAACTGCCCATGAAATAATTTAATTTAAAGAGCAAGAATGAGTAGTTTTTTCGAAGTCTCAAAGGTACTCGATGAAGGGCCAACACCTTGAACTTGGTTCATCGTGCAGATATATTACTGTACGTATATTGAACTCAGAAAGTTTTCATTATTGTAATGTTTATCTGTGTGTAATAAACCTATCAAAACCAGTGTATCCATTTAAAGTCCTTAGAAGTCAATCCTCCAACTTCCAATTTGGTCGGCCACTTAAAATGACCCTGATTTATATTAGGCCAAATGAATGAAGGATTCCTTCATTTATAGAGTTCTCGTAAATCGTTCTTAGCGTTAGAACGCACTATATATATATATATCTATATATATGTCTCATTGGCCTGATAGAGGTACACCCCCTCCGAGAACCTTGTAAGTTAGGTGCCAGGACTGGTTTTGCTAATGTCCTATGTCAAATATAGGTCTTTATACGGATTACTGTGTTCTAAACTTCATATTTCACTCCGGGAACCTGTCCTTTCTTACCTAACCTGCAAGGTTGGCGGGGAAAGAGCTCATTGTAAGGGGGGCTGGTACTAGGGTGGATCATCAGGGTGGGTAGTCGGGGTCGATGCTGGCAGCACAAAAAAAATTTCCCGTTTTACTATTGAGAAGTTGGCGTGAGTTACCAAATCTGCAAAACGTCTACGGATTTTAGTATGACTATTTCACTTATAAGAATTGAGGTCGTTAGGTGGCCAGGATTTTGGTACCTCTATCGAACCAGAAGGCCACTTAACAGGCCGTATATGAATATTCTTAGCCATCTAATAGCCCGTTTCGAAATGTATGTATATATATAAATAAATTTAAAACATGCCAATTATGTTTAGAAGTTGCCGAAATTTTTTCAGAACAATTTTGCATGAATGACGAAAACAATAAAGAACATGCAATGAAAATTTTTAGCTGAATCGTGAACAATAAAGGTAGTGCAAGTTATTTTTCCAATTGGCTCTATAACATTTATTCGCTATCTGATTTACAGTGTGGTTTGAGGTTCAAATAGCACTAACATACGTAATCGTCGAATAGATAAATATTTAGCACTTAATTATCCAATAGCTGCCATTGTACCTAGCAGAGTAGAGGGACAATACAGCTGGCAAAACTGCTCTGAGTCAGCCAGATCTTTATCGATTGACGACGTAGCACAAAAATGCGTGAATTTGACGGGGTGCCAAATTAAGTAGTCAGATAAATCAACAATACAATGTCTTCAAAAAGTTGTGGCACAGCTGGAGTTTTTGTTTAATCTCTTTGCATATTTTATGGACTTCACTGTGGCTGGTTCACGACAATGATTTGTACTCGCTTATAGACGCAGAAGCAATCACACTCACTCACACACAAAAAAGAGAAAAAAAATATATATTATATTTTCTACGAACTTTGTCCCGGTGCGGTGCGTTGGAGTTTGCAAAAAATTATCATTAGTGCCTAGTAAAAACGATGCTGAGAATTCCTTTAAAAATTATTCGCATATTTGAGCAGCAAAAACGGAGTAGTGGAATGGCGCTATCAGTACATGCTATTTCTATCTATAAGTGTCTTTACAGTGCAACTAATGCCGGGCCAACAGTATATAATCGCACGTTCAACATATGAGGGGATGTTAAGCTTGCATATCGTTCCCCCCACCGTATCTACGTTACGGAGTTTCACGATGTACCTCACTACGTAGATGAGCCAACTTGCTAAATGAAATTTGGTTCGTCTTTGAAGCCTACCTATATATAAACTACAAATTTTCCTTCAAAAACACATTTACCATAGGGTCCTACTTCAAAATTAATGACATACCCCCCACACCACTACAGTCCAGTGTTACTTACCCGTCACCAATGCCAGGCCAGCAGTGCAGTGCCTCTTACATCGGTAGCACTGGAGAACACTTCGAAGCCCTTATTGACCAACATTTAGGTGTATCCAGTCGAACCGGCTTACCACTTGCGAAACTCTCACATTCAGCCCCAAGCCTACATGCCGAGCAAAACTACAATCCCATCAGCATGAACAACTTCTCAATCATAGACTCTTCCAACCCAATCGAGTTCACAACATTAGAGTTCCTCCACACCCATAGAAGTAAGCCTAGCCTTAATATTATGACCTCAGCTGTACCGCTGCACACTGTCCGTACTTAGCCTCACTTCTGCCGACTGTACAGGACCTGACATCCAGCCGCTCCACGTAGCTCTGTTCATTTGCATTTCAGACCTCCTCCCGCCAGCATCTATGCTCCCCTCACTGATTTAGAAACAAAAGAAGTTTTTTTTTTATTTTTCATAGGTTAAATGTTCCTTATAGTTTTTTCTGATGATGGGATTATCTATCCCCAAACGTTAAAAATTTCAGTAGCTATGTCGACTTCATATTATTAGATGACTACTTTCTAGCTTTGTGTCGGGTCAAAATACTGTTTATAGTTGAGTAGCTTATTTTGCAATAAATGCAAATTTTTATTTCCGTTTTTAGCCTTAATAGTAATAATTGAATAAATGCTAGAAAACCGGTCTCTAGTTATGATTCACTTTCTTGTGAAGACAAGGAATGATGACAGAGTGGAGGCCTACGACATTATTTGCAATATATGCATTCCTTGCGTTAATTTTACCACCAGAAAAAGAAAAAAACTTTTACTCCTAATCACCTAAGTTTTCGAGACAAGAAATATAATTACGCTGTCGACGCGTGTAGTGTCAAACTGGATTACTGGCCTGTGACTTACTGTGGTATTTCGTATCTTGGAAAAGCTGGGAAGTCTCAGTGGATTACCTCCTTTACCAGAGTTCGGACCTGTGTCGCTAACGCGCACCTCACGAAGAGGTAAGCGTACCAGTAATGTTCGATTTTTTATGATTTAGTGTTTATTGGGCAATTTTAACATAACGTGATGAAAATGCTCAGTGAAACATGCTAGCTCATCTGCTTAAAAGAAATAAACTATTATTAAAGAAATGTAAGCTCAAAAAAGTATCATTGATAGTTTTAGAGAACTTGTGAAAGAAAAATTAAAGAGACCTTGAAGAATGCAACTTTAGTAGTTTAATAAAAAATAGAAATACAACGTGAAAATCTATATTTTAATTCTTTTGAGGCTCCATCCATACGTTAGTACGTGCGTCTGCACGTTACGCTTTCAGTATTAGCTTGGAAAAACGTTGCACTTGAATAAGAAACCTTGACTTCAGCTAGTCGCTCTTCTCCGTAGTTAAGATGCAAGCCCATTTTTCTCAAGGGGCTTATGCTCATGTCTGAAGCTCAAATTTCAGTACGGTTTGATTGAAAATAAATTTCTATTACTGAATGAATCGTATTCACAATTTTCCATCGTTATCTTTTCTAATCTGCAGAAACCCTTTAGATGTCGTATCCATTCGTATGACTGTAGCGCTTTGATCATCAAGTAAGCAGTACTGAGTAGGTTCACATTATTAGAATAAACTAGCTCTGTACTTCTCGATGTGACGATGATGATTTTTCTTCTTAGCATGGAAGATGAAAGGCAACATCTTTGATAAAGTTTTTGATCCTGTAGGGCATTAGCTATATCACATACTTTAGTTGAAATTCTTCTCAGCAATTTGAGATGCCGAGTCTTGGCTGGATTTTTTGTTCTTTTTTGTGCATAATTCATTTCGCTTATGCTTTTTTTTTAGCTGAATCTTTTCGTAGCAGTTGCAACTTTGCGCCGAGCAGATGCCTTTTTACACTCAATTTACATTGCAGCCAAATTTCAACGATTGAGTTTTAACAGTCGCTTGGTTTCCAGGAAATGGAAACAGAACTATATTTTCTTGGTGCTGTCATCATTTGACCAATTCCAAGCGGCTATTCGCATTCTCTTGCAAGGAGATATTTTGCACTCACAAAACTCATGGCTATACAACTTGCGTTTCATTAATGGATGATCAGGCCTGCAGGGATGAGACTTATTCTACAGGAAAACCTATTCTGGGAACTAGAACAATAAGCTCAATCACGTAATTACTGGCGTCATTTTTGACAACTGAGCCCTCTACCGAGATACTATCATATCAGGACGAAACTTCAAAAGTCATGCATGGTAGAAATGAAAAGGCATAAACTTTAGGGTAAATTTTTAAGGGCTGTTCACCCTTCCGAGCTACGCCTCTCTTGATCAGGAAGTGAACTAAAATACTTTGGCTTTCAAGCGTTGTTTTCACCAAATTATGAGACGTTTTAGTTTTTGAGAAAATTTAAATGGCATGAAGCCGGGTTTCTGATTTTTATTTAGGGAACTCTGTTATTCGCTATACCGTCTTGACGACGAAGGTACTATGTTGGTTGCCAGCGTGGAATGATTATCAAATAACTTCAAGAAGAATAAATTTTTGTATGTACAGTATCTATAAATAAAATGTATCATTCAACTCTTCGGGCAACCATGCGAAATGTTTAGTAATGGAACTAACTATGTAAGCGCATCATATGCAGAGTGTTTGTGGTAAGAGACTTATTTTATTTCCGTACGTCTGGGGGTAATGTTTAGAGCTAATTTTAAATATATTATGGGTGCTCACAAACTTTTGATAAAAATATTTTGAGTGTTTATCGTGTAGCTAATGGCTTAGCACGTACTGTTATTCGCTACTTATTGGGCTTCAGATGATTGCTTTATTTTATTGTTACTCGAAAAAATATTGTCTAACGACATTACGTGTGTGGGATTTTTACTCTTGAAGCAGTGTTCCTGCTTTCCTTAAGACTAACTGGACCCATGAAAACATTCACGGCTTACTAACTTTATTTTGAGGGTTTGGAAAATCTCCTGATAACGGTATGCTAGTTATCAGATTTTAATCTAATTAGTTGCACATCTAATTTCATCGTGTTTATTAGTGCAAATCGGTAGTTGCCTTCCAAGTAGGTAGTTATCCACCTAGGGGTAGTTCTCTTCCCAGGGATTTTTATCTCCTGGGTGTAGTTGTTCTCCCAGTGGGTAGTTGTCATTCCAAGGGGTAGTTAACCTCATATGGGAATAGTTGTTCTCCTATGGAGTTATCTGTCGTCTACGGGACCCGTGGATATTCAACAGTTGGTAAATGTTTTCACTTACCACTTACCCCAACCCGTCTGAGCATACGTCCGTTGCTTACTCCTGTCTTTCGTTACGTAGTCCGTGTACTTTAAATCTCGCCTAACCTTTTCTAGTATATTTATTTCACCACTAAAATTAATCACGAGTTTAATCCGTCAGCAAAGAATGCATTTGAATACCCTTTCTAAGCGCTCTTTCCCACAGCTGGTAGTTAATTTAGCCTTGCATGATCTTACACTTTCCAATTTTTTGTCGGCGTATTCGATTTTCTCACCATTTCAGGACCCGTGGATACTGATCAATAGCCCATAATTATTCTGCTTTGTTTAATGAGATAGTGGACCCACGCGTAAAAAAATTCACCCAATAATCTTCAATATATTTGTTTAATATAGGCCGGTGCGGAATCTTCTCTTTTTTGATTTGCTTCTTCTTCATCACACTTCCTCATTGATTGTACTTTCCTTACTAAAATACATATAGAAGAAAACGCTACGACGGCCAACTCAAATTATCGTAAGACATACGTGCTTCTTCTGAGCAGTACACTTCAATTCGTCTGCAGCACACTCCTCCCCCGCTTAGATGGCATGAAAAAAAGAAATTACCTGAATCAGTAAGCGCTGAAACATCACTGAATCTTATTTCTGCTGCGTATCCTGAATACTCAGTGAGATCGTTTCATCAAAGCAAAATATAGAATTACTACGTCTACTACACCGGAAAAAATCGGTTCCTCTACGCTGCACTGATTTTCTGCTAAATGTACATACATCGTAAGCCAACAGAAAAAATAATTTCAATGCAGCGAAAAGTAATGAATGTCAGAATCCACGGGAACGGAAAGAGCAGCTGGAAGAGCAAGAACTGTATTTCATTGTCAATAACGATGAGTACCGTATTCCAAATTTAGCCTTCTTCAGTAATATGGCTTAATTATTGCCTACTGAACTCCAACAGAAGGGAGCAGGATCGCCAAAATATCCAACGTGGCAAAAAATGCATCTAACACTAAGAATGACCGTCGTGTGTTTATATATATATATTTATATGTTCGGCGTCACGCTCTTAAGAATAGATAGGAAAAAATTCTTTTTCTTCCAACGTAGAAGTTCACTCAATGCAGATACATATATACAGCTTCTCTAAGCACTCCGTTGCATTGTCGTTCCTACTCTCTTCTCAGATTTCCTTCATCCAATGTTCATTGTTTTTTCGTGTCCGCTCTTAACAAAATCGGCGAAAAACAGGCCAAGATGCAGATTTCGTAATCTACGATGACGAGGTTGCAGAAGGTTAAAGTGAAATCCTTACCCCTTATTATCTGAATGCATTTTTTTGCCCCGATGGAAATTTTGGCGATCCTGTTCTCTTCTGATGGGATTCAGAAGGCAATAAACCAAACATATTGCAGAAGAAGGTTAAATTTGGAATACGGTACTTATCGCTATTAATATTGAATGCAGTTCTTGCTCTTCCAGCTTCTCTTGCCGTTCCCGTGGATTCTGATATTCATAACTCTTTCTATAGATCGAAATTATATTTTCTTTTGGCTCGTAGCAAATTGGCGAAACGTAGAGGATCCGATTTTTTCCTGTATAGTAGACGTAGTCATTCTTTATTCCAACTTTTCGGAAGCGGAAATTTAGGTCTGCTGAAACTATCTCACTGTGTATTCTGGATACGCAGCAGAAATGAAATTCGGTGATGTTTCAGCGCTTACGAATACAGTTAATATTTTGCATGTTGTCTAAGGGAAGGAGTGTGCTGAAGACGAATTGAAGTGTACTGCTGAGAAGAAAGCCCGCATCTCTTACGATAGTATTTGGAGTTGGCGGTCGTATAGCGTTTTGTTCTAGCTATATGTCTTTTAGTAAGGAAAGTACAATCAATGAAGAAGTGTCATCAGTCATCACAAATTTCTTCCGATGAAGAAGAAGCAAGTCAAAGAAGAGAAGACTTTGCACCGGCTTATATTAAGCAAATATGTCGATTACTGCGTGAATTTTTTCACGCGCGGGGTCCACTAGTCTAATCTAATCTAATACTAAGACTGACCGTCGTGTGTTTATATATTTACTAGTGGCCCATGCCGTCTTTATAAATGACGGCAAAAAATTAACACTTCACCAAAACCCCCGCCGTCTTTTGGGCTTCCTCATTTTCCCCTATCTAATACTGAAGAAAAAGATTTCAAGGTATCCAACTTTTTTTCGCCTTTTGAAATCTGAATTTTTTCCTATCTTATTAGTTCTATTTTTCCCCTATCTAATGCTGAAGAAAAAGATTCCAAGGTACCCCACTTTTTTTTTTACATTTTGAAATCTGAATTTTCTCCTATGTTATTAGTTCTATTTTTCCCCTATGTAATACTGAAGAAAAAGATTCCAAGGTACCCCACTTTTTTTTACATTTTGAAATCTGAATTTTCTCCTATGTTATTCCCATAGAGCGTGACAGGAAAGATATAAATAAATAAAAACACGACGTGAATTATTATATAGTAGATAGATATGTTTGGTGTCACGCTCTTAAC
>LQNS02278070.1:12796619-12832882 GCA_001587735.2 Parhyale hawaiensis
AACGCATTATCTGCGCTGGTGTGGAAGGGTTGCGAAGAAAGCCTGTGCTCCAGTATGCATATCTTTCCCTCCGCCAAGGAGGTTATGTTTTCGTCGGGTTTGTCTTTTTGTCTGTCACCAAAAAAACTAAAAAATTCATGGACGGATTTTGACGAAATTTACAGGAATTGTTAGGTATGTTAGGAGGAACAGATGATTAACTTTTGGTAAGGATCCGTCAATCTGTTTGTTTGTTTGTTTGTCTGCCTCATTTTTCTCAATGCCATAACTCAAAAAGTTATGGACGGATTTTTATGAAACTTACGTGAGTGGTTAGGTATATCACAAAAATTAAGCGACCAACTTTTCGTGATGATTTGTTTGTTCGTTCGTATGTTTCTTGCTGTATTTGACTTTATGTTGTTAGCGCAATAACTCAAAAAGTTTTGAGTGAATCTTTATTAAATTTACAATATAAGTCAATAATGTTAAAAAGGCAAAAATGGTTAAATTTTGGTGCAGATCGGTTGGTTCGTTTTTATGTTTGACCTATGTTTGTCATAATGATTGTTAGCAGCATAACTCGTACAGTTATGAAGGCATCTTAAAAAAACTAACCGAAGCTGTTAATACTGTTAAAAGGCACAAATTATTAGATTTCGGAGTTGATACAAAGTAAATCATGGTTTCAGAGCCAATTTGAATTTCTCGTTACCGTTGCCTTACTTGGCGGAGGTATGCGTTCTCAGCGAGTTCTAGTAGTTGTTATCTCTACCCTTCCGTTCCATATCATTGAGAGATTTTTTTTTTTGCCTGCTAGTAGTTGGAACATAGTCCACTGTAAAATGACTAAAAAAGGAACTAGAGCACTTTGAGAGTGCATACCTCCACATAGTAAGGCAACGGTAACGAAAAATTCAAATTGGCTCTGAAACTATGATTTCTTTTTATCAATTCTTTCATCTAATAATTTGTGCCTTTTAATAGTATTGACAGTTTCTGTATTTTTTTGAAGGTCCTTTCATAACTGTTTGATTTATGCTGCTAACAAACATTATGACAAATATTAGTCAAACATGGAAATGAACCAACCGATCTGCACCAAAATTTAATCATGATATCTTTTAACATTAGTAACAACTCCTGTAAGTTTCATAAAGGTCCATTCAAAACTTTTTGAGTTATTGCGTAATAAACATTATGACAAACACAACTCAAACATAGAAACGAATCAATCAATCAGCACCAAAATTTTTTCATTCACGTCTTTTAAGATTATCAACAATTCCTGCAAGTTCCACAAAGATTCACTAAAAACTTTTTGAGCTATTGCGCTAACAAACATAAAATCAAACACAGCAACAAACATACGAACGAATCAATAGATCACAACAAAAATTTGGTGATTTGCTGTTTGTGATATACCTAACATCTCATGTAAATTTAATAAAAATCCGTCCTTAGCTTTTTCAGTTATGGCATTGAAAAAAAATGAGGCAGACAATTAAACAGAAAGACGGATCTTCACCAAATGTTAATCATCTGTTCCTCCAAACATACCTAACAATACCTGTAAATTTCGTCAAAATCCGTTCTTAACTTTTTGAGTTATCTTGGTGACAGACAGACAGACAAACAAACAAAAAACCCGACAAAAACATGACCTCCTAGGCGAGCTAATTATCTAGGTTTTGTTATGCAAGGTAAGGTGCAGTGAGGTTACATTAGGTTAGGTGAGATTGAGCTGGGTTATAGTAGAACAACCGAGGCTAGAAGCGGTTAGGTTAGAAATAGCTAGAGTAGGCTAGAATGGGTGGAAATAAAGTAGTTTAGTTACAATGTAATTTCTTTCCGTTTTATATAATGCACTACGAGATAGTTTGGTTGAGTTAATATATATATATATATATGTAATCGAGGAGGGATCTTTTTTCCATAGGAGTTTTTAACAGGTGGTTTTCCACTTTTTTTGCTATTCATTGGTAGCTTTCTTCTTTTCGGTCCTTTTTCCTTAGACTCCAAATATTGAGAGCCATTGAAACCGCTTATCAAATTTGACGTTCAGCATGAAACTTTCCAGCACAAGAGTTGAAGTAAAATACGAGTGCAGGTATAAACTACTGAGTCTGTGCCTTCTGTTGCTGCGTTGGTTAGACGTGACTATAGCCGATGAATGAACTAATGAACTGATACGCATGCAGAAAATTACATATATGTTCTGCTCACATAGTGTAATGGCTTATGATGACCCAATGCAGTAAACACAATAACAGTCTTTGGCTTATACATTGAGCTGTAATGTACGAAAACTACGGATTTGGCGTCTACTTTGCTTATATTTGTGAAGTCGTAGGTCGTAATAACTAGAGATATGATATGTGTTTTGCTCATAGGTAGGCTACAACAATCAAAGACAACGTGAGCATTTCACTCATAGGCGCTTCTAAAATGAAAACTTGACTTAAGCTAATTATGTTTCAAGCATTTTGCATGTACACGAAGAAATGATTTAAATGAACTAAATATGTGGTGGCTCCTCAGACTGCATTAATAGTAAATTATGGAAACAATTACTTGATAGTTGTAACTTGTTTCACAGTTTTTTCTGTAAGTTCACAGATCAAAAAGTCGTGTCCTTGCCAATATAAAAGCGCCGGCACTAAACAATTTACTAGAATGTTTGGTGGAAACACCAGTTTACTCAAGTGTTGCTAGTACAGCTTTGGATATCTTTTCAAGTTTTGATTAAATTTTTAGTATTAGGAAAGTTTTGCACTTTCTGAAGATTTACTAGACATAGAAAAGACATAATAAAGAATATTCTGTCAAGTTCGGTAAACATAAAAAAAAATTAAAGCAAAAAATGAAGTTAATCGTCTTTTGATGTTAAAGGAAAGTTTGCAGAAATTTATTGCAAAAATTGAGAATATTAGAGCGGCATTTAAAAAAAGATATCATCAGAAAAATTCCTTTTCAAATATCTTTTCAGAGCAACTGTTGCAATATTTCATAGAGATGAATTTTATAAGCTTCACTCATGAAGTTTGGAACAAATCTTTTCGTTTCTTATTATTAATATTCTTGTTATTAAAAATCCGTAAAAGCTTTGCTACAGATTCTACTGTAGAACATTCACTAAACTTCAGTGATGCAAAAGCATCATTTGATAAGATTATCTATCGAAAAAATAATTTATCAGTTTCAGATCTGAGGATTTTGATAGACATTATTTAGAGCATGCATATACTTTCAGCTACAAACCGCTCAGTTGTAAGCTTCAAACTGTAAATGAAATGCCATGTTATTTATTTTTTAAAATTGCCTCGTTTTTATGTTGGTGTTTCACAAGGGGGCGAGTTGTTTTCAAAGCAGTTACATGCTTGCAGCAACGTATCTCTCATTAATTACTGCTAATTGGATTTACCAATGTCGAAATAGTTTCCCAAGATCCCGAGAATCCCTCTATCAAAACAGCTAGTATTTTCTTTCGTGTAAATACTCAGTAAAGGAATGGCCATAATATATTTTTTGGCAAGCTGGAAATTAATTAATATGAGCTGAAAAGTTATTAGTATTACTGGTTTGATTTGAGGAAGAAATATGATTTTTATTATAACTACTTGAGGCCATTTTATGATAAGATATTAAAATTCTACACAGTGTACAACTGATAATCAGAGTAGGTTTCCTGAAGCTGGCAGATCAAAGTAGTGGCAACGGAATAGAAGAACGTTGTTGCAGTGCATGTATCTGCTTGAAAACACGACTTCTGCCCTTCCTAAACTATACAATGAAACCGAAGCTAAAATCAAAAAGATGATAATTTCCTTGACAGTGCGCTGCTAGCCAGTGAATGTTTTCTAGCTCAAAGTATCAGCTCTATGTAATGTCATTCGGATTCCTAACACCTGAAACTGTAAAAAATATTTGTAAAATATCCTCTAGACATAGCTATTTATTAAATATAAGTATCAATAACTTGAAAACGGAGGCACAGTATTGAATTGCAGTGCAACTTATTCGAACAAAATCTCTTTTGAATTTTGAACTGACTAACAAACTCAATCGAAGAACGATACATATTTGCTCAATCACTATTGGAAGAATATTTTAATTAATCAATTATTTGATTAATTTTGTTGCATCTCCTTTCAGTTTCTCTTTCCAATAACTTCAAATGCTCTGTTTCTGCTGTATCTTTTATACATTTGCCCTAACATTCTAATGTTGTGAGCTCGATTGGGTGTAGAAAAGTTTATGATGGAGAAGTCATTTTTGCTTATGGGATGGTTGTTTTGCTCAGCATGTAGGCGGGAGCTGAATGTGAGGGCTTTGCGAGTGGGAAACCGGTTCGACTGGATTCACCGAAATGTGTTGTTGAGGTGTTGTTCAGTGCTCCCGATGTAAGAGGCACTGCAGGCCTGACATTGGTAACGGTAGATAACACTGGACAGAAGTGGTGTAAGAGGTTTGTCTTTAAATTTGAAGTAGGACCCTATGCTAAACCGTCACATTTACCCAATGGTAAACCCTCAAATTAAGCTCCCCGCCTACATGCTGAGCTAAACAACTATCCCATAAGCAAAAATGACTTTTCCGTCATAGAATTTTCTAAACCAATCGAGCTCACAACATTGGCATCCCTCCACATCCACAGAACAAGACCCAGCCTCTACATTATGACTTTAGCTGTACCGCTTCACATAGTTCATAATTAGCTTCTCATGCACTGACTGTACAGGCACCGGTAACGGTCCGGCCCCTCCAGGTGGCTCTCTTCAGTCACCTTTTAGACTCCCCTCTGATAGGGCCTACGCCCTTGCTCTTCTCCTCTCCATAATTGAAATAAATAATAATTACTCCTTTCTTATTCATAGCTGATAGATTAATTTTAATGTATCTGATGATGGGAAGTACAGTATTCCCGAAACGTTAGCTCTCTTATCCATGATTGTCGACATATTTATTAAGTTATAAACTATATACTGTGTGTGTGTTTTCTCTTTTACTAAATAAGGCACGAAGACACAGCTAGAATATATTAAATTAAGATATCGAGTGTGTTCATCTTGTACATCAGCGAACTTTTCATGTTTAATGAAGATAGTGCCTGTGTTTACTAATATATCCAGTCTTAGTACATAGTGAGTTATTACATAATACATATATGTTTTGTATTTTCAGTGACTTATGATATTAAGATTGTTCGGATCATATGACGAAATATTAGACAAATGCCCCTTGTGTTTCGAACATTTACAAAAGTGTTACTGGAATTATCTGCAGATGATATTAAATTCAGCGGATTTTGTTCATACTCGTATATTTATGCTGTTCATTGCTGGTAGTCTACAGAATCGATTGATGATCTTATGAGCGATGTGTTTGCTCTGAATGAAATGGTAGGTTTAATTTTTCTTGCATGAAAAGCAAATACTATTTTTTTAACAGATACGTTTTTCTGTAATGCTGCAGAACGAGGTTTTATTCACTGCAATTTCGCTGTCATCGTTTTGCTTTCGAGAAGGTGGATCGAGATTGAAATTTGAACAGGAGATAGTTTGCATTACTAGATGAAAATCTGAACCAGTAAACCTAGATTTGCGGCGAAAAAGAAAGATACACTCGATCTCTTTACGCGACACTAACGCAAGCTTACCCGTTGTAGCTGCTCGTTTGCAAAATCAGCAAAAAGTAATTTTTGAGCCCATTAGTGTTCAGTGAAACATTTATTTATTCATTACTAATATCGATATGAGAGGTGGGCGTGAAAACAGCTGAAATTTGCCTTATTTTTGAGCTGACGTAACTATGACGTCACAAACACTGGGTATCCAAAGTTTCGAGGTTGAGGAATTTGATAATTTTATTATTGGATGACCGTATACCGTTGTTACAAGACGCTACAGATGGTTTGCTGTTTAGAAATTGAAATTTTGAGTATCACCAGGAAGACACAATAGGCAAGTTTGCATTCAGCTAAGGTATAACTTCCAGTATTCGATGTCAGCAGGAATCGTGTTATAAAAAACTGAATAGTAACGCAAGTGGCAGTGGTCGCGTCGGCAACAGCAAGCTCGTGCTCATTCAGTCTGCACGATTAGTTAAATCTTAACTAGCGATGAGCTTGAAAGTTACAATACTGTAAATTGTAAAATTTACAATTTTCTAAGTTTATTTTCTATGATTGTGGCCAATGATTTTCATAAAATTGTTATTCCTATTATAGACAGGGCCGCCGAAACGGCTCCGCGTTATGAAAACGAAACATATACAAAATTTTTGGCCTCCGAAGAAGTTAGGCTGCTGTTAGCGTATAGGGCGGCCCAGAAGGTAACTTCAGCTGAAGTATTTGGTTATAATCGCACAAAATACTTCTGCTGTCGAACTGATACGTGTATCGAAAAGTACTCCTATACTCCGCTCACTTGGTGCCTATCAGGGTTCGTAAATACACCAAATACAGTGCGAGTGTTTTGCTCGTACGTTGAGCTGTACTTTACGGTTTCCAAAGATATTGCGTGTGTTTTGCTAATCTATGGAGCTATTGTAGTTTTAGTAGTTAACAATAACCAATGAATTCTTCTGTGAGTTCAAGCCATAATAACAGAGCATATGGTGTGTGCTTTGCTGATATATAACTTTGTAGCCAATAGTAACAAAAAATATCTTGTTTGATTTGCTCATAAATGGAGTTACAGGTCATTGTAACAAAAGCTAAGGTGAATGCTTTGCTCATTTATGGAGTTTTAGGTTATAATAGCAATAGATATAGTGTGTGCCTTGCTCATATTTGGAGTTAATTGTTGCTTATAATAACCAGAGACATTGTGTGTGCTTTGCGTCTAAGTAGTTCATAGTAATAGGAAAGGAAGCAGTGTGTGTGCTTTGCTTATGTATGGAGTTGTTGGTTATAATGACTATTGCTAGCGTTTGCGTATTATTCATATCAGCATAGAACGTTGTAACTTGACCTAATCTAATATACCGCACACATTCTGCATAGATACAAAGATATGACTCAAATTAACGAAGTATATTGTGTCTCTTTAGCGTAACCACGAGATAATTACGAGATATCTGCAATTTAGATTAGATAGGCGGCAGTAGACGAACCAATAGGCCCATTCCCAAAGAGACACCGGAACATACGCCTCGGCCGCGCTATCGTCTCTCACGATGGTGCGCCGCGCTGTCCGCTGTATCGCTGGTTAAGTTGGGTTAGGTAATGTTAGGTAACGTTAGGTAACGCTAGGTAAGGTTAGGTAAGGTTAGAGAGGTTAGATTGGGTTAGGTTGGGTTAGGTTAAGTTCGGTTGGGTTAGGTAAGGTTAGGTTAGGTTAGGTTAGAAGGTTAGGTAAGGAGGTTAGGTTAGGTTAGGTAAGGGTAGGTTAGGTTTGCCTAGGTAGTGTTTATTTTAGTATTGACCCGCGCAGGTAAGCTTACGTGAACGCAAAATCGTCGTGAGAGATGATAGTGCGCCCCGGCCCTCTGTGAGCTAAAGCTCTGTCTCATAATGTTTTACTCTAAGTTCATAGATTATAATGTTTTTACCAGGAAGCAAAGAATGCAACGTTACGCTTTTTGCTTCCTGGTTTTTACCGTCTCCTTGCCAGCAAAACTGTGTCTACTCTGAAAAATATACTAAAACGCGATTGTCTGGCGGAGGAATCAGTTCACTCAGCAAGTGTCGCGAGTGCAGCTTTGACAATCGCTTCTAACTTCGATTGAATTCGATCTCAGAAATTGCACTTCCTCTGATGTTTAAACAGACATAGAAAAGTAGTGGAACAAAGTAAAGTATGTAAAGTAAAACATGGACCTTAAAAACTAAGGTGAAAACTTGCCTTCACTTGATGCTCTACAACTAAGAAAACTTTATCAAACCAAGAAAATACAGCGAGAATAGTCAAATCATGCGTAGGAAACTTTCTACTGATCTAATGCAAAGATTGAAAATTTTAGAGTGACATTTAATACAAAACATTTTGAAAAAATGTCTAATTCGAATTTTATTTTCGAGAAGCTTATACAATATGCTACAAATTTGAATATTTGTAAGTTTTGGCCATGGATTTTGGAGCAAATACTAATAGTTTCTTAGTAGTGAAAAAATTCTTTGAAGCTTCAGAGTGAATTTTGCCGTGAAATGTTCCCGTGTAAGTCAGTCATGTGCCCCCAAGTTATTGATAGTTTTCATAACCATGCACTGACAATATTATAAATAGTTATTGATCTGAGGATTTTGATAGGCTTTATTTAGAGCTAGTACTTTGAGTTATCTAAGAACAGTTCATTGATTAGCTTCGAACAGAGAATGAACTGGTTATTTATTCGACGAAACGGCCTTGTTTTCATCAGTGCTTCAAAAGAGAACGAGACTTGTTTCCAACACAGCTACATCAATTGCAGCAACGCACTTTCCATTCTTAATCACTATTGTACTTGGATGCACTGTACCACGTCGAAAAGATTTTCCCAAGTTCCTGAGAGTCTACCCATAAAAAAAGGATATTTTCTTTCATGAAAATTTTCAGTACAGGGATGACTATAATATTTTTGTCAAATAGATATTGAATGAAATGGGTTGGACAGTTTTCCTTATTACTGGTTTAATTTGAGGATGGAATATAAAATTTGTTTTCAAATTCCATGAGGTCATTTTATATCACGATAGTAATTTCTTTCACGGTGTGAAATTCATAATAAGAGCAGAACAGTATTTCTGAAGTTGGTAGATCAAAGAAGTATTAACGGAGGGGAAACGTGTTACTACATTGCATGTAACTGCGTTACTGAAACTATAAGAAGAATCTGCTTTTTAAAGACATAATAATTTCCTTGACAGTGCGAAGTTAACTTCGGAATGGTTTATAGTTCAAACAAGCAGCTGGAAATAGTGTTTGTCGCATTGCTAAGGCATGAAACTAAAACATTTGTCATGACTGCTAAAAAGTACACAGAAAAAAATTGTGAATGTTCAATATTGTTTCGTTTCCTTTCAGTTCCTCGCATAAATATTTTGAAATGCAGTGTTTTCTACGATATCTTATGAAAATATGAAAAATTTTGATATTAGTGAGATATATCAGAAAAATTTCCTCAGGTTCAAAAGACGATCGTTTATTATTTTTCCACTGTATTTGACATACGTAGTAGCTGAAAATCTAATTTATTTTGGAACTGCTAATGGAAAGTTATGGGAAAATATTGAAAATGTCTCTTATGATTTCCACCATTTTAATATTCATATGAACTAAAGACATTGAGCGGGCTGCAGTCATGCATCCAGTGGTACTTCAAGACAACGAAAGAGTCCGCCAATGTATTGTTAAGCAAGAAGCTTTCTCCATTCATCACTGTTTGCCTCAACGGAGCTTGCGTTGATTTTTGTGTCATTACTGCTCTGGATTATTTCTTTTTCTTTTAAAGTCGTCACCATGTCTTCACTGCCCTTTCACTGCACCAGTAATGGCCAATTCTTCAATCTAAATCATTGTTTTCCAAAGTTTCCAAAGTGGCTTCTCGAAAATTCATTTTGGCCATTGTATATTACTACCTACCCCATTGAGCAACTTACTGATCTCTCTTCGAAGATCCTCGAGGGCTAAACAACGTTGAAGATGAAGTCAATTTCACCACACCCCTGCTGAAAAACCCACACGCCCTGGTTCGTGCTTTAGATATAGGCCAAGTGGCCCCACAGCAGTGTATAGCTGTAGACGACCACACATCCTTAAGAGATATGGCGCCATTGTCGGAAGGCTCTTATTCAACGACCTGTGCCCCAACCTTCCCCATTTCTGGTGAGGGTCATAACCCCCGCAACAGCTTTTTACATATCAAATATTGGTATCATTGTTGGTATTCGATCTTTTAACCCTCAGTGTTATGGAATCAGCGCTCAAGCCTGCGGCTACTTAGGATATAAGCTATAGATCTGCCATGTGGAGATACTCGAGCAGAAACGAGCTGATTACATACTGAGAATGGAGGTCTAAATAACAGGGATTCACGTTCGGTCTTTTGGAGTTAATCTTACAGGACTGATCGTTAATTTTTCTTTATCTCTACTAATATCAATAAAACTGTTATATGATTAGCTTCCTGTGAAGGTCAGATAAGCGTAACGTGGGAAGAAATCGCTAAAGAAACATTTATGATGAATCCATAATACTGTACGTGAATGGTGGTTGTGAGGAGGCCTTTGTTTCGAACAGTGTATGTTTATATGTTGACTTTGCCCGCAGTAAATCTTGCCGCAGCATAGCTAGATGTAAAGATAGACATGCGTCCTATATTTATAAAGAGGCATTGGTTGTATGTATTATTCTGTCCCTGTCCCCTTCAGGTCTCTCGGAGAATCTCTCGTGCTCCGGTCAGGCATTGGTTGTATGCATTCTTCTGTCCCTGCCCCCTTAAGGTCTCTCGGAGAATCTCTCGTGCTGCGATCGGTGCGCACTCTTTCACTTTGGAAAATGTTACATGCCGAACTAGTCAGTTCAATCGGTGCTTCTTGCCCCGGTCTGTTAAGGTTTGGAATTCATTGCCCGCGTCAGCTTTTAGTCGTATTGGCCTGCAGGCATTTAAATCAGCAGTTAATTGTGTTTTGCTGGATTTTATTTAGCTGCGTTTCGGGCTTCCCAGTGTTACAAAGTGCTTCATTTGGGTTCTACTACTTGTCCGTGGGGGCCAGAGCGTGAAGTTTTGATAATAATAATTACCTATAAACATGCTTTCGAATTGCGAAGGCGATTTCTTTATCATCAATATCACTGTATAATATTTCATTTCAGTAGTCCATGAGGTGTTTATAACAGTGAAAGAGGATCTTAGACTCTTTTTGATTATATATAGAAGACGTCAGTTGGGGGATTCATTACAAAATTCCCCTACTCCACCACTTACCTAACTATAGCCACGGTCAATGATTGCTTAGACATCCTGTTATAGCTCAAACGGAAGAATGAATATCGTGTGCTTGTCTAGAATAACTGAAATACCTATGTTGTGTATCTTACTGATAATCATATACTTTACATATACTATAATTGGGAAAAAAAAAAGAATTGACGCTTGAATTGCTTCTGATTTAACTTTAAGCTAAGGATATAATTTCTATAAAGCAGGGCAGCCCAATATCATCATTCAAGGCATTCTTAGCAGTCACCTAATAATAATCATCAACGCTGATTACAATGTGTATGTGCTAGAACCATGATTGAAAGTGTACAGCTGCCATTCCTCGCTACCTCCATTGTTATTACTTCCGTACCCCACTAAACAGAACAATTGTGAGTACTTTAGGGAATTGATTTCACGTATTTTCCTTCGTATTGCCTTGGTAATCTGCAGAACTGAGTGTTTTGCTGAAAAAGAGAACGTACTTTTTAAGAAACAATATTGATGTTGCTTTAAGCTACGAGCATTTCTTGCTAGAACTTTGAGTTTCTGTTGTTATTTTGACCATTAATCGTTAAATTGCACGTAGATTGTGGTTTAGAGCACTGTACATACTGTTTCTCTGTAAAACACTAAAGTAAACTCCTTTATTAATGAAATTTTGACATTGATCAACATGTGATCCATCCAGTTGCTAATACCGGGGCTACAATGTGTTATCGTAAGCTCAACTTATGAGTGGACGTTCAGCTCCCATGACGTTCTGATTACACATGCAGTAAAAGTCGGCAATTTCGATACAGCAGCCGGAACGACGTACGAACTGAACATTCACTCGAAAGCTGAGCATGCTCGCAGGTAGTGTGGCTCCGGCATAAGAATAATTCGCTCTGGACAGTTGCCTCAGGAAAGGAAGAGACGCTTACAAGTCCAGCGGACGAGCCCTTGTGCCGTTTTTATCACTTAAGAGTTAATGGAATATAATGCGTAAGTCGATATAAGCCTTAGACTGCTACTCTTTACGTTGCACTTCCGACGGTACACTGTGTGCCATTATCATTATTTAAATATTGAAAACATCGCGATGATATCATGTCTCTAATAACTGACGTTATCTGCTCCAGAGAAATTTTTCACATGATGTGCAATATTTATTTTTCTGAAAGCTATATGACGTCATCTACCTTGCGGCTATATTTAAAAGGAATGAGACGTCTTTTATATTAAAGCTATGACGTCATCTACCTTGCAACTATTTTTAAAAGGAGTACAATGTCTATTTCTGAAAGCTGTAACATCATCACCTGTAACCAGAATCGTCGAGTTTTGTACAGTTTTCGGCAAATATACAGATGAATTAACGTGTCCATTAAGTAACAATTAAGTTCGGCGAAAATACATTCATTTACGGGAGCTATGGTTCGTTAAGTAAGAAAGGAAAATCACGTTACAGTGCAGTTTTTTTTAACCCTATCTGCGAGAAAAATATTTTTCCCCCGTAGGATGTGCATAAGATAAAAGAACCCTTGTAGTAAAATAACACAGCCTGTTATGAATTAGAGCTTGTGCTGGAGCAACGTTATGTATTCCCAAATATAACCCGATGCAAGGATACGTCACTTATGCCGGGGACACACTTGGCATTTACACAGACAACTTGATGCAAGGATGCGAGACTCGGACGTCATTTATTCCACGGTATCTATGCTACCAATTTTAGGTATGTATCGAGCTGCACATCCCAGCACCAGTTATAGTAGACATTTATATGTGTCCTCGGCATAATGCTACCGTATCCATGTAACCGATTTAAAAAATATGTATCGACACGAACGGCAAGCTGCTCATCCTAGCAACCAGTTGGGCGTGCATATGCATGTGTGGCCCCGGCATAAGAGACGACCTGATTTATTTGCCATCATCGGTGATAAATAAAGAGAAAAAATAATTTGGAAATGTTCTGATTTTTACCTTTCACGTACAACGGCGCCGTGACAGGTCTTTTCACCGCTGGTCATTTCGCCGTCGGTCAATTCGCCGTTGGTTATTTCGCCGTTAGGGCATAAAAAAATGATTAGGGGTTGATCATTAAGATATAAACTATTTATCGAAACAAATCTGATCTTCTTTTGTCCTTTGATTCTGTATGATTCAAGGAAGTTAATTAGTAGTTATGATTAAACTATATATATTTAATTAGGAAATAAATAGTTGTCATCCAGAAAGAAATAGTTGCCATCCAGTAAGAATAACAAAAGACGCAAGCGCACAACTGATCTTCTTTTGTCTTTTGATTCTGTATGAATGTCTTGCCGCAGCTGCATCTTGTGTGTCGAAGGCCATGTACAGGTAGTTGACATTGCGTTTTAAGCAGTTGTTACGTATTAACTGGAAATTGTTAGGTGTTCTCAATGCAATATGTTAAGCAAGTATTCAGTATAAAATACCGTTTGCATTAGTGTGCAAATGGGCTGCTGTCTAGACCTATCGCCAGCTAGAGTTCAGTCAGCCATTGCTAATGTCATGCATTCCAGCTTTGGTTGAGTCAGTTTTCCTAATAATAATAGTAATCATAATAGCGTATTAGGTTAGGCGTGGTTGGGTGTAATTTATGTTTACGATGCCGTACGGGCCAGTATTCCCGTTCGTTTTTTCCATCGTGTTTGGATGTTTGGAATGGTCTTGATGGCTCTGTCTTTGCTGGTGCTGGTATTGGCGGCTTTAAACGATCTGTACACAGAGCTATTCTGTGATTTCGGATGTTCTTTTTTTTCTATTCTTTTGTTTTCCCCACCCGCTGGGCTGGTTGCGTGGGGGTTTGTTAACCTCATGGAGTATCTCCGTTCCTGCGTCGCCAGTCTGGTGTGATTTAATAATAATAATAATATCATTTATATTACATCACGGCGAAATAACCTAACGGCTAAAAGGCCGGCGGTGAATTGACGGACGGCAAATTGACCTACGGAGAAAGACCGAGAACCCAATGGCACCTCAAGGTGCCCGATAGAAATAAATTTGAGGCACAAAATGGGCGGCCACGTGCGTCCGTGACGAAATAATAAAGAGGCCGAAGATCTTCGCAGTTCAGCCTTTTTACCCCAGCAGCCAGGGTGCAAATGGCCGCAAGTACCCACCACTGCAGCATAATTGCGTTCTGCATCATTGCGACTGTAATATTCACCAAAAGTTTCATGTTATTCGAAACTGAAGTGAACGTAGCCCAGGAAAAGAAGACCTATTCCTTTTATGGAACTATCTGCTGGATTGAAGGACATCTAACAGAAATAACTCATTTTATCCTTTTTGGATGTTTGTAAAGATTTTTTGTACTTCTGTAAATTTTTTCAGGCTCATGTACGTTTTATGAACTATCGCTTATTTCATGTGTTTCGAAAAATTTAATTTTTTAAATATTTTGTGCACTACCTAAATGCTTTATGTACTTCTACATTTAATGCGGTCTGTTGATTATAATTATCTTTCGTTTTCGAAGGACTGCCCGTGAATGTGCTTGAAGTCCAAGTTGTTGTTACGTACTAGATGTACAGTTTATGAACTCTATTTGCGTTTCATATAATAATGCATGTTATGAAACTTTTTACGCATCATTTGCTCCATTTTTTTTCTTATAATCACTACCTTGGTCATTTCATGTACTCAGTGTACATTTTTTTACATTGCTTGTACCGAATTTGCGCTCTTAATATATTTTACTGAAATGAGAAACAACCACTAGAATATTTAAGAACATATAACCCGTGCAATTTCGTCCCGTTTCTTCTGCTTCTGAATCCAATTTAAGAGGTGGAGGAGGGAATCCTCTTCGTTCGTTAATTATACTTTTTCAAACTAGCAGCAGCAGCTGCAGCCGCAGCAGCATGCCAAAGTGGTTAAAGTTTCCGAAGTGTTCCGGGTAATGCATTAGCAGCTGTCGCATTTATTACTTCATAATATTCAGTATGCATGCATGACCGTCACCGAAAGGAGTTAGTCGCAGTAGAGCAGTAACATTAAGTTACATTTTGAAGGATTAACATATTATATAGGGAACTAATCCTTAGGGGAATCCCTCAGAGTGGAATAAATTGAACTCAATTAAGGCAGATTAGTTCTGTTTACATTCTGTAGCTTACTGACTTATGGTACAAATGGGAGAATGAGCGATGGATTAGGGATTTTCTGTATTTTTTTTTTTACTCGGAGAGCTCACTAGAGGGAGGCATTACGCATTGACAAGCTGAGCGGAACACAATGTGTTTCTCTTTACTCTTAGTGCTCTCTGCGCCTCAGATGTTCAATGGAAGATAAATCGCATGCAGGGCAATGTTTTATAACAAAAGAGGCTGTCCATAGCCTCTAATTGCTGTTGTCCATAGTATCTCAATAGGGCTTTTTAAGCTCTGCAGGTATGTACTGCATCATTTTGTGAATCTTGAAGTTTGGTTCTTTTAGCTTTGTACTTTTTGCTAAATTACTCATCGTATATTATACCTAACAACTCATATAAATTTCATCAAAATCCATCCATACCTTTTTAAGTTATGGCATTGAGAAAAATGAGGCAGACAAACAAGCAAACATACAAACGCATTGACGGATCTTCACCAAAAGGAAATCATTTGGTCCCCGAAACATACCTAACAATCCCTGTAAATTTCGTCAAAGTCCGTCCATAACTTTTTGAGTTGACAGACATAGAGATAGACAAACCCGATGAAAACATAACCTCTTTGGCGGAGGTAATAAACACGGACCTCTGTATCATGGATACTGACGCTGTCATATAGCTCGGAAGTTTTTCCTGAGGGGAATTGTTGTTCAAATTGGAGAAACTTATTGGCTGAGAAGAAATCCTCACATGCTTTTCCGCTTTCTAACCGCTGAAGAATATCTTTCCAATTGCTTCGATGATTATTCCACCAATATGAACATCAGGGTAAACCACAGTTCATATACAGAAGGTAGTTGTGTCAAATTTGGGTGTATGCGCTGCCCTCCTAAATTTCCACAGTTG
Organism: Parhyale hawaiensis; assembly: GCA_001587735.2. Taxonomy (NCBI): domain Eukaryota; kingdom Metazoa; phylum Arthropoda; class Malacostraca; order Amphipoda; family Hyalidae; genus Parhyale; species Parhyale hawaiensis. The sequence continues at coordinate 12,812,518 of LQNS02278070.1, forward strand.
TGACGTCAAAATTACGTCACGCCACTGTGGAAATATCAAAGATTCCTCACTCCAACAGTGGCGTGACGCAATTGTGACGTCACAAACCAGAAAATTTAGGGGCGTAGCGCATACACTGAAATTTGACACATCTCTCTTCTGTAAATGAACTGCGGCGTAAACTCATGGCAGCTGAAGTTTGGACGAAGGAAACTTAAGAAGAGAGAACGAAGCAAGATTCGACAGAGTGCTAAAAGAAGCTGTATGTATTAGATTAGATTAGAAATGTACACTGAGTGAACTTCAACGTTGGAAAAGAAAGAACTGCACTGAGATATATGTTTGCCATAATCTTCAACCTGGCCTATTTTCTACCTATCAGTTTTCAGTGATGAGGACAAAAATATATTTTGATGTATGAAAAGAGTGATAAAAATCAGGATCCGTAATCGCGCTTATTATTTCGCCTCATTATTTTGTTGCGAAGAACCGTTCCGAGCAAGAACTGCATTTGGATAAATAAAGAAATAAGGATCACACTTTCACCATCTTCAAAGATTTTCAATACATCTTCTACAACCTGGTCATCGATCTCCATGAAAAAGTGACCTAATTTCAAAATCTGCGACCTGGCCTATTTTTCGTCTATCAATGTTTTTTCAGAGCTTGACCCGAAACATACAAATATATAAACATATGCTATATAAATATATTAACAAATAAATTATATATTGTTATATATTATATTGTGTTGATTGATAGTAGACTACTTTACACAAATATTTACAATTTAATCACTAGAACGAGTTGTGGCGTAACACCATCACCCGCTGTGGGGGCAAATTCAACGCCGTTACGTTTTATGGCAAACTTACTTTAGAGTTTTGGCAGTTTTCTTATCTAGGTCAACCCACTAGACTTTAAAAAAAATTATCAAGACTTAACTATTTCTGCCTCTCATTGGGCGGACATACAAAACAACTCATCGCCGTCATTTTTTTGACCAGTTCCCTCTATTTTTGGGGCATTGCTCTAATCTAGGTCAACCCACACGACTCCGAACAGAAAATTATAAACATTGCTTCACTCCTGCCTCATATTGGGAGGAGTTACAGATTTATAGCCATCATGTTTGATGGCCAGTTAATTTAAAATTTTTACCCTTTTCGCATCTCAATCAACCTACCTGACTGCCTGCAAAAAATCATTACTATGACTCAACTCCTTGTTGGGTGGACAGACAACAATATCATCGCCGTCATTTTTGATGTCGAGCTAATTCTTTTTTTTTTTTTGCATTGGTCACATCTATGTCAACCAACCAGACTCCCTGCAATAAATCATAAACATTGCTCAACTCCTTCTACCCTTTTTGGGTGCGTAGACGAATATATAAATATACAAATATATGATACATACTTAAATCTTCAACGGAAACATTATCACCGCTCGTCGCTTCGCTCGCGGGTCATAAACATCGAATTTTTCTTTGGTGCGTATCTTAGCCCCTCTCCATTCTGGTTCTACTATTTCTAGTACAATTGAGCTCTTTCCCGTTGCATTCTATGAAGAATATTTATCTTAGGATTGTGAGCTCATAGCTTTTCCAAAAGTATGAAGGATGGCATACAGAAAAATATGTTATGATGTAGAATGTTTGCATAATTATTACAGAGAAATAAGCCCCGTCTAGACTACCGCAGAAATGTGTCCACGTGACGTGGTTGCGTTTTCGCTGATTGCTGCGAATTTTACTCCTGAAATCTCAGTTTTGAGTTTTTTTTTTAGCCGTTTCCGACTGGCTGGATAATTTCGCGCGATTTAGGCTGCCAACGAAGCAGGTTAACCCTAAAGTAATTTGTTCATCTCACGCAAAACGAACAAATTAGGCGTTCTATAATTAAGGTTTTCCTGCTTCTTTATATATTTACCAAGCCATAATTAAGCTTCTCTGAATTCAAATCCACAGCAAATATAACGAAAAATGTGAACTTGACTACAGTAGTGAAACTTGTGAAGATATGAAGACAACTGAGTTGACGGTAAACATTTTATCGGAGTTTTGTGGACACACCGTTGTGTTTAAGAGACAAAGTAAATGTTCGAGCACTTTGCACTGCGCATGGGAACGAAAAGTTGTCGAACAAACCCACCTTTGAAATTAATTTATTTGAAAATTATTTTTGTAGTTGTCTCAAAGCCAGTCTTTTGAATGCGTTAATTGCTATGCTCTCGAAAGCACTACGCCTGGTGAAGAAAAATGTGAAAATGTCTACCCACGCTATAGCTGGCAGTACGCGTTTTGCTAAGAAACGCATATGAGCGGCAGGTATCTGTATTTGCAGTAATTGTTTATTCATAGTTGTGTCGACAAAAATGAGCTTCTTTTTTTAATCAAGAAACGAAGTTTTGTGGAATAACTGCGCCTAATAAACTGTCAAGTGTTGCTACAGTGCACAGTGCAACAGTGTGAGCACTGCTGCGAGATTTTTGCTGCGTTCTGCGAAATCGCACAGACTAAGCAGCGCTTTGATGAGTCGAGTAGGCAGTAATCAGAGAAACTGCAACACTGTGGTCAGATTTCTGCGCTAGTCTAGACGGGGCTTAACTCTGTAATAATTACGCGAACATTCTTCATCATTACATATTTTTCTGTAAGGTATCTTTCTTGGTGGAATAGTAATGGGCTCACAATCCTAAAATGAATGTTCTTCTTAGAATGTAATGGGAAAAGATCAATTCTACTAAAAATAGTAGAACCAGAGTAGAAAGGACTAGCAACGCATCAGAGAAAAATTCGACATTTTGATTAAATTGCAAATATTTGCGTAAAGTAGTCTAGTATCTATATTATATTAAATGTCTGTACACTATTTATTTATTTACTTGTGTCACGTTTATTGCCTCCGCCAAGGAGGTTATATTTTCGTCGTGTCTGTCTGTCACTTTCAATGTCTATCACAAAGATAACACATTAAGTTATTAACCAATTTGGACGAAATTTGCAGGGATTGTTAGGTATGTTAGGAGAAACAGTTGATTAACTTTTGGTGAAGATATGTCTATCCGCTTGTTTGTTTGCTTGTCTGCCTAATTTTTCCCAATGCCATAACTCAAAAAGTTATGGATGGATTTTTATGAAATTAACATGAGTTGTTAGGTATATAACAAAGAGTAAATGACCAACTTTTTGTAATGATCTGTAGGTTCGTTTGTCACTGTTGTTAATTTTATGCTTGTTAGCTCAGTAACTCGAAAAACAATGAATGGATCTTTATGGAATTTATAGAGGTTGTTAGTAATGCTAAAAGACTAAAACGATCACTTTTTGGGGCAGATCGGTTGGTTCGTTTGTATATTTGACTTATGTTTGTCATAACGTTTGTTATCAGTATAAATCAAAAAGCTATGAACGGATCTTCAAAAAAATTGCACAAACTGTTTTTACAATCAAAAGACGCAAATGATTAGATTTTGGAGTTTATACAAAGAAAATTATGGTTTCAGAGCCAATTTGCATTTTTTGCTACCGTTGCCTCTCTTGGCGGAGGTATGCGCTCTCAGAGTGCTCTAGTTTAACTTGTGCCTTGTTTGACACAGCTTCTTCACTTTCAGACGGAAAGCAATTCGAGGGATGAATATTTAATTAGCTTAGATATCCAGGCGGGAGTATAGACTGACTGTATCTGTGATACGGATTTTAAACCTGATGTCGCCCGCAAGAACGAACGGCCCGCGGGAAATATAACTGAAATACATTACATTTGAATTGACTTTGCTTACAGCCTGGGTGTTGAATATTCGTTAGAGCAGCAAAGAATCTGTTGAAAGTGAGCCGTATGGGCAGCTCCTTGACGGGCACTAAAGGAGAGCCGAATAGTGTGTGGTCTATGATCAGCTAAATAACACCTGCTTTAGTGCGAAAGCACAGACGATCGGGATGAAGACCCAACGGGTCTCGGGTCGTCTAGTGGTGTAATAAAATTAGTTTCAAATGCGTTTGTTTCGTATAAGAAAACCTATCAAACCACATATCGCAATTAATAAGAAATATTTAAAACTAACAACTGGAACGACTGATGCGGAAAATCGCCAAATTATTTGTTTCCTCTACCCAGAGCTAATAAAAGTGGATCTCCTCAAACGTGGGTAGTATAAACTATAGCCATGTAATATATCTCAACACTGTCTTCTATGGTAATTAAGTTTTCATTATGACTTGGCAAAAAAGTACCAAGCTAAAAGCACCAAGATATATGATGTATTGAATATCTCCAAAGCTTAGAAAGCACACTTGAGCTAGAAGTAAGCAATAGAACTTAAATAAGGCTATACGGAGCGCTAGATGAAGTAAATAGGCTGACAAATAGGATTGATCAAGAGCTGATTAGGTAGTGCAATCCGTCTAATTCAAAGAGTAAAAATACAACTTGATATGCACGTACTATCACAGCATGACAAATGATGGAAGTTTTTGAAGCATATCCATATCCGATGATGCTAATCCAGTTTACTTCTATAGAATCCTTCCTACCTATATTACCGATAATGAACAATTACCTATATTACCGATGATGGACAATTACCTATATTACCGATAATCAACAATTACCTATATTACCGATGATGGACAATTACCTATATTACCGATGATGAACAATTACCTATATTACCGATGATAAACAATTACCTATATTACCGATGATGAACAATTACCTATATTACCGATAATGAACAATTATCTACATTACCGATGATGAACAATATGGCTGCGTTACAGCATATATACAAAGGCAGGAAATTCCTAATACTTTCTGATGATGGTGGCGCTGTGGCATAAAATACAAACAAAAGATACAACATTTGAATTCCTGTCACCGAAAAATAATTCGAGTCCCAATCTTGAACGCGCTCGATGATCCAAGATTATTATAATTCTTGACGAAATTGCGATGTTGGGTTATCAATAATTGCATGCCAACGTATCAGATCCAAATGAAAATATTGGAGTTGAATGCGTTATAAATGCCTGTTGAAGTACCAGATTCTTAGATTCTTAATTGTTGGCAAAGAACAAGATGGCGGCAGAGACACATACGGGATCCCAGGTTCTGACAAAGAACAAAATGGGTGCAAATGTACAATGGCTTACTGCGTGAAAAAAAAAAGAAGAAAAAAATGGCAGCGCAGAACTATAACGCTGCATTGGTTGCAAAGGCATCAGTTCCCTATTCATAAAGAAACAGCGGCACTGCTTTAATTTGCACGTGTAAATGCATGCAAAGGTGCCATATTCTAATTCCTGCCAAAGAACAAGATGGCGGCCGAGTTAGCGGAACAAATTCCACGGAGACCAACAGTCTGCGCCGGAGCGAACCCTTATTTTTGCGGCTCCAAATCGGAAATGAAATTTCAATAAACCTTAGCTATGAAAATTCAGGGAGGAAACCGTCGCACCTATTTAATTCTAATGCAAATCTTCAGTAGAGAATCGCTGGAGGCACAAGCTGCTCAGCAGGAGCGCACTTCACACGTGTGTTTTGTTGGTGTTGGTTCGCATCATGTGTTGGAAATTGACTAAATAAAACAGGACATTAAAGAGACTACCGGTATCGCTCTTAAATACAATAACAATGGGTAGGATAGTATATATAGAGGGAGAAGTTAGATATTTACTGTGAACACCCTTCGCTCTTGTGTTTTGCGCACTGGCTTAGGATCTGTTTCATTAGCAAAAAGAAAATGATAAATGGAAACGTTTGAAGTACTCATCAACAATAGGTTGTACTAATTTTTTTTTTAGATTCGAGTTACAAGTAACGTATCTAACATATCGTGGCCCTCTTTTATTGTGGATAGGAGGAGAAAGAGTGAGATGTTAGTTGTTATGAACATACTTCCCTTTTGTGTTCTATTAGCTTGGGATCTACTTCATCAGGAAATGGTCAGATAAAATAATTAATTTTGTAAAAGCTCAAATTACAGTTATTTATAGCTATTTTTACCTAGATCTGCCTCATCAGTTAGAAATATGCTACGATAAACAATGTAAACATCAGCAAATAGAGGCAAAATATCAGTTACATCTTTTGCAAACATATTTTCCACGAAAGGGAGAGAAGAACAAAGGGCCACAGGTACAACAGATTTCCAACTTTTATTTACTGCTCTTACGGATCCACAAGGGCCGTAGGTGTTCTATCACTACAGTACCTCATCAATGAACGCGCTATTCTCCAATTAGAACATTTAAACGTGGCAGCTGTTAGCTCCGAAGCCCATTTTTGGACTATGGTAGACCTTGTTTACGTGTATGAAATAGTAGGTGGCACTGCGAAACATAGAATGTGAAGTCTGTGCAGACATCTACAGGCCTCTGCTACGGGACTTGTACTGCATCAAGAGATGAGCTGTACTAGCAGTACTGCGAGCGTACGTGACCGCCTACCGTCAGTGTCGTCCAGGTTGCGCTATCGTCGTTCGCGACGATTGGTGCGCGTGTTTGTGTACACAGATCGTGTGCTACGTCAGCTACTGTGGGATGTTTCAGGCAAGTCGAACTTGGTAGGCTTAATTAATTTCGGTGCCCAATAGAACATGCCTTCAGTCCCGAAGAAAATGGCTTTGTCGTAGGAATGGTGCAGTTTAAAAGCGTCCAAAAGAGACCAACTGGTCCTAAATATGTACAGAACATAGGTATGCTGCTTGCAGGAATAATTAGATTTAGGCCCAAAGAGTAGTGCCTGTTTACAGTAAAAGTTCTTTTTTGGGAAATGATTAAAAATTAAAAAAGAAAAGGGAAATATAGAAAACTAGAGCACTCTGAGAGTGCATACCTCCGCCAAGTAAGGTAACGATACCAAGAAATTCAAATTGGCTCAAAAACAATAATTTTTTTTGTATCAACCCCAAAATCTAATAATTTGTGCCTTGTGATGGTATTGACAATTTCGGCAAATTTTTGGCAGATACGTTGATAACTTCTTGAGTTATACTGCTAGCAAGCATTGTGACAAACACAAGTCAAACATACAAATGAATCAACCGATTTGCACCAAAATTAAATCGTTAATGTGTTTTACCCGTAAATTTCATAAAGATCCTATCGAAACTTTTTGAGTTATTGCTCTAACAAACATGATGAACATGAGTCAAACATACAAATGAACCTACGGATCTGCACCAAAATTTAATCATTTATGTCTTCTAAAATTGCTAACAACTCCTGTGAGTTTCATATAGATCCATTCAAAGCCTTGTGAATTACAGCGCTAACATGCATACAATCAAACACACCAACAAACACACGTATGAACCAACAGGATATCACAAAAATTTGGTCATTTGCTCCTTATGATATACCTAACAGCTCATGTAAACTTCATGAAAATATGTAAATAACTTTTTATTTATGGCATTGAGAAAAATGAGGCAGACAAAGAGGCAAACAAAGGGGTGGACGAGTCTTCACCAAAAGTTAATCGTCTGTTCTTCCTAACATACCTAACAGTCCCGGTAAATTTCGTCAAAATCCGTCCATATCTTTTTGCGTTATCTTGGTGACAGACAAACAGACAGAAATCACCCAATAACAGACTAACAGACGAAAACATAACCTCCTTGGCGGAGGTAATTACTGGAAAAAATAATAAAACAAACTCAGTTGGGCTACATCTATTATTTGTGTTAATTTATGCAATGACTATTTTTCCTACTAAGGACGGAAACAGTATTTAGGAATAATACTATTGTACTATTATTTTTATCAAGGTTGCTCATAAACATTCCAAATGGTGAACTAAGTAACATCCATCCGTCCCCATAGCTCAGCTGGGAAAAACCGGTCGAAAGCTGTTAATGGCTGACTTGGATGCTCGCAGATCTGCTTGGCCGAACACCGATTCCGGCTTTAAATTCCACGCTAGGAGTACAAGAATGACTGCTGGAATATAACTGATATATTTATCAATTTATTTAACTATGAATATTACTGCTAAAATGAAAACAGCATAAGGAATTATAATAGCAGAAGGTCTGCCGGCAAACTAACTTTTTTGCAATTACAATACAAAACGAATATTGCCGGTATGGACAACAAGAGTGTAAGTAATAATGTTACTAATATGTCTGCCGTAATACTAACGATATCTGATCATTTACGAGTAAAATAGAATAACAAATATTATTGGTATGGATTACAGCAGCATAAGGAATAATATTACTATTATGTCGGCTTGAATAAAAAATGATATTTTATCAATTGCAATACAATGGCCATTTTTACCGGTATGGATGACAATAGCACAGGGGAATTACATAATACGAGTAACAGAAGGACACAGGAGCCGTAGAGTTAGGGTTATCTACAGCAAGAGAGGCCATACAGCAGCCCACCAGCCATTCTGCTGACCATAAGGCGCTAGTAACGGCCGCCTGAAGAGCGAGACAAAGGCTATTTCCTCGCACCTTGTGTCCAGAAATAGGAAGAATTTCCATAAACATGTCATCCCGTCGGAGTTTTCTGCTTGTGTTTGTCGAAATGTGTGTCATTGCAGGGAATGTGCAAGGAATGGTGAAATTGTGTAACATGTTTTTTTATTGATCATCATAGCTCATTGGGTTTAACAATAAGTGCATGAACATATTGTCAGGGATTTTAGGTGCTTGTGTTTGTCTAACCGCGTGTCACTGCATGGACAAAAAAAAAAAAAGATGTAAAATGCTTTTTATTGCTCACAGCTCATTGGGAAAAAAAAGGAAGAATTTTCATGAACATTCTATCCTGCAGCTTTCTTGTCGAGTTAATCGATGGGAATTATTTAGATTTATGAAAGTATATTATATGTTTTATACTGCTCCCTGCTCATTGGACTTAGAATAAGGTGCAATTTCTGATAATGTCTTGCCGTGAAGTTTTTTGTTTCTGAACCAATTTATGTAGAAATGTTAGAGTAAGTAGGTAATTCGTGGAAGGAAATTAACTTTTGAACCAGACTTGCGTTTACAAAAAGTAGTTTAACCTTTGCTGATCTGGGTTAATGGACTATTAAATCAAATTCTAAGGCAAGCTTCACATGAGTGCCGCTGCTCGCGTTACTGTCAGAAAGAGGCGCACGTGTGAACCCATCTTTAGTTTGAAAGGCTTAAATTCGTAAGTTTATCGGTACTGAGTATCCTATAATGAGAACGACAGCCTCTCATAACAACAGAAAATGCATTGCACGCTGGGCGACTTATTGCATCACTAACTCTGCGCGTACCTATGTTTACTTGCGTTGTTATGAAGCTGCTAATCTTTACATACAGCATTTTGAGGCTACTAATATGTATGTACATACAGCATGTTGAGCCTACTAATATTTACATGCAGCATCATGAGCCTACTAATATTTACATGCAGCATTATCAGCATTCTAATATTTACTTGCAGCATTATCAGCATTCTAATATTTACTTGCAGCATTATGAGCCTACTAATATTTACGTGCAACATTATGAGCATACTAATATTTACATACAACCATAGATCACATATACACTGACTGGACACTTCAATCGGGCCTCTCGCAATCTGGCCTTAAGGCCGATTTACGCCGATTTACTAGTAAAAACTAGTTCTAACTAGTGAAAACTAGTTCTAACTAGTGAAAACTAGTTCTAACTAGTGAAAACTAGTTTTAACTAGTGAAATTGGTTCTAACTTGTAAATGCTAGTTCTGACTAGCAAAAACTTATTTTAACAACTGAAAACTTGTTGTAGCTGACGAAAATTAATCAGAACTATTTTCACTAGTTAGAACTAGTTTTCGGAAATTAGAACTAGTTTTCTTTTGTTAGACCTAGTCTTCACCACTTAGAACTTGTTTACTAGTAAGAACTTGTTTATACTAGTTAAGAATTTTTCACTTCCTTTGGGTGTTGCGTCTCCTTTGGGTTCCTTGGGATGCCTTTGAGTGATTCGCAGGGCCCTGAAGCTCTACATGTATCAATTTTTGAGGTTATTTCTTCAAATCTGTCATTGGAAAAAGACTCAATTGTATGTGATATGAAAGTGCATTACGTGTAGTGTCGATGAGCGAATATTTTCTATAAAATTTTAATATTCCTAGAAATCATAATCAATTTGCAATTATTCTTAGTGTCTGAAGGTATGATATGCATCGCCTACTGAAGATATATGATTGTGAATTTAGATCTCCTGCTCTGCAACACATTGCGAATGGTACGACGAAGAAATTAATTTTTGTTTGAGGCTTCCGTGATTATTAGAACTCCTTTTATTAACACTTACGTAAATCGGCCGCCAGGCCCAATTGCGAGAGCCCCGACTGCAGTGTCCTGTCAATGTATGGTGTTTTCTATGATACAGCATTATGAAGCTACCACTGTTTATACTGTATGCATACAGGATAGTAAGAAAATAATTAAGTTCGGGTGTGCTAAGAACTCAAACTGCTGAAAAGCATATATAGATTATTTTCTTGAGATGGCATACATATTGATTGTGATTAGAAGCATACAATTACAATTACACCTTGTATTTTCTATTAAGTTTAAGAGTCTCGTATTTGATTTTATTCTGCACATTCGTAAGCTGCACTTCAATTTCACCAATGCATTAGCTTTAGTCTCGAAACGTTAGCTACGTCAGAGATATAAATGAGTTTTTATTTGTCTGAATCTCACGTGTAATATTACTACAGGGTACCCAGACGAAGTAAGATGTATTCATATAACTAAAATACCTATTTTTGGACCTCTTCTTTATACCCATTGATGTACTAAGGTAATGTAAAGTACATTCATTCATTCCCAATTCAATGGTTTAAACCACGTACTCAGATCTACTACGGTACTGCGGCAAGGTAAGATGCAGTACCTCCATACGTCCCCAATACATATTTTTATAAGACGCAAGCGGCCGGGGCATCTTCCATAAACTTCGAAGTTCGTCTTTACAACTTTTTGCTGACTCAGGATTCTTCGTCTCCTCTTTGACAGCAGCCAGTCAAGGTTGGAAGATACATTAGTGGGCACGTAGCCCAGGCATGAAACTGCCAACCGGGGTGGAAGCTATGCACAAAAATTTACTGCAAGATCTGGTGTGTTTCTCTGTCAGAGATATCAACCTGGTAAGCAAGTACTTTTAGATAAAGGACGTGGGTAGATATGAAAGGAACGTTCCTGATTTGAAACCAGAATTGCTACTCTTTATGTGTGTAAGTCTTTTTTGTCAAGATTTGGGTAAATATATCTAGAACATTTCTGCATCTGCAGCAAAATTTAACACAGGATTACAACCTCATTAGTTTGGACTATTTTTAGAGGCAGGACTTAAGTAGATATCAGTGGAATAAAATAAATTTTGAATGATTTTAAGTCAAAGAGTGGAACCTGGTAATTTTGTGCCTATTCTTGGACATGTCCCAGGTAGATACAACTTGGCAATAATGCTGATTTTAACTGATTTCTAGCCGAGCATTGGAACCCGGTGAGTTTGCACCATTTCTTGAGCAGCGCTTTGTTAGCCATCACAGCTACGGTACCTACTAACTTTTGAAAGGTTTTTCAATGAAGGCTTGTAACTGGGCGTCGGTATTTTTCTAATACCGGGACCACTCTATACTTTCTTAGGAACAACGCTCTGTGAACACGTTCACGCAACCGTATCTATGCTACCGAGTCGAAATACATTTCAGAACGATGAGAAAGTTGTTCATCTTCGCTTCCAGTTGTAGTCGCTCCTGCAACTGTAAATGCGGCTTCGGCATTAGACGCATATGGATCAGCTGCTACCTTAAGAAGTCAGATTTGGGAATTATTTTCAGAAAAGAATTACGACGTGGCTAATGTGTTTTATTTTCACTGAATGGCACTGAGTCGTTTTCAATGTCTCTCTGAAAGGCGTTTGCCTGTTTCAGAGGATTTTACCTGTTTCAGATGATTTTGTCTGCTCCAGATGATTTCGCCTGTTTCAGATGATTTTACCTGTTTCAGAGGCTTTTACCTGTTACAGGGGATTTTGCCTGTTTGAAACGATGACAACCTGGCAAGTGAATTTAATATTTCAAACGAGAAGAGCACAGTCTTGACTGTAGAGTGGAGTCCAACTCACTGTGTGCGGGTGTGTGTTTTTTTTTATCTCCGCCAAGGAGGTTAGGTTTTCGTTGGGTTTGTCTATATGTGTGTCTGTCTTTCTGTCTGTCACCAAAATAACACAAAAAGTTGCGGACAGATCTTTATGAAATTTGCATGAATTGTTAGTTATATAACGAAGAGAAAATGACCAAATTTTTGTGATAATCTATTTGTTCGTTCCTGTGTTTATCGCTGTGCTTAATTTTGTGCTTGTTAGTGCAATAACTCAAACAGTTCTGAATGGCTCTTTATGAAACTTACAGGAGTTGTTAGTAACGTTAAAAAACATAAATGACTAAATTTTGGTGTAAATCGGTTGACTTGTTTGCATGTTTGACTTATGTTTGTCATAATGTTTGTTAGCAGTATAAAGTGGAGTTATGAGCAGATAAAAAAAAAAAAAAAATGCAGAAACTGTTGATACTATCAAAAGGCACAAATGATAAGATTTTGGAGTTGTTAAAAGAAAAATCATGGTTTCAGAGCCAATTTGAATTCTCCGTTGTCTTGCTTGGCGGAGGTATGCGCTCTCAGAGTGCTCTGGTTTACGTATCAGTTATTCCGGAATTACTGCGTGATGCAAAGAGTGCGCAATGTATGAAATTATACACTGTCCAGTGAATGTTTCTAGGATTCGAAATAGGTAGCAGCGAAACTAATGCCACCAATGATTACACCAACGCTGGACTACGTAACAGGTTAACTCACGCGTAGATAGCGTGTTAAACCCGGACACCCCTTGTCAGCTGTGACGTCAGGTGGAGAGATAGATAGCAAACTGTGGTTATTTGTTTATACCTGTTACTGGCTTAATAAATACGGTGAGCGTCGGCTTCTTTGAAAAAGAAGAAGAAGAAAAAAAAAGGGCAACCATTTCTGCACGACCAAAGCTGTTAATTTGGAGATGTAAAAATCCGTTTGCTAAAAATAACACAATAAAATGTAAAACAAACAGGTTAAAAAACGAAGAAGTCAAATACAACAACATAGCTTCTCAAGTATTGATATGGCTTATTTTGTAATCATCATATATGGTTTTATATACTAGTGTACTCCGCTAAGAAAAACCATCGCCGAAGAACATGGCTTACAGGAAAAAAAAAAAAAAAAACTACAGCTGCAAACGTATTATCGGTGGAGTAGTAAACGCTTTAGAAGTAATTGTAAGCCCAAATTTATGAACTTTACTAGTGAAATTTGTATTTTAAAGAGCATTCCTCATCAAAATATTACAAATAATCAAACGGAGGAGTGAATTTTTTACTAGTTCAAGGTTCATATATCAGTCGTTCATAGTCGGTCTTTCAAGTAATTAAACAGTTTCCCCGACGACATACCATTTTTTTCCGAGTTTTCTTTGAGATCCATTATTAGGGTAACTTGGCTTGACAAGCGTTCAAAGTTCAATAAGAAAGATTTTGTTTCAAGTTTAATGACTTCTTTAAGAGAAATTAGTGTTGTCTGTGGTTACTTGAAAAAATTTGGAGGAAAAATGAATTACTCATAATTACTACGTAGTAGTATATCATATTGTTTGGGCAATAAATGTTAGAAGTGCAGAGATGTTACCGGTGAGAGCGAAGCCTTAGAATACTCTTTTGCTACCCAAATTCACTTTGTTTCGCTACTCCGGAGCTTAGGAAAACGAAGAAGGCCCACCAAGCTCTTTTTTCCGTGTTCAAAATAGCCAAAAATCAATTATCAGCCCATGGTTATGATGGTATAAATGAATAAGGAACACTATTGATGCTAGTGCAACACCGACGTTCTTCGCTCCACCTGACGTCACACGAGGAGATGCGCAGAACCGTCTCAAAATGGTCAAGCGATGAGTTAACCTGTTACGTAGTTCAGCCATGGATTGCACTATCTGTCCTGGAGCTAATAAAAATCTTTAAATCATTTAAATATTCCGCTAAATATTCCACACGAATATGATGATCCTACATGCTATGAACAAATCACGTCAACCAACCGTCAAAGTGAAATAAAGGGACGTGACATACATTTAAGATATGACATTAATACTTACATCTTATGAATGTAGCTTATCTTGGAATCCACCCTGCAATTCATACACCCGAATATTTCAACTTCATCATTCTCAACGAAAAATCTTTAGCTAGCTAGCGAGGAGCATTGATAAAATTTTTTCTCATTAAGCGTAGTACACACAACTGGATCTCTTATCGGAGGCAATATTATTGTTTCGGGTTGAGGTATTTGGCAAATAAACTAAAAACTTCTCTTTGTTACTGTATTTAGCAGAAAAGAACTTTTTTGGTCCCCGAATTATATGTTTGATTAAACCAATTTGTCATATTGATTAATAATTCCTTTGTGTGTTCACTCGAAATATCCTGGAGCGAGCCTGTCCTTTAATATACTGTAAGTCCATCTAGCTGTATCTAATCTTAGTGTTGACGACGTACCCTTGAGCCAAATACTTTAATTTAAGTTCCTTAATTTCTAATCTGAATATGTTAATTTGACGTATCCTGGAACAAAGCCCTTTAATTCCAGCAGTATAATATTCTAATCTTCATATATACTTGACGTGCTCTGGATCCGAAGCAGCTTGTCAAGCACCTTAATATTCTATCTCAATCTTCACTTGAACGTATCCTGTAGCTAAACCCTGTAATTCTAGCTGCGTAATATTCTAGTCGCCTTCTACACTTGACATATTTACTCTGAAGCCGAAGCACCTTTTCGATCGCCTTAATATTCTAATCTCAATCTTCACTTGAACGCATCCTGTAGCTAAACCCAAGGTTCACGCCATGAAAATCTGCGAACCCTCTTCCATGTTCTCAAGAATGGGACGAGATGAGCCCAAGAGAACTACAAAGTGTCAGCCAGAAGGACTATAAGTTTTAGGAGGCGTAATTCCCTCGCTTTAAGTGCATCGTCGGGTAAGATATGAACTCTTGTTTTCTTGAGTTCTGCGTAGAAAATAAAGAAAACATGAGGTCTTTCGGGGCCAAAATTCTGGGGCCCTGAACTTCCATTTTTTGCCCATTTACCCTGCACAATTTTCGCGCGCAAACTCATTCCAAGTTTATGAAGAACTTTTACAGTCATTCTAGTATGGAAATTTTCCAGATTTCAGCGCCATTTTCTCCACGAGTTACTCTAATTGGGCTCTAAAACAAGAAATTGCAATTTAATTTTCGAGAACTGACGCCTTGACTTTACATGCACCTGAGTACTTTAATTGAAGCCTGGCTTTAGAGTTACGCATGTTTGCTCATTAGAGGCCGCCACTCCGTCTCATTTTATGCTCTCGTGGGTGCTTATTTTTCTAAGTCATATCAATTAAAAGCGATGTTTTGAATGTACACTTGCCGGACAGTTAAATGACTTGCCTGGGAAATTAATAATTACGATCCAGCATTTCACGTGTTGCTGATGACGTTTTTAACAAAAAATGAAGGGCGCATTTGACAATGCCTCTCTTAAATTATTTAGCTTTGGAAGCTTCTAGCTCTAATATGATTGAGATTTAACAATGAGAAATCCAATGTGTCGCATGACGGTGAAACCTTGTATCTAACTGATGCGATAACGCTGAAAAGTTGTCTTCTAAACAACCAAAATCCCTTCACGCTTGTACTTTTTAAGGTTGAAGTATTGGTTCGTATATCAAATGCAAGACACCAAGAAGCAAAGAGCATATTATACATTGCATTTCTCTTACTACCACTAGCTGGACCCGTAAAAAGTTTGATTTAAACTCTGCGTAAGTCAACATTGCAAGTTCGAACCTAAACAAAGAGAAACTATTGTCGCCGTAAATTTATAGTTTTTATATTTACTTTTAAAACTTTAAATTTAGTTAGACTTGCACTTAGACTTACCTCTTCAGAGGTAAATATAAATTTAGAATGATATAGTTTTTTGTGCAATGTAACTTAAATTCCCAGTGAGGCCTAGTTTACACTGAGCGTCATGACGTGCGCGATGAGGCATGAAGTCTGCTATTGAACTTGAACGCGTCATCAGAACACGCGCGAAACTTCTAGCTCAGAAAAAAAAAAAAAAATCAAGTCTAGTTTCATGGACGCAGGTAACTGAAATTCCCCATGACGAGCTTAATCTGCTACTCTAAAATTTTTATAACGTGCTGTAGCGTAAGTGAAAGCGTGACTGTATTAGGAACAGCCTATGAGTTAGTACTTCTGCATTTGTCTATCCGGATGACGGTGCACACCCTAGCGGCTTTTTTCAACCTTGCATCATTTTTAATTTTAAGCTGATTGAATTTTAAACCACTTCTGATATATGTGTGCATGTGTGTGTTATGCTTGTCTGTGTTTCCGTATTTGATGAAGTGTTGGTGCATATCTTAGTGGGCTGAACGTATCCGGGACTTTTTATAAATGCGATTGTTGCTCCTTCTAACGACTACTTCTGAAGCCGTAAAAAGTCCTTTTGACGGCAGCCAAAACGCCCAGTCTTTTGTTACGGCCTGTCAAGTTATTTTTGTCAAAGCGGCTTTATGCTGCGAGCCACCCAGCATTAAAAGAACCCTTTGTGTTTGACATGGAACTGTCTCTTAAAGGTCTGCCCTGGAAAGTCTCTCCCTGTAAGGGTATCGTGAAAAGGCAAAGCTGTTGCCTTTTATTATTCAAGGGTATCAGGTTGACTGTTTAGCAATAGGTATGTAGAAAATATATTGGTTGTTCAGTACATAGGAATGTTGATATATTCCGAATCGAACTGCATCATGGAATATGTATGCTTTGCATGAGAGGCAGGGCAAGTATTTATTGATACCAAAGACGACGTGCAATATTATGAAGATTGTACACTACAAAAGAATACTGCGATATTCTTCACTCTACTAGCATCGTAAAGCTGTGGAAAGTGTTAGTTATCTGTCACAAGGGAGGCAGAACCACTGTTTTCTTAGTAAACTAGTAAAAGCTTTCCATAAACAAATCTAACGGCTGCAAGCAGTATCGGGATTGGATGGAAGTGTTATATATGGCGGCGAGTATAGGCCCATATATTTAATAAAAGAATAATAAACGAATGAAACACGGTGGTAGTTCAGTACGAAGGCATGTTGAAACATTTTCGATCACACATCCCAACTAAAAAATACACATGCACTGATTCGTGCTGCAGATAAATGCTAGGTGGGGTCCAGAGGAGTGAACGGCTGCAGACGACGCAGATTGTCCTAGCCATGGCATCACAGACGGAAGGCCAGCAGGTCGACAGCTGCGTCCCTTCCCGACCGTAAGGCTATGAATGACAGAAATGCTGACGCTATCTTCCCGTGTATTCAGACATTGCTACCTTGTTAGGGTTAGAACGTCTGATATCCAGAAAACGAGCAAGTGAGCCCTTTATTTACTCGACAGCTAGTGGCATAAATAAAGATATGAAATGACAGAGCTGTTATCTTCATAGGCAAATAAAGAGATGAAATGACAGAGCTGTTATCCTTATAGGCAAAGTAGGACAACGAAGGAGGTCTGTAATAAATGTAATGGTTATGCAGCAGAGGGTGTATTGAAAAGGATCTGAACTTAAGAGTGGCTTGAATGGATATAAAACTAATTCTTTTACTAGAGGTATAGAAAAGTTATGTGGAGTATACTGTGTTGGGGAACGTGAGTTCCTAAGTACCTGCACTGTTTAGCATAGGAAAAGGGATAGCTGTATTGCAAGAAGGTAAAAAAAACTACGTAAGAGAAGGTATACACTAGAGCAGGATAGCTATGGAACTTCAGTATAATGGTGTGTTGAACAGTACATGGTCTGAACTGCATCGTGAACGGGTAGAGCTGCTTCTTGTAGAAGGTTTACAGGTAAACTGCTGATAATGTGAAAAAAATTAATTATAGCCTTTGACCTTAGTCTTTTGTTGTTCATACGCAGTAAAAGCGTCCTAATTTCTCGTTACATCGTTGTGAAGCATTAGAATGATGCTCAGTTTTGCCACTTGTAATTCACTGCAAATTTGAAGAGACGTAGGCTACAGCCTTCAGAATGTCCGTTAGGAGGGATGAAGAGTTGTCATCGTGCCTGTGTATCTGTCCTTCCGCATCCAATGCAATCAAAGCATGGGGTTTTCCCCGAAATGTTATGTTTTTTATTCAAAAATCCCTCTAGCAGGGGCGTTCGAAGGCTTAAGGCAGCTCAGTAGCGGGGTCATAATCCAGACCAAGAGCTCAGTTAATACTTCGCATTTATTTAACGACTTGCCTACAATAACAACAACAACAAGTTTCCATACATTCCATGAGTATATCGGGATGCCTAGAAAAACGGGGAAAGCTTTCATGATTGGAATACATTTTGTACCACCAATACTATTTAATACCTCTTGTTCAAGTTGCTGTAAGCTTTTCCAAGTTTACCAACGTGGCATGTCAACCTAAGCACCATATGAGAGAGAGCTTGGATGTGAACCGTATTTTCCTCTACCCTTGGATTGTTCATTCCACTCTGGCCGGGTGTGGTGTGCTTATTTCTCCTTGTTATGTTTATGAGCTCTGTACGCCAAGATAAACTAGTTATACTAGCCCAAGGAGGTTACCATTCATACTAGCAGACCATCCACTGAATTGCTGTGACTGAGGGACGGACCCAGCTCTCAATACTTAGCAAATGAAATTCAGATTCAAACTATGAGCAGAGATTGAGCGAAGAGGAAGTTTCATGTCTGAGGGAGACTATCTGTGTGGCCAACACTAAGATAAGCTGTATAAATAGAGTAGGGGGTGGGCGGCTTATCTTGGCAGTCCGAATTGGGGACCCGGTGCGACTGCCTGTGTCCCGGTTTGCTCGATTGTCTCAACTCAATTGTTGTATACTTTGTAGAGTTACGCTGGCGACGTCATGGCACCATCCGTCGTGGTCATTTGTTATTCTTACAACAATTTGTTATAAATTGTTTTCACCTTTATTGTAACGCTTGTCGCTGTGATTCCGAATTATGAAAGATGGAAAACGAGTACTGAGTCGTCACATAATGCTTTTCTGTAAACTTAGGAAGTACCGCGTGGAACGAAAATTACTCATCCTCAGAGAAGAAGAAACGTCCAAAAACACAACGTGTACTTGACAGCGTGATGATGGAGGCGTGTCGGTGCTGCCATTACCCTCCTAGACTGAGCTTTAAGAGCATGTCAAGGCAGGGAAGCAATTAATTTTATTATATTCTATGCTGGAGCCATCCACTGAGGTGGGATTTCTCAGTCAGAAATTATCGTCTGCAACGACGGTAATTATTGGTGTAACCCAAGATTTTATGGGCTATTATGAACGGGTGACTGATTAAAAGTTTTTCATCGGCATGCCCCCTGTAATATCTTGAAAGACGCCCCTTGATTGCAATGGTCGATTTTCTCCTGCACAATCGCCCATAATCATAGACGATTGTGGCCGACTTCTCTCCTAATTAAGTTTTCTTTTTTAAGTATATATATAAACTGTATTCTATATATAAATGTACATATATATATACTTATACAGTATAGCGTAGGTATACCTATATCGGACATCGAAAGGGCCGGGCATGCGTATTTTCATGTTTTTTACCTTCGCCAAGGAGGTTATGTTTTCGTCGTGTTTGTCTGTCTCTCTCTTTGTCTGTCACCAAGATAACTAAAAAAGTTCTCAACCGATTTGGACGAAATTAACTNNNTGAGTTGTTAGGTATATAACAAAGAGTAAATGACCAAATTTTGGTAATGATCCGTTTGTTCGTTCGTTCGTCACTGTTTTTAATTTTATGCTTGTTAGCACAATAACTCAAAAAATAATGAATGGATCTTTATGACATGTATAGGAGTTATTAGCAATGTTGAAAGATCTCGATGATCGCTTTGCAGATCGCTTTGTTCGTTTGTATGTTTGACTCATATTTGCCTTAACATTTGTTAGCAGTATAACTCAAGAAGTTATGAACGGATCTTCAAGAAAATTGCACAAGTTCACAAGCTTTTATTACTATCAAAAGGCAGAAATGATTAGATTTTGGAGTATATACAATGAAAATTATGGTTTCAGAGCCAATTTGAATTTTTTGCTCCCGTTGCCTTGCTTGGCGGAGGTATGTGCTCTCAGAGTGCTCTAGTTTTTTCGTATCACTGAATTGAAAAACAGTCAGGTTCGCCCATCCTATCCCATTGTTTTGATTCATATGTAACCGCACCTTTTGAGTGAGGGCTAACATCTTCGCCACAGCGCCTACGTAAGTAGCCACTTCTGTATGGTGCCGCACTATATG
>LQNS02278070.1:12838192-12852375 GCA_001587735.2 Parhyale hawaiensis
ATTGTATAGCTTAATTAATGCAATCATCTGTAGCAAAGGGAAAGTGGTATTGTATAGCTTAATTAATGCAATCATCTGTAGCAAAGGGAAAGTGGCATTGTATAGGTTAATTAATGCAATCATCTGTAGCACAGGGAAAGTGGTATTGTAATGGTTAATTAATGCAATCATCTGCAGCAAAGGGAAAGTGGTACTGTATAGGTTAATTAATGCAATCATCTGTAGCCAAGGGAAAGTGGTATTGTATAGGTTAATTAATTCAATCATCTGCAGCAAAGGGAAAGTGGTATTGTATAGGTTAATTAATGCAATCATCTGTAGCAAAGGGAAAGTGGTATTGTATAGGTTAATTAATGCAACCATCTGTAGCCAAGGGAAAGTGGTATTGTATGGGTTAATTAATGCAATCATCTGTAGCCAAGGGAAAGTGGTATTGTGTAGGTTAATTAATGCAATCATCTGTGGCCAAGGGAAAGTGGTATTGTATAGGTTAATTAATGCAATCATCTGTAGCCAAGGGAAAGTAGTATTGCATAGGTAACAGCACTGTGTGTCTTCAATGTCTATAGAGTCTAGAATATTGGTGTCGCTTGAAACTGCGCTGTGAGTTTCCTCGAGGGTCATATTTATATCAGTGAAGTACAAGTCAAAGAGATGAGCAACATTTATTGCATGCTCTACACGCTCTTATAGGCTCTTCAACTCGCTTAAACGTGATTGAGCTTGCGCTGAAAACTTCCTTAATTCTCCTTTAGAGCAGAAGGCTGAGCTAATTACTTAAACGTATGGTTTTCTCGAGCCGAAGGAAAAGATCAAAATTTGCCTTCGGGGTTGAGAAGATCTATCGTTAGTTTTCAGTCTGGCTTAATTGAACTGGGTGTTTTGAAGCCAACATTAGCGAGCTCAGAAAGTAATTTGTGCCCACATAAATCTTGTTCCGGTGTTGATATGGGCTATGATGTGGAGTTGTGTGGTATAGACATTAGGCAATTGGGAGGAAGGGAGGGTTAGCAACATAGTAGAAAATATGTACTGAAAAGAAAGCAGTTTCCATTAGTGTAAACTTTGTGTCAGTGTTGATACAGCGTTATGATTTGCAGCTGTGTGACAACTAAGATTTTTCATTTGCGAACAATGCGCCAGTAGTAAGTATGTTTTTAAGATCAGTTATATTCCTATTTTATCAAGTTGGAACGAAAGTTTCGTGCCTTTTATCGTTTTTAAATGAAAATAAAGATTAAGCAAAATCTAATTTATCTTAATTCTCAGTATAAGCATCATTCTTATACATTGCCACTTCTCATCTCCACATTAGGTTTTTGATATCATATTTATAGAATTCTTTTGGTTTTGATTAAAAAAAGGAAGCTAGCTTCATATCAACCTCAATTTTGGAAGTAAGCCTTTGTTTTGATAAATGGTTCTGCAAGCTTGTAATGAGATGAAATTCTGCTGGAACAAGATCGCAAGAATATGGTGGGTGAATCAAAGTTTCCCAACCAAATTCATCAATGAGATTTTTAGTCGCTCATGAAGTGTGGGGCCTGGCATTATCGTTGTGAAGGATTGCATTTTTTTCTGTTGAGGAATGTAGGTTGTTTCTCTTGCAAAACTGTATTTAACCGGGTTAGTTCCTGGCCGTACATTTCAGAAGTTATTGTTTCATTGTCTCCTACAAACTCATAACGAGTAAATCTAAAATGGGACAGAACTTTCATTCCAACCTGACAGATTCAAGCGAACCCTTTGCTACCAAAGTGATTACTGGGAATCAGTCAGTTTTAGCCATCATTTGCTTACTCTATCTCTTAGGAATGAGGGAATTTCGTAGCTACCAGTGCTGTTTATTTGGCAGCAAAATAAAACATACATACTGGCGTAAGAGTAGCTTCTGCCAATCTATATCTTCTTCCGATGTTAAAATGGCATTATGATGTGATGATTTTTGGTTTCATGATGTGCTGTTTTTTTGCGTCATGATGTGCTGTTTTTTGGCTTCATGATGTGCTGTTTTTTTGCGTCATGATGTGCTGTTTTTTAGCTTCATGATGTGCTGTTTTTTTGCGTCATGATGTGCTGTTTTTTGGCTTCATGATGTGCTGTTTTTTTGCTTCAGGATGTGATGTTTTTTGGCTTTATGATGTGCTGTTTTTTTGCGTCATGATGTGCTGTTTTCTGGCTTCATGATGTGATGTTTTTTGGCTTCATGATGTGCTGTTTTTGCCTTAGATAAATAAGAAGAAGAAAACTAGCTTTAGATTAGAAAAAATGTATCGGCATAAACTTGAAGGAAAGAAGTTTCCCCTGGCGTTATAAAGCCTGTTCCGATACTGATCCACGTTAGGCCCGCTGCTGTCGAGAGTCGAAACACGGAAACGTTTCTTCTCACTCATCTGATTTTGTCGCTCCGGGACACAACTTGGGCTTGACCAGATTTCAACGGTCCAAAACGGCTTAAAATCTAAGCTACTATTGCAAAAATCCTTCTACGGCAAGTGCCATCTGCACAATTTTGAATATCTCTCTTAATTTCGAGTGAGTTTTAGCTCGCAATATCGTCGTACATTTTATTGCTATATACAAACACACGTTGAGATATAGTCACGGTCACAGAAAGTTTTGTTCCAGGAAAGTGAAACATTCTTGTTTTACGACTCTCGTGTGCAAGGGGCTTTATGATCCAGATATGTGTATTCGACTGTCGTGTGCAGCGCGCTTTTTAATTATGATCCAGATCTGCGTAGTAGAAGCAACTGAGAACAGCTAACGGAATAACACATTAGTTATTATGAAAAGAATATAGTTGAAGGAAATAGTTTTTGCATGAGGTATAATTATTCTTATTCTGGTACTGATGCGCTCTATGATGTGAGACAGTGTCCTTATAAAATAAGTAGGTGCTGTTGTAAGTTTAAGTGAATTTTTGGCTGCCGTTTTACGATTTAACAGGTAACTTATAATTTTAAATTATTTGGGTTTTCGTTAGACAACTTATTATAAAAATCGCGAGAGCTTTCTTGGTTGCCCCGTCGCGGGTAACCATAATAAATTACCGATTACCACTGCCAATTGCGTTGTGGATAGTAAGAAATAAAGCATTTAAAACTTTACTTCTGTTAAAAGCTTAATCTTCAGAATTGTGATCTTCATAATGAACAGAACGCGACACCCGCTGAACTCGCAGGTCGCACAAAACGGAGGCTTGGCGAGACAAGAGACTGTACGACAAATCCAAAAAAAAGAGAGAAAAAAGGAGACGGATTATGCACGTTATTTTATCTCAATATAAAGGCTGGGAAACCAAAAAAATAGCGCTTAGTTCGCATAGAAGGAAAAATAAGTAATGCTACACATTCTCAAAAGATTGCAAATACGCTGCATCATATGTTGTTGGCTTGGAAGTGGAAACTAAAGAAATGACTTTTACAAAGTGCTTGAACTAGAATACGGAAACGATTGCTGAGATGATCCTAAATGTTGCTGAGAGATTAACGTTACAGCGGTGCTGATAACAAATAGTTAGAAAAGTGAAGGAGAAAATATACGTTTTCTTTCTGTGACCACTTGCATGATAGCATTATTGACGATCAAGAAGTAGGTTGGGGTATGTACAGATGTTATGCGTAGAGACTTGTATTCAATGCATACAGAAAATACTAGGAGAGAGAATACTGAATAGTATGCCGTATTTCCACCCTAAACTATTCACTAGTTCTAGTACTTTAGTACGAGTATCAATTTTTCATTTTCAAGAGCAACGAACAGCTTTTTCCTTTGAAAACTTTCTCGAAAAGCTATAAGACGAGCCGAAAAGATTTGTCACCTTGTTTGTGTGTTTAAGGTAAGAATGTAGTTAAGGGCTATCGATTAAGGCAGCTAATTTCATCCGATTTCTACTGTTTTGAACTCGAGTCGTGAGCTTTTGCCTGCTGTATCGGATGGAGTTTCAGGTGTTACTTACAAACCGATCACCCCTGAGACGCCACAGAGCTCAGTCCTCGCAGGCTTAATTCCTATTTAGGGTTTACGCCTGAAATTCGTTCCGAAGCAGAGAAGCCGCAACTCGTGAGTGGCGTTTGGGACAAGTTTCAGAGCTAATGAGATAAGCTCATCGCGATGGAATTGCCACACATTTATGACCAATAAAATTTTTTTTACGAGTTTCATACTCCCATAATAATTACAGTAATGTTGATAGTTAACATTTACAAATATATCAAACAGCTGACACACCTCTATGGCAATATGTATCAACATTTAGCAAACATCTAAACGGCAATATACAGGGTGTCCGGCACAATTGGGAACAAACTTTAACATTAGGATAGGACCGTTAAAATAAACATTGTTTACTAAATAAATACGTGGTCTAAAATGCTTCGTTAAAAAGTTACTAATACATGTAGTTTGCGAAATATTGAACTGACATTTATTGGTAAGGAGCAGGAAGGCATTGAAACGCGTACGTTAGGCATACAATTTTATTATTAACACAAAAAGCAGGAGATCAATTACAAAAGATGTTCAAAATGGCGCCCACCTACTTCGACGCAAGCGGTCAAACGCCGATGCAATGATTGCTGGATGATTGCTGGAATTTCACCAATTCTTGCCGATGCTTCAGTAATTCTACCCATGAGTTCTTCTTCGGGCTGAACCGCAGTTTCGTACACAAAGCTCTTAGCATATATCCATACGTAGAAATCCAAAGGCATCAAATCCGGAGATCTTGGCGGCCACGCAACGAGGTCTCCGCGTCCATTCCAGCGATCTGAATAACGGGCATTCAATAACTGCTTGACATCAAGCGCGTAGTGTGGACACTCACTACATTGTCGTTGATATCTGCTTGCGCTGAGCTGCTCAAGAATGTAAATAAACCCATCTTCTTCTTTGCTATCTTGTAAAGTGCAGAACAGTGGATAATGAATTTAAGTCCTGGTAGCTTTTTAACAAAGCATATTAGACCACATCATTATTTAGTAAAAAAGTATATTTTGACGATCCTTATCTTATGTTAAAGTTTGTTCCGAAAAGTACTGGACACCCTGTATACGCAACAGCTAACAAACCTTTATGGCACTATATTCTAATATCTACCAATCATCTATGGCAATATAGACGTAACATATAACAACCTCTATGGCAAAATATGTATATCAACATCTAACAAAGCTCTTTGGCAGTTATATACCTAACTGCTGACCAACCTAAATGGCACTATATTCTACAAAATACAAAACATCTATGGTTATATATACGTACCATATAACAAACCTCTATGGCACTAAATATCTAACAGCTAACAAAAATTACGGCAAAAATACATTATATCTAACAAACCTCTACACTAGCGTCTGATTAGTTCAGAAAGGAAACAATGTGTACTAAACGTCTTACTTCTCCATGATTATACTTAATTACAGGAACTTAAATTTCAGATACTCTTTGATGTCAATGCATGAAAGTGGATCGCGAGAAATTTCAAATTCAAGTGATCAGGTACCGTATTTTTTCAAAAGAGAAAAAAGCTGCAAAAACTTGCAAAAATGTTTTTCTGAACCTAGAAGAAACAATAACGTATATGTACTGAGATGAAAATTACAGCACTTCGACGAAAAGTGTAACTTTTCTCTAATTTACCTACGCAAGTTCATACATGGAGTGTTTCTTGCCGACTCTTGACACTTTGACCGCGACACATATCAATTTATAGCCTTTGGCTGTTTAATATAAGCTAATGCTGTTTATCGAAAATTCCTCCATGACTATTGACACCTATGCTCTTTGATAAAATTACTTAATTTACCAGCACTACTTTCTACGTTGTCATTCAGCAATCTGGAGCCTGATTATTTAACACATTGGCTGTTCATTGAAAACTTTCACCATTTCTACCGACTTATGCTCTTTAAAAAATTGCACTAATTTGGCCTGACGCACACTCTGTTTCTAGCACTGCCTTCTGCCTATATCGCTCCACAATTTGTAGCCTGATTGCCACGCTGTTTAACGCAACCTTCTCTCTTTAGGAATGTTTTCGTTGCCACCTCGAGGCTTAGGCTAATTTGTATTCAATTTCGAGAGAGCTTGTTTACGGCTTCTGAAGCGCGGCCAACTACACGACCCGTCGTTTGTTTCTGTCGGGAATTTTGCCCTCTTGGCCCGAGTCAAAAAGTCTCAGAGCTCTAAAAACCTAATGATTATGGGACCCACTTTGCGGTTTTGTTTCTTTTTCGACCATTCGCCCACGGCGCAAAAGACTGTGAATGGTGTGGCAAGGGAAGATGAAAGTGCGAGACTTATGAAGTGGTTTGTGTTATTATATCAGCTTTGAGGCTTTTTTCTTTGACAGTTTAACTGGCATGGCAAGCGAAAATGAAAGTACGAAGTTTTAACGTGGAGGACTGTACTAGATAATCAATGTTCGCATTTTTATTCTCAGCTATTTTAATTGATGGGGCACCAGAAGGTGAAACTGCAAGACTTATAAACGGGATTGCATCACAATACTCTGGTGGTTAAAAGTTTTAAGGTAATGGGATGAAGATAGAGCAAGACTTATTAGTTTGTTAGCATGGCCGTTACTCAGACTGCAATGCAAGGGGTGATGGGACAAAGGCGGAGCAAGACTTGCTGTATAAGTTTCTTAGCATTGCAGTCATTCACTAAAAAGTTTTGAGGTATTGTTAGGTTGAAAATTCAATACTCATTACTTGTTTTAGCACAATGATTGCTTTGAGTGCAGAAGTTGTGAAAGAAATATTCTCTCCTTTGATTGGTAGGACATAGGAAGATGAAAACGAGACTTAAAAACAACTTTGCGTTGTATCGTTGAAGGATGGCCTGAGATTTTAATTTATTTTTATTTTGAAATGTATAGTACAGCAAGGTGACTGTACCACATCCTGATGTGGATAGTTTGATGCTAGTTTCGCACTGGCAGCAAATTTGTCATCATGCTGATTTCTAACCTGCGCTGATAATGTATCAGTGTTGCTTTCAGTATGAGACTTTTACAGCGGTACTGAACGCGAAGACTTCTACCTATTTGGCATGTTTTCATTTAAATAAGAGGTAGTTCTTTCATTGCTCTAACCTTTTTAGTTGCAATTTCACCTAGTCTACCAGCTTCGTGATTTTTTCAATTACAAGGACGGTTGGCCATACAATATGTCCTCTTTCTCAGTTTCAATCACAGCGCATCTTCCGCTGTTTCAAGATCCTCACATACTTTGCTTTCAAGCATTTTTTTATTCTTTCCACTTTGACTTTGGTTGCACGGTCTTGCCATTTTCAACCAACTTACGGTGAAGACGCTACACCGAGATCCAATTTTTCTCCCCATTTGTAACTGTGGCTGGGGAAGAAATTTTTCATGAACCGAGGCGAAATCCCAAGCAAAGTTCACCAGTATATCGAGGGGAGGCTTTCGAAACTGTTCCTCACTGAGCTCTTTTGACCGCGTAAATCTCAACTTTGATGCCGCAGCTTCGACTGTGCGATGGAAGGAAGGTCTGAACGCGGCAAGAGAGTGCCTTTATGTTTGTTGCTCACTGAATGTTGCCTCTGAAAATGGAGAGTTAGTGTTGTTTGTTACAGAATTCCGCCCTTGGCAATGAGTGCGAGTGGAACGGGAAATTTCGCTACTCTCGGGAACTGTTTGGTTGGTTGGAATAAGTAAAAGTTGTAGGTGAATTATTTTGTGTGGAATCTTGCTATTTGAAATGAGGGAATTTCGCTGCTAATGGAGTTGTTTATTTGGAAGAAAAGAAAGTTTTAAGCGTTTTTTGCTGGCTCCTACTGTTAGGAATGAGGGAATTTTGCTGCTACCAGAGCTGTTTATTTAGAACAAGAGACAGTTTTGCCTAATTATTTTTACTTTTGCTGTGACAAGTGCGGGAATTTTGCTGCTACAACAACAATTTATTTGGAATAAGTGAAACTTCTGAGTATTTTTGGGCAAACTTTTGCTTTTGGAAGTGAAGGCGTTTTGTCAATCATAAGAAGTTTATTTGGAACAATAATTGAAAGAAAGAATGAATTTGTCTTTCTACTGAAAAATATTTCTATGAATTAGATTGGAACTGGCGGAACTGTTTATCTAGATTTAATGTACTGAGAAAAAAATATGCCCGGTTTGTGCTTGAAAATTAATTATATGCGCTTTTTTGGACATTATAGGAACATCTGCGATTTGTCTGGTCGCCAGACTGTAGTCTTATTCGACTTCAGCTTTCAGTTAGTCGATGTCAATCTTCTCTGACCGGCCGGAGAGAGGTGAATCTCGTCGTGAAAATTCCCCTGATCGAAATCGAGTAAACCATTCTGCCACACCCATGCTGAAAATTCCCCTGATCGAAATCGAGTAAACCATTCTGCCACACCCGTGCTGAAAATTCCCCTGATCGAAATCGAGTAAACCATTCTGCCACACCCGTCCTGAAAATACCCGTGATCGAAATCGAGTAAACCATTCTGCCACACCCGTCCTGAAAATTCCCGTGATCGAAATCGAGTAAACCATTCTGCCACACCCGTGCTGAAAATTCCCCTGATCGAAATCGAATAAACCATTCTGCCACACCCGTGCTGAAAGTTCCACTCATCGAAATTGAGTAAACCATTCTGCCAAACCCGTGCTGAAAAATAGCACTATTTCCAAACACAGTTCATAGCTGTCGGCAAGTTTCTGTTGCTGTGTCTTCAATAGCAAAAAATCATAAAATTCCGATGGTGTCTCACATGGTGTTCCACTTTATGGGATCAAATGAAAGTAAAAATCTTGAAAAATGTTAGAATCTGTCTCCTTGGAATATCTGCTTATAGTTGCACACTGATTTATTTATCGTCGCTGTAACGAATACAGTTTCCAAAGAAAAAGAATATTGGAGCATTATTGAGAAGACAAGACAGTTGATACTAAAATGGGAACGGATATATTATTCACTGCTCTGAGAAGATTTATGGTTCCACCCTTATTTTTTATGCTTGACCTGAGTACCGCTGATGTTGCGGATGTATTATACCTACAGGATTCAATAAAGAAGAAGAAGAAGAAGAAGAAAAAAACAATATACCGTAATAAACACCGACGTTGTTTCGACGATGAGGAATCGATGGAAATCGTTGTCGTTGTTTTTGGTGGCAGGGTGGGCTTGTAATCTAAATATTTTTCATTCTGTGCTGTCAAGCTTCACGACAAAAGTAACTTTACTCGTCTATATTCCTTGGGAATCTGAACGGTAGCTAGGACGTAGGACGTTGAAAGTACAATAATTCGATTCAGATATTTTGTTCCAACGATGCTAGAATCAATTCCATGTTTAGTACAGGCATGTCTACGCTAGAACTAACAAGGATTTTGCACACTGTAGCAAAACATAGAGGAAAACACAAAAGAGAGATATTTGAGGAAGCTGTCTACACGGAATATTCACAAACTGAAGATTCAGCTGACAAAGACACCCCTTGGAACAAGCAAGGTTGGTTTGAAGGTACCGGCCTTTTAAAATGAGGTAATACAACACAGTGCAAAACCCTGAAGAACACTGACAAATACTAAAATTCCTATAATGACCTCCATTAAGCAAACATCACAAAATGAAAAGGCTAGAATATGTATGGGCACTCAAGCATCTGAAGACCTGTAACAGCGCGAGCTTACCTGCGCACAGTTATCATGCCACTCCCTGACGAACACTTATAAATAGGAGTCGCGCCGGGTAGAGGCAGCTCATTCATCCGCCAGGCCAAGCTGCTAAAGGTCTTGCCTCTCTAAGTTGTATATCCGATACCGCAACGCCATCTGTACCACAGCAGACTATAATAGTGAACTCCTTTACGTATCACTGATTGTCTTCTAACCCTGAACTGCAAAATATAGTCGTCTGGCACCAGAGCCCCATCATCCGTCGAAGAGAGTTCCACCCATCTACAGTGAGATAGGTACTGGTAGACTTAGTACCTCCCATAGCTGCTATTGCGCAAGTAACCCAAGTAACGCGGGCTCAGACCAATTTAAATAACGTTTTGTTTAATGATGAGTGTCGTACGCCCCTTAATAGGCCATCTGGTTTGATACTGAAAAGGCAGCTGCTGGGATTTCAAATTCATCGCCAGCAAGGAGGTGGAGGCGCATTGTTTTGGGCTGGTATCAAAAGCGATCCCGCTATTGGACCATACAGAGGGATAGCCTCAAGGCGTTTTTGGTCTTTCCTTTTGCTTGTATACCAAGCACACGAAAAGACCTATAGAGCGTCTCGAAGCTATCCAGAATTCATTCACTACCAAAATTCGAGGCATGCAAAAATTAAACTATCACGAAAACCTTGTTCAACTTCAAATGTATTTAGTTCAACCGAGATTCGAACGCTTCACTATCATACATGTTTGAAAAATTGCAGAAGGCATTACTGCAAATGTTAATGCGCTGCTTCTTGCCAGTCACTTGGACCGCAAAGGTCGCACTTGTGACGCATGACCCCTCAGGGGGCATAGGATGGGCCAAAGGCCATAGGTTCGTTTATGTTATGGGGAGCAGCGCCTCCAGGGGGCCCCTGTAGTTGCCTTAGCCATTGGCAAGGCCTTCGGGACGTCTTTCTTTCGGTCCCACTTTGTTTCCTTCCCATTTCATACTCCTACTGATCTTGCTTCCATCTGTTCTTCCTCTGCGTTCCCGACTTACTGTGCCCAAGCGCGTTAATTGATCCTGTGTGGAAGTACCCTCGTGCATAGGTTCCACGAGTTTATCGTCATACTATATGCCCCTTCTCTTCCGTCAGTGATGTTTCCTTTGGAAACGAAGATCTAAAGTTGTGAATTTAATAATAATAATAATAACTAGAGCACTCTGGCAGCGCATACCTCCGCCAAGCGAGGCAACGGTAGCAAAAAATTCAAATTGGCTCTGAAACTATAATTTTCTCTGTAAAATCTCCAAAATCTAATCATTTGTGCCTTTTTATATTAATAACAGCTTGTTCAATTTTCTTGAAGATCCGTTCATAACTGTTTGAGTTATACTGTTAGCAAACGTTATGATAAACATAAGTCAAACATACAAACGAACAAACCGACCTGCACCAAAATTTGATGATTTATGTCTTTTGACATTACTAACAACCTCTATCGATTTCATAAAGATCCATTCAATATTTTTTGAGTTATTGTGCTAACAAGCATAAAATTACTAACAGTGACAAACGAACGAACGAACAAACGAATCATTACAAAAATTTGGTCTTCTACTGTTTGTTATATACCTAACATTTCACGTTCATTTCATCAATATCCATCCACAACTTTTTGAGTTATCGCATTAAGAAAAATGAGACAGACAAACAAACAAATGGATGGACATATCTTCACAATAAGTTAATCATCTCTTCCTCCCAACATACCTAACAATCCCTGTAAATTTCATCTAAATCGGTTCATAACTTTTTGAGTTATATTGATGACAGACAGACAAACACGACGAAAACGTAACTTCCTTGGCGGAGGTAATAATAATAACACTTGTGACACACGAGTCCCGATCAGAAATATTGGTGGTGTAATAACCATGAAGTATTCTAATAGCTTCACAATTCGGAGTGCGAGATTGTTCACAAATGCCCCGTCATAGTGGGAACGCCACTAGCATTGAAGATGTGAAGTTTAATAATTTATTGGACACGTACTTACTAAAAGTGCCAGACAAACCAGCTGTAAACACATGCAGTGTGGTTATAACTCGTTGCTAGCTCTCCCGCTTGTCACGAAGCGTAATGACACCTGCACAAGATGGCTTGCGTTCGTAACGCCTCCTGGACTTGCTCCGAAAAAAATTACAGGTATCATAGGTATATCATGTGAGCTCATTGGAAACTGCTTCGCGCCTTGGTTGCTGGGCCAACCGTTGTACTTATGACAAACCATTATCTTTCAAAATGATAATGCTCCAGTACATAAATCTCAGTACACCTCTAACAGGCTCAAGGACGCTGCTTTTAAGAGTAGGAGGGTGATTGTATGGCCTCTAAAAAGCCCAGATTTGAATCCCATTGAGAATCTGTGGGCCATCATCAAATGGAAAGTTTATAGTATGAAAAGCACTTTACAAGTGTGAAAGATTTTGAAGGGTAACTCAGGACGTTTCAGCATCATTTACGTCCTCTGAAATATCAATCCTTACCTCTTCAGTTGACCGACACCTTAGATCCATGGAAATAAGGGAAGTGATGTTTCTATAACATTTGATGAAACTTAATTCTTTTGATGTAGATATAATTTACTAGAATGCCGTAATGTATTATTACAAAGCCCATGTTTTTTTTCTATTCATAAAAAAGCAATGCAACTCTATTATTTTATTTTGCAAGCTCTAATTTTGGATAATAATGTCGAACATTAGTATAATCAAGATTAACGGTGGTGACACACAGTTTTTGAACAAAAAAAAATTTTTCTTCTAATATTCAAACATCATTGGTGCTCATTGTACTTACAGTAAGTGCCAATTTTCGGAATCTGCGTACGATAACAAATTCATTAAATTCCTGTAATGTGGAAAGTATTTACAAAAATAGTGATCTGCATAGTGAAGGCGAACGCACAGTATTTACTGTTGCTGCTACGCACAACCTTATGTATGTTATGCTGCATTTAGCATCAATTTCGTAGTACTTTATAGGCTTCGAGTTATATAATATATTTGTTCATTTGAAAATGCATTGCACATAGCAAGTCTTAACTTCAGCTGCTGTCTATAACTGCTGCTAAAGGCTCACCCACACAATATGGGATTACGAAAAAGCTAAATTGCTCATTTCAATCATCAAAGTTTCCGGATAATAGAGTGTGTCAGATAAAAAGTTAGATAAATGAACAAGCTCGCTCACAATTCCTTAATAATCTCTTGGAACAAAGAAAAAATATCGGGTTACAACGATGAAAGCCCGACCATCTAATTGCTTAACAAGATTTTGCTATCTAGGCTAATGCCACTTTACAGATGTGTTTACTTATCGATAAAAATAATGAAAATTATTATTAAGCTGGGACATGGGGAGCTCTAAAGAAGGTGGAGCAGGAAGACTTTCAAAGAGGGGAAAAGATGAATCATACAAATGAAGCAAAGGGATGCTTATGGAAAAACACCTAAAGGGAGGAGCTTAGGAAGGAATAAGTAAATGCATTTTGAAAAGAAGGTAAAAAGGGAACTAAGCTGCACCTACAGGAAGAAGGAAAGAAAACAGTCGAAATTGTAGGGTAACATTATGAGGAAACATTTAACTTTTATAGCAAATATAAACAGCGAAACTTTAAGAATGTATGAAAATATTGATAGGTACTATATAATAGAGTATGATACCTAGAAACAGCACCACCTTAGCGTGGGCTCCTATATATAAGTCCGATTACCTGATAATACGCTGCACTCATCGCACTAGCAAAACCTACGAGACTTGTTGTAAAAACGAATTTGTTACCCTAGGGAGGGTTATTCCTTCAGTACACAGTCCTCATCGCACTAGCATATCCTACGAAACTTGATGCAAAAACGAATTTGTCACCCTAGGGAGGGTTATGGCTTCAGTACACAGCCCTTATCGCACTAGCATAACCTACGAGAGTTATTACAGAAACAAATTTGTATCCCTTGGGAGGGTTATTCCATCAGTACAGAGCCCTGATCGCACTAGCATAACGTAGGCGACTTGTTACAGAAACGAATTTGTTACCCTAGGGAGGATTATTCCGTCAGTACACAGTCCTCATCGCACTAGCATAACATACGAGACTTGTTCGAGGGACGACTTCGTCATGCTAGGTATAGGGAAGGCTTACTTTGCCAGTACACAGCCCTCATTGCAACAGCATGGTGCAAAATACTTCACTCCAGCACTAGGCATCCCCAAGGCAATGAAGATTTACACCGTAAAGAAAGCAAGGCGTCGGCGCGAGCAAACAGACTAAGTACGGACATTTGTTTCCACTCTGCACAGAATGCTTGCAAGTCTCCAATATTCGCCCAAGTTTGAGGCTCAAACGAGAGTTGGTGGAGGACAGCTATAGAGACCGATGAGTCAAACACAGAGTGATTGCCCTTCTTTGAAAGTTGCTCTGCCGTGAGCATTACTTCAGATGAAGTCCTATTTGTCCTGAGATTTCATTCCGCTGAAATGCTCCCTTCAGAG
>LQNS02278070.1:12856325-12874310 GCA_001587735.2 Parhyale hawaiensis
CAGGTTACGCTGCTCCCCAAGTCAAATTAAAGCTGTAGATAAATATTGGGCTTTTAAAAACGTTGAACAAGCCAATTAAGCTCCAACTAATGAGTTAAACAGAGCAGGGGAGAGTGTATCCCTGTAGTTATTCGCAGGTCTTCAACTTACTTAAGAGAGCTTGCAATATAAAATTATCATATTTGATACAAGTTGTCATTAACTGAGACATTCCATCATAATCAGTCACTCTCATAACATTTAACTTGTCCGTAACGTCTAACGCTACTTTGGGTAGAGTTTAATCAAGAATCTTGGGGGCAGGTATGCAGGGTGTTGGAAAATTCAGTGCAAATATTTTAACCACAAGAAAAGTCATCATAGCCGTACCCTGTGGTGTATTTTTTTTTTCAAAATTCAGCTTTTTAAGAAAGCTACAGCATTTTAAATTTTTGTTTCGAAAAATAATTTTCGCTGTAAAAAATTCAATTTTCAACCGATTTTGATGGAAATTAGAAGCAAACTAAATCTTCCGTTGCTCTATGCGCACATGTTGTCAAAATTAAAAAATTATAAAATAACTGGAAAAACGACGTTCAAATTCAAAATAGGCTACACAAATTAATAGTCACACTTGTAAAAAACGCGATTCCTACGATGAAGCCTATTTCAAGACCTTTCAGATGATATAATGCATGACAAAAAATAATCAGATTAAGTTCATTTGCCAGGAAAAAAGCTGATATAAGTTCACTAGTAATGACGCGCACCCGCATGTTGCCCTGTCCCTGTACCAGATAGGCATGGCTAAACGAAAGTCAGTGGTGCGGTAAGTGGTTTTACTACGTTTGAGAAAAATTTTTGGATAAAACACATGTTGTACTATTTAGATTTATTAAGCATGGTAAAACTTCTATACATTATATTTGGGCAATCTTTTATTATAGGGACATTTTATGTCGTTATTTTTGGTCCGTTGGTTATGAAACTCGCACAGTATACGTAGAATTGAATTTGAAGTACATTCATATTTTTTTCATGATAATTTTTCGATTTTTGCCATAGTTTCAAAGAAATGTTGATATGATACCCTCTTGTGTTTTAATAATAGCAAGCCTACGTGACGTGCATGACTGTGCCGGGGGCACTGGCGCCAATCTGTGAACGTTCATCACGGTGCGTGCGTTCAAGTAAGCATTCTTGCCGAGCCACAACCACGAGAAGCACTACAATAAGCACTACCAAACCTAACCTTACCTAACGTTACCTTACCTAATGTAACTGAACCTAACCTTACCTACGTAGCCTAATCTAACCTTACCTAACGTTACCTAACCTAACCTAACGTTACCTAGCTTAACGTTACCTAACCTAATGTTACCTAACCTAACTTTACCTTGCCTAACTCAACCTTACCTAACCTAATCTGCTATACAGCGAGCAGCACAGCACGCGAGCTTGAACGCCGCACACACAATCGTCTCAAACGTACATAGCGCTTGGCGAGTTTGGCTTCTATGCGGCCCGGCGCTGCAACTTTTGGTAGTTGATCGGAATTCAGTGTAGAGAGGTTAGGTTAGGTAAGGTTAAGTTAGGTAAGCTTGGGTAAGGTAAGGCTAGGTTAAGTAAGGTTTGGTTAGTTTAGGTTAGGGTATGTTAGGTTAGGTTCACAGTTATTTTACTTTTCAAGATCGTTTAGTATGCCAACAACATTGCTATGCGTCCAAAGGGTATCATATCAACATTTCTTTCAAAACTAGTGCGAAAATCGGAAAATTTTCGTGAATAAAATGTTCTTTAAATTCAATTTTCCGTTTACTGTGCGAGTTTCATAACCAACGAACCAAAAATAATGCAAATAAAAATCGTCCTTAAAGTAAGGTTGCCCAAACATAATGTATGTAAATTTCACCATGCTTAATAACTCTAAATAGTACAACTTGTGTTTTATCCAAAGATATTCCTCAAACGTAGTAAGACCACTTACCGCAGCACTGACATTGGTCTAACCATGCCTATCTGGTGCAGTGAAATGGCAACATGCGAGTGCGCGTCAAAACAGGTGAACTTATATCAGTTTTTCTCCTGGTAAATGGACTTAATCAGATTTTTTTTGGCATGCGTTACATCATTTGAAAGGTCTTGAAATAGCCTTTCATCGTAGTAATCTCATTTTTCATAAACTTCACTATTAATGTGTGTAGACTATTTTGAATTTGAACGTAATTTCCCCAGTTATTTTACAGCAAAAATTGTTTTCGGAACAAAAATTGAAAACCCTGTAACTTTTTTAAAAGCTAAATTTTGCAAA
Organism: Parhyale hawaiensis; assembly: GCA_001587735.2. Classification (NCBI taxonomy): domain Eukaryota; kingdom Metazoa; phylum Arthropoda; class Malacostraca; order Amphipoda; family Hyalidae; genus Parhyale; species Parhyale hawaiensis. The sequence continues at coordinate 12,858,616 of LQNS02278070.1, forward strand.
AAAAATATAAATAAAAATAAATAAATAAATTGCACCACACGGCACTGCTTTGATGACTTTACTTGTGATTAAAATATTTGCACTAAATATTCCAACACGCCGAACTAACCCTTTTTCCCAACAATCAGCTATTATTTGATAGATTTATTACAAAAGCCTATCAAATAATAGCTGTTTCTTCGGAAATAGGGTTAGTTCGGCAATTGGGTAATTCCCCTACTGTAAGGCTAGTTGCATTAGCTCGTCAAAATCAATTTAAGTCGATCCTAGTCCTCCAAACCTCTGATACGGGCATTGGCTTCACTATTTTTTTTTATCTTGTTGCACATGTTAATAACAATCTGAGTACGCTTGAGACGCTAGAAACTCGATTTTACTGGGTAACATCCAAGGTTAACGCTTAAACTTCGATGCAGTGGCACGAAACCAAGCCACGGGGGCTGAGGTTTCGGACTGGTGCGCTTCACTTGAAACGACTTACGACATGTTAAATTGGGTGTCAAAATTTAACCTTTGAGGCTTCACTTGTATGATACTTAAGGGAAGGGCGATGGCTTCGACCCGTTAAAATGAGTTTCAAGCGTTGGCTTTCAGTCATTCGTATGACTTCCAAAAACTGAATCTAGCTCCGTAAAATCAAGTGTTCAGCAGGGTCAAAATAATCGTGTTGCTCATAACATTTGCAACTCGTTTGAAAGTGACAAATCTAAGGGTTCTGTTTAAAGTGTCGAACAAATCAAGCCTCGAAGGCTTTTTTTCTTTGTTCACTCGAACATGCCCTTTCACAAGCCTTTAAAATTACTTTTTGTTAGGATTACCGCCTGAAGCTCTGGCCAAGTTTGTGACTTTAGATGAAGACATTTTAAGGATGATATAACCGCTGCCACATTCGTCTCTGGTACTTTATTTACCTCTCCATCACAGGGTTCGAATGCATTGCTGTGTTTTTTCAAACAGCAAAAGAATGCACAGCTTTTTGAGTTCTTCGAAATTTGTAGGAACGGCAGGCACTTCTTAAGCTAGCCACGATGTACGTGCTAGCAGATCTGTTGGTACACTCACAGTCGTGTAGGTGCATGGGCACACACACACACTTAAACCTACGGACGCTGTAAAGTGGAAATACGAGGCAAAAGCAATCCGTCTGCAGGGAGGCTTGAAAATAGCTCATATCTCTATGAGTCATTACAAATCGACTATACCAAATCTTCTATTGGACGTTCAGACGAAATAGAGGACAGATTATTAGCTATAGAGGACAATATAAGTACAGATCAAAATATCATTATAGTGGAATATACATACATATAATTCCAGTGGAAATATAATTATAAAAATACAATTGTGAAAGAAAATGTAACTATAAATGAAAATATAAGTATAGAAAAAATGGGATTAGAGAGAAAAATAATATGATGGAGGAATTTGTGAAGGGGTGAAATAAGATTTGGAGGCCGCGATATGAAAATAAATAAAAATAACTAAAAAATGAAACAAAAATATGTAAAAAAAAAGTTGTAACCCTGAGCTGAAACTTGAATGTCTTACAAACATTATTTTAATTTCATGCCTGAATAATGTCAAAGGAATAGATAGTTTTACTATAAAATAAAGCGAGTATTGAAATGAACAACGTTCAATATTATGATGAACGTCAAGGAGCGTTGGCCAAATTAAAAAAAAAAATCTTTTCCAGTAAACAAACAAACACATTATGAGGAAATAGTAGCAAAGGAAAACAATTAAGAATAAAGAGAGCTTGTAAATGTTATGTAAGATTTTCACTTTAAATTTCAAAATTTTTGAATGAAAGCTATGATTTTAGTACCTGATTTAAATATGAAAAATAATGTAATAGCTTTGCCTCTTTAGATGATACAGCAGAATTTTTCTATATGATTCTAATATCACTACAATATCAAGATAACCGGAAAGTTCTCTCCCCTTCTCATTAACCAAACTAAAACATAAGATTAAGTCTAGACAGCTGTTTTCAAGGTCAATTCCAATGCTAGATACTCAGTTAAACTTCCCATTTAGTTAAATCTACGTCTGTTGATAGTTTAAGCACATCTATAGCCTGTGGAAAACAAAATTCGAAAGTGAATCATATCCATCGTTGCGAAGAAAATGCCCTGCTCTACTGAACAGAAACGGAGTCATTCTGCATCACTATAACCCTAGACCCCATTCTGTCAAACAAACTCAAGAAGAAAAGTAAAGTCCTTCATTTGCTATTGTAAGTCTACATTTCCTACAGCAGTATTAGCAGCAGTAAGTACAGTATAATTAAAAATATTCAAATCACAAATATTATGCATAATTTGCAGTTTAGGTCATCACAAGAATTTTGCAATTTTTGTTGATTTATTTAGGTGAATTGAAGCATTTTTGACTTATTTGACAGATACACTTTTTTGTTGCAAATATTTGGTCTTCGAGATATTTGACTTTGAAGTTCCCAATGTTTTCCTGTGGGAAAAAATAATCACACCAACACAGTGTAATCGAAAATTGCTTTTATAGGTAACATAGGTTAGGTTGAATTATGTTAGGTAAGTTTAGGTTCCTATAGAGTCGCCGGTTAGTTTTTCCCATAGGAAAACAACGGGAACTTCAAATTCAAGTATCTCGAAATTTAAGCATTTACGACGAAAAGTATATTCGCGGGAAAAATTGAAAAAAATTCAAAATGCCTCATTAAACCTAAAAAAACAGAAAAATTGTAAACTTCTCGGGATGACCTGCACTGCAAACTGACCAAAATTACTTAAAGTATTACGTCTCAATACCAGAAAGTTGATGGTAAAATATTCAACTGGAGCTAGCAAAAAAAAAAAAAAAAAAAAAGAAGAGCTTGCACTGAGCATACAATTGGAAAAAATACATTCTTCGACTCATTTAAAATTGATGGAATTAGAATTAAAAGCAGGAATATACCAGAAACTTCTACACGGTACGAAAGTTCACTGTTTACCTTACCTTTGATGATACTTTGGACGAGGTCCAGGTGACGTTATGCACGTCACCTATCTTGTGCAGAGGTGATGTCGCCTGCAGTCCGTGACCAGCGGGATGGCTAACAGCGAGTTATCCCCACAGTTCACGTAGCAGCTTACAACAGGTTTATCTGGCACTTTCAGTAAGCATGCGTCCAGTAAGTATTTAAATTTCGCAGTCTCTGTACCGTTGACATTTCGAAAGTGACGAAGCATTTTGTTGAATAATCTCGCTCCTCGGACCACGAAACTATTAGAATACTTTGTGGCTATCGCATCACCACCAGTTTTGATTGGAATTCTCACTTCACAAGTGCGACCAATGCGGTTTGAGTGTCTGGCCTGGATTCGCCCATTGACGTTGACAGTAATTCCTTCTAGAATTTCCCTGACATATATAATCGTAAAGCGCTCGAATCTCCTTTGAATGGAGTACATTTGAAGTTGAGCAAATCTTTCGTGATAGTATAAATCTTGCATGCCCCAGATTTTGGCAGTAAACGATCGCTGGATAGCCTCAAGGCGCTCTAAGGCTTTCCGTTTGCTTGGCATACAAAGAGGTGAACAGTATTCAATCCTTAGCAGTATCAGTTGTTTCCATAAGGTGTTCATTGTGTCTGCCTCTCGTGAAGAGAAAGTTCGAAGCACCCATCCGCTACACTGCTTGCCTATGGTAACAACTCGAGCCACATAATCTTCAAAAGTGGTATTGTCTTGTATTCTCACCCCAACATCCATTGAAATTTGCTTTCTCTCGATTTCGCTCCCATCTCTCGTCTTGTAGAACGTAGATTCAGTAGGAGAGAAGTTTTTTTGGTACCGTAATAGTTCAAATTTTGATTCGTTGAAGGTCATGTTGTCAACCGATGTTCAGTGAAAGATGTTGGTTAGATCTAGTTGCACATTCCGTACGTCTGCCGTTGAAAGTACAGCTGCTAATATCCGTGTGTCATCAGTGAACGATGAGGGAACGGCAAACGTGCATTGGTGCCCCATATCTTTTATCATGATGAGGAAGAATATTGAACCAAGCACGGTGCATTGAGGGACTCCACTGATTACCGGCTGTCGTTTGGACACTTTATTATTTATAATTACGCTTTGGGTTCGGTTTGTCAGGAAAGCTTCGATCCATCTATGACATTTTCCATTCCACGGATGCCCAAGTTGAGGAGTTTGAATAGCAGGATTCCATGCTCTACTTTATCGAATGCTTTGGCAAAACCTAAATCTATTGCATCCACACTTTTGTCTTGGCATAGTACAACTACGAAGTGATTGAATGTTTATGGCGAAAGCCATGTTGATTTGATGTAAGCAGGTTATTGCTTTCTAAATGATGTACTAGGTGTTTTCTATACGCCCTTTCAAACGTCTTCACTACTTGACTGGTCAGGGAGATAGGTCTATAGTTGGCTGGATCCATGCTATTTCCAGCTTTAGGAATAGGCGAAGCAATTGCGTGCTTGCAGGTGAGTGGAATTACTCCATCATCCATTGATTTTCGCCATTTAAGGCCACTTAGCTTGCACATCTTAAGGATTTTTGCAGGCACATCATCTGGTCCCGCTGCACTGTTGCCGCTAAGTTCATCAATGGCTAGTTCAATGCTTAGTTTTGTGAACTCGAAGTCCGTTAGGTAGTTTGTAGTTAAATCAATTCTTAGGATTTTAGGATTTTGAATTTTGTCACAAATGACTTTTTGATATTGACGGCTTCATATTTCGCTCATTTCGTGGTCATCCTCAACAATAGATCCTGTATCATTCACCAATGGCCCGATTTTCGATTTTACCGAAGAATGATGTGATGCATAGGCAAAAAAATATTTGCTATTGCTTTTTATACTTTCAATGGCTTTGTTTTTTTTTTCTTGTTTTTCTTTATCGTGTGATCTTACAAGCTGACATCCTATCTCATCTAGTTTCTTTTTGTACTCGGATTTGCGTTGTAGTAACTTCGTTGATAGCTGGCATTTGATAAGTTTTGCTCTCGTTTCTTTAGTAGTCATTTACAAAATTTGTGGTGTCGTCTTTTATTAAGTTTTCTTTAGGCGGGGCTAAGGTACTTCATGCACTTTTCCAATAAAATGTTTTCAAATATCTCATCGATGCTTTCATTCTCTATTGAATTTTTAAGAAGTAGGTCCCAGTTTACTGACTCTAGTTCTGTATTCAAGTCGTCCAAATTTATCCCTTTATCGTGTACGTTCAAGTCCCGTAGACTGGAGATGGAGTTTATTTGCGAATTTTTCTGCGATCAATGAGAATTGCGTTCGCCAAGCCTAGTCGTTATTTCAACAAGCCTATGATCAGATAATGTTGTATCCTGGATTTCAATATATTTAATCAATTGCACGTTATCTACGCAGAAAAGGTCCAAGACATTTTCATTTCTCGTAGGTGAAGAGATCATTTGGGTCAGTGAAAATTCTTCCATTATGTGCACTTGAGAGAGAGCCTGATCCTTTTCATCTCTAGTGGCCGATGATGTCCTGGATAGTGCAAAAGCTTCCAATTTCATCTGGCAAGTCTGTCGTTAGCCATTTTAAGAAGGGCAAGTTGAAATCACTAGTAATATACAATTGATACTTGCTCTGAACTGCTTTGCAATGTGTGTTGATCACTTGCAACATTTCGGCAAATTTGTTTATGGTACATTTCGGCGGTCAAAAGCACACTGCGCACATCAATCTAACTTTTTCAATATAATAATAATACAATCAGAGATTACATTAGAGACTTTCTACTTTGTATGTGAACTAAGGCGATCTTTTACGTATAATGCAACACCACCACACTTCTTACCTCTGTGGTTACTTCTATGCAATACATAGTTTTCTGTTTTAACTTCTTTATCGTTGACTGCATCATCTAGATGGGCTAAGTAGCGGCAAGGAGTTTAGAACCTGCATCATTTATTATATCCTGCAGTACCATTTGTTTTCTGCAATTTTTCGTTCACAGGCCTGTTATGTTTATGACGTTGATTTTACTAAGTATTTCATCTTTATTTGATTTCAGTTCATGGCGTTCATCCTGTTTTTGGCTGTTTGTGTTTTCAGTTGATGAGTTGTACCAGGATCCTACCCCCACAGTTGTGTAGAATTTTCTACTCTCTGTGGAATTCAAGGTGCTCTTGGCCCTCCTTGCTGCACTTTTTCAATATAATTAATAATTAGCTTTTATTAAGAACACAATGGGTTCACAAAATATGCTTACAAGCTTACAGGTACAGACAAAGTAACCAAAATTCAACCTAGTAATTAGGCCCAGTCACAAATATTGGTGGTAGCTAAGTCTTCATGGACGAAATTTTTTCGAACAGTGTTTGTAAACTTTTTGCATATTTTGCAAATTTCTACTCACATCTTGATTGTACACACTCTTATCACGGTCATTCGTGGTAATATCTCTTTCCACATTGCACTGGCGGTTATTTTTTCTGTACTTGTGAGCTTGTATGCGATTTGAGTTTTGCAATGGTCTCCCCGAAGTTTCGCCTCGTTCAGCACGGGCGGGCCCATGATGGGCTGTGGGAGCCACTCGAATGGTTCCTTTCAGATGTATTTCAAGACATGTGGTATCAAAACACGTGAGATTTCTGAATGATTCTTGGCACAACCAGGGATGAGAGAAATTGCATTTTCGTTTTGGGCTGCAACCTTGTCAGCCATATTTCATGTACCTTGGGCACCTCTTTGGGTGGGATAATTTGCACCCTATTCCTGATATTCCATATTTACATCAGTTTTTGGCACAGTACATGCAGATTCTTGTTTTTTCCGTTTTTGGATATCCAGTCCCTTCCAGAGCGGCTTCTTTTCTTCACAGTGCTGTGTGCTGTTTCATAACTGATTCCTTTCACATCACTATCACCTGTTTCCGCATATTTCTGCTGTGGTTCTTCTCCTGCTGTTATCGGGCTTTCACCCACTGATTCCTTTGGATTAGATGCTACGCATTTTTGGCTTTGCGTTGAAACTTGTAAGCATCTTTCATAATTCTACATGAAGTTTCTGAGAAATTTGTTAAACATATCTACCATGCCCGGAGGTAACTTTGCTCATGGAGCACCGAAAAGAAACTCACATTTTGTTTAAGCAACTTTCGGTGTAGTATTTGTAGTACGTTCTCTACACCAGGTACAAACCCAATGTTGCTTCTCAGTGGATCTTTCATTAGCTGAGCACCCAAGCCCAGACGGGCCCACTGGCGCGTGGTACTTTCCGTTCTGGTTCAGAGCAAGACACGACGCATGAAAGTTATTCTGTTCACACAGCACGCACTGAATCATTTTACTTTGTTTTGGTATCAGACACACGGTACACTCATTTAAACCACGAGTGTGTTGTGGCTCACAAACTTCATCCAAATCATCGGGTGAGTTTAGAATCACTGGCTTGATCTGTGTTTTATTGTGATTTTTTTTATGACCTCCCATAACTAAAGTCTACGCTTCAACTACTAAGCGAGTTACGCTGTGGTCACTGCTCCCGCTAGTCACTGGGTCGAGTTTATAGCCAGGCTGGCACACTGCACAACACCGAATTAGCTTTTTGCTTTCTTGAAAAATCTACAGCTTTCTGATTTTATGATCTCTAGCGGAACACTGTACACGTTACAACCGACCGCCATGGAGGGTAACTGGTAAGTTGCGTAAAAGAAAGTTATTGCAACAATGAAGGAAAAAGCAAGCAATTTCGGGAATTTTACCGTTTATAATATGCACAAAGAAGAGAAAAATTTAAAACTTAGTATTAAAAGTTGTTAGAATTTTAGTTATACGTGGAGCGAGAATTGCAGAGGTTAGCCAAGATCGAAAACTGCAGTAGCATTGTTGCAAGTTTCCATTTTATGCATATGATAGTTCAACTTTAAAGTGGAATTAAATCTGGATTATTGGGAAAACAACAACATCGAAATAAATATTATAAAACTTTTTCAAAGCGTTGAAAAGGGTTTATATTAAAATAAAATATTATTGCTTGTCATCAAATACATAGCTTCAGAACAATGAGTAAGTATCAGCAAGCTAATATCCAATACAGCAGGTATTCTAAGCGTTAACCATAGTATAGCAGAAAATTGTGCTTGCCTCAGCAAGCAATAACCAATTTAGTATACATTGGAGGCAATTCTAAGGCTTTAATATTCAAATTTGCTACTCATTGTGTTCCGTCGATAATTCGCTGCTGGCTCTACACTTGGTCACTAACTGCATGACGTGGAAAACGTCACCTGGACATCATGCAAAAATTTACGAAATTTACAAGTTAGGTAAGGAACAGTACACCTCATTACTCATCAGCGGGCCGACAACTTAGGCGAGCGTGAAAAATTATACTCGCGCACAATTAAATTTCCTAATGACTGTATGAGGATAAAAATCAACTCTTCATGTGACTTTACTGACATTCGCACCAAAATTATGATCGGATATCCATAAAGATCTGTCGTACCTCCCCACTCATTTACCAACGCACCATATCTTTAGACTTGTATTAAGCATCGGAAAACTTGTCACTGGGTGCAAGAGTCCCAAATTTTATAACTACTTCGCAAAGAAAAGAAAAATGAAACGAAAATTAACGAAAAGACACGAAGAGAAAAGAAACGAAAAAAGAAACGAAAAGAAAAGACACAAAGAGAAAAGAAACGAAAAAAAAGAAAGGCCGCCACAGTTAATTACAAACCGGGGAGTTAGTGGCAAACACTCGCAAGAGGTCGCCATTGTTGCCATCTTTGCGCCCGAGCTCAAGTTAAATGAGTAAGATAAATCTGGCCAAAAGGAGCCGAGGCGGCGGAAAAAATGCCTGAATAATTACGGAGTGTTCATAATTTAACAAAAATGAGAGCAGTTATGTGTGGGTGGAAAAGGGGGTTTGTATTAGCGGTTTGTAACTAACAGACATGGGAGATACAAAGGAATTAATAAAATAATTAATATTGTATTTTTGTTTTAATGCAAAGATGAGAAGGATTGCAGTATTAGCTATTTATTCATATCTTGTTGTGACAACTTAACCAAAGTGTAAACAGCAAAGGTGCTGCAGTATTTATTCGAAGAATATATAGGGGAGAAAATAGTGATACTGGGAGCATCTGTAGTAGGTTTCCGCTGTCTATGATTGCTGATGAATGACCAAACACCAGTTACCTGACATTTCTTACTCAGCCTATACGAACTACATTTATAGAAGTTCGGAATATAGAATGTGTTACAAATAAAGACCAGAAGTAAGGAAACAATTACTCATTTTACCCTGAAGCGGTACAATGCGGTACTGTAAGTTACACTAATAATAAATATATTAGGGAACTACATAGAGACCAATACCACAACTAACAGACATCAGAACAGATACAGACGAATGAACTTATATTTTTGCTACGATGCAAAGTTGAACATATTTCTCATATTCTGAGCCTGTTATTAGAAGACAGAGGGCGATACTGACGAACAGATATTGATGTTTTTAATTTCTGTTGAGGGGTCGTGATCCGACACTCGATACAAATAAAGCATCCATCCATTTCAGCAATAGGACCGCACTTTGTTAATGGTTCCTCATATGAAAGTTCTGCTACAATGTCACATATTCCTTCTACGAGAGTGGTCTCTTTTGGTAAGCACTAAGTTTTGTATTCATGGAGGGCCGGGCGTAAGTCCCGGGAGCTCCAAGGGAATGGGCCTGTTGGTCCGTCTACAGCCAGCCATCTAATCTAATCTTAGTCACTGCGCTTGGCAGGGAGCTTGGGAGTCTTTAAATGCTTGTGGTTAGGCCAACTGGCATGAAGGCTGCAGTGTACAAACGAGAGTTATATAGCTTTCCTAAGAAAATAAACTATTGCGAGGCAGAACGAATTGCATAACTAGAACACCTCATGGCGTAACACCATCACCCGCAATGGGAGAAAATTCCATCGCCGTCATTTCTGATGGCCAGCTAATTCTAATTTTTGGTGAGCATCAAGTCGAGCACAACTCACCAGACTCCCTTCAAAAATCATGAACATAGCTCAACTCCTTCTAAATTTTTTGGATGAAGAGCAAATTTCCTCGCCCTCATTTTTTATGGCAAGCTAATCGTAGTTTTTTTTGGGATGGATCACATCGAGGGCAACCCACCAGACTCCCTGCAAAAACTTATGAACACTGCTCAACTCCATCGACCACTTATTGGGTGGACAGGCAAACAAACAAATATACATATAAACATACTTAAATCTTCAACGACAATATCACCGCTCTTCGCTTCACTCGCAGGTGACAGAAAGAAGACGGAATTTCCAAGTAGGGTATCAGGTTGAGTTAACCTCTCGAAGATTGGAACTCCTCAGTGGGCCCTTCTGGGGGAAAGAGATTCTGAATGGAGAGGCCCACATAAGGGTAGAGCTGGAGGGTAGTGAGCTTCTACATTATCGTATTGTGTGTTATTTTTGGAGAGACAGGGCCTGAGAAAATACTGCGCTGCAGCAGCCCTGCAGATGTGTATTTCGAGCAGGCTGTTATTTTTGTGGTCTTGGTGGAGACTTGACTTCTGTCTCCTTGCATTTGTGCTTTGTAATGCTACAAACTACAATCAGCAAGAGACACTTTTTTTTCTTAGAGGTTTTCAAAATTTCGACTGGATTTTTATTAGTTTAATTGGCCGAGCTTTCGACAATCTCAAAGAAAGTCGTTTTCGTTGAGATTGTCGAAAGCTCGGCCAATTAAACTTATAAAAACCCAGTCGAAGTTTTGAAAACCTATAAGAAATATGGAACTTGGATGTCCTCTATTCCACTGAATAGGAGACACTTCGTTTGAATCCAACACTTCAAGATTTTAGATACAGTGTGATATTTGAAGTCAATGGGCGATTTAATAGAAAATAAAAAGGCTTACGACAGCAATACAGAGTTGAAAACCGGTAGTGAGTTGTTACAGAACGGCAGAAAGAATTCAAAGAAGAAATTGTTTTACACCAGCAATATTCATAATTAAGAAAGAGAACAATAATGAGGGATTCTTGAATTAGGGCTTCTAAAAGACAGGCGTGCTTCGCATCTGTGGTGTTCAAATAAGTTCACTTTGCTAAAGTTTCACTGAAGGTAAAGCCTCAGCACACCTGGGAAATCCACACACACATCGGCTTACCCTGCAGATATATGCCAACTGTCTCCAGAAATGAGCACGGTTGCAGTCGATCACGGGTTGTCAAGAGTTATCTCGCCTTGTGAAGGATGGGAGGAAAGGGGGTTGGGAACCGAAAACTTTCAAAATATCATTTTATCTTCCTTTTTTGATAAAACAAAAAGAGCATTTACTGCATTGAATCTGGTTGTATATATATAAAAAATGCTTGGCGCTGCAGCTCTGCCGTATTACTCAGCTCCCACTGGGCTATAGGCAATATAGCTTCCTAACAAAGCCGGGCCACTTTAATAATAAAATGGCGTTTCTATCACGGTATATCTATGATTTCATTAGTAATATATGTATTGTTTTGCAACTCACTGTATCGAAGCGACAGTGGTGCTGTCTCGGCGACATTGTGTTGTGTGTCCGAACCCCGTGCGCGTCTCCCCAGTGGCTGTACTTAGCTCAATATCAGGTCAGACGTTCAATTCTAAGCCAGGCAGGAAAAGTCTTTACACTTAAAATTTAGCGTCATCGTTTCTATTTTTCAAATTTACTAGTGGAGGGCACTTAGGACCTTAGGATCGGTCAACACTATTGTAAATCAAGTCTTCCATCTTTAGCAAATAGCTCGGACGGTCTGTGGTCAGTTGCAAAAGTACACTACTCTGGGTCCTCGACGCCTCGTAGGCATTTATCTGCAGCAGGAACCAGTGCATGTGTGTTTCCTAGTAGTGTTGCCAAGGCGACTCTTCTTTTGCCAGAGGACAGTGTCTGTGCAGGGCTGCCTGTCGGAGTGTCATCGAGTGATGTTGGGCAGTAGTGCGGGCTGTGGGTTTTCTCAAGATCTCTAGTACGAATTGGTTTCCCTAGAAAGTATGATTCACAATATGCATGAAAATTATCAGCTCAATTTTCAAAGACAATATAGTTACCTCCGCCAAGGAGGTTATGTTTTCTTTGGGTCTGTTTGTTTTTCTGTCAATAAGATAACTCAAAAAGTTAAAGACGTATTTTGACGAAACTTACATGGATTGTTAGGTATGTTACGAGGAACAGATGATTACCCATCCGTTCTTTTGTCTACCTATTTTTTGTTAGTACCATAACTTAAAAAGTAATTGACGGATTTTTTTATGAAATTTACATGAGCTGTTGGGTATATTACAATGAGTAAATGATCAAATTTTTGTGATGAGCTGCTTGTTCGTTTTTTTGTCGCTTTGTTTGATTTTGTGTTTGTTAGCGCAATAACTCAACAAGTTATGGATGGATCTTTACGAAATTTACAGGGATTGCTAGTAATGTTAAGAGACAAAATTGATTTAATTTCGGTGATGATCGATTGATCCGTTTGTGTGTTTGACTTATGTTTGCCAGCAGCATAACTCAAAAAGCTATCAACGGATCTCAAAGAAAATTACAGAAGCTGTTAATACTGTCCAAATGTACCCATGATTAGATTTTGATGTTGATACAAAGAAATCTAGGTTTCAGAGTCAATTTGAATTTCTCATTACCGATGCCTTGCTAAGCGTAGGCATGCGTCCTCAGAGTGCTCTAGTTTTATATGATTTCGAAGCTCAAAAGATGAAATTTTCCTTTAAACAGATTGGTTGCCTACTTTCTTTACGGCATAGCCGCTATTCGCTTCAAATTATTGTACTTGGAAATGAAAAGTATGTAGACATCCTGAGTTGCAAATGAGCAGTGATTGTTTTTCTTTAGTTCAATGTCATTGAAGAAATGTCATTGAACGGTAAAAAAGTTCTGTACAAGAGTTAAAATTTCTAGAAAATATCGCTCATTAATTTTTTTTTACTGAACCAATAATGCTGCTTTCCACCAAATATAACAGTTAGCCTGTAGCCACGATTTATGGCATCATACAGGTCGCAGCAAATGATGAGAGCAGTGAAATGCTGGCTCCAGTTTTAGATATAAATTTACAAAGGCTCATAAACCTTTACTTTCTTTTTCTTTCATTCCAATGCAACACAATTAGCTCTCCCCACTCTGCCAGCGAGCTCACGGAAAGTCATAGATTCCCCGAGGCTCAGTGCCCTACACCACGCGTCAAGTTCTAATGCCTGTATCACTAATTTACTTGTTTCAGTAATTGAAGCTCACATAAAAGTTGACAGACTCGATCTGTGAAGCACTTTATCACAATTGGTTAGACCAACACATATTTGAAAAGAAGCTAAAACTCAAGTGAAGATTTTTATCATCATCTCGGAATATTTTTTTTTTACTTTCAGTCGTGTAATGTATGACGCATAATATCTAAAAAAATGGAATGCTCTGGTGAACTTTCGTGAATATTAACATTTTTATTCTTCAGCGCAGATGAGTTCTCTTAACAAACCGCCTGTGGATGGGCAGAGGTCGTCACGAACGAATCCTCAACTTATCTTGACACGAACTGATATTCGTAGAGATAAAATTCATTGGGTAATATTATAATGATAATAGCGGATTACATGTGGACTTATCAGAGAGTATACTATAGTCTGAACTTGCAAAAGTTCAAATTCACTGCGTAACACTGCAACTTTAACAGGATTATGTTTGGATTCATCGAAAGCTTCTCTGGTCTCACTTTACAAAAACGTTTCACATACCTTCGGAACGAGTTTATAGCTACACGCCATGGGGGTTCTTGCTCCTCCCCCTCCCCAGTTAAGGAGGAACCCTTTCTGCATAGGTTGCATACAAGTTATACCACACCCATATACAACGCAATCGTAAGTTCAACTTACGAGCGAGCGTTCAACTCGCACGTTGTTCCGATAAAGAGTGAAAGTCGGCAGCAAAAATACCGCTGGAAAGTACTTAAAGTGAACAACGTGCGTGCTGAACGACCGCTCATAAGTTGAACGTGCGATAGCTTAGTGCGGTTCGACTTTAAATACGCCGAAGGAGGTACAAAGAAAGGCATTAAGTTACTTCCCCAAAAGGGCAACAAATTTACGCCAAGCCTCGAGCACCAAATCGAAGGTTATGTGCCCAGGGTAAGTGGAGTTTATTGTAGGCTCTCGAGATCGGGATTAAGGATATTGGATGGTAATGGAGACCGGAGAGTATTCTTCCGGATCAACTTTTACAGTTCGATACTTCTCGTATTTTGGATATACAAGTCTGACTTACAATGCGCCTCTTTTAGGTTATATTAGATATACATTTATACATTTATATTATACAAGGTTACATATATGTATTGAGTATACGCTTGGTTCTCGTTATATAAGAGTTCGCTATATATGTCCATTCACTGATATACGAATGGACAATACTATTGTGATCACTGATTCCTTTACGCTTGAAAAGATTGCTCTTATACTATTTATTACGAGTTCTGTGGTGGCAATGCGAGTTATGCTCTGTAGGCAATGCCCCAGAACTGTATCTTGTTTTTTTTTTATGTATGCAAGGGGTTTTTCATATACTGTAAATTGTTGTACTATACCGTTACTGCTGTGTTTTAGCTGTGCTTTTTTGCAGTATTATTAGGAAACATTCTTAGAATTTATGGGGTAAAAATGGGTCATGGACGTAACTCACGCTATATAGGTAATGTAGATAGCTAGATCTCAATACGTGTATTTTCGAACTCATCTTATGCCAGCTTTTACATGCGTGTGTGTGATCCTTACACAAAGTGAACACCAGGTATATGTCTATATCTTGAAATGTAAATATAAATTATATATGTGTCTACGAGGTGTGAAAGGAAATGCTAAGCCTCAGACTTATAGCTGTGTGATAAACAAAAAATTAATTTGCCCCCATAGTTAACTTGTAATTATATAATGAAGTCGTCCCCAGCCTGTAGATGCTAACAATTTCTGCTTTATGCTGGCAGGTTGTTCAAGTGAAAGAATGGACAAATTTCTAGAAAATGAAGTAAAGTGTTTTGGTCAACTTTCTCGTCACGCTAAATAGAGGTGCAGAGGTGACACCCACTCTATGGAAGCAGTTCATTCTGCCGAGTATAGAGTCTTGTTCTCCTCTTTGGACGCCAAGTACGAAAAAGAACTAGAACAACCTGAAGTTATTCAAATATCGTTCACTCTTAAAATGCGAGGCATGGAAGAATACGACTACCACAAACGACTTAGCTGTCTCCCGTTGTATTCATTACAATGAAGGTTCGAACGATTTACAATCATATATGTTCGGAAAATTCCGGAGCGTATCACTGTGAATGTGAATGAAGGGATTATCACCAGACACTCAGAAAGAACTGGAAGGACTTGTGATACATGAAATCAAAGCAGAGACGGCGGCAAAACCTTGCCAACGGTATATTGTAATAGCTTCACTTCACGGAAAGCAAGACTGAAACGCCACCGATATCAAAATAACAGATTTCAAAAATTTATGGAAATTTCATTTTAGAAGATTAGATTAGATTAGATTAGATAGGCGGCAGTAGACGAACCAAAAGGCCCATTCCCAAAAAGACACCGGGATTTACACCCCGATCCTCTATGAGCTATTGCCATTATGCTAGTAGAATGTAGAGGAATGGAGAAACGAGAAGAGAAAAAATGGAAGACGAAAGAGAAA
>LQNS02278070.1:12874410-12901949 GCA_001587735.2 Parhyale hawaiensis
AAAGTTCCCCTGATCGAAATCATGTAAACCATTCTGCCACACCCGTGCTGAAAAATAGCACTATTTCCAAACACATTTCATAGCTGTCAGCAAGTTTTTGTTGCTGTGTGTCCTATAGCAAAAAATCATAAAATTCCGATGGTGTCTCACATGGTGTTCCACTTTATGGAGTCAAATGAAAGCAAAAAATTAATCTTGAAAAATGTTGCAATCTGTCTCCTTGGAATATCTGCTTATAGTTGCACACTGATTTATTCATCGTCGCTGTAACGAATACAGTTTCCAAAGAAAAAGAATATTGGAGCATTGTTGAGAAGACCAGACAGTTGATAGTAAAAATGGGAACGGATATATTATTCACAGCTCTGAGAAGATTTATGATGCCACCCCTTCTTCTTTATGCTTGACCTGAGTACCGCTGATGTTGCGGATGTATTAAACCTACAGGCTTTAATAAAGAAGAAGAAGAAAAAATATACCGTAATAAACACCGACGTTGTTTCGACGATGAAGAATCGATGGAAATCGTTGTCGTTGTTTTTGGTGGCAGGGTGGGCTTGTAATCTAAATATTTTTCACTCTGTGCAGTCAAGCTTCACGACAAAAGTAACTTCACTCGTCCGTATTCGTTGGGAATCTGAACGGTAGCTAGGACGTAGGACGTTGAAAGTACAGTAATTCGATTTAGATATTTTGTTCCAACGATGCTAGAATTAATTCCATGTTTAGTTCAGGCATGTCCACGCTAGAAATTTCTAGAACGATGAATCGTTATCATCGAACTAAAATGGATTTTGCGCACTGTGGCAAAACGGAGACGAAAACACAAAAGAGAGATATTTGAGGAAGCTATCTACACGGGATATTCACACACTGATGTTCAGCTGACAAAGACACCTCTTGGAACAAGTAAGGTTGTTTTGAAGGTACTGGCCTCTTAAAATTAGGTAATACAACGCAGTGCAAAACCCTGAAGACCACTGGCAAATACTGAAATTCCTATAATGACCTCCATTAAGCAAACATCACAAAATGCAATGGCTAGAATATGTAGGCACCCAAGTATCTAAAGACCGATTGAAATAATGTTTTGTTTATGGATGAGTGTCGTACGACCCTTGATAGGCCATTTGGTTGGATACTGACAAGGCAGCTATTGAGATTTCAAATTCGTCGTCAGCAAGGAGGTGGAGGCGCAATGTTCTGGGCTGGTATCAAAAGCGATCCCGCTATTGGACCATACAAAGGGATAGCCTCAAGGCGTTTTTGGTCTTTCCTTTTGCTTGTATACCAAGCACACGGAGAAAACCTAGAGCGACTCGAGGCTATCCAGAATTCATTCACTGCCAAAATTCGAGGCATTCAAAACTTAAACTATCACGAAAACCTTGTTCAACTTCAAATGTATTTAGTTTAACGGAGATTCGAACGCTTCACTATCATACATGTTTGAAAAATTGTAGAAGGCATTACTGTAAATGTTAATACGCTGATTATTGCCAGCCACATGGACCGCAAAGGTTGCACTTGTAACGTATGACCCCTCAGGGGGCATAGGATGGGCCATAGGCCATAGGTTCGCTTATGTTATGGGGAGCAGCGCCCCAGGGAGACTCTGTAGGTTGCCTTAGCCATTAGCAAAGTCTTCAGGACGTCTGTCTTTCGGCCGACTTTGTTTCCTTTCCATCTCATACAAATAGCTCATAGAGGGCCGGGGTGTAAGTCCCGGTGTCTCTTTGGGAATGGGCCTTTTGGTTCGTCTACTGCCGCCTATCTAATCTAAATACTGATCTTCCTTCTATCTGTTCTTCCTCTGCATTTCCGAATTACTGTTCCCATGCGCATTGATCCTGTGTGGAAGTACCCCGTTCATTGGTTCCACGTGTCTGTTATCATACTACATATATGCCCATCTCTTCCATCTGTGATGTTGCCTTTGGAAACGGAGACCTAAAGTTTTTTGAATATATTAATAATACCTAGAGCACTCTGGGAGAGCAGAGAGCATACCTCCGCCAAGCGAGGCAACTGTAGCAAAAATTCAAATTGGATCTGAAACCATAATTTTCTTTGCATAAGCTCCAAAATCTAATCATTTGTGCCTTTTTATATTAATAACAGCTTGTTCAATTTTTTTGAAGATCCGTTTATAACTTTTTGAGTTATATTGTTAACAAACGTTATGACAAATATGAGTCAAACATACAAACGAAACAAGCGATCTACACCAAAGTTTGATCATTTATGTCTTTTACCATTACTAACAGCTCCTATTAATTTCATGAAGTTCTATTCGTTATTTTTTGAGTTATTGTGCTATCAAGCATAAAATTAAAAACAGTGACAAACAAACGAACGAGTAAACGGACCATTACCAAAATTTGGTAATCTACTCTTTGTTATATACCTAACAACTCATGTTAATTTCATCAAAATCAATTCATGACTTTTTGAGTTATGGCATCGAGAAAAATGACG
Source organism: Parhyale hawaiensis (assembly GCA_001587735.2). Taxonomy (NCBI): domain Eukaryota; kingdom Metazoa; phylum Arthropoda; class Malacostraca; order Amphipoda; family Hyalidae; genus Parhyale; species Parhyale hawaiensis. The sequence goes on from LQNS02278070.1 coordinate 12,876,889, forward strand.
CAGACAAACAAACAAACAAACGGATGGACATAGCTTCACCAAAAGTTAATCATTTGTTTCTCCTAAAATACTTAACAATCCCTGTAAATTTCATCCAAATCGGTTCATAACTTTTTGAGTTATCCTGGTGACAGACAGACAGACATACAGACAGACAAATAGACAGACAGACAAACACGACGAAAACATAACCTCCTTGGCGGAGGTAACTAGAGCACTCTGGGAGAGCAGAGAGCATACCTCCGCCAAGCGAGGCAACTGTAGCAAAAAATTCAAAGTGGCTCTGAAACCATAATTTTCTTCGTATAAACGCCAAAATCTAGTCATTCGTGCCATTTGATAGTAATAACAGCTTGTGCAATTTTGTTGAAGATCCGTTCGTAACTTTTTGAGTTATGCTGCTAACATACGTCAAGACAAACATGAGTCAAACATACAAACAAACCAACCGATCTGCACCAAAATTTGATCATTTATATCTTTTTACATTACTAACAACCTCTATAAATTTCAGATCCATTCAGTATTTTTTGAGTTATTGTGGTAACATGCATAAAATTCGAAACAGTGACAAACGAACGAACCAACGAATCATTACCAAAATTTGGTCATTTACTCTTTATTATATACCTAACAACTCATGTTAATTTTATTAAAATCCATCCATAACATTTTGAGTTATGGCATTGAGAAATATGAGGCAAACAAGCAAAAACAAACAAACGGATGGACATATCTTCACCAAAAGTTAATCATCTGTTCCTCCTAACGAACCTAACAATCCCCGTAAATTTCGTCCAAATTGGTTCATAAGTTTTTGAGTTATCTTGGTGACAGATAGACAGTCAGACAGACAAACACGACGAAAACATAACCTCCTTGGCGGAGGTAATAATAATAACACTTGTGACATACGAGTCCTGATCAGAAATGGTGGTGGTGTAATGACCATGAAGTATTGTAATAGCTTCACAATTCGGAGTGCGAGATTGTTCACAACTGTCCCGTCATAGTCGCAACGCTACTAGCATTGAAGATGTGAAGCTTAAAAATTTATTGGATGCGTATTTACTAAAAGAGCCAGACAAACCAGCTGTAAGCGGTTACTTGCATTGGGGTGAAAACTCGTTGTTAGCTCTCCCGCTTGTCACGAAGCGTAATGACACCTGCACTAGATGGCTTGCGTTCGTAACGCCTCCTGGACTTGGTCCGAAAAAATTTACAGGTATCATAGGTAGATCATGTGAGCTCGTTGGGAACTGCTTCGTGCCTTGGTTGCTGGGCCAACCATTGTAGTCACGACTAACCATTATCTATCAAAAATGATAATGCAGTTGCCCATAAATCTCAGTACACCTCTAACCGACTCAAGGATGATGCTTTTAAGAGTAGGAGGGTGATTGTATGGCCTCCAAAAAGCCCAGATTTGAATCCCATTGAGAATCTGTGGGCCATCATCAAATGGAAAGTTTATTGTATGAAAAGCACTTTACAAGCGTGAAAAACTTTTGAAGGGCAACTCAGGACGTTTTAGCATCATTTACGTCCTCTGAAATATTAACCCTTACCTTGTCAGTAGACCGTTGCATTAGATCCATGGAAATAAGGGAACTGATGTTTCTATAAAATGTGATGAAACTTAATTCTTTACATGTAGATATTATTTACTTGAATGCCATAATGTATTATGACAAAGCCCATGTATTTTCCTATTCTTAAAAAAACTATGCAACTTTATTATGTTACTTTGCAAGCCTTAATTCTGAATAATAATGTCGAACATTAGCATAATCAAGATTAGCGGTGATGACACATCCTTTTTGAACAAAAAAAATTATTTTTTCTAATGTTCAAACATCATTGGTGCTCATTGTAGCTACTTACAGTAAGTGCAAATTTTCGGAATCTGCGTAAGATAACAAATTCGTTAAATTCCTGTAATATGGAAAGTATTTACAAAAATAGTGATCTGCATAATCAAGGCGAACGCACAGTATTTACTGTTGCTGCTACACACAACCTTATGTATGTTATGCTGCAGTTAGCATTAATTTCGTAGTACTTTATCCGCTTCGTGTTAAATAATATATTAGTTCATTTGAAAATGCATTGCACATAGCAACTCTTAACTTCAGCTGCTGTCTATAACTGCTGCTAAAGGCTCACCCACACAATATGGAATTACACAAAAGCGAAATTGCTCATTTCAATCATCAAAGTTTCCGGATAATAGAGTGTGTCAGATAAAAAGTTAGATAAATGAACAAGCTCGCTCACTTTTCCTTAATAATCTCTTGGAACAAAGAAAAAATATCGGGTTGCAACGATGAAAGCCAGACCATCTAATTGCTTAACAAGATTTTGCTATCTAGGCTAATGCCACTTTACCGATGTGTTTACTTATCGATAAAAATAATGAAGATTATTATTAAGCTAAGACAAGTGGAGCTCTAAAGAAGGTGGAGCAGGGAGACCTTCAAAGAGGGGAAAAGATGAATTATATAAATGTAGCAAAGGGATGCTTATGGAAAAACACCTAATGAGAGGAGCTTAGGAAGGAATAAGTAAATGCATTTTGAAAAGAAGATACAAAAGGGAACTAAGCTGTACCTACAGGAAGAATAAAAGAAAACAGTCGAAATTGTAAGGTAACATTATAAGGAAACTTTTAACTTTTATAGCAAATATAAACAGTGAAACTTTTAGAATGAATGAAAATATCGATAGATACTATATAATAGGGTATGATACCTAGCAACAGTACCACCTTAGCGTGGGCTCCTATAAGTCCGATCACCTGATAATACGCAGCACTCATCGTACTAGCATAACATACGAGACTTGTTGTAAAAACGAATTTGTCACCCTAGGGAGGGTTATTCCTTCAGTACACAGCCCTTATCGCACTAGCATATCCTACGAGACTTGTTACAGAAACGAATTTGTCACCCTAGCAAGGTTTATTTCGTCTGTACACAGCCCTCATCGTACTAGCATAACCTACGAAAGTTATTACAGAAACGAATTTGTATCCCTTGGCAGGGTTATTCCATCAGTACAGAGCCCTGATCGCACTAGCATAACCTAGGCGACTTGTTACAGAAACAAATTTGTCACCCTATATAGGGAGGGTTATTCCGTTAGTAAACAGTCCTCATCGCACTAGCATAACATACGAGACTTGTTCGAGAGACGACTTCGTCATCCTAGGTATAGGGAAGGCTTACTTTGCCAGTACACAGCCCTCATTGCAACAGCATGGCGCAAAATACTTCACTCCAGCACTAGGCATCCCCAAGGCAATGAAGATTTACACCGTAAAGAAAGCAAGGCGTCCGCGCGAGCAAACAGACTAAGCACGGACATTTGTTTCCACTCTGCACAGAATGCTTGCAAGTCTCCAATATTCGCCCAAGTTTGGGGCTCAAACGAGAGTTGGTGGAGGACAGCTATAGAGATCGATGAGTCAAACACAGAGTGATTGCCCTTCTTTGAAAGTTGCTCTGCCGTGAGCATTACTTCAGATGAAGTCCTATTTGTCCTGAGATTTCATTCCGCTGAAATGCTCCCTTCAGAGCGTTGGCCGTATTTTAAGGCGCATTATTGACCGTAGATATGGGCATGTTGAATGATACTGATATCAGGAAAAGATCTACTGGACATATTTTTGGTCGCAAAATTAGTCATATATTAGATATGAAACTGAGTATCTTCTATGGCACAATACTGACCGTACATTTGGATACGTTGAATAATAATACTGATTTCAGACAAAGATCTAGTGGATTTACTTTTGTATGCTTAATTGGTCACATATTTAGGTATGAACTTGAGTGTGTTTTTTAGGCACAATATCACAGTACATTTGACCATGTTGAATGAAACCGACTTCAGACGACGTTCTAGCTGTCCTGAGATTTCATTCTGCTGAAATGCTTCCTTCAGGGCAGGGGACGCGTTGACCATAAAGTTGATTACGTTAGATGAATATGTTTTCAGATAAAGTTCTATTCAACATAATTTCACAGGAGATAATTTCGGGGAAATATTGACCATTTACTTGGGCACAGTACTGAAGATGTATTAGGGTCCATTACTGATCATAGGTAAATACAGCTAATTTTAATGTTTCAACTCAATGAAACTTATGTGGCATTGAACGCATTTTTTGGACATAACGTAGCTAACACCTTTATCGAGCAGAACTTAGACGACATCCTGAGGCTATTTGAACAAAAAGTTTTAAAGATTTTAATACACATGAGATTCTTGCCTACGTAACACGTTTGCGTTTCGAAGATATTGTACGACTAAGATCTCACGGTGTTTGTATAGAATCGAATGAAATAAACAAAAAATAATGGAAATAATAATTTGAGAATCGCATCATGATGCGTGAAAGCTATTTACTTTAAAAATTATTGGAGTGCCAATATTCACTATCATATTCTGATAGATATTTAGAAAGTTGGTCAATCATCCAGCATAAACAGAATCTCTTTTGATTTCATACGTTTATGCAGTAGAAACCATGCTGTTGGGTGCGGCACAGAACTACAATTAAATGCAGCAAATACATAATAAAAGGAGGTTATGTTTTCGTCGTGTCTTTGCGGCTGACTGTTTGTCTGCACCAAGATAACTCAAAAAGTTATGAACCGATTTTCGAAATTTAGAGGGATATTTAGGTACGTTAGATGATTAACTTTTGGTGAAAATACATCCATCCTTGCGTTTGTTTGTCTGCTTTATTTTTCTCAATGCCATAACTCAAAAAGTTAGTGATGGATTTTTATGGAATTAACATGAGTTGTTAGGTATATAACAAACAGTAAATGACAAAATTTTGATAATGATCCGTTTGTTTTTTCGTTCGTCACTGTTTTTAATTTTATGCTTGCTAGCACAATAACTCAAAATATAATGAATGGATCTTTATGAAATTTATAAGGGTTGTTCGTAATGTTAAAAGACATAAATGATCAAATTTTGGTGCGGATCAGTTTGTTCGTTTGTATGTTTGACTCATGCTAGTCATAACGTTCGTTAGCGATATAACTCAAAAAGTTATGAGCGGATCTTCAAGAAAATTGTACAAACTGTTATTACTATCATAAGGCACAAATGATCGGATTTTTGAGTTTATACAAAAAATTATGGTTTCAGAGCCAATTTGAATTTTTTGCTACCGTTGCCTCGCTTGGCGGAGGTATGCGCTCTCAGAGTGCTCTAGTTATAGTTTATGACAGTAACAAGCTACAGATGAAGCAGCAATGATTCAGTAAATTTTACAGTTCAGTTAAATACTTTCTCTAGCTTCTTGAAGTTATTAAGACAATCACTGGTTAATTTTCTTGAAATATTGCGAGAATAAATCTTTGTTATAACCAGTCACTGTCCACAATTGATACGGTAACTCTTGCAATAACAAAGTATTATTCTCTCAATATTTAGAAAAAAATTTACTTCAGTTAAATGGAGAAAGCTTTAAAACTGAACTATAGGATAAATTGGTGATACACAATTCCTCATATTCAATAAGCTGCAACAAAGAACTACAAAGCTAATGGCGGCTAGTTATAACGTCACAAACGGAGACTAATCATAGTGTGGGCAAGTTGATGAGCGTAAAAATTTTGATTCCGAAAATAACCAAGAGCCTTAGTGATTAAAATAGAGTGGATTGGCAGTGCAAATTAAGGGATAACAGAGCTGTAATACGGGAAAATTTGCAGTTGATTTCTTACCAAGACAAAGTAATTCGATTGGGATTAAAAGATTCAGTACTGACCTTGCATCATAATGTGGCAGAATAAGCTGCACGTCGGCGTGCTTTTCTATCGCTTTGAACTGCTAAAATTAGCCAACGTTTGTGCTATTACATCGCGTCCGCTCAATGGAAATCTCTGAAGCTGACAACCACTTAGCTCATTACACCTATAAGAGATCAATTGCTCAAAGTAACATTACCTTTACACATTGCGTTTTCAATTATAGCAGTTGCATAGAAAGAAAAGCTGGTCTCATAATCTTCAACTGTGAAATTTTACTTAAGATTCAAAATGGAATTTCGTCATTTTAAGGTGCTATATAGGTAAAAATACCCATTTAAGCACATTTTACATGCATACCATTTTGCTCGCAAATGCTAATTTTTCCAGATATTTGACTTTAAAGTTCCCATTGATTGTTTTCCTATGGAAGAAAATGCCCGGCGAGTGCACAAGAGGTTAGGGTAAGGTATGGTATGTTAGGTTAAGGTAGGTTAGGGTAGGTTAGGGTAGGTTAGGGTAGGTCAGGGTAGGTTAGGTTAGGGTAGGTTAGGTTAGGTTGGGTTGGTTCAGGCAGTTAGGTTAGGTTGGGTCGGTTTAGGTCAGTTCAGATTCCTGTAGAGTCGTCGGGTATTTTCTCCCATAGGAAAACAATGGGAATTTCACAGTCAAATATCTCGCAAACTAAGCATTTGCGAGCAAAATAGTATTCATGTAAAATGTTTTCTTTTGCTTATGTAGCACTTTAAAATGTCGAAATTCTATTTTGGACCTGAAGTAAAAATTGACCTCTCTAACTGCTCCTGTGCTTCAGACATGAGCTTTTGTTTCGCTTCTCTGGATTGTGTTTCAGGTGTAAAAACAGTGTCGATTACCTCTGACACGCCTCCGGACTCAACCATGCAGAGTTTTCGGTCGTCTCAAAGGTAAATATTTGCGCATTAGCAGCATTTCAACCTAAACTACGGAAAGTTTAAGATAGATGTAAGGAGGTAGTTAAAACTAAAAGCGTTAACATAACCTGATGGAGCTGTCCCAGTAGATGGCGCAATTTTTCCACCTGCTGCAGTCTATGCGTAATTGATGGGTTCCATAAAAATGCTATGTTACGGGTTTTGTAACTTACAGCATTAGCCTACGTATAGGTGGACGCACAGTGTTGTTTGGGTTCAGCTACCTTATTCTTGTCTGACACAGCAGTAAAGCGGATGGTTGACGGCCCCAACCATTGACTATATTTCCCAGTGTATGCCCGAATCAGGTGCGCAATCCATTTATCTGGTTAATCACTTGGAGATGACTAAACCAGATTAGCAGTAAAGTTCTGGCGGTTGGTTAGTTTATTGATACTAGATAAGAATCAGTCGGTTCACTCACTCTTATATTGCTCTCCTTCCTCTGGAATATTGTTCCCTCTAGTTTCCCATGATGGGCAATGCCGCTCAAAAATTACTCCAATGTGCCTCCGTGATAATCTGAGAATTCTAGCAGCCGTCAAATGTCCACCCTTGCCTGCACCTATTAATTCCTCGAAGGTACTTCCAACACCAGCACAACTGCAAAGCATTTAATCAACGTTTCCCAATGGAAACGATGAGTACCTCCAAAGAGCAGCCTCAGTGAGCGGCATGCGTCATTAAGCCAAGATACCCCCTTTGGACTGTCAACCTGTTGGCCCTGAAGTTGTGATCGAAGCCCCCAGAGGGTAGTAACTTCGGCTTTTGCTAATAATACCTCAGGCGGAGAACGTCCACTCAACTTGTCACGAGCTGATCCAATAGAGTAGACAAGTATCCATTCAATTCAATCAGTGCTCAACCCACCAAGGTCCATCAGTCTATTAAGTACTGCCTATGTGTCAAACAGTCCACATTCGGATACGTATTCGCAACGCAATTATGTTCCGACACAACCGCACTCAAGATCCTGCTCTTGATGTCTCCAGCAGGTGTAATTATGACATTATCCCCTCGGTATAGCATATTCTCTATGTAGTCAAAGGACAAATAACACACCAATGCATATCTTGTTCAGGTTAGTATGAGTTACATACCCAATAATTTAGGTTACATCAACCGCTCTATATTCGGACCAAGAGCATATAACCAACCAAAACACTGGAACAGCTATCCACACCTAAGGAGCGGTGCTTGTGCACCCCACTTAAAACGCAGTCGTTGGTTATATGAGCATCGATTGCTTTATCTTAGGATGCATCTTCTAGGATTCTGCGTGAAAGACGTCTGGATGTCACCGATGAAATTTAGAGGGTAGACTGAGGTGAATTAGTGTAAATGCAAGCTATGCTCCGAGAGACTGGAGATGAAATCTTGAAATACTGGATGACAATTCGGAGGTCAAGCTGTAGAGGAACACATTAAAAATAATGAATACCAAAATATGTAAACAGCGTTCCAGATTTTGCTGCAATTAATTGAACGCTCTAATCTTTACAATAACTATTACGAACAACACCAATATGGGCTTCGAGCCTATCTCATCACGCACTACTGTATAAACAACGTCAATAAAGTTCGCCTCCTTACTATACACTATACTGGTTTACCTAACCAATTTTTAAATTGCACGTAATACCGACTAAAGTGAACTACTTGTAGCTACCTTACATCGACTGCAGCCTTACACTCCTAAGGCTCCCGCTGGCCTTCAGCTGCAGCACGAACCAGTGCGTGTGGGTTTCTCAGTAGGAGGTACGGCCAAGTTGACTGTACCTTCTACAAGGCGCCGGCGTATGAACAGAGTGGATGCGACCCACAAGGGCACTAGCGTACGCTACAGTGCTAAAACTCCTATAGTGTCGTTGGAAAACGAAAATCAGAGCGTCCAGGGTACAGTGTAATCCAACAGTGAAAACACCGGTTTTCTAAAACCGGAAAGCGTACGTACTCTTGCGCCGCAAGGGAGCATTTTCCTTGGCCTCCTAGTGCAACACAGGAATTGTAGTATTCGTACTACACAAGCTTACTAAGGCATGTATTTATCTTCCGTCGGCTCACGAAAATGCCCACTGGTTTTCTGACAACACTTTTCTCTGTGAACTTTTCCCTATAATATGCAAGCGTAGTTTCAGTGAGGGTTTCTGTCTATTGTTATTATATAGCCTATTAACTATATAGTAAAGGGGAACTAAAATGTTTCTCTAGAAGTAACAAAATTAAAAAAATACAAGTCAAATGCGAATGAGTATAAACATAAGTTTCTGATGTCCATGTTAAGCTAAGCAGTTCAAATATAAAAAAATTATACGATGAAATTTACACTCACGAAGCACAAATTCACAGAAATCATGAAAAGATGCACCTCCAACATTCACCTTTCTTTGTAAATGCTGCGCTGAAGATTAGATCAGCAGACAATTATGTCCTAACAATTACTAACGTCAATTGGTGAACGACAATTAACGAACAATATATTTTACCAGCAACACACTATAGTAGAGTTCCACACTGTCACCTACTCGGTGGGCTAAAGTGGCCGGGATAGTTGTGTTCTGTCTCCAGTAAATTAAGAAAAGAATATTGGCTTATCTTTGATTTCGCTTTAGCATTTATGTCATTGCTTACCCTGAAAATTACTCTGAATTGATCATAGTAAATTATCTTGATATATAGGCTATAGCAGGGAGATGGCCGGAGCCCAGGCGCCGACCTCGTCTCAACTTTGTGAATGGGTTTGCAGTTACATAATGCTGTTACCCGCTATCTAATTTTATATAATCTAATCTTAAATAGTTTTGCTGATATGAATTGAAAAAATTTAAAACAATAATTTATTGTTCTATTGGTGTCTGCTGACTATAAAATATTCCTCAATCAAAATGAGCGGTGGCACAACCTATATAAACAAACGATTAATATTTAACTGAAGTTTTCCAATTTCCAGTTCCAACTATCTAACACTCTATCAACTGCTGCATAATTATAGCTCCAACAAAAATATTCTGTCTGCTTCTCGTAGCTAGTATGAAACTATCCAACTAAGCTACACATTTGCCTACTGAGCAGTACTTAGCTAGTACACTGAAGAAGAAGTGTCCCCAAACAGGCAGGTATTTCCCTGCACCATACTTCACTATATATGTGTACTCATGCAGCATCAGAACTACAGCTTAATCATTAACAGTGTCACGAGAGCTGCAAATAAAGAAGTATCCAGTTAGATAGTATACTCGATAAAAAAAGAATATCATAATATGTAACTGAATAAATAATTAATTGCAACTCTTGTCATACTGTTAATATTGAAACTACGTTTTCGTAAAAGTCTATCGATTCGCGAAAAACTACAGCTTATCGTGAAGCATCAGACGCTAAGACAAGTATTTCCATTCAGTGCACGGAAATAAGCCCAAATTTTGGGACAAGATTGCTCATAGTATTATACGCAATCTTCCCTTATACGATCTTCATTTTTAAATTTATGACATTTTTACTGCTTGTTCTTGTAATCTATCCGTAACACTTTTCCCATTGCTTCATATGCAGTTCGTCCAGGCCAGTCTTTCTTCTAGTGAGTTGGAAAGTGACTCCATGCATTTTTATCCTTGCATGGCTTAGTAAAAAGCAACTCATCAATAATATATTCTCTATTGCAGTTTACTACTTTTCTCCCATATTCAGCAAGATTTTGTATAAATCTTTGGTAAACACGACCAGATTTTGACTCTAAAAACGCATCTAACCAGGCATTTAATTCTGTGTCAATATTAAACACCACTCCGTGCATAGATCTCATTCATGTGCAGGCATAATGTTTTATCTCCAGTAACGATTCTGCGAAGAAATCGTTGCTTGTGTCCATGAGTTGAGCGGTGACGAGCAAGCAAACCGGCGGAGATTGTGGCTCGTTGATTTTGTTGCCGTCATTTAAAGAATGCGAAACCAATAATCCATATTTATGAAAATTTTCTTTTGAGTAAAGATGCTTCTGTGCAGCAGTATGGGAGCGTTCCCTCTCGCTGCCAGTTCTCTTGCCGTTTTACGAGTATTCTCGTGCAAAAGATGGTTTAATTATTCCTCACCGATCTCAACTGGACGACAAAAAGAGGCTAGTCTTTGAGGTCACAATTTCCATTTTTGAACTTGATATACCAATAACGAGCGGTCCTTTCAGCTATGGCACATTCTTCATTCACAGCGCAAATATCGTAAGCAGATGTTTTGGTCTAAAAACCTTGATTGAAAGCAAAACGGAGATATATCCACTCGGGGCAAATGGCGTAAAGGTCATTTTGGGGGCAAAAAATTATTTCGACCTCAGGAAAGGTAGAATCACTACGGATAAGAAATGAGTACAGAAACTCTTAGAGCATTTATTTGCGGTCATTTAAATGTATGTACTGCTTTTCTAAGTTAAAAAATGAATGTGTGAGGCCGAAATAATTGTTTACCCCCCAAAATGACCTTATCGCTATTTGCCCCGAATGGTTATGTAGAAAATGCCCATTTTTACTCACTTGACACTCCATTTTGGCGGATGAAAATAACGGAAACTAACTGAGAATACTCAAAAACAAAACTACAAATGTTTTCTAAATTTAATTTTGGAAAAAGTGGATCCCATAATTGGGAAACTCATCTCGTCCAAAAATGTAAAAACAAGAAAAAACAGACAAGAACGCAGTTTTTAACCCAATACTTACGTTGTCTAAGCTTCTTCTGCTTGTCATCATTGGTATCTTGCACTTTTCTCAGTGCTTCATACGTTGGATATCTAAGACAATCTCTCAACTCTTTACGTCGCCTACCCTTGCAATACCAGTCATTATAAACGGTTTTTGACACTTTTTAAATTACTTTATACGTTGCTTCTGTAAGCCAATCGTATATCACTCATGTTGCCTACCCAAACCAGCTCTTCTCACGTTGCCCGGCACACCCCAACCACGAGTATGTACATCCCGCCAGAATTAAAACGAACTGCTTTTGAAAAATAGCGGCAGTTAGACTAATTGAAGCCCATCTCTCAAGCTTTCTCGCCCTGAGTCGGCGTGCAAGGCGGACTTTGATGGGCGCTTCTTAAATTCGCTACTGTAAGGACTGCGCGAAAATTGCCTTAATGCTTAACAATGCCATGAAAATTGCCTTAATGCTTCACAGCGAATTGAAAATTGCTTTAATGCCTTACAGAGCCTTGAAAATAGACTAAACACAGGAGGAATTGCTGTATGGCGCCCAAAATGAACCTTGGAACAACTGCGGGATGGCACAGCAGAGGATGGTAATGGTGCGTGGTGTCATGGAAACGGTCGAAGCAAGTGCAGTATCTTCTAAGAAGAGCTGAAGCGGCTGAATTGTGCCTTTACAGTAACGTGCATAGTCATAAGTGGTGCTCTAACAAACCCTTCGAGCAGAGGTAGCATGTCTCTGTATACTTCTGAATCACTATATAATGCACGAAGATATTCGAAGCATTAGCATAATGCTCTAAAAACTTTTGAAACAATTACATGATGTACTAAGAACTTCTGAAGCAATTACATAATGTACGAAGAACTTATTGAACATTAGCATAGTGTACTAAGAACTTTTCACACAATTACATGATGTACTAAGAACTTCTGAAATATTAGCAGAATATACTAAGTACTAAAAAAAAATAGCACAGCTTGCTAAGAACTTTTGAAACAATTACCTAATGTGATGAAATTTTTTGAAACAGCAGCAGAATAATATTATCACTCTGCTAGTGTACCGGTATTGCGCTATAAGAACCATTATAACTACACAAGTGTACCTTCACTGCACGTGGAGAGGCTTTACTCTTCCTTCAGAGGACAGTGATTCTACACAAATATGTTGACACGTATGGCGTATTCTGCTCGATGCCTTCAGCACTTCTTAGCAAAATTGTGACTCAGTAACCGCTCCTGAGAAACGTCGCATGGCTCATAAGTACCCATGAAAAATCTCGCATGGCTCATAAGTACCCATGAAAAACGTCGCATGGCTCATAAGTACCCCTGAAAACCAAAGAGAGAGTTCAAGAACAGCCACTGGTAAGGGTGAATTTGGCTCAAGAAACCACTGAAACAAGGGAATGATGAAAGAAATGAAGGCTTTAATGCTGTATTGTAATACAATAATCACTTCTTCAGCTGTGCAATACCGTAACTATTATTGGCGGACACTGATAGAAGTTTTGTACCAAAACAAGCCTGCGTTACCGTACAAGCACTGAAAAAAAAAAAAATCTATCCCAGTGGGCTCGTACTACGTGAGTTCTAAAATATCCGAGGTACTCGAGCAAGGCAAGGTATGTGGTACTCGAGCAAGGCAAGGTATAAGTGTTTTCCGTTGGAATACGGTGATATGGGCTGGTTCTTGGTACAGCACTTTTCTTAATGATGCATAGTATCTTGGCTTAAGAACCTCGAAAAAATAAGCGTAAAGCAACCACGCTTGTTTATTATGATACTTGGTCCTACCTTGAGTACCTTGACGGTTTTCAGACGGAGTCGAGTTGGCGTACTTCATTACGAACCCAAGATAGAAATGCTCCATGAGACAACAGTATTTTATTGGCCAGAGCCTCACCCGTGCAGCCAGCGATGCGCGGCGCAACAAGCTTGCTTCGGAACAGACGTTACGTTGGATACGGCTAACTACTGTCCCCACCGACACAACCTAGATCGCGTCACACACCATGCATTGCTGTTTGTCACATGTAACATGTTTTGTACAAAAATCACGTTACACTATTCGCTTGTGCAGCTCTGGCCTTATTGCAAATTATGAACCTGTGAGACATATTGCTCAACTATTTTGCGCCAGAAAGAATTATCATAAAGTTTTGTAGAAATATCACTGCATATTGTTCACAACTGTGAATAATATACAAATTAGCACGCTGGTGCACCAAGTAAATTTAAGTTTCTATGCTGCATAGGCAAGCGAATGCAGGCAGGCGTCTCCCTTTGGTATATGGAAAAGCGTGCTGGGATTGGAAAAGCACTTTCTCTGTATAGAAAGTTAAGTATGGTGTAGAGTGGATAATGAAAATACTGTAGTATCATGACGAAAGAATACTATTTTTTCCTGCCTGCCAAAACTGAATTGCAACATACCGACAAGGCTTTAAAATGCCCCATAGTGAGAAAATTGCATTATCTGCAACCAAGGGCCGCAAATTGCTCTCCCGCCCACCTTTGATATTTAATAGATTTAGTGCAACGGCAAAATAGCGAACAATAATTGTTCACGTTATCATCAGTGATCTTCAGCGAGGAAATTAAGTTAATTTTGAACAGATTTGCTCCGTCTTTAGAGTTCATAACAGGTGAGTGATGGAAATGGATATTGTGAGCTCGAATTATATTAGGCCTTTGAGAGCACACGTGTAAAGAGGAAGAAAATAAATTGCAGCGGCGTAACTTCGAGTGTTTTCCAAAGAGAACACGTGTGAAAGAGAAAATGTGAAGTTGTAACCGAAAACATTTTTTTTGTCATTGTCATCACACTTGTACGGTAATAAAACGAGGATTTACTGTAGACTTTTGTTTTGTCTTTAAGTTGAATATTTATAACGCACAGCACTGCAGAATTATTGAGCAAGTTTCGCGTCTATTCAGCTTCAGTTGTTTAAACTACAATTAAAATATGATAGGGAGATAAAGCATCAAGTTCGCACATGGTCACGTTACATACACCGAGAAAAATTTCGATGCACGTAGGTGTTTCACAGAGAAGCATCAGGATGCACGTAGGTGTTTCATGGCGTAGTTTGTTGTGTCATCGCAGCAGACAGAAAAACATATTTCAGTCAGAAAAAAACATATTTATGCAAAAAAAAACTGAATAAAAGCCTTGTAGTCTTGTTACACGTGCGAAACGCGGTTACATACTAACACGCAGATCGCGATCAAGGGCATTTTTATTATTATTATCGTTAAATCACACCAGACTGGCGACGTGGGAACAGAGAAACTCCATTAGGTTAACAAACCCCGACGCAACCAGCCCAGCGGGAGAAGAAAACAAAAGAATGAAAAAAAAGAAGATCCAGGGTCACAGAATAGCTCCGTGTACAGATCGTTTAAAGCTGCCAATACCCGCATCAGCAAAGACAGAGCCATCAAGACCATTCCAAACATCCAAACACGATGGGAAAAAAGAACGGGAACACTGGCCCGTACGGCATCGTAACGGTTCCAAGGCAAACTCATGAAGAGCACCAGTACGCGGAGTATACCTCACCCGAGCAATTGGATCCGGAAGAAACTCAGACAGTGGATGACTGGGGCAGTTATAGATTTTATACAAAAAACAGACCCCACCAACTCTACGACGATGCGCCAGATCAAAAGGCACACCACCCAGCATGAACGCAGATCGACGAACCGCTTTGTCAAGCATACACTCATGGCAATCGGCAGCAGAACCCCAGACTACAAAGCAGTACTCCAGAATAGGGAGGACAAAGCAATTAAATCAGCGACGTGTCAATTCTACCGAGCCAAACACCCTCCAAGCATGCCTCATAAGACCAATTTTCTACGATGCACGTGAGGCAACCGAACGAATGTGGGGCTCAAACGTCAACTTGGGATCAAAATTGACACCCAAGATTACTAAGTCATCAACCACAGGAAGTGATACACCAACCAGTATGAGTGCAGGAAAAGGAGGTTCCACTTTACGCGACCTGGACACGAGCATGGTCTTAGTCTTGCCCGCATTTAGCCTCATCCCCCACCTAGAACACCAGGAATCAATCATTTCCAAATCACGCTGAATGGATTCTAAAACCTCTAATCTATCACTAGGCTTATAGCAAACAGCCAGCAATGTAACATCATCAGCGTAACCAACAAGTAAATTATTAACAAGATGAAACAGATCCGCCGTATATACAATGAACAACAAAGGGCCCTGTGGGACACCAGAAACAGAATTCAAAAACTCACTTCTCTTCCCATCAGCAACTACACATTGACGTCAGTCAGATAAAAATTGACTAATTACCGCGAGAACTGAACCACCAATACCCATTAATCTCAGCTTTTGGAGCAGCCCAAGGTGATTCACGCGATCAAAAGCAGCACTGAAGTCAAGCTGTACCAAAATTGCCGCATGACCCCCATCAAGAGCCAACTGCAGCACATGAGAAATGTGAAGCAGAACATCACAAGTTTACAAGCCCTTACGAAAACCATAGGCTGCTCTGACCATGGAAGGGTGCACATCTTGGGGAACTGGAACTCAAGGGGCTATAATAGACTTTGAGAAACAATACCAATTGAACACCAAGCTAGCTTAGTTACATATAATGATGAACTTCTCATTATGACAACTCTCAAAATGATACATCTTCGATGTAAAAATGTCAAATAATAAAAATTCGAAGTTAGTTTTGCACTCGATCTGCACACAAATCAAATGAATGTCCATTTCACAGTTGTGTGTTCAGTTACAAATGCCGTTTCTTTTCTCGCCCCTGATGGTTCTGTATCACTAAGTGTGATACCAGCTACATGGTAGAACACTAAGACTTGATTTGGGGATTCAACTGAAGTCGGTGAAATTGATTGAGGCTTAAATGTTAATAACACGATCAAGATATATTTGTTTTGTGTAGTGAATGTTGATGAACGCCATTGATGAAAGTCTCTTGTCCCATGGTTGATCTCAGGTATGAATGGAGGCGTCGCAGTGTGTTTGCACTCTCTTCACAAACATAGGAGGTCAGAGGAGGGGTGCAGACACTTTGTAAAATGAGTAGAGATATTTGGAAATGCCATAAGATAACAATTTTTGTCCGCTTCGGCAGGTGACTTGGGTTGTTTCTCTTCTGGCGTCATTCTATATGAGGGTCATTCCAAAAGTAATGCCTCCTATTTTGTATTCCCTGAAGGGGATTGAAATCTGCGTTGTTGTGATGACTGAGCTCATGCACTCGTGACCTGAAAGCTTCATTTCTCTGTAGCAGATATTGACGACGTGACACTCGAAGATAACCATCCCTATGGAATGGACTTACGTCAGAAGCCAAAGGCGTCATTGAATTCCTCCATGTAGAAGAAAATTAAACCTATCTATATTCACGGGCAGCTGCTGGACGTTAACGATGCTGATACAGTTGCTGTCAGCCCAGTTAGGAAATGGGCTCGTCGATTTCAGAGTGCCCCAGAGATGTCAGTGATTAAGTGCACTCCGTGAAAGCCATGGACAGCTACCACCCGGGAAAAACAAGTGGGGATCGATCTACTCATACACACTGATCGGCGGATAACGGTGAATGAAATAGTTGTAGAGTTAGATGTGGGTGTCGGTAGAGGTGGTCAACTTGACCGCACCTTCCATTGGTAAACTCACAAGCTCTGGTTCGTACTGCAGATATAGGAGAAGGTACGCTTGCAGTCGACCACGGGTCATTAAGAATATGGCGCAATCAACGGTAGGTTGAATGGTCAGCGTCCCCAGCCTTCCCCATTTCTGGGCAAGGTTAGGTGCCCCACCGGTAGCTGTTCACATTCAGCAACTGCCGACCGAGCACATTAAGCAGCACAAAATGCTCTTACATGGCATGGAAATGATCCCGTGACCTTCAATGTTAACAGTTGAGCACGCAAACTTGCTGCTATCGTGGGTGCACTTGAAATGATGTCATCCCTAGGATACGGCACAGTGCATGTGCTAGGTGCATTACACGAATGCTCCAGCACGAACAAAAAGGACAACAGACAGGACGTCTTTCAGGACTTGTTGGATCGCTACGAAGCCGAACATCACGGATTCTCGGACCGCATCATCACTTGTGACGTGGTGTTACCACTATGAGCTGAAGTCCAAACGGCAGTCAATGGAATGGCACCACCAGTCATACTCGATCCTCCAGCAAAGAAAAATTCAGGAAGCCGACATGTGCATTGTGCTGAGAAATTGATGTACGCCGTCTACTGGGACAGGAAGGACATCATCCTCCCTGATTTCCTAGAACAAGGGGCGAACTGTCAACTCTGACCGTTACGTCAAAACATTGACCAAGTTGAAGGCCCAGGTTACCCTTAGCAAGCCAGAAAACTATTATCAAGACTATTATCAAACTAGTTTCAAGACCACGGAATGTGCGACAAAGTTCGGCTGGACGGTGCCGTCTCTCCCGCCTTATAGTCCAGAACTGGCACCATCAGAGCTGTTTGTAATCGCTGCTTAAATTGCCTTTGTTTTTAGTTCTGTTCTGCAAAAAACGATGAAAATGTGAGAATTTCGTGCTTACTTTGTATATCCAGTGAAATTAAAAATATACGAATTTACTGTAAATACTTTGCACATGATTAGCTAGTATGCAAAGCTACTAATATAACACGATATGTTGGTTCACGTAACGATCCGTACTAGCGAATACAATATGAAATTAGAGCACTCTCAGAGCGCACACCTCCGCCCAGCAAAGCAACGGTGACGAAAAATAAAAATTGGCTCGGAAACCATAATTTCCTTTGTATCACCTCCAAAATCTAATCATTTGTGTCTTCTGATAGTATTAAAACTTTCTGTAATTTTCTTGAAGATCCGCTCATAACTTTTTGAGTTAGGCTGCTGACAAACATTATGACAAACATAAGTCAAACATAGAAACGAATTAACCGATCTGCACCAAAATTTAATCATTTATGTCTTTTAATATTATAGAAACTACAAATCATAAAGATCCATTCAGAAGTTTCTGAATTATTGCGCTAACCAGCATAAAATCTAACACAGCAACAAGCACAAGAACGAACAAACAGATCATTACAAAAATTTGATTATTTTTTCTTCGTAATAAATTTAACAACTCATAACAATTTAATGAAAATACGTCCATAACTTTCTGAGTTATGGCATTAATAAAAGTGAGGCAGACAGACAGAAAAATAAATGGATAGACGGATCTTCACCGAAAGTTAATCATCTGTTGCTCCTAACATACTAAACAATCCCTATAAATTTCATCCAATTCCGTCCATACGGTTTGAGTTATCTTGATTACAGACAGAATAGCAGACAAACCCGACGAAAACAAAACCTTATTGATGGAGGTAATTATGAGCACATTTCGTACAAACATTGGGTAGATCAAGCACCACACCTTAATGAACAAGATTCAGTATACCATATCTTTAAGAATCATTCTTCTAATGAAAAAGTTAATTGAGCTGCAGCAGCAACTAATCAAGTTTGATTTGTTTTCTCCTGGTAAAAATATACGTAGTAGAACAATACCAACGTCATTTTCAGCTCAATGAGTAATTAAGTATTCTCTGCAAATGCTGAACTAATAGCGAAACAATTTGATTTCTTTTAGCCAGACAAAGCTTAAAAAAGCCATTTTATTCCAGGCAAGGGAATATATCTGTTAGTACACAGTTTATGAGAGAATAGGTTTAATTTTTTCCCCCCCGGGAAAAATACAATTGAATAATACCAAAACAGTATTCCTTGCCATTTAGTGAGAATGAAGTACACCTTGTAATCACCGAGTTCATTAGAAAATTCTCTTCCACCGCTAAAAAGATAAAAGAACTGCAAAGTGCAGCGTTACTGAAGAAATGCTGCGAGGAAGCGTTCAGCAACAAAGCCTGCAATTTATTCTTTAATAAACAGGATGCAAAAATCGGCAGAAAATTGTCCTGCAGCAGCACGGCACCATTACTGATGCCCATTTTATGTTCATTACGCGAGGTAATTATTACGCCGCTTTTGTTATTCGCAGAGCAAAAGTTTTCGGCCGTTTTAAAAGATAATATCAAACAGGAATTTTAGATTAGCTGGCGGTTTCTGAGCCAATAATAGGAGATTAATTCATATAACAAGTGAAGTTATTGTTCAATGAACCTACAAATAATTGGCAATTAGCATTAGCAATGAAATTTAAACTGAACTTAAAATTCATTCGAATCGGATGGAGACGTGTCATTAATACTATATATTTATTTACGATGTGTAAACCTCAGTTTATATTATTGTAACTATATGAGTATTGATTTATCTATATCTTTATATGTACTTAAATCTTTACTAGAGACACCCGTGGAAATTCTACAGTTAATTATTTAATTCTAATGTATAGCAAACCTAGAATACGCCATCTAAAGGTATGTTTGATTGGGCCCCAAAATTAAGCCTTTGAGACTTGACTTCTTGGAACCTTCAGGCAGGTGCCCTGGTATCGACTTGTTAATTCAAGTTTCAGGTTAATTCAAGTTTCAGTTACCTGTGAGACTTTCATAAATATAGTCCTACTCCGTAAATTGGAGATTTCAGTCTCAACAGTATCGGGCTGTTTCTAGCTGATGCAAAACGATTCAATAGACGAAGGTAAAGTTAATGCCTGCATTTTTAGATAAGTCAAGTCATTCGGGCTTCGCTTAGATGGACCTTTGCGACCCAATCGAATGCGTCTATAATTTACCTTAGTTTGATCTAGAGCAGCTCCGCTAACTTGGCCCAACCCGTCCAAGCTAAACCCTGTCATGCAACTTTGACGGATTCCGCCTTGCTTGACGTAATCCATCTACCTTAACACATCTCGTCTACCTTAACGCACGACATATTCTAAAGCACATCATTTAACCTTACATATATCATCAAGCTTAACGTATCTCTGTTAACTTGATCCACAGGAAAATAAAGAGGAGCATATGTTTATAATTATTAAACTGTAAAAACTCCAAGGTAATTAGAATTCCTCCCCTTATTCCTCAAAAGATAACATGCTGCAAATACAACAGTGTTGAGTATGTTCCTTAAACTTCAACTTTCTATCTTGCTAACACTGGAAATATTTATTTACAGTCTTCAAAACTCTAGTAATTTAAAAATATTTGATGAATAGGAAACAGTTCTTGACTCCAACTGTGTGAAATGCAGCAATAGAGACGACAAGCAATACGTTTACTACAAGAACCTCACCATCTACATACTCGATTGCCAGCAAAAATGCCAACAGTGACGACAGGAGTTCCGTTATAGCATACTAATGCCGTGTTGGGATCTGTGAACTACAGAACAATTCGTTGACCAGCATGAAGACCACAAATCTCTCCACGAGACTCACACTATATCTCTCAAGAGGAGGACAGAATATGCGCACTGCTGCAGCATAATACGACCATGCTAGCAACAGGCACAACAATACTCCATCGCAACCGTGTCTTCAATCTATTCCAGTTGTAAAAAGCATAATCCAGCAAAACTAGAAGACGCAGCATAAACGCTCAAACCATTGAATCCCGCCGTATGCTCCAGCTGCATGGAGGAACCGGAAACTAGCAGCCCAGTGACCTCCGATTTGTTGCCAGTAACAGCCAATGGGCTTCTAGCACCGAAAGAAGGGTACGCGCAGATATTCATATGTAGAAGTAGCCTACTGTCTATAATCATTCCATTGCTCTCTACAGTTGCATTAGCACTTCTCATTGGATCTGCCTCTCCAGGTTTTTATCAGCCTGAAGATGACCTCCAGATAGGGTCAAAACGCATAGCAATATCATTTACCTCAACGTTCTCAACTTTGGCCAACGTATCCATAAAGCAGAAAACTTACAATTTCAAAGATTAGTTGTTATAAAACGTCAATAACATATTTTATGGAAGAAATATGGTGTGAGTTTTACCAAACATTTAGACAATAATAAAATCATCACCTCATTTCGTTAACTTCTAGTAATAAAGCAGCAAAGAGAGTAAGCACTACTCGCTTTTCTGCTTTTGTGTCCTGTTGGCATGGTACTAATGAATAGGCGTGGTGTGATGGAGGTCCAGCTCCGGCCATCCATGTAATGGACACAATAATATCATAATACGCGCCCAATTAGCGCTTTATTTCATGCATATCGATAACGTTAGCCTTTCCTCTGAGGCTACAACGATGATAGTCTGACATCGACTGCAGTCGTGCAATCTGTTGGGGCTCAGCGGGGTCTATCTGTAGCTCGAAGCAGCGCTGGTGGACTTCCAGTTCCAGAGGTCGCTCCAGTAGACTTAAGTTTAACGAATTTCAATATCATCAACATAAAGAGCAAAAGTACAATATTACAAATTATTTGAACAACGGGAATGGGTCCAATTAAACATGTAAAGCATATGAGGTGTTAAATGTAAGTTTTTAACTTGCAATTCACAACTAAATATTCTGTACATATCTTTTAAACACGTGCCCCGCCATTCGAATATTTCGCGGAAAATATTTTTATAGCGGACCGATAGCTCGACCATCGTTAGAATTATTTCGAACGTGCTGGAAGAAAATTGCAAACTGTGTTGTATTTAAATAGAAATTGCCAATGTAGCTGCGCAACTTGAGCAAAAATATGGCCTTACGTCAACTTTCTAAATGCTTGAATTAATTTCACAATTCTCTTTCTCAAATGTCTCTTAAATAAATAAAAATAACAACAAAATTCGCTAACAATTTAGGTTTTTGAAACCACAAAAAAATACTTTTCAAGTTTTGTGTTATCTATGATAGAAAGTCACCAATTTCCGTTTTAAATAAAATCAAGATGGACTTTTATAAAGTTTTTAAAAACCCGAGAAATGCCACGTAAGCAGTAAATTGGCCTTTAAAAAAATTTGAGTAAAGCTTATTATGTCAACCGAAGAAAAAACGTTACGGTACCGTAGCTTTTAAAAGCACAGGAGAGGGTTTCGTCTTTTACATAATATATTTATTTTCTTTTTCCAAGTCAAGCGAAGTAAGTATAAGCTTTTTTTTAACTGTACAAGAGCCGTTCACGCTTTCGTCCCTCTGAAAAAGCGAATATTACGAATAATAGCAAAAAAAATGTCAAGTTACGCTGCTACCCAAGTCAAATTAAAGCTGTAGATAAATATTGGGCTTTTAAAAACGTTGAACAAGCCAATTAAGCTCCAACTAATGAGTTAAACAGAGCAGGGGAGAGTGTATCCCTGTAGTTATTCGCAGGTTTTCAACTTACTTAGGAGAGCTTGCAATATAGAATTATAAGATTTGATACAAGTTGTCATTAACTGAGACATTCCATCATAATCAGTCACTCTCATAACCTTAAGTCCGTAACGTCCAACGCTACTTTGGGTAGAGTTTAATCAAGAATCTTGGGGGCAGGTATGAAGGGTGTTGGAAAACTCAGTGCAAGTATTTTAACCACAATTAGTGAAGTCATCATAGCCGTACCCTGTGGTGTCTTTTTCAAAATTCAGTTTTTTAAGAAAATTACAGCATTTTAGATTTTTGTTTCGAAAAATAATTTTCTCTGTAAAAAATTCAGTTTTCAAACGATTTTGATGGAAATTAGAAGCAAAGTAAATTTTCCGTTGCTCTATGCGCATATGTTGTCAAAATTGAAAAAAAATATAAAATAACTGGAAAAACGACGTTCAAATTCAAAATAGGCTACACAAATTAATAGTCACACTTGTAAAAAACGCGATTCCTACGATGAAGCCTATTTCGAGACCTTTCAGATGACATAATGCATGGCAAAAAATAATCAGATTAAGTTCATATACCAGGAGGAAAGCTGATATAAGTTCACTAGTATTGACGCGCACCCGCATGTTGCCCTGTCACGGCACCAGATAGGCATGGCTGAACAAAAGTCAATGATGCGGTAAGTGGTTTTGCTACGTTTGAGAAAGATTTTTGGATAAAGCACATGTTGTACTATTTAGATTTATTAAGCATAGTAAAACTTATATACATTATATTTGGGCAATCTTTTATTATAGGGACATTTTATGTCGTTATTTTTGGTCCGTTGGTTATGAAACTCGCACAGTATACGTAAAATTGAATTTGAAGTACATTCATATTTTTTTCATGATGATTTTTCGATTTTTGCACTAGTTTTAAAGAAATGTTGATATGATACCCTCTTGTGTTCTAATAATAACAAGCCTACGTGACGTGCATCACTGTGCCGGGGGTACTGGCGCCAAACTCACCATTCTGTGAACGTTCATCACGGTGCGTGCGTTCAAGTAAGCTTTCTTGCCGCGCCACAACCACGAGAAGCACTACAATAAGCACTACCAAACCCAACCTTACCTTACCTAATGTAACTGAACCTAACCTTACCTAACGTAGCCTAATCTAACCTTACCTAACCTAACGTTACCTAGCTTAACGTTACCTAACCTAATGTTACCTAACGTAATGTTACCTAACCTAACTTTACCTTGCCTAACTTAACCTTACCTAACCTAATCGGCTATACAGTGAACAGCACAGCACGCGAGCTTGAACGCCGCATTTAGAATCGTCTCAAACGTACATTACGCTTGGCGAGTTTAGCGTCTATGCGGCCCGTCGCTGCAACTCTTGGTAGTTGATCGGTATTCAGTGTAGAGAGGTTTGGTTAGGTAAGGTTAAGTTAGGTAAGCTTGGGTAGGGTAAGGCTAGGTTAAGTAAGGTTTGGTTAGTTTAGGTTAGGGTAGGTTAGGTTAGGTTCACAGTTACTTCTCATTGAAACTTGTAAGCATCTTACATAATTCTACATGAAGTTTCAGGGAAATCTGTTGAACATGTCTACCATGCCCGGAGGTAACGTTGCACATGGAGCACCGAAAAGAAACTCACATTTTGTGCAAGCAACTTTCGGTGTAGTATTTGTAGTACGTTCTCTACACCAGGTACAAGCCCAATGTTGCTTCTCAGTGGATCTTTCATTAACTGAGCACCCATGCTCAGACGGGCACACTGGCGCGTGGTACTTTCCGTTCTGGTTCAGAGCAAGATACGACGCATGAAAGTTATTCTCTTCACACAGCACACAATGAATCAATTTACTTTGTTTTGGTATCAGACACAAGGTGCACTCATTTAAACCACGAGTGTGTTATGGCTCACAAACTTCATCCAAATCATCGGGTGAGCTTAGAATCACTGGCTTGATCTGTGTTTTATTGTGACTCTTTTTATGACCTCCCATAACTAAAGTCTACGCTTCCCCTACTAAGCGAGCTACGCTGTGGTCACTGGTAGCTCTAGTCACTGGGTCGAGTTTATAGCCAGGCTGGCACACTGCACAACACCGAATTAGCTTATTGTTTTCTTGAAAAATCTACAGCTTTCTGATTTTATGATCTACACGTTACAACCGACCGCCATGGAGGGTAACTGGTAAGTTGCGTAAAAAAGTTATTGCAATGTTGCTTTTCAGTGGATCTTTCATTAACTGAGCACCCATGCTCAGACGGGCACACTGGCGCGTGGTACTTTCCGTTCTGGTTCAGAGCAAGATACGACGCATGAAAGTTATTCTCTTCACACAGCACACACTGAATCAATTTACTTTGTTTTGGT
>LQNS02278070.1:12911391-12931258 GCA_001587735.2 Parhyale hawaiensis
TGGGGAAAGCCTTGTTGCTCAGGCAAGAGATTGGTCTGAGGAAATGGCCCTGCAGGAAGAAACTAGTTCTGAGGGAAAAGATCGGCGCTGAGGACAAATAATTAATAGTAGCGCCCCTTGGAATAATTATAGAACCCAAAGATTGCTCAGCGGCCTCCTCCTTAACAACGTAGTAAAACGTTTTTGCTTCTATTCAACAAAACTGCGTTTTATCGTTTAGTGGTAGTTTGACTCGCTAACCATGCACTTTCTCTTATTGCTCTACACAAAAGTTCTTTCACAGATTCCCCATAGTCACCGAACGAGAAGACACTGATTAATGGCCGATAGAATTAAAAAGACTTACTTCTTCACCATTGGCACTAGTATTTACTCTAACTACAGTAGCCAAAAACTGCCCAACATCTCCCAAAGACCATAAAATATTAAGACATATTTGTATATTGATTATGTTGATACGGCCGATAATACTGCAACAATAATTATCACTATTACTTGCTCTATCCACTGTACCCTCAGACTGCCCAACAGCCGCCAAAGACCACCAGATATTACAGGCACACATCCACCCCTCCTCCGCTTTATGGTCCGCTCTGATCCAACAAATTCGCCCGCAGTGTCGACTGCTGAGTTCTATGAGCTTCAAGACGCTCCCTCCTTCTACTCAATTAGCGTCCTAAATCAATTTTATGGCCCCACAATTAACGACAAGAACGTGGCTTGCACACAGCTATCTTTTTGGCCCAGACAGATTACCCAAAATGAAGATCTATGTCTCACAGTACCCTATTGTTAGCGCTTCCACTAATGTTGTGCTTGCTTTGGGAAAGGAGATGGAAGGTTGATTATAGATCACACTGGCTTACAAAAAAGAGTATCCTCCAACTATAGCCGACATGAGAACTGCTACTACGAGTGTAGGGGGAAGATGGGATATGCATCGCACTGGTTTGCAAAAAAAAAAAAAAAAATGCGTCCATAATTCCCAACTTGTGAACTACTGCTGTGCGGGAGGAGGTAGATGGTGGGCATGAATAACACCGTGGAAAAAATATTTTTCACTTCTTATTACCAACATGAGAACTGCTACTACAGTAGGAACAGGTGAAAAGTGAAGAACGGGTTACACTGGTAAAAAAAACAAAAATCTTTTTTCCTGAAGTTGGGAAGTTGCTATTTAGTCGCTATTGGACACTGCTTTTTCATATACAACTCAGACGCTGCCAGCTCATCCTACTCGGCATTGATGATATAGGACTATTACTTAATTAAAACGGAGCTAAGAGCTGCTAGTGTGCATTGTTCTGCACTATAGCTTCGATGAAATACAAGTATTAGCCCATGACTTCGCAAAACTGGGGCCTAATAGGCAAAACTGGTTTTTAGATCTTTAACTAGGAAGTAGAGTTATTGAAAGTAAAGTAGAAAGAACGTATGCAAGACAATAGTTGACGAGTGTTGTTTACAGTCCACCTGTAGCAAAGAGGAAGAGTGGCTGTATAGGAGACACTGTGTGTATATACATATAGCTTTTGTCTGCGTGTGCTTCCGTATCTGTTGCTCCTGCAGGGTGTGGCCAAGCACTAGCGGCTCGTGTACTCACGTACTTCATCGTTAATTAGAAAGACGGAGAGTTCAATATGGATAACGACACCTAGTTCAGGGCAGTGTGGTTTTACTATGATACATATGACAAGAGTTGAAACGAAACATGTTATCGCGAAAAAAAGGATTCATTTAGCTTTCAAGCTTCCAGTACAGAGGAAAATAATTTTCGAAAACAATATGGGAAAACGAGATAACTCGAAAATCGTCGCATGTTTTCTTCCTGAAGATGATTAGTGTATAGGCAGAAAGCTTCGAAGCGAAACGAATTAGATCGTTTAAAACAAATTTGTTTACTGTGAGGTCTTACCTTAATTGTGAAGCTAAATATGTAATATTGGTGGTCTTTACTCTACATAGTTTTTGACCGCTCCAAGAGCTATTTTGCGATTTTCGCTTCTGGGAAACAAGGACTCTGTCTGGGTCACTGCTGTAACGCATTTTTATGACGTAAAAGGTGATAATTGAAAGAACCTTCTCAAGTTTTTATGAACTACCAATGGGAAACCAAACTTTGGACACCAAATACTTCTTCGAGTACGATACTGATAATTAACCTATGTGCAATCTGTCTACAAGAGATTCTCTTGTTATGAGTGGCCTTTAGTTGATACTTTTTGGGTTTTATTGCAGCACTTGAAACGGATCAGTAGTGTTCAGTTGTTTCAACAGATTCTAAAAAATTAAGACAGAACACCGTGGATATTGTTTTTGTACAATTATTTATTAGCTTATATATGACACTAGAACAAAATAAACTCATTGTTGACCGACCAATCTGATTTCATCACTTTTTTTTTTTTTGCAACAGTAACTCGTAGTGGTAGCATCTATAATAACAATTTCTGTACTATACAGGAAATGCATACGTGAGGAGCTACTTGATTCAATCAATAATCACGTAATCATGATAATAACTGTATACCTGTGTCCCAGCCCTAGGGAAATAATAGTGCATGTAGAGCAGCATGTTCCAGTAGTGAGTAGCAAGGGAGACTACAGCATTTATCCTACTTAGTACTCGAACTGCTGAAAACTACAAGTAGCCCATTAAGGGTTTCTGCCTTACAATTATAAAGGCAGGAGCAACTAATGCCGCTTATTAGCTTACGCTATCGAAATAATTAGAGGAAATTGTTGTCTCGAGACTTGGAACAGTCTGGGCCTTGCATGCCATATGTGAGAACTTGGGCAGAACTTGTACGGCAATCAAGTGCGAGAGAAACCTTACATAGTTTGGCACTTTGGGGGCGCCACCTCCTTCACGCACCATGACTGGGATTGTGTAATAACTGAGATGTAAGATAGGGTGATAATGCGAGACTGTGAGATTAGGTGTTTGTTTGAGATTATGTGAGATACTGTGATTACGTGAGATAATGTGATCATTTGAGATCATATGATTTTTGATCATGCCATTTAGTGAGATCATGTGATTTTATTTCATGCAAGTACTGTATATCAAATAGTATTATTTTATGTCATGTAAATAATACTAAACATGTGGGATCATTCGATTTTGTCATGTACTTAGGTACGATCATGTGATTTTATAGCGTTAATGCCATGTAATTATGTGAAATCGTTTAATTTATAGCATGCGCTATTATGGGAGTTCATGTGATAATGTGCTTATGTGAAATCATTTAATAATGTGAGCCTGTAAGCTTATGTGATTATGGGACTATGTGAGACCATGTGATAACTTGAGACTCTAAGAGTATGTGAGTATATGATTTTGTAAAATTCTAGGAGATTATGTGAGATTACGTAAGATTATGTGAGTACACATATTATGTGATACGGCTGCCGAAGCGTAATGGCAAAGTTCCCGCCTCTGGATCAGCAGGTGCCAGGTTCTAATCCTATAAGCGTCACTGGTTCACGGCAAGAAGGTCATCCGGTGAATAAAAAGCCTAAGCTCCAGTAAGAATCCTGGCTTTAGCTGGCACCGTCCAAGCCCGCAATCCTTACTTCGGAGATGCGGGCTATCGTGACGTAAAACCGATTCATTCATGTTAGATTATGTGATTAGATGAGATAGTGAGATAATGGGATTTTACCTTGAAGTTGTGCGATGCTCTAATGCAATGTGTCATTTATGTGACGATGTACAATGATGAGAATATATGATCATATTAGATGGTGAGATGATGTGATTTTATTGAACTATCTGGTTATGTGACGCAATAAGCTTACTTGAGACTTTGAATTGATATAAGACTGTGGGAGAGTGTGAGATTATTTGACTATGTGTGGCTGTTGGATTATTTCACATCATATGATTAGGTGAGATAATATGTTTACTATTGTAGTTAACTGCGCCGTCACTAAATGAAGGCAGAACATTAGTACTTTAGAAAAATCCCCAGTTTTTTCTTCTGATCAATTTTTCAAAGAACATCGCAGAAAAAAGTTCAGCATTCTGCCTGCAATCCTGGATATAAGCTAGGATATACGTATGTGACACTTCCGGTATTACCTTTCTAAATACAAATACGTTCATGCAATGGGAGGTCAGGTTCAAGCACGACCTCCTAGCATGGATAGCGTAGCGTTTTCATCAGGGCTTGAATTTCTCCCAATCTCATTCTCATAGAGCGGCGTAACAGAATAAGAATAAATACACGTATGAATAAGAAATAGATGGAAAAATAAACATGCGTGGTGAATTTTTTTGTAGTACTGGTGTGAGGTCAGTAATTTTTCAAGACTATGAGATTATATAAGACTCTGAGTAATGTGAGGTCAAAAATTTCCCCCCACTATGAGATTATGCAACACGCTGAGCATCTATATACGAGGTTGTTGATTCGCACGTGAATGCGTTTCCGTGTGAGAATTTGAAATTGTGTGCTGCTCAGAGACCCTGCCTGATTATTCCTTCGTGTGAGACGATAAAGTTTCGTGAGCTATTCGAGGAAACTAGCCTGAGCTGTAATCAAGTCGGAGGGAGAAACCTCAGTACGGTTTCAAAGGGGGAGGGAGGGAGGGAGAATCACGTCTGAGCGAGTCCGAGGTTCTGTAACCATTACGATATGAGGTTATGTAATAATATTCAGTACCGGTATACTCTTTACAAATTAGTCCCGCTTTCGCTAAGTTTTAAGAAGCCTCTTAAAAAAATTACATTCACCGCATATTTCCATGGTTTCTTGCAATTAACGATCTGAATAGCTCAGCACCAACAGTTCAGTGATTTCGTGGTTTTACGCAGCACGGAGAGATTTGAACAATAATAAGAAGAAGCGGGGTTTGATGATTCATTGTTTTTTACAGCTCGTAATGAGCACCAAAGACGAAACTGAATGATAACTTCAGTCTGAATAGTGGAAGCTAGACAGTTCAGTCCCTATAATTCACTCGGTGAATATTTTAATGGCACAACTCAATCTGAACAGTTTTAGCTGAATAACTCAGGGAAGACTTCAGTGAAACAGGGCAAACAAGGAAACTCTTATATATCTCACATGGATACTGTTTCCCAACATTATTAAGGCTACAGTCCCCTGAGGTATTCATTCGTAATGTGAGGGCACTCTGAAGGCGCATACCTTCGCCAGGCAGGGCAGCGTTGATATAAGCTTCCACTTGGTTCTAAAACTATGATTTCCTTTTTGTGAGCACCACAATTTGATCATTTGTGCCTTTTGAAAGGAATAAAAGCTTCTGCAATTTTCTTGAAGATCCGTTCTTAACTTTTTGAGTTATAAGCATTCTGAGAAACATTAGGCAAGCACACAAACCGGTCAACCGTTCATCGCCAAAATTTAATCATATAGGTCTTTCGAAATTTCTAACAATTCCCTTAAGTATCAAAAATTCCCGTTAATATCTTTTTCAGTTATTGTAGTAACAGTCATCAAATCAAGCATAGAGTCAAACAAACGGACAAACAGATCATTACAAAAAATTAATCATTTACTGTTCGTGATATAGCTAACAGCTCATGTAAATTTCATAAAATTTCAGCCATAATTTTTTGAGTTATGGTGTTTACAAAAAAGAGGCAGACTGACAAACTAAACAAGACGGTTGTACGGATCTTCACCAATAGTTAATCAGCTATTACTCCTAACATGCCTAACAATCCCTCTACATTTCGTTAAGATTCGCATATAACTTTTTTGCCTATAACTGACAGACAAATAGAGAGACAGACAAAGAAACAGGCAGACAAACACGACAAAAACATAACCTCCTTGGCGGTGGTAGCTAACATGATAAACGAGAATTAGCATTTGGTCTGCAGACGGTCAATGGTACAGTGCCTTCATGTCATTAATGAGATGCTGAAAGTAACACATTTGTATGTTAGACAGACGCCGGTGAACAAAGTTAAGACTATAAAAATGCCCAAAAAATTACTCTTAGCATTAGATATGCAGTGAGTGATAATTGCATATTAACTTTTATTAGCATCAGATATACAGTTTGAATTAAGTATTAAACTAAGGCAAAATTTTATGGACTTGTAAGAGATACGTTTGCAAGACATTAATGGTTTCCTGCGAGTGATAATCATCGCCTCATGAGTAAATCGTTACGTGCACGGCGGAGCCTTTTAAGAAAAAAAAAAAAACCAACAGAGACAAAAAAAAAAAAAAAAAAAAAAAAAAAAAAAAAAAAAAAGAACGATCAAATCCGTTGTTTCACGACGAAGTGGTTTTGTTCACTGTACAGGAAGCGCAAATGAAAAAATTAATTAAACTCGCGTCATGATTCAGGGGTTTTACGCTGCAAGTAGAGAAGTTACCAATGTAAGTAATCATTGCTTCATGATTCATCGGCTTTCTGCAGCGTGTAACCAGTAGGAAAGATAAAAATCATCATTACTCTTCAGATTCAAATGGCTTCCTGCAGCAAATATGCAAATCGTTAGCTCGCCTGCAGAGAACCTTTGCTTTGGAGGAATAAAAAGGGAGCAAACGAGCTGCTCTCTTGCTCGCCTTGTACGGATAAAGACATCTCGCTTTTTTATCGTCCCAATATTGACTCTTTAGGAGACAAGAAGTGGTCAGGGTGCAAAATTATGGCTGCGACCTGAGCAAGACAAGAGCTATGGCACCGAAAAAGGCAACTGAAGCCATGAATGGGATAGATGCTGGCCATGCGCCCTTCACTGGGACTGGGAGGACAGGGGCTTCCTTTGCCTGGGACCCGTGTGCTCTTGACTGGGACTGGGAGGACAGGGACTGATCTTGCCTGGGACAGGATCCAGATTTATAAAGTATAGTTACAAATTTGTGCAACCCGACCAGTATTGTAGGCATCTCACAGCTACAAGTTGTAAGTTCATTTACGAAGCTCAAGAACCCCTTGGTGTGTGAGAGCCCAAGTAGCAGGCAACGAGCTCTCTCATTGGCCGGAGACACAATGGCTAGTGCACGCTTTGCAGATACAACAATTGTTTGGTTCATAGGTCGCGTCTCTTCCGGAAGACATAGATGTTGTCAGTTACAAGAATGTAAGTCCTACAATATTGTAACGTAAGTATGTATATTTTAGTTCGGAAGCTCAAAGCGTGTAGTAAGGTAAGGCAGAACGTAAAGTTTCGTGAAAAGGTATCGACGTCATTGCTCCGATTCTTTCAGCTTGTTTATACCTTATACTAACGCTTGCTTTAATATGCAGCCATGTATAATCAGCAAAAAATACCAAACTTATAGTGAGTAGGAAAGGTTTCAAAAGCCCATGATTGGTGAGCAAGCTTACACTTAAAAATATACAGCATGTATTGGGTATCAAAATGTTCCCAAGAATCTCTACTCTCAGGAACTGCTTGATGCTAGCTTGAATTTTTGATGTGAGAACGACAATAATTCCGTTTGTGCAACAAGGTCGTATTCGAAAGTGCGAAATGTAATTTTGCATTGGTTTGATTTTTTTTTAGCTTTTTAATGTTAAGGTTGATATCGACATAATTTTTGCAGGAGTTATTCATTTCGATATCTTCTTGCTAGAAAAAATATAATCCAAATCCCATCATAAAAAGTTCCCAATACTGGGTCAAAATCCAATATGGCCGCTATTGTTAAGAATTTGCAACTAATTGTTGCACATTTTTTTCAATGGCGAACTCAAAAATGTAAATTATGGATCAGTTTCTACTGTTTTCACATTTTCTTATCTGCTTGGAATAAATTTTATCTCACGCGAACAAAGTGAGAGAGGTGATAATGTTTTCATGGAAGATGTCAACATTATAATATTGTAAATATACATCTATAAATATTTATCTGTCTATCAAATAAGCGGTTAAAGAGTTGAGCGATGTTCATATTTTTTTTGCAGGGAGTCTGATGAGTTGCCCTCGATGTGACCCATGCCAAAAAACTAGGTTTAGCTAGCCATAAAAAATGACGGCGATGAAGTTTACTCTTCACCCGAAAGAGGTAGAAAAACTAGAGCAATGTTCATGATTATTTGCATAGAGTCTGATGGGCTGTTCTGGATGTAACCCATGCCAAAAAACTAGCATTAGCTGGCCATAGAAAATGAAGGTGACGAATTTTGTTGTCTTTCTACCAAAAAGAGGCAGAAGGAGTTGAGTCACGTTAATGATATATGAGGAAGTCTGGTGAGGTGACTGAGATGTGAAAAATGGCAAAAATCTTGAGTCAGCTGGTCATGAACAATGACGGCGTTGAATCTGTAACTCTAACCAAAAAGAGGCAGAAGGAGCTGAGTCATATTTTTTTATCAGGAAGTTTGGTGGGGTGAATGAAATGCGTAAAATGCCAAAACCCTGGACTAAGCTGGCCATAAAAAATATGGCATCGAGATTGTAACTCCTGAATCAGCGCTCTTAGTTTCTTCTCCCTTCCTACCGCGGGTGATGGTCTCACGCTACGTAACGTTCTAATTACCTCCGCCACTGCAATGATGTTAGGTTTTTTTCAAGTTTGTCTGTCAGGCTGTTTATGTGATTGTCCGTCACTAGCATAACCCAAGAAGTTGTGGATGAACCATTGCGAATTTTGCAGGGTACTTAATGCCGATGACACACGCTAGTCAAAAGAACGAGTATCGTCATCTTTTTGCCCGAATGCGTTGATTTGACCATTTAAATAGCACACAAAATGAATTTTGAGTTATAAATTTCTCCAGATATAATAATACGTCCGAAAGTTAACTAGCGGCACTTGCGGAGTACACTGAACTGACGGTAAACATTTTTACACCATTTCATGGCAATTTCAAATCTGTGGCTACAGTAGTTCAGCAAAACGTTCGGATTAAAAGATGACGATACTCGCTTCTTTCGACAACCGTGTAACATCGCCATAAGGCTTGTTAGCAACTGAAAATGATTACCTGTTCGTGATTATCCGGTCATCCGTTTGTTTGTTTGTTGGTTTGTCTGCCCATTTTTCTAATGCTATAACTCAAAACGTCATGAACCAATTTTTATGATATTTACGCGAATAATAGGTACATCACGAAGAGTAAGTGATCAAGTTTTTAGTGATATGTTTGTTTGTTCGTTGTTTGTGTCTGTCTCTGTTTGATTTCATGCTTGTCAGCAAAATAACTCAGAACGGAGAGAGTAGATCTTTATGAAATTCACAGATATTGTTTCGATAGATATCAATGATCAAATTTGGAGATGATCAGATAGTTTGTTGGTGTGTGTCTACTATTATTTATCATAATGTTTGTCTCTAAATTAACTGAAAATTTATGGACGGAGGACCGTGAAAATTGAAGATATTATCTAAAATATCACATAACAATTGATATTTTTTGAAGCAGGACTGATAAGTTAAAAAGTTTCTGTGCAGCTTGGACAATACTGTAAGAAAATATATTACTATGCATACTGTAGAAGGCCATGTAAAGTACTAATATTATTATTGAAAGAATCAATGGACATGACCATCTTTCTGAAACATATAATGTGCAGGATGGATTTAATATTTTCGTACGTATATCCAATGCTGATATTATATTAAAATTCTGGCTTTTATGCAATTTCTTTTGCATGTAAAACCAGAATATTACCTTGTATTTCTCCTGAAACACTTGAGAATAAAATATACATTCATCATAAATGAAGATATTGTATCATTAATTACCTTCAATTGTAACTGCATCTTTTTTAATGGCGGCCATCTTTGATACGGAAATTAGCATGTAAAAATGCTTTTGTTAAGACAGCTGCAACATGACATTATTCTGAAAGAAGTTTGGCATTGTAATATATGATTTCTGTTTCGTTTCAGAGATGGAGAAATACATCTCACCAGAGATATAGTAAAATGATCGTCCTGTTGTAGATAAAAATTGTTTAACACACATGATAAATTTAAAACGCTCTCATCGCTTACGCACCAAAATTTCAGCTTGGCATCAGGCAGTTCCATATAGGGTAGAGTATGGGGGACTCAACCATACCTGATGCCAAATGTATAAATTTGGTGTAAGGTGATGCCCCAGTACAGTTCATCCTCCTACCGTACTATTAGCCCCACAGGTAAGCCCTAATGTCTATGGATTCATGTTAGTAGTAGTAGATTTTTGCATTTCTAACTTTCGACAAGGTTGGAGTGCTGTCCCGAATGCTTGGGGATAATAAAAACTGAAGCTCTATCTTTGTTTTCTTATATGGAATAATTCAGCCTCATTCGAAAATTTAATTATATATAGCTTGGTCATTAGAGCAAGTTTTGATCATAATTTTCCCTAGGTCAGTTCAACGAGGTGACAAAACATTGAACCTTACTATCGGTAATCATGGAACTGAGTTTTGCACGTACCTTTAACTCTGTGAAATGATTACGAATTTAGGTACTAAGGATAGTAAGTGGGTATGTGTATTCAGGGTCTTGTATATAGCAACACTTGAATGGGTCGTTAGGACTATGGTTCCCACTGGGTTTGTTTACTTAACGCATATGTTTAGCGCTGGAATATTAAATAGCGAGAAGAATGGTAGAGTGTAGAATGGTAGAATGAGTGTGTCTGGCAGGCAGGTGAGTTCTTCCCTCTCTTGGTTACTGAAATTAGCAATTCAAGTTTTCAAACGCTATTACAGACGTACTGATTCTAAACAAAAAAAAAAAAAAATGGGGATGGTTAGTTGGTCGCAGTTCACATGACCCTTCCGTCTCTGACATCATGGTTTTGACAATCCTTGGTAGAGTGCATCCATGTTTATTTCTCGGGGCTAGCGGGCATATATCTGCACACGAACCAATACAGCAGATTCTTAGTTGATGATTTCACCTTTAGGTTTGTGTAAACCGGGGGTTGTGTATAAAGACATGCAATGGAGATAAATGGGAATTTTTTACTGGGATTCCAGCTGGGTTTGTTTACTTACAACTCAGTTATAAGGCTTGTGCTTAACACTGTGATAAAATAGTTATGTAGGATTGACAAGTAGGACAATGAGACTGCTGTGACGGGTATTCTTGTGACTCATGGGATTGTATTTTACAGTGGAATAAGTGAATATGATAGGCAGTGGGCTTGCTTGCTTGTTAGGGCTTCTATTTAACACTAGAACAGTATGACGATGACAGGAGGTGGGCGTGTTGACGGTAGTCAGTGGGTTTGTGTGAGGAGGATTTCTATTCAACAGTAGCTGAGATAAATGGACCGATGAAACTACCGCACTGATTTGAATTTTGGCATTAACGCTCACGGTATATTATTTTGAAATTGAAATTTTGGCTAAAGGGAACACGATAGCTCGCAGGCGTTGCTATTCACCATTTTTAAAACAAGCAATAATTTTACAGATGCCGTCTGATGAACTACGTACGAACAGAGGAAAAATTTAACAATTTTTTTCCGTTTCTACCAGTCTAAGAATACCCTTGGCATGAATTAAGTCAACGGCACCCCTGATTCCTTCAATTTCCATAGTTGAGCTGGCACATAATTTATTTAGAAGCCATTTCCCCTAGATCGAAGGCAATATATCATTCGTACAAAGGAGCCATTTCATTGTTTACAGCCCATCAAATTAGACGCTTACTGCTCTTCGGACGTGTTTTGGGGAGATTTACTAATTTTCTTCCCGATCACAGGCTCTAGAATTGCCCTGAAAGCGTAATATATGTGCCACATATGCTGCTTAGGCACAGCTGCCGCAGCTTTGACATTAACGACAAAGCTGTCTAGTCAGTCCAGAGGGGAGCTCAGAGGGATCAAATGCAAATGATATCCGCAGAATTTCGAAATACGCGCAGTGCATGATATCCCCGAAATTTTCTAACACAGGCAGGATAGTTGAGTCTACAACATAGCTAAGGAACTTTCAACACGGGCAGGATGGTTGAGTCTACAACATAGCCATGGAATTTTCAAACACGGGAAGAATACTTGAGTCTATGTAATGCTTATGAAATTTAAAAAAATGGATAGGATAGTTGAGTCTACGGTACATAATATTCATGGAATTTCCAAACACGGGCAGGATGGTTGAGTCTAAATAATATCAATGGAAGTTTCAAACACGGGCAGGGTAGTTGAATCTACACGATACACGTAGAATTTACAAAAAAAAAAAAAAAACGGATTGGCTAGAAGAGTCTTCACAATTTCTATGGAATTGGCAAACAGCATAAGCTTGCTCAGTTTTCATGATAGCCATTAAATTTTCAAACATGAACAATATGGCTCATTCTTTACGATATCCATGTAATTTTCAGAGACGCATCTCTTGACCGAGTTCTCACGATATCCACTCGAACCTCCATTATATCCATGAAATATTTTTTTAACAAGAACAATCATGAACAAAATTCAATTAATGATATGTACTGTAACCAAATCACCGCGACATTGATGAAATTTTCAATTCATGAACCGCTATGATTAAATTTCAATTACAACCCTGAAACATCCAGACACGAAGGGTAAGATATTTGGGTGAAGTTTCTATACAATCTCCGGACGCAGGCAGTATGGTCGCTTCTTCATTCTGTCCGTGAAGTTTTCAAAGGGGATATCATTAGCAATTTCCTCAATTTCAATGGAAATATCCACTAGGCCTTCATCTCGATCAACGATTTGCTGACACAGCTTCCTGGAAGGAAGAGCGGTATCGCTACAGCTCTAATACGAAATAAGAGTAAAAACCTCTGAGGTTATTTTAATAATGAGAACCCTGACCCATCTCACAGTCACATAGTGACTGCTGTGAACAATGATAATGGATTTACATCTACTAATATTGATGATAATAATAATCAACTAATCTACTAATTATGATGATAATGATAATCATAATAATACCCTGACTATGTCACAGTTATATTGTGACTGCTGTGAACAGTAATATTTTTATTTATTGTTAATGATGATAACTATCGTAATAATTACAAACGATCCTGATAATAGGTAAAAATACTGATGTTATTAATAATGACGATGATAATTGCAATCATATTATAGAATATAGTAGTATTAGTAGTACTACCAACAGTAATAACAACTTATTATTAAAATACCAATAGTAACGAAAATAATAAGTAATATTATTAACCAGAGTACCCAACCGTCAAAAATAACGACAATTATTTTCTAATTAAGCTACTTAATGATCTTGCTAACGGTACAGGTTTTGCCGCAAAAATTATGCCTATAATTAAAATAAAGAAATTTTTGCCGTTATGAGTTGGCGAGAGCAAAATTTCCCTCCAGTGAGTAAAGGCGCGAATGTCATCCTGGAAATCCTCGAAAGCTGAGATGCATGAGGAAAATATAGTTCAATCAAAAGAATTCACTGAAAATGCTTAAGTTAGAGCTTCCTTTATCCTGGATATAAGCAAACAATTGAACCATTAGGATCAGAACTCTCTTGCACTATCAATTGAGAATATTTTGACCTCGGCCCATGGTGAAGTTCCAACTGCTACACAGAAATTTAGCTAACGAAAAAAATAAGCGAAATGGATTATGCACGATTCAAACCAAGAATGAGCCTCTGTATCTGTTACGAAGAAATTCAGCTACAAGCTACAAAGCCTCGTGGGGTAAGATCATCACCCGCTGTGGGGGCAAATTCAACGCAGTCATTTTTGATGAACAAGGTTAGGGCCCAGCCCCAATCTCTGAGTTGATCTTCAAAAATAGCGCCTCGTGGCGTAAGACAATCTGCAGTGGAGGAGGCAAATTCAGCACTGTAATTTTTTATGGCCTGCTAAGTCCAGTTTTTTGGCATGGGTCACAGCTAAATCAACCCAAAAAACTCCCTACAAAAATTGTGAACATTGCTCAACTCCTTCGACCACTTATTGGGTGGACAAACAAACAAACACATAATACAAACTTAAATCTTCAACGAAAACATTATCACCGCTCTTCTCTTCTCTCGCGGGTGATATCTATGCAAAATAATGTAAATACGGCAGGATCAAAAACTCTGCCAGAGATCCAGCCTTTCATCTACCACGCTCAAAAGAAGAATCCTATCAAATAACACAGAGCAGTTTCTCAAAGCAAAACGAGTCTGAGAAAGTGCAGTATTTTAATTTTCAAGCCTATAATCTAGAAACCTATTTGCTATCGTAATTCAGTGCTAAAATTTAATTGCATCTCATCTTGTTTTTCTGTAAGTGAATTTTTTCCTATCTAAAGCATTAAGCAAGTGACAGAGAGGACAAACCAATGGAGCAAGCAAACTAGCAAGATGACAAGAAAACAAGCAGCTAACCAACAAGTGTGTATTATTATTAACACTTTATAATAAACACCGTCGTGTGCTTGTCTCTATATTTATATGTTTCGGGTCACATTCTTAATGAAATAGATAGGCAAAAATAGGCCAGGTTGCAGATTTTGTTAGTAGGTTGCATTTTCATGGAGATCGACGGCCAGGTTGCAGAAGGTGGCAAAAGTGGGATCCTTATTCTTTTATCTCAATGCACTTCTTGCTTGAAACATTTCCTGGAATCGAAAAAATAGGAGGTACCACAATTTCTCTAGCGCGGTCATGCATTCTTACTTTTATAACTTTCTCCATACATCGAACCATATGTTTGTTCTCAGTTTAGAACGTGCAAATTCAGAAGCTAATCAACGAAGGGCGGACGAAGCCATGATTTTTCACGGGCAGCAGACATTATTTCTGTCAGCTTGCTGTCTTCCTTTTGACGGAGTAGATCTCAATTCAACACAAAATCTTCGAAGTACTTAACGTTTGTACGGTATCATGGATACGAGGCGGGTAATTTATGTAAATTCACTGAGGCTTTGCTGCTTGCTAATGTAAGACTTTGTCCGCATGTGAATTAAGGTTGGAGAGGATTGTGCTATTTTTCATGAATTGAAAGAGAGAGCACTTATCTGTTATTTCAATTGGAGTCAGCTGTTGTAGCGTACGTTGCAGAAGCATTTTAGTGACAAAGGTATATTAAATGAAGACGGGTCGTCTCAATCGCTTCGCTGTCGTTATTGACAGTGTGGGCACTCTAGTTATTATTAAATAGTGATATAATGATTATATTGTAATTTTTTCATAAGCGATGTTACGTTCCTGTAAGAGTTTGTCTGTCTGTTTATTTGTTTGTCCATTTGTCTTTCACTAAGATTATTTAAAAAGTTATAGACGGATGCAAACGATAGTTTGTGTATTTTTCTGCCTATTTTTCCTTGGTAACATTACTCAAACAGAAATGATCGGATCTTCGTAAAATTTGCAGGAATTGTTGGAAATGTTACGAATAGTAACGGACTAAATTTTGGAGATGATCTGTAAGTCCGTTGGTCTATTTGTCTCTCTATTTATTTCTATGTTTGACAGAATATGACTCAAACGTTGTGAACGTATCTTCTTAAAATTTTCAGGAATTTAAGAACTGCTACAAAACACAAATGACCAAAATTTAGTTATGCACTGAGAAAAGTTTTGATGCACGTAAGTATTTCATGGCGTAGTTCGGTGTGTTAGAATGGTGATAAAAATCATTCACTATCTCGGATACACTGGATAAACTTGACCCAGATTTTGTTACGATTTATTAGTCTGAAATATTGACGAAATGCCGCTGCTAGTGAGCACAACAGGATATGAAGTCCGTGCTGCGGAGGAATGAAAAATCTCTCCATGGCTGACTTCGAATCTTAAATTCTCACAGCGCTGGCTTCTCCTTTCCTTCAATATTTTTAGAATTTTAAAATTGTACAATTAGAGCAAAAGAAATAACTCGTTAGGTGTAATTACTGTACGCAAGATAATACGTGATTATTACTATTATTACAGTGGAGTTAGTTAACGTTTATCATGTTAATGCACTTCACATATTGATGATGCACTTACGTGTTTCCGTTTTGGGACAAAATGAATGCAACTTTGATGTGCATCTGAGTGCATCAAAATTTTTCTCTGTGATATCAGTTCTTCCGTTCGTGTGTTTCACTACGGTTGGTCGTGGTGATCAGAACAGAACTCAAAAAGTTACGTACGGCTATTTAATAAAGCTAAAGGAGCTAATATTTCCATAGGTACGAACGACCGCGTTTTGACGATGACAAAAAAGGAAATCCTTTTTCAGGATCAATTTGCATTTTTCGATATCATTGCCTTGCTTGGCGGAAGTATCCGCTCTCAGAGTGTTCTAGTTCAATTAATTTGATATTATGCGTTGAGGTTTTCTACTGTTTCTTGAAGAGTCAGTTTGTAATTTACAAACAAAAGTCAAGCGAAGTGGGGAATCAAAAGGTCAGAATTTACATTCTTTGAAGTTGAAGTTAAAGGGTTCAGACTTTCGATCCAAGTGAGCGAATCGAACACGCAGAGAGATTGTAATGAAAAGCATCACAGGGCGGATTAATAAAAAAATAAATATATTGAACCCGCAGTTAGTTCGTATAGATTTTAGTATGACATTAAGTAACAGTATTTAACAGTATTTATTTTACAGTATATTTCATACATAAAACGATAATTCGGTACGTGGTGAACTAGAATGAGAAGCGCTAAGCTCGCATGTTTACGCAAAATTATGGTTTTTTCACCCGCGAATGAAGTGAGAGAGGCGATAATGTTTTCGTTGAAAATATAAGTATATATATATGTTTGTCAACCTATAGTAAAAATAATAAGTGGTCGAAAGAGTTGAGCAATATTCATAATTTTTTGTAAGGAGTCTGGTGGGTTGCCCTTGATGTGAACCCTCGATGTCACCCATGCAAAAAAAAAAAACCTAGGATTAGCTAGCCATAAAAAATGAAGGCGGTGAAATTTGCTCCCACCGCGGGTGATGGTCTTACGCAACGAGGCACTCTAATTTCTAGGACGTCTTCAATATCGGGCGAACACTAACTGTCCACCAGTGCTAAGTTAGAGGCCAACTGTAAGTTTACCTAGCTTAGCTTCAAGAATGAAAACCTCAGGGTGTTGCGGCCCCTCACTTGCTGATCACAGCATTTATACGAGAAATAAAATAACGTTTTTTTGCCTCCGCTAAGGAGGTCATGTTTTCGTCGGGTTTGTCTGTCTGTCTCCTTGTCTGTCTGTTTATTTGTTTATCTATCTGTCACCAAGATAACTCAAAAAGTCATGGACGTATTTTGATGAAAATTACAGGAATTGTTTGGTTTGTTAAGAGAAGCAGATGATTAACTTTTTGGGGAAGATCCGTTCATCCGTGTGTTTAATTGTGTTTCTGACTTATTTTTCCCAATGCCCTCATTCAAAAAGTTATGGGCGAATTTTATGAAATTCATATGAGTTGTTAGGTTTACCAAAAAGAGAAAATGACCATCTTTTTGTGATGATCCGTTTGTTCGATCGTTTGATTGTCACTGTTTTTAATTTTATGCTTGTTAGAACAATAACACAAAAAACAATGAATGTATTTTTATGAAATTTATTGGGGTTGTTAGTATTGTTAAAAGACATAAATGATTAAATTTTGGTGCAGATCGGTTCGTTTGTTTGTATGCTTGACTCATGTTTGTCATAGCGTTTGTTAGCTGCATAACTCAAAAAGTTAATGTACTGATCTTCAAGAAAATTGCACAGGCTGTTATCACTATCAAAACGCACAAATGATTAAATTTTGGAGTTGATACAAAGAAAATTATGTTTTCAGATCCAGTTTGAATTTTTTACTACCGTTGCCTCGCTTGGCGGAGGTATCCAGTCTCAGAGTGATCTAGTTATAATTAATATTTGATTAATTGGTATTTATTTTATGTTTAAAGAGATAGAGTATCAATATAACTAATAAGCTCATATAGCACGGAACAGAACAACAGGACAAAATTGAATCGTAAAGCGGCCTTGTCCGCACGCTACTACTGGGAAACCCAAATGCACTAGTTCGTGCCAAAGGTAACTGCCCACTTTGGCCCAGTCGAATGTACGGCTGCTGTCGACCACAGATTATTCCGTCATATTGCAATATACCCGATAGACAACTGCGCCCCCCCCCCCGAGCTTAAGGCCACTGCTCTGCCAGTCACTACGAATGAAAGCATTGCTGACGCTATACATTTCTAAGAAGTGTCGTCAAGATTTCCTTTCCTGGTGTGGGTTCTACTTCCGACATTTCAACAAGCAGCAAAGTCAGCAACTTTTACACTGAGCTGCTGGGAACAAAAAATAAATAAATAAATAAATGCAAATAAATAAATAAATAAATAAAAAGAGGTGTCCGACCAGACACTGCAAAGGTTTTACTCCGAATAAAAGAAACAGTTAACAAGGAATTGTAGAGAGGAAGCGCAGAAAGAGAAACACGGCAGAAACAACAAAGCATCTCCGGAGAGAGGAAATTAGTTTTGATAGTGGACTGCAAAGAGAGGGTTGAATTTTTGAATACTGTTGGAACAGCTAGGTGTGACGCATCTATGTACTCGTAAAATATCAGAGGACGTGATTCACAGAATCTCTGAATATGAACTTCTGTGTGCGACATACTTTTGTATAAATGTATATGCGCAAGATTCATAGAATATCTGAAGACGAACACATATGTGCGACATATTTAGGTATGTGTAAACATATGTGTTCAACGTATCTGCACTTTTAAATTATAATCATATATGATTAATATATGCACATATATGCATAACTAAGAATATCTACTTATCCTTAAAATGTCTATCCAAGCACAAAATAGTTCGAAATATGTATACATAATATGTACGTACGTACGTACATAACAGAGTAGAGAGAAGATCCTTTACGGCGTCTCCCCTGTAAGTACTTCCTCCGAGACTGATCTGTGAGGCTGAGGCGTGTTGTAATCATCACCCATTTAGGCTAGAGCAACCTTATTAATAGTAATTGTAAGCCAAAATGCTGTTGCTAAAGCGCCATCTATGGGTGTGCGGTGTGTGCTGAATAATGATAAAATTTGCATTAATTTTAATTTTGTCTACGAAGCTCGACATAGGTATGCATACGTACTTTCTCCAGGCTATGGAGTATAATCACTGTGCATTTTTATAATTTTTATGTCCTCATTATTTTCACTGCATATTTTGAGCGGTTTCCTGCGTCACTGCAATCGGTATCGTAATTTTTGTCACTGCTTTCCGTGTTGTGACCGATGTAGCACACGCAACCCCGTAATTGTGATCGCAACATGACTCTGGAGCTCGTGAGCGAGTATCACTGATACCCTAGTTTTCTCCCATCTGACACTGAAAGCGTAGCTAAAGGAGGTGACTAACACCGTGCCGAGAATGTGGCAAGCCCTGTCAAAAGTCAATTGTAACAGTGCCAGTGCAGTTATTATGGCATCAGGTGCAATATAAGCGGGGCGAGTATTTTCAGTCATCTCGTCTTACCACACACTACAGAGATCCCGGCTCGCGTGCACGGCGTTGCATTCCAAAAATTCCAGTGAATGGAGAGAAGATGTGAACTGGAACAAGTTGAGCAAGGGCAGGAGCCTGCTAACTTTTGTAGTTTTTTCTAGTAAGTTGAGTGACTTGTTGGTGCTGGCACAATATTTAAAAAATAAAAATTGTAGCTACAAGTATTCTGAAGTGAGGTGCATCATAGATTTTGATCGACTTGAATGTTACTGAGTACAGTATTATTATTATTAAATCACACCAGACTGGTGACGTAGGAACGGATAAACTCCATGAGGTTAACAGCCCCCATGCCACCAGCCCAGCGGGTGGAAAAAACAAAAGAATGAAAAAAAGAAGATCCGAGATCACAGATTAGCTCTGTGTACAGATCGTTTAAAGCTGCCAATACCAGCACCAGCAAAGACAAAGCCATCAAGACCATTCCAAACATCCACACACGATGGAAAAAACGAACGGGAATACTGGCCCGTACGGC
>LQNS02278070.1:12944428-12963103 GCA_001587735.2 Parhyale hawaiensis
TCTGAAAATTTGAATTCCCACAAGGCCAGGTGAAAATTGGCC
The DNA here is from genome assembly GCA_001587735.2 of Parhyale hawaiensis. Taxonomy (NCBI): domain Eukaryota; kingdom Metazoa; phylum Arthropoda; class Malacostraca; order Amphipoda; family Hyalidae; genus Parhyale; species Parhyale hawaiensis. The sequence continues at coordinate 12,944,471 of LQNS02278070.1, forward strand.
CACTTTGGAAGGCTGACTCGCTCAGACAATTGGCCTGAGCAGGCAGTTATTTTGAGGTGGCACAGGAAGCCATTACTGAGCAATATTGGGGCCGCCACCAGCAAACCTGAGAATAATCTTAGAATTCCAGGATGTTGGTGCCAGGCTGCAAATTTTGGCAAAAGCAGAGATTTCTGTGGTTAGAGGGAAGTAAAATCGTCAGCTGTTTTTAAGTGGCGAATGTCTTTCGAAGTTGACTATCATTTTCACATTTAGATTCGGTACAATATTGCTGAAAAAGTGTAATTTTGGCAAAGTTTGCGATTTCTGTGGTTAGCAGGAAGTACACCGTCTACTCATTTAAACATTGACTGTTTTTTAAAGTGGACCATCATATTTACATTAAGATTAGGTAGAATGGTTAAACATAATAATAATATTAGCCTAGACACTGATCGATCTCTTTGGCATTAAGATTCGGTTGAATGTGAGCATAAACAAAAGAAAATATAGAAGCAGTGTGGTTTCTGCAGTAAAAAGAAGTCAACACTTCTTCATAAGTTATCGTATTTTCTAGTAGAATGTCCACTTAGCACTAAGATTTAGCAAAAAAAAAAAATTAAAATAAAATATAATGGCCAAAATGGGTGTTTCAGCTAAGGTGTGACTATGAAGATAGAAGAAAGTGATTTCTTTTGTCGTTAATAAGTATTTATACAAGTACATAATTTTAGTATTCTTTTGAATTAAACTGCAATAGCATATTGGCACAAAACAATTTCAGCGAAGGTAGAATCTTTTTTTGAAGGTACTCGTAAAAGATTTTATAGTTAAAGATTAGAAGATCTAGTTGATCTTTTAATGAAACATCCCCCAGGTAGTTTGTTTGTTTAATAGTTAAGATTTACCAAAATGTTCAAGTGGAGAAGCACAATTCAGTAGAAATACTGACCCGAATTGTCGTAAGAAGGCGGATTATTCTGAATTTAAGATACACTAACTGGTTGGTAAAGAAGCGCCAAGTTTCGCGAAGGTAGCGATTTCCGTAGTTTGAGAAAACTATCATTAGTTCACGCTCGCTCGAGAGTATTCCTTGGCTAAATGGAGTATTGTATTTCGATATATTGCTCTATGGTTTTCGGCTTAGCTTTTTTTTTATGATTTGGTGAAAGTGATGAATGCTGTTCTCATTTATGCTATCCTTCAGTTAGATCAGACTTCGGAAGCAAGCATACCGTGGTCGTTCGGATGAGTAGGGGACTAATCACTAACTATAGTTACAAGGGACTAAGGGCGTGTTCGATTGGGCCCCGAAATTAAGCCATCGAGGTTTCACTTGTCTGCATTTCCAGATACAAGCTTTGGCTTTGCAGTTTTGGAGCGTGCTGAAGGTGTTAGAAGCAACCCGATGACGTTGAGCCAGCTGGAAACTCCATTTTGAAGAACAAGATTGAGTTCTGAAAGTCTCGAGGGCAACCGATTAAGGGTCAATACCTGAAACTCAATTCAGCGTGCCTGAAGTCGAGCGTCGAAAGTTTAACCCAATTTTGGCGCCCAATTGAACATGTCCTCAATATAACTGCTGCTCTTCTTTAGCTAGCACTCTAGCATGCCTGCCTTTGGGAAAATAGCGTATAAGGTTAGCAGAGGGCCAATCACGCCAGGAGTTAGCAAAGTGTAGGTGCGATACGCGAGTAAATACTATTTTGAAGTAGAGACACGTACAGCAGTCACAAATAAGCTGGGCTGCAGCAGCACGAATACCATAACCTGATCTGCTGTTGCTGTTCGAGGTTCCTGATTGTCGTTAGTTCTTCTTGAAAGCGAAGAGAATAAAAACCTCTGGAATTAAAGACATTTTACTTAACATACTTCCTTTTGCGGTTTCGATTCAACTTTTTTTTTTGTATTCACACGTCTTTAATTCCAGCGTTTGTCATTATCATTATTAAACTAAGTTTATTCCCCCCAAAAATAATAATAATTTCTAATAATATTTCTAATTGTGCTTCTATTCGTTTCCTTCACTAATAATAATAATAAAAATGATCAATTTTCAACATTTGACTGACAGTGACGTAAGTTACGGCACTCTGGAATTGTGATTGAAAGGTAGCAGGATGCAGATCTTTTGTATGAATGGGGTCAGTAATACACCGAGTAAAGACTAATGGCAGAGTTCAACTGGCTGGCAGCGTAAAGAACAGAGATATGAACTTGTATACCAGTACAAACAAAAAGAAAAAACCTGGCCTTCCTCGTAAAAGAACTGCCAGGCTGGGCAAGACAAGCTTCAGAGTATTAATTTTTCTGCCTCATCGAAATTAAGAACACTTAAGTAATGGCGATGTTACACGCTAGTGAAAAGAACGAGAATCCTCATCTTTTCGTCCGAATGTATTGATGTGCTCATTCAAATAGTACACACTTGCAATGAATTTTGAGTTATGGATCCCTCCAGATATAACGATATGTTCGAAAGTTAACTAACGGCACTTGCAGAGTAAATTGAACCGACGGTAAACATTTTTGCACCATTTCTAGGCTATCTCAAAGTTGTGTTTACTAGAGTTCAACATAACGCTCGGTCGAAAAGATGACGATACTCGTTCTTTTGACTAGCGCGTGGAATCGGCATAAGATGTAACTACAGTTAACTTGTGATTTGGATTGAAGGCTTCGAAATGAAATTGTACACAAAACTCAAAGAATAATAAAAAAGTAATACGCTGAAGTTAAAAGTTTCAAAGATATCGTACGACTGCGCTCGGGAGAACCACCCCCCCCCCCAAGTCCGGTATCAAAGATGCATATAAGGTGACATTTTCTCATGTGAATTATGTGAAAAGCTTACAAACAGTATTAATAGTCAATATTACTTTCTCTACGATGGTTAGTGTACTTAGGCGGCAAAGATGACAGCTTATAATTTACATCAGTACATCTCCATTGCTAACGTTAGCGGCCATATACTTTGCTATGGCTGGAACCAGTTTTACAGAAGCGACAGGTAGAATTTTTGCTCAAAAAATAAATAGCTCCAGGTCTAAGATGTTCAGTGTAAGTACTGCCTACAGTATAAGTACAGAGCAGTATGAGTTTCTAGCTCGTTGGAGCTGGGATGTATAGAGAACACAGTACGGTACGCCTCTGCAGCATCTGTGGCCTTCGGTGGCGGGCAATATCGCTAAGGTATCAATTCTGGACCAGTACCGTTTCTGACACTTGCTGCGAGAGGTTGCGTTGTAGAGCAGGTACAGGCTGACCGGCTTTCCGAGCTCCATTGACAGCTGGCTGCGAGTGTCGGCACAGACTAAATCTTTTTTATTTTCACCTTCATTAATTTTGTTCCTTACTTTCCAACGCTTGCAAGTTAAGTTCGAAAAACATTTGCGAATGTGTAATTTTGTTCGCCACCTCTTTGATTAAGAGGCGGGTCAAGTCCCATGTTATATATTTTCATATATTATTTATATATTTTACATATATAATATCCATATATTATATAGTGGAAGAATTAAAATATTGCTTGTGGAGCAGTAAACTCCCCACGGCATATATACACAGATAGAAAGCTCAAAGAGAACTGGCTAGGCCCATACATTATATATTTTATACATATGTTACATCATAGACCACTCGATACCGTGTTGTCTATGGTTAAATATACATATCCGTGATTGCTCAAGTTATTATAATTGACAGGGTATGTAGATGGATGAGCTCCTTACTATACACAAAGGGCTGTAACTTAACCTGTCAATAGGGCGACGGGCAGAACACCCACCGAGTGCGCAGGCACAGCTTTTTAACCGTCCGGCCTTACTCGATCGGTGCTCTGGCATTGGCGTGGTGAACTTGAGGTACTGACTTGTACCCTAGTTCTATATGCATGGTACCCTAGTTCTATATGACTTGTACTTTTATGCATGGTATATATGCATGGTACCCTAGTTGTACCCTAGTTCTATATGACTTGTACCCTAGTTCTATATGCATGGTTATAACAAGCTGGTATTCACACAGTATGAACATTTACCTAATTATATCATATATTCATGCTCTCTTTTAAAATCATTTCGAGCTCATTACCTTTTGTATGTTGTACACATGTTCTATACAAACCGTATAGCATTGGAGCCCCTGATATTCATTACGGGTTCATCTGCAATTGAAAACAAATCGAAATGGTTGCACCTAGCGATCAAACGGGAGTGGATAAAATGCGTGAAGGTGAAGCGGAACTGTCGGCTGTACACAGATGGATATTAAAATGGATGAGTTGATCTGCCTCTGCATGTCAGCGATTCTGGTATGTAAATGGGCAATAGATTTCGATATTCGTGTTGCTTTGCTACAGGGAAAAATGACCAGTTGAAATGGAAATTGCTTTCGTAGTGGCTGATGCTAAAAAAAGTCTCCGCCATACGCCAACAGGTGAGTGTTATTTGGGAAACTAAGCTGCGGCGCGACGAAAATTGCTTCTTGATAACGAATGAACACAGAGAAAGTTCCTCGTAATTATTATAGCATAATCCGTCTGCGCCCACTTTGCTTCCTTCCGATTTCATACTTCTAGTGATCTTATACTTTCGTCTGTCGTTTACCATTTTTCCCGACTCTGAACAGCTTAGTACTGGCTTAGGGAGACTTACCTATCGAGTACTGACTTAGGGAGACTTACCTATCGAGTACTGACTTAGGGAGACTTACCTATCGAGTACTGACTTAGGGAGACTTACCTATCGAGTACTGACTTAGGGAGACTTATACCGTCTATACACCATGCATCGAGGCAAACCTCGAACATCTAGGCTGATGCGCGATGCAGATCTCGGGCGTGGTACCTGATTTAAAAACTATGATTTTGTGACATAATTAAAAATAAAACCTGACCTCTCGTGTTAAATCTGAAGTTTACTGATAAGCCAAAAATTTCCATGCCTTCAAACGTACCAACCGCCTTTAATCTTCCCAATCTGGCTGGATTTTTTATTCCTGTAGCAAAAATTCACAAAAATCATAGCAACAAAACTGTCCCCTACCGGCGAACGACTGCATTGTTCAAAATTCCCGACACTTGAGCTGATGAGTCGGAATTTTTATGAGGATGAGCTCTGTCGAGGCCACGGTCCAAAAATTGAAGATTTTATCGGCTGAGAAAGAAAAATCGCAGTTGAGTCTATTCTCAGTTAAAAATGTTGGTCGTGCTAACGGTGGCCGTCCATCACCCGAGTGCTGGCCTCCGATAGCGCGCCGAAAGAGTAGGGACAGAGAAGCGCTAGTTCCTTCGGGCTAGTGGACGAAACGAGATTCCCTGAGTTAGCGGAAATTTCTTGAAAATCTTGAAAAAGCTTGATTATATTTTGGAATTCTTATTCCAAATATTACTTAGCTTTGTATAAAATTCGTTTCATATCGAAATTACTTTTGTTATTGTGTATGCTAGGGATTGCTGGTAAATCACGAATTGTATTTACTTTTATTATATTTGCTTATCTTATTCTAATTGCTTTATTTTATTTTTTAAATATCATTGAATTTAACTACTCATACTATGAGCGATTAACAAGCAAATACTATTAACCTTTTTCATTGCTGGTGCAGGCTGAAGGGGAACGAAGTCTTCTGCAGCCCCCTGTTTAAATTTACAAACACTATGCACATGGAATACTAAGTAGTTTTTATTTAAACACACACGAGTCACTTGTTGAACAGAATTTTTTATAAATCAGATCTGAGGTTGGTACCATGCCTCCTGTAATGGGGTTCAGTGCCTACCCTCCCCCCGGGATTGCATCTTATACCATGGTTGAATGAAGTAATGTTACGTAGTTCAGTCATGCTTACGTAGTTCAGCAATGGCTACGTAGTTCAGCCATGGTTACATAGTTCAGCCATGGTTACGTAGTTCAGCCATGGTTACATAGTTCAGCCATGGTTACGTAGTTCAGCCATGGTTTCGTAGTTCAGCCATGGCTACGTAGTTCAGCCATGGTTACATAGTTCAGCCATGTCTAGCACTTCGGGGGATATCTGGAACGCAGGGCGAGAAGCAATGGATAGTATATTGTGCTTGGGCAGTGGTGCGGTTTATGCGGCTAGTGGTGAGGTCACATAGCTGGGCCAATAGCGATGTTACGTTAGAGGGCCAAACGAAACGCCTTAAGGGGCCAGTGGTGACGTTGCACAGGGAAGACATTGGTGACGTTGCATAGGGAAGACAGTGGTGACGTTGCACAGGGAAGACATTGGTGACGTTGCATAGGCAAGACAGTGGTGACGTTGCATAGGGAAGACATTGGTGACGTTGCATAGGGAAGACAGTGGTGACGTTGCATAGGGAAGACAGTGGTGACGTTGCATAGGGAAGATAGTGGTGACGTTGCATAGGGAAGACAGTGGTGACGTTGCATAGGCAAGACAGTGGTGACGTTGCATAGGGAAGACAGTGGTGACGTTGCACAGGGAAGACAGTGGTGACGTTGCATAGGGAAGATAGTGGTGACGTTGCACAGGCAAGACAGTGGTGACGTTGCATAGGGAAGACAGTGGTGACGTTGCATAGGGAAGACATTGGTGACGTTGCATAGGAAGACAGTGGTGACGTTGCACAGGGAAGACAGTGGTGACGTTGCATAGGGAAGATAGTGGTACAGTTACATAGGAAAGCCAGAGGTGAAGCAACATAGGAGAGCTAGTGTGACGTTTCTGAGGAAAGCCAGTGGTGACGCAACATAGGAGAGCCAGTGGTGATGTTACATAGGAAGGTCAGAGGTAATTCGATGGAGGGGCATTGCTTATACAAGACACTAGTGACGTTATATGGGAGGGACAGGAGTGACGTCGCACAAAGAGGTCAGTAGCGACGTCACATAGGGAAGCCGGCAGAGATGTTACATTAGAAGGGCAGCAGTGATATCCCACAGGAACGCATTAGTGACGCCGAATAGGAAGAATAGCAGCAACGGCTGCATTTCTTGTTTTGTTTCTCAGCTGCTTTGGTAACAGCTAGAAGCGGCAGTGCCCCAGAAGCGGCCCAATGCAGTGCCGTTGGGTCGTGGAGGTCCTCTCTTCATTGGCATTGGCGCGGCGAACTTCAGCAGATCCTCGTAAGATCCGCCGCCGAAGGTCAGCCCAAAGCTCTCCAGTTTTTTTTTTTTTTCATACTGAGAGACCGACAAATTTATTAAACAGGGAAAAGAAAATATATTTACTGTTACTTTGGTATGGGAGCGGTTGGGTACGGCTGAGTGTGGTGAAGTGAAGCTAAATTAGGTTAGGTGAAACTAGCTTATGATTAGGTTAAGTGTAGCAAGCTTACGTTAGGTGGAATTGGATAAGGTAATTTAGGATACATAAAACGAGGCGAGGGTGGTGAAGATAATACAAGGCTAGGTTAAGATAGGTTAGATAAGGCTTGGATGGGCTAGTTCAGGTTGGGGTTAGGTTAAGTAAAGCTAGACTACTATGGTTTTCACTAGCCGTGCCACACTGTTTTTCGCTAATAATTCTTAAGCGAATTGTCGGATCACTATGGTATTTCAACCCAAAGCCTATTACACCCCTACCTAATTTATGGCCCACATAGCATATTGCTATATGTGTTTACAGAGAAGTTTACTCGTGTATATTATGCCTATATTAAGCTGAAGCCAGGAAGTCGCTTCAACACATTTGAACTACGCCCAACTGTTCAAAGAAAACGGTAAAACCGTTTTCTTACAGTAACTTGTTTTCTGCTTGAGGAGTGTTGCAATCATACGCCATGGTACCCTCACAGTATTACCCGGTGTCACCCCGTGTAGCGGTGAATGCGACGTGCGACCTCAGCGCCCCAAGAAGTGTTGCAGAATTTACAGAAAACTCGAACCTAAACATTTCTGGAGGAGCCTTATAATGGCTATATTTTAGGGTAAAACGTTGAAAATATACGCAAAAGTGCTTTAAATGCAAGAATTCAAGCAACATATGGCAATCATACATTTTGTAATCCCAATTGTTAAGTATCAAAGGCAATGATTGTAAAGAAGGGCAATGTTACCCAGCTCATAAACGTTCAATTTTGGGGCGTGTTGCAATCAGACGTCGGCGTTACCCTCACAATGTTACCCGTGCAGCAGTGAATGCGACTTACGATCTCAGCGCCTCAACAAAGAGTTACGGAATTTTCGGCAAGCTTAAACATAAATATTTCTGGCAGAGCATTATTTTAACTGTATTGTAAGGCCCTCCTAAACATACAAATAATTTGTGCAACACGATTGCACAACTTTTTTATTTGACGAATGCTACAGACTGTAAAATCCTTTTGCGCAACATTCAATTTCATCAGCTTCAACTACACTTTTGGCTGAATCATCTATTTTTCTACTTCCTCTAGAAATTTGTTCGCAGCGAATTAATTTTTTTATGACAACTTTTTTTTCCATCGTCTGGAAATTTTTCCTTGTACCTTCTCAGCAATTTATCGCATTGTTCGTTTTTCTTGTCTATTGCATTAATCACTGTAATGCTGGTAATGACCTATATTCCTAATCCTCGATGAACTCAAAAAAATTTTTCACTCGTCTTCGGTGGTTTGGAAGACATAGTGTGGCTGCTATATAGAGAAGATCACAACGCTAACCACTTGCTATGATTTGGGAGAGACTCAGACAGGTGCGGTTTGGTTGCGCAATCCTGCACTCAGACGACGCAAGCATTGCCTGTTTGCCAAAAAATATCAAACCGTTTTGAAGTCACACAATCATTTTGCGCAGTCACGCAACCCCTCCCTACTCGGTCAAAATGCTTGCGCAATCGCTATGTATGCGCAAATTGTTCGTACGTTTATGGGTCCCGCTAGGATAAAAAGTTAAGAAAACTACACAAAAGCGCATCACATGCTAGAATTCAAGCAATATAATGGCAGTCGTACATTTTGTAATGCTAATTTTCGTGAATCACAGTTAATGTTCGTAAACAAAGGCAGTGTTACCCATAACATGACGCTACAATTTAGGAAGGTTGTCGTCGGTGTCCCCAAGTGTAACCCAACCCGTGTCGCATTGGAGGCCGGTGTAGCACAGGTGACACCGAAGGCCTGATTGCAATACGCCCCAAGTTGGGCGTAGTTCGAAGCGACTTCCTGGCTTCAGCTTAATATAGGCATAATATACACGAGTAAACTTCTCTGTCAACACATATAGCAATATGCTATATGGGTCATAAATTAGGCAGGGGTGTAGTAGGCTTTGTGTTGACATACCATAGTGATCCGATAATTCGTTTAAGAATTATTAACGAAAAACAGTGTAACGCGGCCAGTGAAAACCATAGTAGGTAAACTCAGGTTAGGGTAAGATAGTGAAGTAAGATTGGCTATATATCCATAGAGTAGTTTAAGGTATTTTGCTTTAGGCTAGGTCCGTCAGGAGAAACACTCGTTTGCCATGTTAGTTCTACCTACAATAGGTTACGTAATTAAATGAATTGATTTGAAACAGGTAGTATTACGCAAAATTAAGTTATGTTAGGTAAGGTTAGGTCAACTTAAGTTAGGGTAGGTTAGGTCGGTCAGGTTCCGCTAAGTTTGGCCACATTAGGTTCATTTGGGTCAGGTGAGGTTGGAGCAGGTTAGCTTAGGTTAGCTCAGCAGTTCAGTATATGTAGTATATGTTCGGAGGTATTGAATTGCCCAACAGTGGCGGCTCGTAAAGTAGGGGTCCTGTGGAATGTGGCGGTCCTGTGAAAAGTGGGGGTCCTGTGGAATTTCTTGGAATGATGTAGATCTACAGATGTACAGGAAACCCCCGAATAGCATAGGGGATTAGGGGCTATGTTAATCGAATAAGTAGTTACTGAAAAATTTTCTATGCCATTTCAATACTATGCTAATTGAGGAACGGTGTATATGTATTTCATATCTTAATCGGGGTATGAGTTTCTAAGTCGAGGCTATGTTTATCCTCGTCAACCGGGGTTTTCTGTATTTCATTTATAAGCAGGTGTGTGGCTGCCGACGTTTAACTTCAGCGAGGTCTGAAACCATCCACTGAGTCATTAACTTCAGCGAGGTCTGAAACCATCCACTGAGTCATTAACTTCAGCGAGGTCTGAAACCATCCACTGAGTCATTAACTTCAGCGAGGTCTGAAACCAACCACTGAGTCATGAAAGATCAAAATAATTCTGGCCAGGAGCTGTATAGCGTGTATCAACTAGGGCCATGGCCCCACTGACACAACAAGCGATGCAATGCAATTTATGCGGGAGACATGGTGCCTGTAAACGATTGTGTGTCGAGCAATTTGGGTTGCGTCGGTGGGGACAGTAAATTACAGTAGCCGATGTTATTTTATGCAACAAATTCGTTGCGTCGCACGTCGCTTGTTGCTTCGATGAGGCCCCGGCCTCAGTTGCCACAAGCCTCCCTGCCCCACAAGTCTCTTACGTTCATTCACAGAACCTTTCGTCATTAAAGAAATAAAACATGACTGCTGTTTTCTAATTCATTTCATAGGTAGAAAATTAATGAGCGCATGCACAATGTGTGTGCGTGTGTTTATCTCCGCGGTGGTTCTGGAACTGTTTCACCCAACCTCTGGGGATCGACTAAATTGACTAAGGAAAAGTAGTTTATGTATTTATGTAAGAGAAGTTTGGGTTATTAAAGCAAGGTCGGAAGCGGAAAATGGACTTTGATTTAGAGATGGCAGCTGCAAATGATAATGCATAGGGCTTGGTTTCATATTATTTTAACAGCATAACTGAAGCTTCAAAGCAGATAAGAATTGACATACCGTACCCCAGGAGGATCTTGGAACTCACGCGCGAGGGTGGTCCCATGGGACCAGCAAATCGGGACGCAAGAGAAAAATCAGAGAAAAGCAACAGTGATCGCAGCATTAAAAAGGAGGAAGCAAAGTGGTCACGGAAGCATGGTGTCCCAAAGGCCTAGCTAAGTTAAGGTATCTGTTGGGGCTCCCCTATGGCTGCTGTTCCCCTAAGATTAGATAGGCAAGGCTAACTAACCTAACCCTATGGCCTATACCTCGTTATGGATGATGGCTGCGTGGGCTGTAAAGTATACTAATGAGTTCACCAATAAATTTGCCCCTAAAATTCAATTGCAATGCTTTTTCGAGTAAAATAACACCCGGAGCGGTATTAATTAAGGAAGCGTCGACCGATGTTCAATATAAATTTATTGCATTCATTTTTATCTTCAGTAGAAATCAAGAAAGAAGACGACTTGTCCGGTGACTTAGGTTAGATGGGTTTGGTGGCAATAAACGGACAAACAAGTCCCTTCCCAAAGAGGAGTCGAGAGAACCGAGGACCTTATTTCTGACTTCCAAAGCAAAATTTGATTCATTTTAATTTAAGAATCAGATCGATGAGGCTTCCAGTCATTCACTCAAGTTCTCAATGCAAGAGTTAGGCTCACTCCTCCAATACAAACAATGAACAGCAAGAAAGTATGCTTATTGTGCTTTGAGTTTTTACTGGCTCCAATCTCGGTCACTCCCAACCACAGCCCGGCAAGATCAAAATATATAGATTTTCTTCATATTCTTTACGAGAATGGTTATCATGTAACCTGCCCGGATAGTGGCTGGGGCACTAGGTACCACGAAAACGAAAGTTTGTGAATTTGATATTCATGTATTTATCATTTTCAGCGCATGCTTCATGACAAAAGGAAAGTCTAGGGGTTTTACTCCTGAGATTTCAGTAGCAAGCTGGAATGCAAACGTAGTGTAAAATTTTAGATTAAAGGGAAAGCTTAGATTTGCCTCTCATGTTTTTAAGTAAGATTTCACTCAGTTTTCTATCACAGGTGGGATAATATCTGATAAAAAAAAATATCAACCGGTTTTCATTAAGTTTTTACAAACTCGCTTTATGCTGATTCCTGTTAACTGTTATTAGGTTAAATGACTGTGCTCGGTGTTTGCTCCCAACTGTTAAGAAGGGAAAGATTTGGGTCTACACGAAAATGAAGGAAAAAAACAAACGTACTGGAGAGATATAATTGCAAATTTTACTCCCAAGTTAGACTGGCTATTTTTACATTACTCCTACAAATAACCGATACCTCATATTTTCAAATTAAGCGAAATTCGACGGGTTTCTTCCTAAGTTTTCTCTAGTTTCATTGAATAAAACCTAAATAGCACTGGTCCTGCTAGAAAATGAACACAATTCTGCTGATTTTTCTGATAAATTTCACTAGCTAAATTTAGGTTCACTCCTATATAAGAATTTGGACATCTAAGAAAGAGAACAATATTTAGTGGATTTTTTTTTTCACAAATTTCACTAGTTAGATTTAGATTCACTCCTGAATAACAGCTTGGATGTGTAAGAAAAAGAGAAAAATTCCGCAGAGTTTTTTCACAAATTTCGCTACCTGGCTGTAGCTTCACTCTTGAATAACTCTTGGAGATCTAAGAAAACGAGCAAAATTCAACGGATTTCTCTCCAAATGTGCACCAGCTGGATTTATGTCCTCTCCTAAATAACAACTCGGACATCTAAGAAATGAACAAAATTCTGTGGATTTTCTCTCAAATTTCACTAACTGGATTTAGGTTCACTCTTCGATAACCGCATGAACATCCAAGAAAAAGAGCAAAATTCAAAGGATTTCTCTTCAAAATTTGCACTAGCTGGATTTAGGTTCACTCCTAAATAGCAGCTCAGGACAATATTGGCAACAAGAACCAAAGAAGGCCTCGGGCTTTTGTGCCCAAGTTTCCGTTAGCTGAGGTCCTAAATCACAGCTCACCACTGCTGCTGCGAATAAACTTTCTTGCCAAAGCATTTTTGCGGCCCTTTAATATTCCTCGCCATTTGTCACGGCGAGGAGGCTCTTTTTATATCCATTTAAGACGGAAAGTTCTCATGTCCAGCGCTTGCTTTTTGATTCCAGGCTCCAAAATTTGCTGAGTGAGAGGCTGTAAGAACGGCAAGCTGAAGACTATCGAGTGTCGGCTCGGCAGCTTTAGACGAAAAGTTTAATCTTATAGATTAAACGCTTCTTAGCACTTTTGATGCATGCATACACAAAAGGCAGATACATTTAAAAGATTACAACACCAAATCCAAAATATGGAAGGCAAACATTTTTAAGGAAAAAAGTAAAGTCAACTTGACCGCACACCCCTACTGGCAATCTAACGTGCCATGCAAATAAGTAAACTGGCCTCAGAGGAGTGTACGACTCCAGTCGACCAAATATCGTCAAGAGTTATGGCGCCATCGTTGGAAGGCTCTTATGAAACGATCCGTACCATCGTTGACCCAACGTATTCTTGACTAGGGTCAGTACTCCCGCAAGAGGCGTGAGGGCAACTGAAGCTGACTAAGCATTTAAAACTGTACAAGAGCTTTTCAATTCGGCAGGCGAGACCCAGCAACCTTCGGTGGTAACTTTTGTCTCTTTGAAGGATGGGGCTGTCATAGACGAGCATGACAGCGCTACATAACCCACGCAGTCACAGCACACACTGGCACTTGCTAGGAGTCTTGAGCACAGAGCAGCGCTGTCAGTGGGATTTTATAATAGAAAACCCAAGATCACTTCTTAGAAAAACCCAAGATAGGACGAAAAGTATTCTAAGCATCTAAAAATTATACTTATTTTACTAACTATGCTTGATGAGCTCATTAATTTATTTCTGTCATTATAAGGGTAAAAAACCAAGATTGCTTTAATGGAAGTAAAGACGTTAAAAGAAAACCTAAGATTTTGGGAAAATCTAACTTTACCAAAAACCAGGGTCACTGCAGTAGCTAACAAAGTAGTTCACTTTCTGCCCAGAGCCGCAGTGGTCCTAAATTTTGTTAGAGAAACTTTCAGTCGTTCCGTTCTTTAGAAAACTGCGTCACTACGCAGTTCCTGGCTGGTCCTCAGTCGTCAGCTAATGAAAGACAAAATGGGGCCAGAAGATGCTGGCCCCTCGTAATTCGTTTGTATGAGATTTTGAGCAGGAGGTTCATTTCTGTGCTGAAATCAGGGCCTAAATTTTTGAAAATATAATTATATAGAACTTATTCTTATATATCTAGTTTTTGTATTGTTTCATTCAATTTGTAGGTGGGGCCCCGACCCTCTGGCTCCACTGCATGAACCGCCAGTGGATATCTGCATTCTTTGACCGCCGTTATTATTATTACTAGTGCACCAAACGCAACCCTTTTGTTAAATATCATCCCATCGAAAAATTCCACAATAGTTCTACTATCACCTAACCCACAAAGTCCACCAAGTCCACGAACTTCACCAAGTCCACATTGTCCACCAATGGCACAAAAGCAACCAAGTTCACAAAGGCCCGTGACCAGGCCTTCATAGCCGCGGGAATTCCCGGGCTCGTATCCTGGATACGGTTTGGAAAAAAAATTAGGTGCCTTAGAATTTTTTTCTTCTGTATTGGATAGGGGAAGAATAAGGCTTCGGACAGACGGACGGACTGACAGACAGCTCTCCTATTATGGTATAGATTACCTCGCCAAAGGGGTTGTTTTTTGTTGCAAGATAACTCAAAAAGTTAAGAGCAGATCTTCATGAAATTTACAGGGCTTGTTAGTTATGGTAAGAGGAACAGATGATTAACTTTTGGTGAAGATCCACTCATGCGTGCGTTTGCTTGTTGGTTTGTGTACTTGTTTTGTCCTGCTCAAGATAACTCAAAAAAGATATCAGCGGACTTTTCTGAAATTTGTAAGACATGTAAGCAATGTTACAAGGAGCAAACGACAACAGTCTTGTGACGATGCGTTCGTCTGTTTGTCTTTACGTTCATTTTCGTGTTTGTCAGTAGCATGACTCGAAAAGTTAAAAAAGTGGTTCTTCATAGAATTTGCAGAAACTGTTTTTCGTAGGATATTAATGCCGAATGCAGACGAGAAGCAAAAATTGCCGAGAATGGCATTTCGCCAACAAATGCTCCACCATAATCGGCGAAGAAGTNNNNAGTTAAAAAAGTGGTTCTTCATAGAATTTGCAGAAACTGTTTTTCGTAGGATATTAATGCCGAATGCAGACGAGAAGCAAAAATTGCCGAGAATGGCATTTCGCCAACAAATGCTCCACCATAATCGGCGAAGAAGTTGCTTGAAGAGCGAGTTAAGCAGGATGCGTTTAAACGAATCTTTTTCTTAGCTTTGGAGCAACTCAAAGTAACTTACAGTCAGTATTCCCTACTATCTGTTGACTACTATGGTATGTAGCGCCTCAGTTTTTCTTAAAAATTTACGTTTAATGACGGCGATGGCAAATGCAAGGTCAAAAGTATAAAAGGCATTTGTGTCCATGGTATAACAATGATAGTTGCAAAGGACGTACATCTGAAAATTTTATCGATAAACTACAAGATAGTACATAACATTCGGTTACTGCGTACTATGTACGGTGAATAAAAACCGGCGTGTAAACAAGCAATAAAATTTCTTAAATTTATATCTATAATTTTATTTTCCAAGTAATTTCCAAAAACTTAACCCTAAAACATTGCTACTGTTAGAACATTCCCCCCCTCCACGCTACGTGTGCATTGAAATGTGCCAAGTTTCATGATCCAACAATTTTGTCAGGTCGAAATCAGCGAAGATGTCGCTCGTCTGCGCACGACTGAAGAGGTACAAATGAGTAAATTCGTGCGATGATCTGTTCCCCCATCTGTGTTTCATTATATATTTGTTTATAGTTGAAGACGGGACGGCGGTAGGTAAATTGGATACCGGGTGCTATTTTCGCGTTGTCCTATAAATTTCAATCGACACACTTGGTGAGTAATTTGCATCAATACATGGTTCTGCTTCCTCATTATTACCTCCGCCAAGGAGGTTATATTTTCGTTGGGTCTGTCTGTGTGTCACCAAGATAATTCAAAATGTTACGGAAGGATTTTACGAAAATTACAGGGATTTTTAGGTGAGTTAAGAGAAACAGGGGATCAAATTTTGGTAAAGATCCGTCCATCGGTTTGCTTGTTTGTCTGTCTGCCTCATTTTTCTTACTGCCATAACTCAAAAAGTTATGGGCAGATTTTTATGAAATTCATATGAATTGTTAGATACATTACAAAAATATAGTTGACCAAATTCTTATGATGGTCCGATTGTTTGTTCGTTTGTTTGCCACTGTTTTTATTTTTATGCTTGTTAGCACAATAACTCAAAAAATAATGAATGGATCTTTATGAAATTCATAGGGGTTGTTAGTATTGTTTAAAAACTTAAATTATTAAATTTTGGTGTTGATCGGTAGGTTTGTTTGTATGTTTGACTCATGTTTGTCATGACGTTTGTTAGCAGCATACCTCAAAAAGTTATTAACAGATCTCCAAGAAAATTGCACAAGCTGTTATTACTATTAAAAGGCACAAATGATTAGATTTTTGAGTTTATACTAAGAAAAGTATGGTTTTTAGCCCCAATTTGAATTTTATGCTACCGTTGCCTCGCTTTGCGGAGGTGTGCGCTCTCAGAGTGCTCTAGTTTTGTTTGGGGGATGGGTCACATCGAGGGCAACCCACCTGACTCCCCGCAAAAAAATGCTGTAGTTTAGTTTTATCACGAGGTGATCAATAAACTTTATTATAATTTTTTCTCTATAAATTGCAAATTATCAGCAAGTGAGCAATTTGTATCTACACTTGCGTGCAGATCCCCTGTAATTTAATATAAAAGCTATGCATCAAAACATGCTTGTATTATTTCCCAATGACTTTCACGTCATTACTAGCCGAGCAATTTGTATCAACAGATGCCTGCATTCCCCATAAATTTCATATCATCACCACCACAACCAGTAAGGTAGCGCAATTTACCGTAGCCCGCCATCCAACATGCACATATCCTCAATATTTAAAATTCCCCGATAAACAGGGCCCGTTTTTTAGGCCTGGCAAGTTGGAATATTTCAATATCGGCTATCGGAGTTCCAGCAACGGTTTACCGGGGTGCCATGTTGCTCTAATTCGATTTTCCTTGTTACGCGGCCATACCATAAAAGTTGCCTGCTAATTTCAGCGGCCGAGGCATGCTACCCCCTGAATAGAGCCGATTAGATTTGCGGTCCAAGTTTTTTAGCTTCTATAAAAATTGGTAAAAATTTCAGGGTAAGACAATTTGAGAGCGCTGGCAGTGCATTTGCTTTAGTATGATTCGTTACAGTGCACAAGGCGTGCTGGCTCTCAAATAAATGGATAACATTTTGTGGTCGAAGTTTTTAATTTTGATGAAATGTTGGCTAACAATGTGGGCGTGGACGTCGATAGAGTGCGTTTGTTTTTACAGGTTTGATGCTTCAACGGGTGAGGGATGTTAGCGGTCGTCAGAGCGGATTCCATTTCTGTATTTTTGTTAATAAAATTCGGTAAATATTCCAGAGGATGCTGTGATTCCTCAGCGTTCCTGTTTTATAAACATGGAATTGAAAATTGTGTGTTACACACGATCGGTCCAACAGGCCCTTGTCGTAGATCATGGCACCGGTCCGACAGGCCCTTGTCGTAGAACATGGTACCAGTCCGACACGCCCTTGTCGTAGAACATGGCACCGGTCCGACTGGCCCTTGTCGCAGAACATGGTACCGGTCCGACAGGCCCTTGTCTTAGAACATGGCACCGGTCCGACTGGCCCTTGTCGCAGAACATGGTACCGGCCCGACAGGCCCTTGTCGTAGAACATGGTACCGGTCCGACTGGCCCTTGTCGTAGAATATGGTACCGGTCCGACAGGCCCTTGTCGTAGAACATGGTACCGGTCCGACAGGCCCTTGTCGTAGAACATGGTACCGGTCCGACAGGCCCTTGTCGTAGAACATGGTACCGGTCCGACAGGCCCTTGTCGTAGAATATGGTACCGGTCCGACTGGCCCTTGTCGTAGAATATGGTACCGGTCCGACAGGCCCTTGTCGCAGAACATGGTACCGGTCCGACAGGCCCTTGTCGCAGAACATGGTACCGGTCCGACTGGCCCTTGTCGTAGAACATGGTACCGGTCCGACAGGCCCTTGTCGCAGAACATGGTACCGGTCCGACAGGCCCTTGTCGTAGAACATGGTACCGGTCCGACAGGCCCTTGTCGCAGAACATGGCACCAGTCCGACAGGCCCTTGTCGCAGAACATGGTACCGGTCCGACTGGCCCTTGTCGTAGAATATGGCACCGGTCGTACAAGAAACATATGATATTTTTTAACGGTCTGACAGGCGTTAGTCAAGAAACTCACCATCGGTCCGATAGGCGTTAGTCAAGAGACGCACCATCGGTCCCATAGGCGTTAGTCAAGAAACTCACCATCAGTCCGACTAGCGTTTGTCATAAAACTTGGCATCATCCGACTGGCATCGGTCCGACAGGCGCTTGTCATGAAACTTCACATCGTTCCGACTAACGCTTGTTATGAAATTTTATATCGGTCCGACTAACGCTTGTTATTATTATTATTAAATCACAGCAGGCTGGCGACGTAGGAACGGAGAAACTCCATGAGGTTAACAAACCACCACGCAACCAGCCCAGCGGGTGGAGAAAACAAAAGAATGAAAAGAAGAAGATCCGAGATCACAGAATAGCTCTGTGTACAGATCGTTTAAAGCTGCCAATACCAGCACCAGCAAAGACAGAGCCATCAAGACCATTCCAAACATCCA
>LQNS02278070.1:12973607-12988826 GCA_001587735.2 Parhyale hawaiensis
CATACATGGTAGACTGCACGCTAAAGTAGATTATACATGGTAGACTGCACACTAAAGTAGATCATACATGGTACACTGCACGCTAAAGTAGATCATACATGGTAGACTGCACGCTAAAGTAGATCGCTAGTAGATCCTCCGTACCGACAGATAAAATCTCGCCTACAGACAGATGAAGTCCTGTATACGGTAGATAAAGTCCTAAGTACAGATACTTAAATTCCCGTGTAACTTAAGATGAAGTCCTACTTTAAGATAACAACTCAAATATAGACAGATGAAGTCCTACGTAGAAAAAGACAAAGTTCCATGAGAAACATCGTCCATCAGAACCTCTTACGAAACACAGTGTATTGTACTTAACCATTCAAAGCAAGATTTAATCATAACACTTCCGTAGAATAACACTATTGGGTACATGCCGTACGTGCCGGAGGTATGCGCTCCGAGAGCGCATACCTCTGCCAAGCAAGGCAACGGTAAGGAAAAATTCAGATTGGTTCTGAAATTAGGATTTTATTGGTAACAACACAAAAATCTAATCATGTGTGCCTTTCAACAATATTAAAAGCATCAGCATTTTTTTTTGAAGAGCCGTTGATAACTTTTTGAGCTATGATACTAACAAACAATTTCACAAACATTAGTCAAACCCACAAACAGATCAACCGATCATCAACCAGAACGTAATGAATTATGTCTTTGAACATTACTAACAACTTTTCTAAATTTCATAAAGAATCATTCATAACATTTTGAGCTATTTCACTAACAAGCATAACATTAAAAACAGCGACAAACAAACGAACGAACCAACAGATCATCACAAAAATTTGGCCATTTACTCTTCCTGACATACCTAACCACTTAACAACTCCAGTAAGTTTCATAAAAATCCATCCGTAACTTTTTGAGTTATGGCATTAAGAAAAATGAGGCAGACAAACAAAACTAACGGCTGAACGGATCTTCACTAAAAGTTTATCATCTGTTCTTCCTAGCATAGTTAAGAATTCTTGAAAATTTCGTCAAAATCCGTTCGTAACTTTTTGAGATATCGTGGTGACGGATAGACAAAGGGAGAGACAAACCCAATGAAAGCATAACCTCTTTGGCGGAGGTAACAAAGCCCCGGGCCACTAATAGTCAAGTGAAGGCACTTATGGAACATGAAGTTAAAACAAGAAGGAAACCTGCCCTTTGCGCATTAAGTCTTAACGGCCTGCACGGTGATTTTAAATAAATAAAGATATACGCTGCTTACAGTCAGCGAGAGCCCCTTTAATGGTGATTTTGCCCCTAAACTGTACTTAAACAGTTCTGAATTAAATACCTGCACTTCGTTTAGAAATATGTAAAGACCTACGCAACTTATAGTCTGTCAGAAACTCTCACGGATCATTCTGCACCTAAATTGCACTTAAACAGTTCGAAATTAACTATTCGCTCTTTTTTTACAAACAGGTAAAGACCTACCCTACTTACAGTCGGTGAGAGGCCCTTTCGGGTCATTCTGTACCTAAAACAAGAATCGGACACGTCGTTAACATGTAGCAGACACGCGTCGTTTGCAAGTTTAAATGTCCCATTAGCAAGCCGTGTCATTAGGGTGCTAATGGCAGCAATAACGCATAACAAAAGCTGCCTAAACTCAGGCACTTGGCCAATTGTTACAGCTTCTCTATTACCAAGCATTGGCATCAATATTGTCGTGTGTGTTTTGTGATAATACGGGGTATATTTTATGAGTAACGAATCTCGTGCATTTCAAGGTCCCTTGCACCGTTGCATGCGCAGAAGTTATTTAGTTCACGACGACGTAGCTAGTCAGTTACATCAGTGCATAAACTAATACTGGCTAATAACAAAACAAAAGAGTCAGTGGCGCTATTGGGCAAGAAAACAACTTCGTAGTTAAAAACATTACTACATGAAAAGTTCTAGAATTACATAACAGCGCTGCTAATTACCATTTATGCACACTACTACATACTCAGATACAGCATAATGTGCAGTGATCAAATTCTATTTTTATTCAATTACTGAATTTTAGAACCAATTTAATTCTTACATAGTCAACTACTTCTACCTGAGCCTCGTCCGAAGAGGCACAGTTAGCACAAGGCCCAGACCTATTATACCCAACAACAAAACTGTTGCTTGGCTTATTAAATTACTGCACGATTTATCCAAGTACGCAAAATTAAGCAGAGTAAAAGGGTTTAATAATAAATTAACAAATTTTTATAACATTTACATTGTTATAAAGGTTAGGCCTTTTACATAGCTCCAATAAATATTTTTTCCTAGAAATAGATTTATTACCTCTCTGTCACACTTTCTAAAAGGTCCAGACTTTCAGTGCAGTCTTATTCCTATATACCGAAACACTCACAGAAACTACGGCTATTCAAGACTTATTAAGGTATTTTTGTAGGGACTTCCCCTAGAGAGGGATCTCCCTCAGGGGAAATTAAACACTTGGCGAGTATGAAGATTAGAGGGGAATGTTTTATAGAAATTGAGGGTAGTGGGATTCCTCGTTGAGTACAACCAGTAAGACTGCAGTCATTGGTGGTTACGATACCTAAATGGAGTGAAACATATCTTCGAGACAAAATGTATTTACTACAAGCTTTTGTACCATTACACGCAAAACGATGTCACGGGATATTATACTGCACTAGTATATCGTTAAGTGTTTTGTTCTACAACGGATGTCGTAATAGTTTCAATTTCCTTGATACTCGTGCCTTGATTTTTCATTGATGGAGTAAAACCCGTCGGCTCAACAGGAACTCAACTAGTGAAAACTAGTTGAGTAATTTTTGTTAGTTTTGCTGTAGAGAATGAACAAAATCCTAAAAAGTCTGAAGTACTGATAAGTAATTGGCAGATGCTGAATATGGTCGGCTTTTAATGCTATATATACATATAAATAGAATTATTATACGATTAATAATATCGATATAAAATATATTTATATATAATTAATGTATTTTTAACGTGAATTGTTATATGTTGTTGATTCTAGAGACCACCTGGATTCTCTCCGGCATCACATGACCCAAAAAGTTCAGACTCTCTATCAATCCCAAAATTTGAGAGCCAAAATCCTTTGGTCGAAAATTTGGCAGTGGAGTCTGCAAAAGACCTCCAGACTCTGGCACAACTTTTTTGGCGCCGTGAAAACTTTTCACTCTTCCAGGATGTTAATTACGGCAGAGAAAACTTGGTATTAGAAGGCCAAACCCCAGAGAAAATAGCCAGCGTGTTGCCCTCACCTGCATGGGTACATGAACTTTGAAATGATCTAGTGCTTGAAATTGTGGTAATTCTTTTATGGAAAATGTTTTTCATTTATTACTTGAAGCATATTAAACAGTATTTTTTCATACCACAGCGCTAATTTCCAAAACGGGGTTGGATCCAATGCTACATAATGTTTACCTGTATGTGAGGACACCGTGCTAATACGAAGGAAAGAAGTTATTGTCTTAGTTCCAAAGCACCTGTATGCACGGTACTAAACATTGTTTGGGTGCATGAGATCGCAAGATATTTTCCAAGCAGAGTTACGAACATGAACTGAAAAAAGTGGGGTTTTATTGTTGAAATCATGGTTTTTTCGCAAGCCAAATCTATTCGATTGGTGACGCTATTTTCCCCTGCTACGAAAAAAACTAGATTGCAATCTTCCATGTCTGTATCCAAGATAAGCCGATTCAGCTTCAGTTTCGAGCGAGGTGTGTCACGCTTCTCACTTATCTTCAATATAATAAAGACCGATGCATATTTACCTGTTTGTTTATTTATCGGTTAATGCCTTTTCTGTCACGCTTTAATAAAACAAATAGGCGGAAATTAGCCCAGGTTGGAGGCTCTGGTTGTCCTCTCAAGTTTCATTGACAACTGTTAGGTAGAAAATAGGCCGGGTTGCAGAAGATGGCAAACGTAGCTTAATCAGGGACAGTTGCAAGTCAAACAATGAAGACATCGCAGGCTTAGTCTGATTTGTACGAGTATTAGCTTCTCCATACATCGAATCTATGGCAAAGTATCGGGCGACTTTATGTATGAATGCACTTATTGCATAGCCCAAGTTGAAATCGGAGTACTGACTGAAGATATCTGAAGCTTCCATTGGCACTCTCATGCATCTTGATTCCTAGTTTCTTCCCACAGATGATTGAGTTGCTTCAGCTATTCTCCCAAATTTCATTCAATGGTCGATGAAACAGCTTTCGCTAAGCAAACACCATTGGACCTGTATAGGCTAGCCTACCGTATTCACAATACCGAATCTGAGCTATTCCTTTGAGCGTCTCTGATGCAATAAGCATGTATTTTCTCCATTTCAGAGAAAAAAAGTTTCGATACTAATCGGCTGCGAAGCCGTCAACGCTATTCTCAGGGTGCTTAGGTTAGCAGTTGTAACTATAGAGCACTCTGAGAGCGCATACATCCGCCAAGTGAGGCAACGGTAGCAAAAAATTCAAATTGGCTCTGAAACCATAATTTTCTTTGTATAAACCGTAAAATCTAATCATTTGTGCCTTTTGAGAGTAATAATAGCTTGTGCAATTTTCTTGAAGATTCGTTGATAACTTTTTGAGTTATACTGTTAACAAACGTAATGACAAACATGAGTCAAACATACAAACGAACAAACCGATCTGCACCAAAATTTTATCATTCATGTCTTTCAACATTACTGACAAGTCCTATAAATTTCATAAAGATCTATTGATTATTTTGTTGTATTATTGTGCTAACAAGCATAAAATTAAAAACAGTGACAAACGAACGAACGAACAAACGGATCATTACAAAAATTTGGTTATTTACTCTTTGTTACATACCTAACAACTCATGGTAATTTCATCCACATCCATCCATAACTTTTTAAGTTATGGCAGTTAGAAGAAAGAGGTAGACAAACAAAAAACAAACAAACAAACACACATACGGATGGACATATCTTCACCAAAAGTTGATCATCTGTTCCTCATAACATACCTAACAATCCATGTAAATTTCATCCAAATCGGTTCACAACTTTTTGAGTTATCTTGGTGACAGACAGACAAAAAGACAGACAGACAAACACGACGAAATCATAACCTCCTTGGCGGAGGTAATAAGGAATGTATGATCGATGAAGATGGTCAGCAGCAGTTCTTCGCTGTCATTTTATGACAGTGCGGGCTCCCTAGTATATGTATAGAAGGAAATTAGAGATTTGACTGCAAATTGGAGTCATTTCACCTGTGTCATATCCAAAGAGCTTCTAATGGGACCTCCTTGGTCATATCCACCGCTTTTCCATTTTTTCACAACATTATACTCGCTTTGCTGGCAGCGGATGACATTCCTTGTAAGGCCAAATGCGTAGCAAGGATACGCTTCGGGGAAACAGAACGTTTAGTATTGGACATCACGGCTCTAAAGTATGTTTTGAACTGAATGTACTGCTGGAGAGCATTCGCCCCTACTGTGCGATAACTGAGGAACTACAATGACATCTTGAGTACAGAAAATCCCGCTGTTGCGACTGAAGAAATTGGCTGACTCTGTTTTATTTTATTCTATAGCTATCTCATCAAACAAAGCAAAAAAAAAAAAAATGATATCCTACTGATCAGTTTCCACGGGTTTCGAAACAGTTAGAAAAAAATTGGATACGCTCACAAAAACTTGAAAAGTCAAAAATTATTAAAGGCTAAATTATCTGTAAACTGTGGGAAACAGAGCTTAGAAAAGGTGTGCAAATACATTGGAGAACTAGAGCACTCTGAGAGCGCATACCTCCACCAAGCGAGGTAAAGGTAACAAAAAATTCAAATTGTCTCTGAAACCATATTCTTCTTTATATGGATTCCAAAATTTGATCATTTGTGCCTTTTAATAGTAGTAACAACTTGTGCAATTTTCTTGAAGATCTGTTCATAACTTTTTGAGTTATACTGCTAACAACGTTATGACAAACATGAGTCAAACATGCAAACGAACATACCGATCTGCACCAAAATTTAATCATTTATGTCTTTTAACATTGCTAACAACCCCTATAAACTTCATAAAGACCCATTTAATATTTTTTGAGTTATTGTGCTAACAAGAATTAATTTAAAAACAGTGACAAACGAACGAACAAACAGATCATAACCAAAATTTGATCATTTACTCTTTATTATATACCTAACAACTCATGTTAATTTCATCAAAATCCGTCCATACCTTTTTGAGTAATAGCAGTGAGAAAAATGAGGCAGACAAACAAAGAAACAAACGGATGAACATATCTTCACGAAAAGTTAATCATCTTTTTCTCCTAAAATACCTAACAATCCCTGTAAATTTCATCCAAATCGGTTCATAGCTTTTTGAGTTATCTTGGTGGCAGACAGACAAAGAGACAAACAGCCAGACAGACAACAACGACGAAAACATAACCTCCTTGGCGGAAGTAGCAATGCAAGAAGTACCCTCGTATTTCTATGTCTTTATCAAGACACAAGTGGGAATTCTTTGCTGACGGAACTAATGCGGGATTCACTGGGGAAATCAGAATGCTAGGAAAGGTTAGACAAGGTGAAAGGTAGACAGACTGCGTAACTGTAGACAGGACTAAGTGGAGAGCATTAGTTCAGACGGGGTGTGTTAAGTTACCAGTACTACCTCAGGTTAAACTAAGGTAGTGAAAACATTCACTAATCATGGAATTTCGACGGGTCCTGCTAGTAGGGAATAGTTTTACTTTAGTCTCTGAATGTGATGGATCTCAGCAGAATTAAAATTGGCCGTGTTGACCTCTTTTGATCACTAAAACTGGCAATTGTAATGCATCCTTTATAACTAAATCGGTACGACGAGTGTGATCGCAATTTTCGTCGTCATATTCGACGGCCGATTTCCTTGTACAGTATATGTATACGTAGATACGTTAGATATACGACTTTACTTTTCTTAGATGCGGACTACGTAGCTAGGAGAAATATCCTTACTGTCAGTTTTGGAGTCAAAGAACTGTGAGGAATATCAATCGTTACGGTCTGCAACAGAATCAAAGAAACAGGAAATATCAGTTCGATCAGAATGAGAGAGCCGCTGGAAGCGACACCAGTTGACTGATATCAATACGGTGAGCTGCAGAACCATAGGAAGCAGAATCAAAGGGAATATCAATACGGTCAGTAGCAGAATCAGAGAACTAGAGGAAATAGAATACGGGAAACTGCAGACTAAAAGAAACTCAGGAAGCAGACCAATGCTGTCAACTACAGACTAAAAGAACCTCAAGAAGCAGCACCGAAGGAAATATCCACACAGTCAATTGCACAATCAAAGAACCTCAAGAAGCAGCACCAGAGGGAATATCAATACAGTCAATTGCAGCATCAAAGAACCTCAGGAAGCAGCACCAGAGGGAATATCAATACAGTCAATTGCAGCATCAAAGAACCTCAGGAAGCAGCACCAGAGGGAATATCAATACAGTCAATTGCAGCATCAAAGAACCACAGGAAGCAGAACCACTCCCATCAAGAAGCAGTACCAGTAAAGCATTGTGTGATGGAGAGGCCCGGCGATTCTAGGCACCGTAAAGTTCTTCTTATCACCGCCATGTCAGACTCAAGTCTCATCTGCCAATCGTAAAAGAAGACCTCGTTGTCCAGCTAAGATCTGGTGTACTTGTTGGTACTGCCCACCACATATGGTAATGGTACTATGTAGTTGGTACTTCCAACCCGATATGGTATTGGTACGAGTTGGTACTGTCCACCTCATATGGTGGTGGTACTAGCTAGTGCTGACCACCAGGTATGGCGATGGCAGCATCTGTTGCTTACCACCTGATATGGTGATGGTACTTGTTGGTACTGCCCTACCGATTGGTAGTGGTACTAGTTAGTGCTGACCACCCGGTATGGCGATGGCAGCAGTTGTTGCTTACCACCTGATATGGTGATGGTACTAGTTGGTATTACCCACCCGATATGATAAGGGTAACAAGTGGTACTGCCCTCCCCCCACCATGTGATATTGGTATTAGTTGCTACTGCCCACACGGTATGGTAATGGTACTTGTTAGTACTGCCCAGTCGATGTGATTTTTTCTTTTCTGTGCCACTGCCCATTCGACAAAATAAAAATAAGCGTAAAGTATTTGATTAGAAAGATATTAAAGGCTGCAAAGCAGATATTGCCATCTATAGCAGCAAGTTGCAGAATTGGATACTTTAACGACACAGTACGGCTGGTAAGACCTGGTGAAGTTATATTACACACTACTCTGGCTTTATCTGTTCTTTTACAGGTTTTATTAAGAGTTCCTATTAACGTCACAAGCTCTACTAAGACTTGCTTGTCTAAACTCTTTCATTACTGCCTCATACCAGTTCTTACTACGAGTAATAGGTTACAAACTTAGATAAGTCACTTATGTAGGACGGCTACTGTAAATCAATTTTTTTCACGTCTCATTTCACGCTACTCTGGCCTTATCTCATCAGTTACATATCATCTCACCAGTTCCTAGATACTGGGGGTACCCAGTAAAGGTAAAGTCAACTCTGACTGCACCTCCACTGGGCAACCCACCCGCACTGGACTGGTTCATGCTGCAGACACAGGCCAACTGGTCTCAGAGTAGTAAGTGCAGCTGCAGCCGACGACTGGTCGCTAAGAACTATGGCGCCGAAACGGAAGGTTCAACGACCTGTCACCCCTACAGTAAGGTAAGTACTCCCATGATAGCTATGCGCACAAGCAGATTTGCTGACTCAGCGCACCGAGCGCCTTGCACAAAGATCGGTCACCTGGAGTGGGGATTGTTTCCGGGACTCTCAGCACAACTGTGCAGTACGCAACGTCCACTGCAAAAGTCGATGCCCTGCGCATAATATATAGCTAATTTTAGCCAGCCATTGCAAGTTCTACTGCATGTTACTTTTCTCCCCGCCTTTTAATTTTCATCTTACAGGAACTCACAGAAGATAAAGTGTTACGAAATAGGATACCTTACGCACAAAGCTAAATTTATTACGTATACGGCAACCCTTTGACGTTCCATTACAAGCTACTCAGTCCTTATCCAATCTTTTATCATTCACTTACTACTGTAGTAAAATTGTATACCTTACGCAAACAGCTACAACGTATCAGCTCTTCCCAGCTCCAGTGCAGCACTTTGTGCTAACTTTGTCATCTACTTTCATCGTACCAGCACCTTCCGAGAACAATACAAAATTAGATACGTTACGTATTCAGCTGGAATACGTCGGCAATAAGCCCGCAATGAAAGTTTTGCAGGAGTTACTGAGATTCTTCGATGCACTTCCAGATGACAGGATATCAGATGCAATAACTATTGTGGATGTTTTCATCCGTTGGAGATGATGTAGAAATTACACATCGCCGAACACGTTACTTGGATGACGCTAGATTGAGGAGAAAGCTCTTTGCTTCTTCCTGATTTTTGGACAATCGGGTTACGCATCAAGATCATTTTTTTTGCCAGTTGTGTTTCGTTGTCTGGGGCGCGTTCTATTTGTCCATGTGCTGTGATTTATCTAAACTGATTAACTCCAGCTTGTCTGGAATTTCATCCACAGGCACTCAATTTGCTAGATAGAATTGAGTTTCAGGCGTAGATCGTCGAGCGATTATGGTTCAGATCGCTAAAATTCAACCGACTCAAGCGCTAACGGTTTTCGATAAATGCCTGAAGCTCAATCTAAACTGGCAAATCAAATGTTAAAGGTTAAAGTTCAGGATGAGTTAATTCTAATCGGATTAAATTATGTTATTGCAAATGAGTAAATTGAATGCGCAAAAAATGGAAAACCACATCAAATTCTGCAACACCCACCACGAAGTTTGGATGACATAAGATTCAGAGATAAGATAGTGAAAAAATATATCTTTTCTCTACTCTCTCATGTTATTATGTACCGGATTGAAAATAAGATATTTTTCAACTTTTAAAGTGGTTAAAGAAGGAACTTCAGGAACTAAGACTTGTTTTAGCTTTGAAGTTATTCAAGGTACTAGATTTCATCAGTGCCGTTTTCGCATTCAGGTCCTCTTTTTTTTATTGAGAACTCTGATTTTTTACAAGTTTCTAACTAGAGTCGGAGACACTCTGGGGTTCAGATACCTGTTTATTTTTTTTTAAAAATTTAAATTTTTTACGGGATGCCAAGCAGGGTTTCCGCGCACCTTCAGTATCGAGCTTTCCTCTGAAAATTTGAATTCCCACAAGGCCAGGTGAAAATTGGCCCACTTTGGAAGGCTGACTCGCTCAGACAATTGGCCTGAGCAGGCAGTTATTTTGAGGTGGCACAGGAAGCCATTACTGAGCAATATTGGGCCCGCCACCAGCAAACCTGAGAATAATCTTAGAATTCCAGGATGTTGGTGCCAGGCTGCAAATTTTGGCAAAGGCAGAGATTTCTGTGGTAAGAGGGAAGTAAAATCCTCAGCTGTTTTTAAGCAATGAATGTCTTTCGAAGTTGACTATCATTTTCACATTTAAATTCGGTACAATATTGCTGAAAAAGTGTAATTTCGGCAAAGTTTGCAATTTCTGTGGTTAGCAGGAAATAAACCGTCTACTTTTTAAAATATTGATTGTTTTCAAAGTGGACTATCATTATTAAATTAGGATTTGTTAGACTGTTGGAACATAATAATATTAGACTAGACACTGATTGATCTCTTTGACATTAAGATTCGGTTGAATGTGGGTATAAACAAAAGGATTTATCGAAGCAGGGGGCTTCTGCAGTAAAAAGAAATCAAAACTTGTTCATAAGTTATCGTATTTGCTAGTAGAATGTCCACTTAGCACTAAGATTTAGCAAAAAAATTAAAATAAAATAAAAGAAAATGGCCAAAATGAGGGTTTTAGCTAAGGTGTGACTATGAAGATAGAAGAAAGTGATTTTTTTTTTGTCGTTAATAAGTATTCATACAAGTACATAATTTCAGTATCCTTTTGAATTAAGCTGCAAAAGCATATTGGCACAAAACAATTTCAGCGAAGGTAGAAGCTTTTATTGAAGGTACTCGAAAAAGATTTTATTGTTAAAGAGTAGAAAAATCTAGTTGAACCTTTGATGAAACGTCCCTCAGGTAGTTTGACTGTTTAATAACACTTTACTGTTCTCAAGTTACAGCATACACAAAAGCATCAAATTCTACAACAAAAGCAAGGACGTGCCCAACTCAAAGTGTACGCACTTATGGGGCATGAATACAATACATCAATTTACTTATAAGGTAACACGATACCATAATACAAACAAAACATCAATACCATCTAGAAATAGAAGAATTTAATACTGAATTGATACATCATATACGAACCGTCTTTCAATGTTGGTTAAATCTATTTGCCACCAGCGTGACCAGCCTCGTTCTGTACAATGAACTACATAATAGATTATAGGATTTTTGCCATTACGTTAAAAATATATTCTATTTGAACCTAGCCATTTGTACTTGTACAAGGTAATAGTCTTTACAAATCACCAACGTAAGTCTTTAGTAACCAGCTACTGACGGAAAACATTTTTACACCATTTCTTGGCAATCTCAAAGCTGTGTTTACTAGAGTTCAACGTAACGTTCGGACGAACAGATGACGATACTCGTTCTTTTCACTAGCGCGTGGAATCGGCATAAGATGTAACAACAGTTAGCATGTGATTGGGATTGAAGACTTCAAAATGAAATTGTTCACAAAAAGTAAAAAATAAAAAAGAAATACGCTGAAGTTAAAAGTTTCAAAGATATCGTGCGACTGAGCCCGGGAGAACCACCCCCCTCCCAAGTCCGGTATCAAAGATGCACATAAGGTGATATTTTCTCATGTGAATTATGTGAAAAGCTTACAAACAATTAGAGGTAATTAGCGTATACTTTTATTAATAATCAATACTACCTTTTCTATAATGGTTAGTGTACTTAGGCGTCAAAGAGGACAGCTGATAATATACATCCGTACATCTCCATTGCTAACGTTTGCGGCCATATATTTTGCTATAGCTGAAACCTGTTTTGCAGAAGCAGCAGGTAGAATTTTTGCGCAAATAAATAGCTCCAGGTCTTAGATGTTCAGTGTAAGTACGCCTACAGTATAATTACAGAGCAGTATGAGTTTCTAACTCGTTGTAGCTGGGATGTATAGAGAACCCAGTACGGTACGCCTCTGCAGCATCTGCGGCCTTCGCTGACGGGCAATATTGCTAAGGTATCAATTCGGGACCAGTACCGTTTCTGGCACTTGTTGCGAGAGGTTGCGTTGTAGTGCAGGTACAGGCTGTTCGCCTCTCCGAGCTCTATTGACAGCAGGCTGCAAGTGTGGGGACAGACTAAATCTTTTATTTTCACCTTCAGTAACCTTGTTTCCTTACATTCAAACGCTTGCAAGCTAAGTTCGAAGAACTTTTGCGAAGGTGTGGTTTTGTTCGCCACCTCTTTGTTTGAGAGGCGGGCCAAGTTATATGTAATATATTTTCCCACATTATTTATATATTTTATAAACATAGTATCCATATATCATATAGTAAAAAATTAGAATATTGCTTGTGGAGCAGTAAGCTCCTCACGGAATATATACACAGATAGAAAGTTCAAAGAGCGCTGGCAAGTCCCATATACTATATATTTTATACATATGTTACATCATAGACCACTCGATACCGAGTGGTCCATGGTTATATATACATATACTGTACATGATGGCTCAAGTTATTATAATTTACAGGGTAGATGGATAAGCTATTTTTTATAGACAAACGGCTGTAACTTAACCTTGCAATAGGGTGACGGCAGAACCCCCCCCCCCCCCCGAGTGCGCATGCGCAACTCTTGAACCGTCCGGCCTTACTCGGTGCACTGGTATTGGCGCGGTAAACTTAAGGTACTGTGACTTGTACCCTAGTATACATACTATCTATGTGCATGGTTATAACAAGCTGGTCTTCCCAAAGTATGAACATTTACCTAACTATATCATATTTTCATGCTTTCTTTTCAAATCATATCGAGCTCATCACCTTTCGTATGTTTTACTCACGTTCAACAAACTGTATAGCATTGGAGCCACTGATATTCATTATGTGTTCATCTGTAATTGAAAACAAATCGCAATGGTCGCACCTAGGGATCAAACGGAGTGGGTAAAAAGGGTGAAGGTGAAGCGGAACTGTCGGCTGTACACAGATGGATATTAATATGGATGAGTTGATCTGCCTCTGCATGTCAGCGATTCTGGTATGTAAATGGGCAATCGATTTCGATATTCGTGTTGCTTTGCTACAGGAAAAATGACCTCTTGAAATGGAAATTGTTTTCGTAGTGGCCGATGCTCAAAAAAAGGCTCTGCCTTACGCCAACAGGTGAGTGTCATTTGGGAAATTCAGCTGAGCGGAACGAAAATTGCTTCGTGATAACGAATGAACACAAAGAAAGTTCCTCATAATTATTATAACATAATCCGTCTGTGCAGAAATCATTTACTACCAGGTTCCTATATATCACGGGCATCGAGGCCCCCTCAGGAGGCATAGGATGGGCCACAGACGATAGGGTTACGTTAGTTAGGCTCGCCCATTCTACATATGTTATGGGGAGCAGCGCTCCCAGGGAGACCTTGTAGGTTACATTAGCCATTAACTGGGCTTTCGGGACGTCTGTCTTCCGTGCCCACTTTGCTTCTTTCCGATTTCATACTTCTACTAATCTTATACTTTCGTCGGCTGTTCCTCCTCTTTCCCGACTCAGAACAGCATAGTCCAGATTTAGGTAGACTTATCTATCGAGTACTGATTTAGGGAAACTTATGCCGTCTATACAGCATGTATCGAGGCAGACCTCGAACATCTAGGCTGATGCGCGATGCAGATCTCGGGCATGGTGTCTGATTTAAAAACTATTATTTTGTGACATAATTAAAAATAAAACCTAACTTTTTGTGTCAAGTCTGAAATTTAATGTTGAGCCAAAAACTTCCATGCATTCAAACGTACCAACCGCATTTAATCTTCCCAATCTCGCTAGATTTTTTATTCTTGTAGCGAAAATTCACAAAAATCATAGCAACAAAAGTGTCCCCTACCGGCGAACGACTGCATTGTTCAAAACTCCCGACACTTGAGCTGATGAGTCGGAATTTTTATGAGGATGAGCTCTGTCGAGGCCACGGTCCAAAAATTGAAGATTTTATCGACTGAGAAAGAAAAATCGCAGTTGAGTCTATTCTCAGTTAAAAATGTTGGTCGTGCTAACGGTGGCCGTCCATCACCCGAGTGCTGGCCTCCGATAGCGCGCCGAAAGAGTTGGGACGGAGAAGCGCTAGTTCCTTCGGACTAGTGGACGAAACGAGATTCCGTGAGTTAGCGGAAATTTCTTGAAAATCTAGAAAAAATTTGATTGTATTTTGGGATTTTTATTTCAAATATTACTTGTGTATAAAGTTTGCTTCACATCGAAATTGCTTTTGTTATTGTGTATGCTATGGCTGATGGCGAACGAAGTCTTCTTGAGCCCCCTGTTGAAATTTACAAACACTTTGTGCATGGAATACTAAGTAGCTTTTATTTAAATACAAGGTTAATACTAACATTACAGCGTTTAGGATTTTCCGCCAGTTCAACTACTATATCTTCTTTGTTCAGCTTTGAGAAATATATATTTCTTTTCGAGTCATTTTTTTAATAGAATTTGTTATAAATCAGATTTGAGGTTGGTACCATGCCTCCTGTAATGGGGTTTTGTGCTTACCCCTAAGGACTATGTCTTGTACCATGGTTGAATAACGTGACGTTACATAGGTCAGCCATGGTTACGTAGTTCAACCATGGTTACGTAGTTCAACCATGGTTACGTTGTTCATCCATGGTTATGCTGTTCAGCCATGGTTACGTAGTTCAACCATGGTTATGTAGTTCAACCATGGTTACGTAGTTCAACCATGGTTACGTAGTTCAACCATGGTTACGTAGTTCAGCCATGGTTACGTAGTTCAGCCATGGTTACGTAGTTCAACCATGGTTACGTAGTTCAACCATGGTTACGTAGTTCAGCTATGGTTACATAGTTCAGCCATGGTTACATAGGTCAGCCACGGTTACATAGATCAGCCATGGTTACGTAGTTCAGCCACGGTTACGTAGTTTAACCATGGTTACATAGGTCAGCCATGGTTAC
>LQNS02278070.1:12993784-13014757 GCA_001587735.2 Parhyale hawaiensis
AGATTTTCACTGAAGATGAATAGGTTTTTCGAAACGCTAATTTTTATCAATTGATGACCTCCTAACTTTAAAGAATTAAAGAAATAGCACTACGTGCGGCTGCTTTGTATTACTTTTATTAGTAGAAATACAGGCATTGATACTGAAAGACTTTCAGAAGTAAAGAAAGTGCTGTCTATCTATACTCTGATCATTTCATCAATGCAGTTCGGTCGTGGTCAAATTCCTCTATAGCGGTGCTTATTCTATAGGTAGCTCTGAGATTTCTCTGTATACAGGTAGTGGGCGGGGCTAAGATACGGGCCGCATAAAATCTCAGAAATACCCATGGATTTGGCAATGCTATAGAAGAATTTGACCACACCCGAACTGCCTTGATAAAATGGACAGAGCATAGAGTCAGCGCGGTGTGAGCATGTTTGTGAATGTCTGCCCCCGGCGCCTCAATGGGAGCTGTCTGTTCAGGGACGGTTCCAGTGCCAACAAGAGTCGTGTCGTCTGGCATTGTGTTAAACTGCTTGCTGTGGGTTTTTGCGAGAATTCCAGTTTACATCAGATGCACAAACAAACTTTGCAATTTCTTGTAGCCGCAATCTCAGTGAGAACAGGTTTAACTTGGTGACCACCTAGTTACATTTGAAAGCTCTCTACACAAGTTTTATAATACAAACTGAATATAAGTTAAAGATGTAAAACTTCATAACAATTGTCGCAGCTTATTATAGAATTTGCCATAATATCGACATTTCTGAGTTAAATCATATAGGTCAACTAAAAGTTCTACTGCTTATTCTTGAAACTGGATGACAATTTTAACATTATCTTATAGCAAATTTCCTAAATTCTCAAAATTTAGTATCTACGTTAATAATATTCCTTGACCAGTTAATATTGAATTATAGCAATCTAGTAAAAATTAAGCGACACAATTCATATTCCAGTTTTGTTCGTCTATTTCATCTTCATTCTATGACCAAACAATTCGTTAATCAATTAAATATTCCTTACAGTATTAAAATAAATTGCATAGGTCTATAAAATATTAGCAGTAGCTCCTAATTCTAAATTGTTTAACATTTTACTATACTCTAAGTTACATCATAATAGTGCAACAGAAATTCTCGAACTTATATATATATCTCTTGTACTAATCTCGAGCGTTCTTACATAAATCGCAAAGGTTCAATAAAAAATTTTACAGCTCATAACGCAATTTCGACGTCAATTTCAAAACTGTCATGTTTTGGCTCGCATTCGCAGAATCTCATTTCCTAGCCCAGCAGAATTCCGACCCAGAGGCAAACATTGCAATTATCCGAATTCCTGCGCCGAATATTGACTCGTCCGGATGAACAACTCAGTTCTGACAGTCTAGTGGTACATGAGATACGCTAATGGAAAATTTTTATCCGCACTGAGTTGTGTGGAGCTTGTGATACGCAGTTTTGGGGTTCATGTGATGTAAACAATAATAGCTACAGTATCTAATGTAACAATAGTATTAAGCTGTTCCTCGTGTACCATGTCCCTGTGTGCACCCTATAGTGCACCCTCATAGGGATACACAAGTGAGGAAACACAGACCAACACAAACAGCCAAGCTGTAGTTAGTCTAAAGCACATTGGAGATGAATCAAAAGGTGATGTATGGCTGACAAAGAGTCCAATCGCACACACACACACCCACACATTTACATCTACAGAAACACACACCAGCTAGGGCATGTACCATCATCTGGAGAGACAAGTGCTGAAACACGGACATACCAAACAGACAAATCTTGTGTTCCCAATGTAGCCTTGCTTAAGCTTACACTGCAGCGAACTGGCATTTCGTTGCGTGTAATACGTGCATTAGGATATCGATGAGGAAATATCAACACGAAACTAGAGAGCACTCTGGGAGTGCATACCTCCGCCAAGAAAGGCAACGGTAACGAAAAATTCAAATTGGTTCTGAAATCATGATTTTCTTTGTATGAATTTCAAAATCATTTATACCTTTCCATAGTATTAACAGTTTCTGTAATTTTTATGAAGATCAGTTCATAGCTATGCTGCTTACAAACATTATGACAGACATAAAACAAACACACAAACGAATCAACAAAATTTAATCATTTATGTCTCTTAGCAATACTAACAAGTCCTGAAAATTTGATAGGGATCCATCCATAACTTTTTGAGTTATTGTGCTAACAAGCATACAATAAAATTAAACACAGCGACAAACACACGAACGAACAAACAAACAGATCATCACAAAAATTCGGTCATTTACTCTTCGTAATATGCCTAACAACTCACGTAAATTTCATGAAAATCCGTTTGAACCTATTAAGTTAGGGCTCTAAGAAATATAGACAAACAAACAGAAGAACGGATTTTCACCAAAAGTTAATCATATGTCACTGTTACCATGCCTAACGATCCCTGTAAATTTTTATAAAGATCCACTCATAACTTTTGAGTAATCTTGGTGACAGACAAATTGCCAGACACAGAGACAAACACGATAAAAACATAACCTCCTTGGCGGAGGTAATTATGGGGTGCAGAAATAACTGGGGTCCCTCACGTTTATTAATATCAGAGTGAGGAGAATAATAAAAAAAAATAACAACCATAACGTTTTTCCTTGCGTATGCTAAAGTAAATGTAAAGAAGGCAGTTTTAGTATTCATGGAAAAAATATTTCTGATTTTCAAATCCGCCACACTCTTGACGTCGCTTCAGGTGCTGAACTTGCCAGTTCAATAGGTGTTTTAGAAGCAGATCTATTATGGTTTGAAAATCGCAGCCAGGATTTGTGTTCGGTCATTTGAACATGCAGGCATTTAAGTCAGTTTTTAGAGGTTTTTTGACGGATCCTACTTGGCACTGTCTCGGACATCCTGGGGTTGGTTGAAGTCTCAGTTAGGTTTCATTCTGGGTACAAGGAATAATATAATAAAAGTTATATTAGTATTACTGATATAATTTATGATTCTATTAATTATAATATTGCTAAAGATAATAATAACTAGAGCACTAAGAGAGCGCATATCAGCGTCAAGCAAGACAATGGTAACGAAAAATTCAAATTGGTCCTGGAGTTGCAGTATGCAATGACAGCTTGTGTAATTTTCGTGAAGATCCGTCCGTAAATTTGTGACTTATGTTCGTGCAAAAATATTGACTAACATTAGTCAGACACACAAGCGAACAGACATCACAAAAATTTGGTCATTTGTGTTTTTTAATAATTCATGAAATTTTCATAAAGATCCGTCAAAATTATTACTGACTCACATTTTTACAAACATTAGTCAAAATCCACAAACGGACGAACAGATCATCACTAAAATATGATCATCTGTATCTTTTAATATTTGTAACAATTTCTATAAATTTCATAAAGATTATCTCAAAGCTTTTTGGGTTATGTTACTGATAAACATAAAAACAAAGAAAGAAAAACAAACAAATGAACAAACAGATCAATACAAATTTTTGGTCAGTTGCTTCTAGTAACAAACCCAACAGTTTCTGAAAATTTCATAAACATACGTTGGTAACTTTATTAGTTATGCCACCAAGGTAAAAGACGCAGACAAACAAAAAAACTGTTGAACGGATCATCACCATAGGCTAACCGTGTGTTCCTCCTAATTCGTAATAATCCCTGTAAATTTTGTAAGGGTTCATCCATTACTTTTTGAATAATATTGGTGACAGATAGATAAACAAACAGAGAAAGAGAGACAGACAAACTCGACAAAAACATAACCTCCTTGGCTCAAATAATAATGATAATAGGATAATACTTGGCACCTTTTATTGGCGGAACACTCCATGCCATGTGGTCACGTGAGCAATGTAAGGGCTGCGATTGGTTAATAAAGCTGTCATCGCTAGTTACGTCACATTCGTAACACCGAGTTAAAAACACTGGCTCAACAAATTGACTATCACTCCAAGAATAAGTAGTAGTATTTCTCTTGTAATGGAACGCATGCGTTGTGCGCATCATTGTCAACTTTGTAAAGCATCTCTGCTTTTACACCGAATTTCTGTTACATAAACGAAGTACTGTTAAGGCTCGAGGTTCTTGTTACGCCACACATGTGGAGTTGGGATTTCCATCACAGTAAGGTGTTATGTGTGAATGAATTCCTTTCTACGGGGAAAAATAGATGTTTTTGCTTGTTCGAGTGGATTTCCCTTGATAACATTCTTATATTTTTACAATTAACAAAAATTTTTGACTTCACTGCTGTATTGATGAAGAATATCTTACTTTAACCCTTGCAATCTCCACTAATAAAACCTGTCCTGCGTACTGACTTGACTTTTAATATTAGAACAAAGTGCACAGATGGATATGATCATAATACTGTATTTCTTTTAGCAATTACTCCTGTGTAGCAAAAGCAACTGTTCACGTGTTTATAGAATTTTATACATTTCGTACCAGTTCAGGCAGTATAACTAGGATTTAAATGGACTGTCGGTACGTAAGTCCTCCCTGAACGAGCGATAACGACGATCTCGTAAGAGAAAAATCACAGCACTGGACAGTTCTCTCGGAGAGACGCCGATCCACAGCGGCCAACAGTAACTGGATGGAGAGCAGCACAAGATCAATTTCAGTTTTCTTGACCTTGCAGGGCTCTCAGCACGCCATTTGCCGCAGCACTAAGTCGCTTCTCACTTACAGTTGTAGCTCAGTTCCATCCTCGCTCGCTCTGTTTCACAAACTTTGAACTAAATAAATCGAGAACTTTTTGGCAAGTAAATGTCAGGAGATACAAGCGCTGGGGTCAGCAAGAAATTCTGAGACAATGTCGTAGCTGCTGAGCAGAAGTTGCTCTGAGGCGGAGGTTTGAATGAAGCATAAAGCAGGATAGAGTGAAAAATCGGGTTAGAGGATATTTGCTTGTAATCTATGTACATGATAATTCTGCTCATTTCTCCCTACTTTCTCTCCTTCATTAGTACGGCCATTACGTTTTTACTATTATCGGGGTATTCATTACAAATTTACCTTGTCTCACTTCTAAGACACAGACAGATCAAACTTGAAACAGTTACTTATCTTTCTCTACGTATGCATCACCCAGGGATATGCATTTTTCCTATCGTTTGATGCAACTCTGGGGACCTTGTTTGTAAAAGTCGGTGGGTTGAACGTTAGACCGCGGCTCCGCCTTGGAAATCAGTGTCTCGTCACCTAGAAAACGCGTTCCCTAGAAAAATGACTTCATGGTTGGAAATAGTTAAAAGTCAGATGGTGCTGGGTCAGGAGAATAAGGGGGGTGCGGAAGCATTCCATAGCCACAAGAGCGCGCTTCTGTCGGCGATATGCGAGTTGTGGCCTGGGGCATTGTATTGCATAGTCACGCCTTACTAACACCTGTACAAACATGACAAAATTAAAGCAATGTGAGTTCAGTGCTGCAAATAATCATGTGACCTATACAGTGCCAAGGAGCTTCAATAGAAAAGGAAGGAGCCCTGCAACCCATTCACAAATTTGCCAGCGAGTTAACCAGATCTCTCATGGCTGTGAGACACGTTCATGAACGTAATTGGGGGAAGTGACTGGGGAGCAGCGAGTTTTACGGGGGAGCAGCATTTAAACCGAGTTACTGATATGCGATTGGTGCATACGCGACTGGCTGCAGCCATAAGCGACTCTTTACTGATATGCGATTGGTGCATATAGGACGACTGGCTGACAGTCATAAGAGACTCTTGAGCTTCAACGGACGAGGCTCATGGCTCCCTCCTCTCTTTAGAAGCTCCTTGTACAGTACTAGTGTAACAATACACAGCTCAATTTCAGTCAGATCTCGGCAGGCAAAAGCAAGAGTCACTTTAAATTTAAGCTGCTAGCTATTGCTTACAGGTCATAGGCAGAAAATTTACTGTCTGACTTGGAGCTTATTGTCACACTACGTATACATGATACGGGTCTGAGATATCATTACAGAATAATGCTTTCGTTTTGTGAAATTTCCACGTGATAAAGTTAGTAACTATACTTTGGACTGCATTACAAGGGTTGGATAACAGACAAAGGACAAGACTGGCACTCACCTTCTAAGGCCGTATGCAAACGAGCGACATCTTCGCTGATTTCAGACAGACAAAATTGTCGAATTTTCAAGTTTGGCTCGACATTTCAATGCACACGCAGCGGCAAAAACGTTTGTGCAGCGGCAATATCCTAGGGTATACATTTTAAAAGTTGCATGCAGAAAAAATTGAACATTAGTTTAACAAATTTTATTGCTTCTTTATCAGTTTGTTTTTTTTTTTAGTCAACGTACATCGTGCTCAGCAACTGAATGTTCTGTGCAATCTATCATCACTTTAACCATCAGAATCACTGTATTGCCGTTTAATACAAAAAACTAGTTGAGGTGAAAATATTGTACTTTGATTCGATAAGGAAGCGGATTGCTGCGTGTTGAGTTCACTTTTAGCGATTTATCAGGCTGTAATGACAGCCTTTGATATTTGAAGCACTTCGCGTAAAATTATTTCCTAATATTTAGTAGAATAAAGTCTGGTGTTGCAGAACAGAATCTTCTAAAATTTGTGGTATGCTCGATTTGTAATAAAATTCCAAGTAAACAACTAATGGAGTTATCTAAAATTATTTGCTGTACGCGCTTAGTGACTAAATTCTTGCCGACGGTAGAACCGTAACGTAGGCACGCTTGAAGTGATGTAACGTAGGCACGCTTGAAGCGATGTAACGTAGCCACGCTTGAAAAAAATGTAACGTAGGCACGCTTGAAGTGATGTAACGTAGGCACGCTTGAAGTGATGTAACGTAGGCACGCTTGAAGTGATGTAACGTAGGCACGCTTGAAGTGATGTAACGTAGGCACGCTTGAAGTGATGTAACGTAGGCACCCATGAAGTGAAGTGATGTAACGTAGGCACCCACGAAGGGGTGTAATATACATAGGCAATTGTGTGAAATGATACTGACACTCACGATGTGCAGTTGCAGATGGTTCCAGAAATGAACGTTTGTATCAGCCCTAAAATGTTATGTTTTTATATCATTTACCGACAGTCTTGGTACCTTTTTCTCATAGTTCAGTACCTATGTATTCTTAGTTCATTGCTGCCGATGTAGTATTACTATGGATTTAATTCCTTTTTTCAACATTACGTGGTTTTCTTAAACTCCCTTTGTTGCAGATATTGGGACGAGGTCTACCGCAAGCTTTACATACATTCATCAATTCCTGGGGTTATTGCGTCTAATCCGTCATTGGAAAAAATTCAATTGAATGTAATATTAAAGAATGCTACGTGTAGTATGTATGAGCCAATTTTTTTAGAAAATTTTTAATATTCGTAGAATTTATGATGAATTTTCCCATTTTCCATTTATCGCCTACTGAAAATATATGATTGTGAATTTGGATTCCTTGCTCTGCAGCGCATTCCTTGTGGTACGACAAAGAAATTAATCTTTATTTAAGGTGTCTGTCATTATTAGAACTCATTTTACTAAGGCTTACGTAAATCGGCCTCCAGGCCCAATTGCGAGAGGCCCGACTGCAGTGTCCAGTCAATGTATGGTGTGGACTGTGGTTGGAGTAATGCAACTCTCGGCAATTTTTGCTTCTCGTATGGTATGCATTGGGCATAGTTGCACCTCAAATAGATCGTTCGAGACACTTGTGACGTCATCATTGCCGCATATTTTTTTTCTCAAAATACTTAAGAAATGCCCGTCTTTTTTCCTTTGTCTTTGGTTTGACTGGTTATAAAAATACGATAATTGTGGTCAACTATACAAGTCATTCTAATATCAATAATCAAGTTCCTTAGACAAGCTGAGGTTAAATATTTAAGATAGCAAGCGTTATATTAACGTACTATTCATTTGACATAATATTTCGTTCTACAGTGATGAAAAATTTTCAACTCTTTATAAACGAGCTTTGTTTACTTGTGGAAATTTATATATTAGCGAAATTAATTGACCATTACTCAAATTAATAGGATGATGATGCCAGTCTGAAAATTGGTTTCTGGTAAATGATCTGAGGGCATTTGAGCAATATGAAGAGATTTTGAATTTAGGTAAAGGGTTGATAGGATGTGACAAGCAAAAATCAGGGAGTCGAATATGAGAGGTAGTCCTGAAAACTTTGTGGCTTTGGGAAAAAGATATACGGATATTTGTAAAATGTGGTAAGTGATAGTTAGAAACAGCGTGTTTACTGGGAGCCTAAAATATTCGTGGCTTTGGGTGAAAGAAATGGGGCAATTGGACAAGCGATGTACACAGTAAATACAACCGAAGAAATTACTGTAATTTTGACTAGGTTTGTATTTTTGACTAGGTTTACTACTCCTGAAAATTTCTGAAGGAAACTGAAAAGTTCGCATTATGATTGTATAGACATTAAAAGTACTTGTTCATCTGTCACCACAATTTAATTTTTGATTGCTGAGATTTTTTCTGTACATTAGATGAAGTAAATGTGTTTTATTACTTTCTAGAAATACTATATACGAGTATTTAATTTACATAAATAAAGATCCTATACATAGAAGTTAACGATAACTATTATCACTTTGTATTAATTCTCAAGTGATTGTTAGCCGTAGAATAATGAGGAAGTTTGTCGGTACGGTACAGCAGCCAGTTAAGTTTGTTTTCATATTTTTTTATTCTTTCAGAACTGGAGACGTCTGGAGTCCGTCTAAGCTATGTCATAACTACTATGTCCATTTTATCAAGGCTGTTCGATCGTGGTCAAATTCCTCTCTGGCGTTGCCAATTCTATGGGTATTTCTGAGATTTTGTTCGGCCCATATCTTAGTCCCGCCCACCACCTGTATATAGAGAAATCTCAGAAATACCCACAGAATTTTCACCGCAGTAGAGGAATTTGACCACGACCGTACTGCCTTGATAAAATGGTCAGATTATAATAGTAGTCAATCCCTTCTCGCATCAAAGCTTTATTTCTCTGAGCTCAGAAGGAGTACATTCACTAGAACATCAAGGAAATATAAAGGTAAAATATTTTTCAGAGTATAACGGCTATAAAGAGCGAAGTAACCAGGGTTTTTGTCAGTACTTATTTTCTGTAATCGTTTCGGAGTACGCTGGCCATAAGTAAACAATGCTGACTGCTGAGTTAACGTTTGACGATTACTTAGTCTTGCTTCAATAATGCACAAAGAACATTTCACTATGTCACTGAGCTAAAAATACTGCGAAATAAAATACACAATACCTCTTATTGCATGCACGAAGAATATTTCGTATTTTACTTGGCAATTTTACTGCACGAAGAATAAGTCGTAATGTTACAGTGAGAAAAATTGGCCAATCAAGACTTCACAGCTTAGAAATGCACACCCACACACACATCTACAAAGCACGATGAGTGTCATCGTGCACAGTATTGCACATAGGATACTGTTTCCTTCCCTGCCCTAATGAGTCGAATGGCAGTCACGATAAATCAGTGAACAGTCAACGAAAGTTTCTTCCCTTATAAACCAAGGCCTCGCGCCATTACGGCCACACCCTAGAGACTGATGAGAGACGTAAAGATAAAGGAATGACCGTCCAAAGCTATTCTAGAGATGACAGAAGTGCTTCGGGATTTTTCTTTGATGTAATAGAATATATTCTGTTGGAGGCCTAATGCAGGAGATCTAATAAGGGGGACCATTTCGTAACTTCCAAACGACAGTGTGTGTGTGTGGATAGGAGAAAATGTTGTTTTGGGAGGAGGTGTTGCGAGAGTGTTCATTAAGGGGA
This sequence comes from Parhyale hawaiensis, assembly GCA_001587735.2. NCBI lineage: Eukaryota > Metazoa > Arthropoda > Malacostraca > Amphipoda > Hyalidae > Parhyale > Parhyale hawaiensis. Next base: position 13,003,578 of record LQNS02278070.1, read on the forward strand.
ACTGTGATATATTCTAGCAAAAATATTTTGTGCTAGGCAGTTATTGGGAGAAAGTAGAAAAATGTTATTCGGAAGTTGTTGTGCGAGAGGATCGTTGTGATGAAATAGAAAAAAATATTGAAGAACACTTTCAGGCTCATATTTATTAGGGAATTATAAAAATTATCACCTCAGAGAAATTTTGCTTCACGCTTACGAAAATAAAATTGCTGCACGAATGATTTGCGAGTATGTATCAAGAATAATATCGAAAATCTAAAATAGACAAAATTTCGGTAAACATTTGACAGGTATCAGCGGGGACAAAGTGGAGACTATTCTTTAGAAGATATTTGGAATTGTGGATAAATGGGAGGAATGAAGAGGCGGTTGTTTCGGTAGGTAGTTCCAGGGGATAAATTAGATGGGAAATACATATTATTTTTCGATCAGCAATGTTTTCGAAAAATCTCTTCTGCTAATTGCTTTAAAAATTATATTTATTGTGTTTTTTACAGCACAATTGCTCTGGTCGTGGAAAATACGAAGAAAATGCGAGGCAGCGACCAGCTCTACTTAACCCTTGTCATTCGTTGATAAGAAAAGTTCAGCAACAATTAGCGCTATATAGCATTTTGCATCTAATATAATGCATACTATATATAAAATAATAATATCTACGTACAGTACGTAGAGCATGCCCAATATGGTATTTGCATTGCTTCTTTTCCTTTTCACGACTAAAAATTCAAGCGTGTAGCTTTACAGAACAGCATTTTCAGAAGATATCTTTTTTTTTGCACAACAATCCCACGCGGTTTAAAAAGAACCTGTCGTATGGGAAAAACTGATCTATCTGATGTACCACAATTTAAAGAAGCAATCTCGAAAAAATTCGTTTGAAAAACATCGTAGTTTTCTATTCAACTTGAAATTCTCAAACCTAGCGAGGTCTGTTTATGGCATTACAGTTTCGACCTCACCAAAAATAAAATAAAAATCGCTCAAATTTAATTGGGCTCGCAATTTTTGAAGACGGTTGGCAGCGCAGTCGGTGGCAGTCCGGCGCAATCCTCTTATGCTTGTGTTTTGTGCCGGTAAATTAGATGGGACGGCGAACTGTTCGTTAGATGTGGGAATCAAAGCGCTGTGCATCTCTGAAACGATTCCAAAGACTTCATTATGGGAATCAAGAGTACCTACGCTAAGAAGTTTAGGGAACAGTTCTAAAATAAGAGGCTCACGGAACTAATTTAGGGAGGCATATGTCAACTAAGAACTCTAGAGAACAATCTTATCAATGAGAAGTTTAAGAAACCGTTGGTAAACTTAAAAACTGAAAGAGATACATGCAAACTAGGAAATTTATGGATTTATTTGCTAGATAAGAGGCTAACAAAAGCAGATGCAAACTTGGAAATTTAGGAAACTACATGTGAACTAAGAAGGTCAAGCAATAAAAAGGAGGAAATAATCGTTAGCACAGAAGTAGTAAACTTTGAAATTCAAATTTTCATCACCTGGATAAATAAAAAGAGAGAGCATTTCAGGCTCATTAGGGATTATATAACGGCCAGGGGTCACAACAACAATGAAATCTGTTGAGTCATAACTACAGTAAAAATTGTAGGAAAGTAGATGCGAACTAAGAAGTTTACAGAAGCAGGTCTAAATTATGAAGCTTAGGGAAGCATACGTAGATAGTGAAGTGCAATAACTCATTTATATAAATGACGAACTTTGAGTTTTTTCATTATACGCTCAAATCAAGAAAGCTGTTGAAAAAATCTTTGTTTGTGGGTAAACACTCAACAATGTACATATGATTCGATTTGCAAACCAAGCGTATACAGTCCCTGACCGTTATGACAAACAGCGGTAGTGCTTTACATACGTACATACAGAGGTACCGTTTTGCAGGCTCCTGCGGCGACAGGGTATTCTTATAGGTGACTGTGCCTTCTGAATAGCAACAATGTATTCCTAAGAGGAGACTCTGCGGTTGTGAATGACGCCAGCTTTTTCCAGTAAGGCCACACTGAGTTTCTGATTGGCGTCAGTGTTATCTTGGTAACTGACCAGTGTATTCATGACAGACGATAGTGTATCAATGGTTATTCACAGTGTGTTCATGGTAGGCAACAGTGTACTGCTCAAAGACGTCAGTGTATTGTTCAAAGGCCACAGCGTATTTTTCAGTAGTGTCAGTGTATTGCCATAGTGTGTACTGCTGAGGCCTCAGCGTATTCCTCAGAGCTGGCAGGTCCTTCACATAGGGTGAGAACGTAGCTCATATTCACGACTCTCTAGCTCTTGCATCGCCGCTTTCTTCCCTATCTCTTTCTCCCAGCAAATGGTCTTTCAAACGGTGACCGTCTTTCGTACTGCCGCCCGCATTTCGCCAGCCAATCAAGAGTCGCAAATTCATGCCTGGGCAGAGTCGCTTGATGGAATTTTGGGCCGCACGATATTGATGAACGCCGATCCATTTGATGCATCAGTGACCGACGTGGCGGCGACTGCTGAAAAATGAATTCGTCGGTCCCTCTTTCGACGCCAGCGAACTTCGGCGGCGGAATTTTGAGTGGTGTGAGCTGCAGGTCACCCGGGCTGGGGCGAGAAATGCTCAGTGCAAAGGTTGAAGGCCAAAACTAAATTGAAACAGAAAAAATATGCCATAAACTACCGGAAGCTTCAATTTATGTATTATCATTCGTAGCGGTTGGCAGTGTTTCGTTGTCTGTAGTGAATTGATGGTTCTGGAATGTCAAAAAGTTATACACATTTATTATTTTGATGATGGAAGATGGCTTATATATTGAGAACTGAAGAATTAGAAAAGAATATGATAACCAACTGAAATTTTGTTACCCACGCTCCACTTCAGGTGGCATCATAGCTTTGATACCTAATATATATATTAACTGATAAGAAGATATGAACTGTTTCTGATTGTTGAGGTCAAATCCTTGTGTACCTGCTGGGAACAAGAAGTAGGGGATTGAAATATCCCTGAAACGTTGAAATAAGCCACTAACTTGTTGATACGTGGTTGTACGCGCCAAACCAAACTTAAGACCAAATTTCCTCGGGGACCTTCTCTATATATTAGTCCTATTGAGGCTTCCGATGTATGCGTCATAGGGTTAAAGTATACTGTAATTGATCCTATACAGTCTCTATAAAACGGTACCTTTGAGGCCTCGAATATACGCGCCAAAGGGCTAGGGTATAATGCCCAAATGCTTCCCCGACATTCGCTGTAAAAATAAACCCGTTGAGTTCCTGTAACTTTGGCTAAAAATACAAAGGCTGCAACCCAATTTGGCTTCGGGAGAACGAACATCGTTTTGAAGTTCGAACCGATTTCTTTCCCTTGGATTTCCTTGCAGCAAAATAGATGTATGGGCGTGCCATTCCGACATTGAGCTACTTGGCACTGTGGTTAGATTTAAAATGATTTTTTTTCTTTGGCGTGGGAGGGGGGCTGTGAAGATTTTATGGATCGAATTTTGCACAGCGACAGTTGATGCCTACTAAGATGGAGGGGGGGTGCACTGTTCTATAGCAAAATAGTTAACACTGTTCTGTAGCAAAATAGTTAACACTATTCTGTAGTAAAATAGTTAAAACACATTAGATAGCTTTCAATATAGACGGATCATAGGCCCATTCCTAGAGAGGGGCCGAGACTCAGGTTCATGTATATTTGTAAGTCTTTCATGAGGTAAAGAATGACTGATGTCATTACTAGGCCGTGGGATATGAGAAGATATCTTCTGTATCATAAAATTATTCTAAGCATTGAAGAACGAAAACCTTCAATAAACTACTTGCAATCTTGAAAAGTTGGAATATTTTTACACCATATACTGTAGTTTTCAGCTTCAAACTGCACTACGAGTTTTGATACGACAATATATTCAAATTTATACTAGTAATAGTGTTTTTTGAGTTCGCTCTTTGGAACGCTAGCCCCACATAAGTAAGATGCAGCGGCCTACTTTAGGTTATATGCATGATATGCAAACTTAGGCTTCGGTTTAATAGACCAATACGCCTTTCTGCACATACCAGAATATGGAACTGTTGCAACAAATGGCCACTGGTCTTATAGCGAATTGTTACGGCTTGGGAAATTAGGGCATCGATCGCCATCAAGCAATTTCTCTGGTGACTGAACCCCTCCAAGACGAGCGTCTGAATGTATGCAATCTCGATTATGCAATGAAATGGGCACCTAGGGTTTCTTACGGCCCTTTAATTGCAACCACCCGTGGCTACTTATGGCTAGTTGCTGTAGGAGCTCGTTTCCTGAATCTTCGTCTGGCAATGATCCACTGTCGCTTGAGCGATGAGACAGATAGGACTAGTGTTACTAAATAAACTTTTGACGCTTATATATCCTACAATATAGTGGTATTCGAACAATTTTCCTTTATACTTCGTTTGTTTGTAGACTGCCGTTTTAACTTTCTATTTTTTCTGTGTTGTAAAGCATTTTCTCTGAGTTGAGCTTTAGAATGAATAAGACTATGAACGTTTGATGAATTACATCAGATAACTCTTCCAATTTACATCTGATTTGCCCGATACGGCTTGGAAGTGCTACAGTTGCTCTTGAAGACAAGTTCTACACACCACCTTGTAGGTCTTTAATTTCTGAATCTTGGTGTGGCAGGTCTTTGTTCATCGAAGATTCCTAATTTTTAGTTCATGTAATAGGCTTAGGGTAGTTCGGTTCGTCCTTCTGTCATACAATAGCATAGGGGCTGCACCTCCAAGTTCAGGAGATGCAAAGAATACAAACCAGAAAAATCAGAACAATAATTCTTCTACTTATTCAATGATGTGAGGTGCATGGCAGAGGAATGACCCACTAAAAAGTTTAAAAAGGCAAGTTAAACGTTGCCGAAGCGATCAACAAAGGCTCATGCTTTAAAGTATTTTAGCAATATTAAATGTTTCTCTTACAAAAAGCTAATAGAAAACAGAAAAATGAAATTTATCGTAGTACAAGAACAATACAAAAACGAAGACGAATAAATGCTGCTAACCCTCCCAAAGCCATACGATGCAGCGGTCTCCAGTAATAAGTAGGTTACATCCACAGCCTTCTCGGCCGACCCAATTTAGGCAGGCAATACTGAAGAGGCCGAAAGAAGGGGGTTAATCCTGGGAAGTGAATCCAACGCTCCTGTCTACAGCTGCAAGTGTCTGCAGGGCGAACGATCGGTCAAAAATGCCAAGCAAGAACTGCAAGAATTCGCATGGTCTTATTCCCACTTATGATATAGGGTTTCCTTTATTTCCTATCCGGGAAGGGGCATAAAATAAATTGCTTCGACAATAAAATCTAGAGAAAAACTTCCCTGAAGGGATCAACTTTATTGTTACGTTAATAAGTTAATAAGGCAATTTATATACCACAAAGGGCTAGGGAAGAACTCAATGACGACTTTTACAAACTTATCGTTCACAGCTTCTATACTAAGAATGTTTATGTGGTCACATACTAACATAGTAAACATTTGGAATAGACTCCCTTCCCACGTTGTCGGTACGGAGACAGTCAACACGTTTAAAAATCGCCTTGACAATCATTGGGAGAGACATCCAGCCACAGCTAAGAACTCTTCCTCCAGGAGTCGCAAAATCTCAACGGCCAAAGCTTCGGAAGTCACCTTAATCTATCTTCCCTTTTACGCTCCAACTTCAGAGATAGCTAGACGTTTCTTAGCTCCGCATATTAGCGCCTATTGATCATGCTTACGTGCTTGCAAGATCGCCTCTTTGACTGTGATTCTCCCCCTTTTTTTCTCTTCTTCTTTGTTCCTGAGTCCTCTATTTACTGCTGTTATAAAGGCATTAGCTCATAGAGCGCTGGGGCGTATGTGTCGATGTCTCTTTGAGCATGGGCCTGATGGTTCGTCTCCTGCCGCCTATCTAATCTAATCTAAACAATATATAATAAAAAGATGTACGGATTTATCGCTAAAACGCGGCACTTAAGCCTGTTATTTGCGCAGTCCTATTTAACTACTACACTTAGATACAAAGTTATAAAATTTAGGTCAATGTTTTACAACAGTGCCTACCAATAATATTTTATTCTTGAGCCGCTTATCAAAGAAATCCTACTTAACCGAAGCACTTACATTAAAGGTTCTAAGTAATGGTAGAATTTCACAACAATGCCTTCCATAAAAATATTGAGTTCAATACACATGTGATCTAAGCTAGCATTTCAGACTACATTTTGCCTCTTTCAAACTCCAGCAAATATTAAAACAGAACTGGTATGGCTTGCGTCATTTAAACTAATAAGTTAACACAGTTATAAGGAATAACTGTTGACAGGGCCAGGGAAGCTTGTACACGTTCCTGGTAGCACAATAATTAATTAAAACAGAATTACTTGTAGCTTTCCGCTCCCTAAGCTGAGGTAAAACTGTTTAAAAATAAGTTAGAAAGTTGCAATATAAAGCCCAGTATTTTGTGGCTTAGCTGTAGAACTTTTCGTTTGTTTAGTAATGCACAGACATAATGAATGCTTTTGATGCAGCATTAGCTTGTAGCGAAGTTTTTACAGAGTGAATTTTAGGGGTTTGTTAACTACAGAAATACGTAATAGATACTTTTATCAAGTAGCTTACTGAAATAATAGTCGTAAATAAGAAAAATAAAAGTAAATAAGTAATGGAAGTAAGTAACTGAAGCTTTCACCGCGTTATTAAAAGAAGTATGTAAGCAGTAGAAGTAATAGAAGTATGTGAGAAATTGAAGTTAGTAGTATAAGTAATAGACGTTTTTACCGAGTAGGTAACAGAAACCTTTACTGAGTAACAGAAATAGAAATATTAGAGGGAGCAAGAAAAAGAAGTACGGCAAATAAGCAATACTAGAGCCTTCTGAGAGCGCATACCTCCGCCAAGCGAGGCAACGGTAGCAAAAAAAAAAATTCAAATTGGCTCTAAAACACTAATTTTCTTTGTATAAACTCCAAAATCTAATCATTTGTATCTTTTTATAGTAATGACAGTTTGTGCAATTTTCTTCAAGATCCGTTGATAACTTTTTGAGTTATACTGCTAACAAACGTTATGACAAACATGAGTCAAACATACAAACGAACAAACCGATCTGCACCAAAGTTTAATCATTTATGTCTTCCAACATTACAAACAACCCTTATGAACTTCATAAAAGATCTATTCATTATTGTTTGAGTTATTGTTTTAACAAGCATAAAATTAAAAACAGTGACAAATGAACGAACGAACAAAAAGATCGTTACCAAAATTTGGTCATTTACTCTTAGTTATATACCTAATAATTCATGTTACTTTCATAAAAATCCATCCATGTCTTTTTGAGTTATGGCATTGAAAAAAATGAAGCAGACAAACAAACAAACAAACGGATGGACATATCTTCACCAAAACTTAATCATCTGTTCCTCCTAACATACCTAACAATCCCCGCAAGTTTAGTCCAAATCGGTTCAGAACTTTTTGAGTTATCTTGGTGACAGACAGACAGAGAGACAACCAAACAGACAAACACAACGAAAACATAACCTCCTTGGCAGAGGTGACAAGCAAGTAATAGAAGAGCTTTCACTGAGTGCGTGACTGAACTAAAGCAAGTATTTATGTGAATAAAGTAAGCAATATAGGTAAATAATAGACGTTTTCACCGATTAAATAATAGAAAGGCATGGGAAAGGCATATATTGGCTTCTTATATTTATTTCTGCCACTGCTAGACTTTTTTCCTGGTTGGTTTATTTTAATATTGTAAAGTCGGATTCACACGACTGTCAACTGAAAGGGTTTCTACCGAATGTTTGGCGTGCTCACCGAAGAGATACTAAAATGCCACTCATCAATTCAGTAACCTTAGCAAGTGGCACTGGTAAAGCTTCAAGTCTAATTTCTCGGCTTTTCTAGAATTTTGTAACTCATTGTGTGACAAGGTTAGTAATTAATAGTAAGTAATTAATGGTGGTCGTCAATCAATTTTTACAGTTTGATGATGAATGACGTAGAGGGAAAACTATTTTTCAGGGCGCATTAGAGGCAGCGACTGGATATTCCGACTTCCTTTCCTTTTTTGAGGAACCAGCTTTTCGCATCTGCGTAAAAATTTAGTTTTGCTTAAGTTGAAGCTAGCCCTATGGCACGTCCTATGCCCAACAAGACAAAGGTAAATACGCTTCTAACGCCTATTACTGCTTTAGAGTACGTAGTGTTTGATTATTTTTCTTTGGCAATCTAACTTGAAGTCTTTAAAATTTTAAAGCCTCAATCTGGTAGATTATCTTTCACACTCAACCTCTTAGCTGGGGGTTTGCCTTAAGTACCGTATTTTTTTAAGCTTGATATTACAGAAGTAGCTCTGAGGGGAGCCGGTAAATTCATGGAATGGTAACAGTTTATTTTCATTTGGGAGAGCTGAATCTACACGGAACTGAGCGCGAGCAAAACTAGGAATGCCCCTGGAATACATGCGAAACTGAGTGGAGGTTGGGTAATTAGTTAACTTTAGGTTAGGTAAGGCTATGAAGAGCTAGGTAAGGTTACGTTAGGTTAGGACAGGCTAGGTTAGGTGAGGTTGGATTAGGCTAGCTAGGTTAGGTTAGGCTAGAATAGGTTAGCTGGGTTATGTTAGGGAAGATTTAGTTAAGCTAGGTTATTAGGTTTAGATAGGCTAAGCCAGTTTCTGGAACCATTCAAGTGTTTTGTTTCTTATTGCAGTTCGCGAGTATTTTGTTATGCGCTCATTCTCATTTGTGCTTATTCCAGTTGAGCTCATTCCAGTTATGCGTGCGGTCGTATATACCGTTCGATTTATTTATCGTTTGCCTATTTGTCTGTCTGTTTCCAAGGTAGCTTGGGACCGTTACTTATGCTAAGAAGAACACATGGCTAACTTTTGGTGAAGATCTCTTCAACCGTTTGTTGGCTATTTTATGTGCCTCTTTCTTTTTAGCAACATAAATAAAAAAGTTATTGACGGATCTTCATGAAATTTTCAGAAATTGTTGGGTTGTTAGGAAGCGCAAATAACCAAATTTTTGTGATGATTTTTTTGTCTGTTTCGTTGTTTGTCTCTGTGCTTGATTTTATTTTTCTCAGCAACATAACCCTAAAATATATCAACGAATCTTTGTAAATTTTGCAGGAAAATGTTGTCAGAAGTTGCAGAAGAAATAAATGGACAAATTTTGGTGACGGTAATGAGGAAATCCTAGTTTCAGGATCAATTGAAGTTTTTTCGTTAAAATTGTCCTGCTTTGCGGAGCTATGCATTCTCAGAGTGCTCTAGTTTATGATGTGACTAGAGGGCCCAGTCATCGAACATGACGTCAAAAAATTTGTGATTGAGCTTTTTATTGTACGGTTCCCAGAACAGGTTTTGCTGCATTATAGGTCTCATCCCTGCAGACCTGATCTTCCAATAGTGAAACGCAAGTTGTACAACCATGAGTTTTGCCAGAGCAAAATGCCCCCCTCCCCCTCTGCAAGATGAGGTGTGAATATCAGCTTGGAATTGGGCAAACGTTAAGCTGCACTAAGAAAACATAGTTCAGTCAAAAGAATTAACTGGAGATACCCAGGGCTCACCGTATTGTGGAGACCAACTAATAGTTGAACCTCAAGCGTCGAAATTTGGCTCCGATGCAAATCAATATAAAAAGGAGTCTGCTCAGCGTGAAGACTGAACTGCTACGATATGATTCAGCTAATGAAAGCAGAAGCGGAATGGATTATGTACGAAAAGAACGAAAACTCCAAGACTGAGGAGCGAGACTGAGTTTCTCTAACTGCTCCAACTGCAGGGGATCCAGAGCCGATAGTAAGAGCTAAGGATATAGAGCTCGAGATCCAGAGCGTGGGATCCATGCACGGGATCCAGAGGCAGGAGATCCAGATCTTATTCCCATACAGCGTGACGGAGAGACGGACCTATATTGAAGCAAGCAAGCAAAGGAGCAAGCAAGCAAGGGAGCAAGCAAGGGAGCAAATTATTGTGCAAGCAAGCATGCAAGCGACCAAGAACTGTATTATACACATATATACAGTAGGTAGGGGGCGGGTTACGAATCTGGGGCCTCATGCCTAGCGAGGTATGACTGCAAGACCATATAATTGAGAATACATAAAAGGCAAGCATGCAGTATGCGGAGTACTGCAGCCTGCCCCGCACCTCTACAGTGAGGATTTCACTTGCAGCGCTTACCTCTTTATATGAAAGCTCACACTACCCACCCACGGACCCCCTTCTGTATTTATCCAACTCAAAAAAAAGAGTAAGACTGTGAGCTGCCTTCTGGATATTTCCAGGTGCGAGTGGGACTATCTATCTGTGATATAAATATATATACAGTATATAAGGCTTATACCAATAATATAAGAACTACACATGGTTCTTGGAGTTATAGCACTATTTATCAGAGCTTTGCATCTGAAAAATTTATAAAAATGTTTTTAAATATATGCAATGCAAAAAAAATGTTTTCTTTACTTAAGTGACTTAAGTGTCTAATCTTATCTCTGCAGTTAGCTTTAAAACACCGAAAACTTTGTAATTTTTGCTTGTGGTGAGTAACTTCCCGCTCCTTGGCGATTAAAAGATACCCATCCTATCAATTTTTGAAAAAGCCAAACTGTTTCCTGCCTTTTCTTTTACATAAAAGTCATTCTAAATTTTTTTCAGTGGATGACTATTTTACAAAAGTACTTCACTCTGGTTTTATTGAAAACATAGATGTTCAATGAAAATTTCCCTATCACGGAAAAACCCCGCATAAGTTCCTGAAAGTGAGTAACCTAAACTAGGGCTTCACATGACATTCTTTTGTTCTAGGTTTATGCTGCACAGTTTTCGAATGCTTTGTGGAGTCTGTTTGAACAGCAGAAAAACGCTCTTCTTTCTGAATTCCCCGTCAGTGGTAAATTGAAAGGACATACGAAACTCTACTGGCGACACTCGCTAGGGAGCCTGTCTACTCGGCTGACATTTCAGTAAACCTGTTATGCACGCAGTTGTGCTTATGGGGGACTGCGACGAGACATTTTGGATGTTTTGAAGCATATATATTGGGACGCGATCAGACGTATTGGATGTTTTGAAGCATATATATTGGGACGCGATCAGACGTTTTGGATGTTTTGAAGCATATATATTGGGACGCG
>LQNS02278070.1:13039945-13070854 GCA_001587735.2 Parhyale hawaiensis
ATTAAATATAGTTATGTTTGTCCTGATATTTTGTAGAAACATGTTAAATACATTCCTTAAGGCCCCATCAAAAGATTCATTAACCTACTCTACATGGTTAAACTTTATTTTCAAATAATGAAAACTGTTCTCTTATTTTGCAACAATCCAGTACTGCAACAGATCTGTACGGTAAAAGTTTGCCGCATAGCTAGCCCTGCTGTACGGACCCCCTAAGCTTAGAGTAACTTAACTAACTGTGCTAAGCTCGTCTAAGGTGGTGCCCTCAGGCTGGATACAAGCACGAAAGGAAGCGCACAGCGCTGAGCCTAATGCTTTGTAAAGAACACAGGGGACAAGGCAATGTTACCTCAAAGCACTGGGTCATTATTAGTAGCATTACGTAAGATAACGGAAACTGTTACTGGATAAATACCATTCCCAACCAATGCCTGGTTCTCTTTACTTAGTACTTACTTACAGAATCAATAGTAACTGCAATCCGATCAAGGAAGCTCAGTGAACTATGAATCGGTTTGGAGATAGGTAAGGGTCCTAGCACTAGAAATGTCTCAACACGGGAAAAGTTCCCACTAAAGGGAAGGCTCCGACATTTAATCCCGACTAGCGAGTCCAACGCTCACGTCTATACTGGATCAAACGCCTACGCCATTTTCCTAGTATAGGTACTCCGTTTAACACAAATATGGATGAAGATAAACTATAGCAATATAAGGTGATCCACATGTAACGAGGAAAATGATGGTATGAGTAATAAATGATACCGACATTACAAAATGCACTTAGTACAACGGCACGAAACAGCGCAGTTACACCGGTTCGAAGGTCCGGAAGCTACATAGGTACAAGGCCTCAAATTTATGAATGCGCGAAGGCCTAGAAGTTTAGTACGCACGATGGCCTTAAAGGTTTGGTATGCACGAAGGCCTTGAAGGTTAGTAGGTATGTTGTGCGCGTTTGGTGGATTTGCGCGATCGATCGATCGCGCTGCGCGTTTGGTGGATCGTTCAAATTTTTAAATGAAAAACAAAAAAACCAGTCCTTGCCTCCCGTAACCAACCCGACATTAAACCCGAATATAGTCCAACTTACCCGAAATTACGGCCTAATACCTACAACATCCACCAAACGCTCAGCGCGATCGATCGATCGCGCAAATCCACCAAACGCGCGCAACAGCTATGCACGAAGGCCCAGATGTTTAGTATGCACGAAAGCCTTAAAGTGAAGGCCTTCTTTTTTCTTCCGGAGTCCCCTATATACTACTGACATATAGGGTTTAGCTCGTAGAGCGCCGTCGTGTATGTGTCTGTGTTTCTTTGAAAATGGGCCTGATGGTTTGTCTACTGCCGCCTATCTTATCTAAACTAAATATAGGGTAAAAAGATGTAAGAATTTATCGCTAAAACGCGGTTCTTGAGCCTTTGTCTACTGCCGCCTATCTTATCTAAACTAAATATAGGGTAAAAAGATGTAAGAATTTATCGCTAAAACGCGGTTCTTGAGCCTGTTATTTACACAGTTCTATTTAATTACTACACTTAGATACAAAGATATAAAATTAAGGTCAATGTTTTACAACAGTGCCTACCAATAACAATTTAATCTTGAGCCGCTTATCAAAGAAATTCTACTTAACTGAAGCACTTACATCCAAGGATCTAAGTACCTGGTAGAATTTCGCAACATCAATATGTCATTCAGTTCGATACACTTGTGATATAAGCTAGCATTTCAGACTACATTTTGCCTCAATCAAACACTACACCAATATTAAAACAAAACTGCTATGGCTTGTGTTAGTTTTCCTAAAATATTAACATAGTTATACGGCATAACTGTTGACAGGGCCAGGGAAGCTTGTAAACGTTCCTGGTAGAACAACAATTAATTAAAACAGAATTACTTGTAGGTTTCCGCTCCCTAAGCTGAGGCAAAAGCGTTCAAAAATGCGCTACAAAGTTACAATACAAAGCCCAGTATTTTCTGGCTTAGCTATAGAACTTTTCGTTTGTTTAGTAATGCACAGAAATAATGAATGCTCTTAATGCAGCATCAGCTTGTGGCGAAGTCTTTACAGAGTAAATTTTAGGAGTTTATTAGCAACAGAAATACGTAATAGATACTTTTATCCAGTAGCTAGTTGAAATAATAGCTGTAAGGAAGAAAAATAAAAGTAAATAAGTAAAAAAAAGTAAGTAACCGACGCTTTCACCGCGTAATTATAAGAAGTATGCAAGCAGTAGAAGCAATAGAAGTATGCGAGAAATTGAAGTAAGTTATAGAAGTAATAGACGTTTTTACCGAGCAGGTAATCGAAACCTTTAATGAGTAACAGAAACAAATAATGGTAATTATAAAAAATAAGTAATAGAAGCAAGTAATAGATGAACTTTCACTGAGTGAGTAACTGAACTCAAGCAAGTATCTATAAAATTAAGGTAAGTAACGTAGGTAAGTAACAGACGTTTTCATCGATTAAATAATAGAAATGCACGGGAAAGTCATATATTGGCTTGTTATATTTATTTCTGCTACTACAAGGACTGGTTTCCTGGTTGGTTCGTTTTAATATTGAAAAGTTGGGTTCACACGACCGTCAACTGAAAGGGTTTCTACCGAATGTTTGGCGTGCCCACCGAAGAGATACTAAAATGCTAGTCATTAATTCAGTTACCTTAGCAATGTCACTAGTAAAGCTTCGTGTCTAATTTCTCGGCTTTTCTAGAATTTTGTAACTCATTGTGTGACAAGGTTAGTAATTACCTCCGCCAAGGAGGTTATGTATTCATCGGGTTTGTCTATCTGTCTCTCTGTCTGCTACTAAGATAACTCAAAAAGTTATGGACGAATTTTAACGAAATTTACAGTGATTGATAGGTATGTTAGGAGGAACAGACGGTTAACTTTTGGTGAAGGTCCGTCCATCCATTTGTTTGTTTGTCTGCCTCATGCCATAACTCAAAAAGTTATAGATGGATTTTTATGAAATTTATATGAGTTGTTAGGTGTATTACAAAGAGTAAATGACCAAATTTTTGAGATGATCTGTTTATTCATTCGTATGTTTGTTGGTGTGTTTGATTTTATGTTTGTTAGCGCAATAACTGAAAAAGTTTCTAGTAAATCTTTATGAAACTTGCAGGAATTGTTACTAAGGTTAAAAGACATAAATGATTCAATTATGGTACAGATTGACTGACCTACTGTATTTCTTTAACTCGAAAAAATGGTAAGACTGTGAGCTGCCTTCGTAGATATTTCCAGGTGCGAGTGGGACTCTTGATCTGTGATATACTGTAAATATACAGTATATAAGGCTTATACCAATAATATAAGAAACTACACATGGCCCTTGGGGTTATAGCATTATTTATCAGAGCTTCGCATCTGAAAGATATATAAGAATGTTTTTAAATATATGCAATGCAAAAAAAAAAAAGATTTTTTACTCAAGTGTCTAATCTTATTTCTGTAGTTAATTCGTCAATTGATTAGCTTTAAAACACCTAGAACTTTGTAATTTTTGCTTGTGGTGAGTGACTTCTCGCTCCTTGGCGATTAAAAGATACGCATCCTATCAATTTTTGAAAAAGCCAAACTGTTTCCTGCCTTTTCTTTTACATAAATGTCATCCTAAATCTTTTATCAGTGGATGGCTATTTTACAAAATTACTTCAAAGTATAAGTGTTTTGATATTTTCATAAATGCTTTGATTTTAATGAAAATATGGATATTCAATAAAAATTTCCCTATCACTGAAAAAAACCGTATAAGTTCCTGAAAGTGAGTAACCTAAACCAGGGCTTCACATGACATTCTTTTGTTCTACGTTTATGCTGCACAGTTTTAGAATGCTCTGTCGAGTCTGTTTGAACAGCAGAAAAACGCTCATCTTTCTGAATTCCCCGTCAGTGGTAAATTGAAAGGACGTACGAAACTCCACTGGTGACACTCGCTAGGGAGCCTGTCTACTCGGCTGGCATTTCAGTAAACCTGTTATGTACGCAGTGTGTTTATTGGGACTGCGACGAGACATTTTGGATGCCTTGCAGTATTTGTTTTGGGACGCGATCAGATATTTAGGATTTTTTGTAGTATTTATATTGGGACGGGATCAGACATTTTAGGTGTTTTGTAGTATTGATATTGGGATGCGGCCTGACATTTTGGGTGTTTTGTGGTATATATATTGGAACGCAATCAGACATGTTGGATGCATGGTAGTATTTATGAACGTAAAGTAAACTAGAAGGCCTCACGGCGCGTAAGGCCATTGCCCACGACGGGAGAGGGGTTGAAAGTGCTGAGTCAGGGTTTTCGAAAATTCCGGCGTCAAGAATCGAGAATTATCTTCTAACAGTTCCAGTATATACAAACAAACAAATAAAACCTAGATTCTAGGTCAACCAACCTGACTGCCTGCAAGAGATTATGATCATAGCTCACTTCCCTGTGCTAGCTTTTGGGTAGAAAGTCATACGTATTAATGCAGAATATATATAAACTCGGATGATAATCAGAACGTGAACCGACGTTGAGAATATTCAGATAAAGAATGAATGAAGCTTTGTTCTAGAAAAGACGACCCTGACATCACCGGAATTTCTAGTGGCCTAAGAGTGATTTGTTCTTCCATTTGCGACCTAAGCGCACATTTAAATATTTAATGAATACATTAGCTTCGTAACGACGGCTGTTTCTTTGTTGGCTGATTCAATATTCTGATAGCTACGATAGCCATCAGTTGTAATTAATTCAATAACAGAGACAGAAACTGAGTTGTGTATGAATTTTCGGTGGGAACTGCTGCTAATAACGGACTTATATTCTGAATTGTATAGCAGCATTAATTTTACAGTTTACCTTTAAAACTTTCTTCACTCCGATTGGTTTTACGAAAGCTAACAAGTGATAGCCTCGTGAATTTTAGGAAGGTGGAGAAAGTTTTTAAAACGAAACTTATATTGTGCTCCTTACGACGAGTGTTAGCTGAGGGACGAAGGAGATAACTGGAAGCAAGAAATGAGTCCCACTCTTTTTTTTTTTTTTTGAAAGGGATGGATGGGGCAGGCCATGCTTCCCTGCAGCCGATATTTTAGCTATCGCTTTTCTTTTCGACCTCTATTGAAATGTGGCTGTTATATTAATTGCCTTTAGAAAGTGGCTATTCCAAAAATTCTCTTCATAACTGTTAGCATTCCGGAAATGCTTCTGAAAACGGGGAATAGGGCCTACACATTATGATAATTTAAGAGTAGAAATTTTTGATGGTCGGCCTGTAATCTATAAAAGTTCGAATACATTTTACGCTAGAGAAGAGTTTCCCATTGCGGGTGCATATAAACCCAAGGACCCCCTGTGGTTCACGCACGGACCCCCTACTGGTCCATGACGTTTAAAGCTTCTGTGGCAATATTACACTGATTTTATCCCACAGATGATAAAAATTACAGAATATTTTAAGGTTATAAGAGGAAATATATGAGTTCAAATAGCCTATAATAATATTTTACATCAATTCATATAAATTGAAAAATTTTAACAATGGCATAGTTACCCCTAACTGCTTATGCTTGGTCACAAAAACTTACCTTGTTCGTTTCCGAAAACGCTGAGAATAGCATATGTTGACCATCATCCGATGTAAATAGTCATTTAGGGCTAGTCAAAGTAAATTCAAGAGAGTTAAAAGTGAAAACTCGCTGTGTGTGAATAATGGGCTGCGCTGGGATGTCACGTGACTGTGACGCGAGTAATTATATGTTTGGCGCATGTTGTTATGCCTCTGTTGTTCTATATTAATTGGAAAGCATTGGCCTGGAAACCATCGACATCTACAATGCTCATTTAGTACGTAATATACTAAGTTCATGCCATTTTAATGGCATGGGGTTCGTGTGGTTCAAGGAGATATCACAGGGGGTCCGTAAAAAACAGAACTTTGGGAAGCACTGCACTGGACATTGTAGTTTTTAATTTTTAGACGTCCCTAGTGGTTACCGCAAGAGCTATATATAAGTAGCATTGTAGTATGGTCCCTACGCTCTACGGGGACGCTAGCCTTGTCTATCTAAGGAGAATAAGATACGTGTAGCATTCTTTAGTTGGTGCGTGTGTACAGTAAATGTTAGATTCGGTTTAGTAGGCCAGTACCCAATTAAAAATAAATAGTAGTATACCGCTACTATCACAAAGGCGCCGAATATCCGTGTAACACGGTCTGGCAAGCGCGGCGAAGCGCGTCCTGCTCGGAATGAGGTTGATGTTGTCAGCCTAAAAACGCGCATTGCGACCGATGTACCGTTTCGTTTCTCGACCATATACCACCCTCGCTTCAGAAGATTTTTAATTGGGTAAGGTTCTCTGTCTTTCAGTTTCTAAAAACAATAGTTATTTTACTTTCTTTGGGCTATTATCATGCGGAGGCCTCAACTAAAGACGTACACCTCCGAAACCTTGGAATTTCCTAACTTAACACTATAAAGCTCTGAATCCTTTGGGTTTCATCATCTAAAGGTGTCCATCTTCGGAAAATTTGGAGCTCCAATAATTTAAAATGATCACACCTAAGACCTCGGGTTGCCCTCAACAGAAGTGTGCACTCTAGAGCTTTGGAATTCACTCATTTAAAACTGTGTACCTCAAAGCTTTGAATATCCCCAGCTGAAAACGTATTCAGGGTGAAGCTATATGCAACGCAGATATTTTATATGGACTGCTATAGTGTAGTGTAATGCAGTAGTAATCTTTCAAGAAGCACGATGGAAAAGGTATCGTCTCAATTGCCAAGGTAAGCAGCGTAAAATGTGAGCCATTCAGGAGACGTTAGCATCAGAGTGTCTCGATAGGAAAAGAAATTATGACCTGATTCAAGTGCCATACCGGCGACTACAATTTGCAGTTTGGGTTGAAGCAATCGCTATATTGGCAGAATTTTGCGGTCGTAGAACGGTGTAGTAGAGCGATTTAGACGAATTACCTGCACGTGAACCTTGGTCTGCGAATTGTATGCAGGCAGGGTTGATCTGGATCGTACATGCACATGTAATAGGAAGATCTGGACAAGCTTCGCGGCAAGGGATTGAGCTTGGAAGAGGATTACATTTGGTTGAAGATTACGCTTGGTTGAGGTTTATACCTTGTTAAGGATTACGCTTGGTAGGAGAATACGCTTGGTTGAGGATTACGCTTGGTTGAGATTTATACTTTTTAAGGATTACGCTTGGTAGGGGAATAGGCTTGGTTGAGGATTACGTTTGGTTGAGATTGATTCTATGTTAAGGATTACGCTTGGTACGGGATTACGCTTGGTTGATGATAACGCTTGATTGAGGTTTATGCCTCGTTGAAGATGACTCTTTTCAGCGGTTACGCTTGTTCGAAGCTTATGCGTTGCTGAGGAATGTCTTTGGTTAGAAATTAGGGATTATGCTTTGGTTGCCCAAAGATTCACGTCGATGCAGTTCACTAGCTTGCAGTGTTCAAGTCCAAATATCATTACCATGTTTCAGATCACATGTTGTGAAATAACTGCAGCCAAGATATATTTTGTAGAAAACACTTCCGTAAAACTGCAAAACTTATCATGTTTTCCAGACTTTGTGGAAGCCCGAGAAACGTATAAATATAACATGCCATTCTCAATATAACTCGTAAAATTCATATACCGTAATCTTTTCGAAGAAAATAATGCTTGCCCAAAAATATGGAGTAATAACAACTGCTGAACGAAAAATTCCGCACGCAAGAGTTTTTCCTGAGTTGAAAGACACGTGTCGGACGCAACCTCAAGCAGAAAGCTCAGCCTGTCTTTTAAAATTGGCAAGAAGAGAACAAACGCGGGCTTAGCAAAGTCGCTAAGCCCGTCCAAGTTTCCATGTTTTTCAGTCCGTGCTACCAAAGGATGGCCTGGGGGAAACCTAAAAGACGGATAACCTCAAAAAAGAAGAAAAAAAAAAAGAGAAAAAGGCCTCGGTCAGTTGGAATCTGCTAAAAGCGATAAATGAACTCAATCTGCGGTTAGGCCCTCAACGTTTCTATTTCCTGAACACAGCAAATCAGTGAAACATTGTACACCAAATTCTTTCTGTTTTTTCTTGCAGTTTAAAGTAGATCAGAATGAACTCAATCTGTTGTTAGCCTAAAAGTTTTTGTATAGTCTGGATAGAGCAAATCAGTATGTATAATGTACGAAAAATTTTGAAGATTGGATTAGATTCGGACAATATAAAGACAAGAAAGCCATTCTCAAGAGGAAGCGATGCCTAGGTTTCCATCTTCTCTAAGAAAGTTCCATCGTGAAAAGTAAAGTAAATTAGTGAGATCTAGTGCCTAAAGTTTAATAAGTTGTTTTGACAGTCCGTAAAAAGCGAGGGCTCTATTGGCGACCGTGTTGTGTGTGTCCGAGTCGTAGGAGCAATGTCTGTTCGGCGCAGAGTCACTTTCAGACTATTATCGCTCAATGTTGTGTAACGCTGTGGGCTATGGGCTTCCGAGAGAATTCCGACTCATTTTTAGCAATCCTGAGACAAGCGTTTCGTGCATTTTTTACTGACATCTGAAAAACTAGGCGGTTAATGTATGGTGCGGTGAGAAGACCTCCAGGCAAATAAAAACTCACAAGCCTACTTATAGCTGACAGAGAATTGCTTTGATGTATATTAGTGGTGTCTTTAGAGAAAGAGAAATAGAGATGACTGCCCTTGAACTACAAGCTACTGCTTATGGTTATTTGACGAGTCTTTTCTTGCACCCTTCCTATGCGCAGTTTCCTTAGTTTTATGAGGTATACCGAAAAGAAGCTTGCACTGCGGCCATTTGCGGCCCTACCACTGGAGTAAGGAGGTCGAAAGCCATATTAAATAGGCTCTTTTACTTCCGTGGACGGGCTGTGAGTGGTAGTAAGGGCCCACCCCCTCTTATATCAAAGGTCCTATGGGGGAAAAAATCCTCCAACCAAGTCTAAGCCGAGATCCTAAGTATTGAGCTCAAATTCTACGGCAGACCTATTTCATGTTCGTATGTTCCCAGTGTTGTCTGTGAGTGACATTACAAGGCTATTGAAAGAACCATTTATTTTATTGTTCATTATCTGTGAAAAACACAACCTGCTTTAGCTTCTCCGTCTTCAAATCTAAGCCGGAAACGCGCAGAATTTCACTTTCTGTATTGTGCCTTCGTTCCTGCTCGAGTGATAACTTTCCCAAGGGGCTAATAATTTTATGACACTCCCTTTTTGCCATGAGAAGTCTATCTGCTCGAGTGATAACTTTCCCAAGGGGCTAATAATTTTATGACACTCCCTTTTTGCCATGAGAAGTCTATCTACTCGAGTGATAACTTTCTCAAGGGGCTAATAATTTTATGACACTCCCTTTTTGCCATGAGAAGTCTATCTGCTCGAGTGATAACTTTCCCAAGGGGCTAATAATTTTATGACATTCCCTTTTTGCCATGAGAAGTCTATCTGCTCGAGTGATAACTTTCCCAAGGGGCTAATTTTATAACGTTTACTTTTTCCAATGAGAAGTCTATTGGCAATTCTTTCAAAATAAGGGAAAACTGTTCCTCAGTTGCTTCGGGAAGTTTGCTAATAATTGCTTAGAACTAAGTATTATAGCTATTCAGCTGTTACTCTGATAGCCTGTTATCATTTTAGCATCAGCTAACCTAGTGCCGACTAACTATAGCTGTGAGAAACTCGTTGACATTCTCCAAAGTAAACGAGTGTCGCTCTGTTGACACTGTGAGAAGTTTGTTAACGTTCCCTAGGAATCAAGTGTTCTTAGTTTAGCTAGTGATGTTCCCGTAGAATTAAACGTGCATCGTTCAGCCGTTACTGCAAGCCTATATAGTAACATTCCTTCGGAATTAAGCGTGGGCCTTGCAGCAGTTGTTGTGAGTCTTAACATTGCCTTGTAACTAAGCACTTGTCGTTCAGCTGCCGCTGCTACAAGAAGTCTGTTAAAATTCCTTTAGAACGAAGACTGTAACACTAGACCAGAGCGTGTCGTTCGTTAGATCACAATGCCTTGGGAAGGCAATCATTGAACAATCAACCAATATTGGAACCCAGCAGGGATCACAGATAAAGATCATTTGCTTGAATGGAGAAACAATAAAGCGAATGTTTTAGAGCAGCTTTGGGAATTGAGTTTCGAGAATAGAACGAGATAGCGATGGGAATAGCATCATCGCCGCAATTTATCTCCATTGCTCCAGCCGCTGGATGCTGCGGAGCTCCTACAGAATATCTTCTGTAAGATACCATTCGGGAGTTCACTGTTCTCTCTATACGGATAACACAATTGTAGTGGAAATTAAAAAAAAAATGATGTTTTTCGTAAAGGCGCCAAAAATTTAATGAAGTTTTTTGTTCGGAATAAATATTGCTAACTTTAATGGAAGCGTTAAGACGGGTGGAGAAGCTTGCCGTATTTTTCCGAGGCATATCGTATAAATGATACCGGAAGGGTAAATATGAAGGTGAAACCTTTTTATAAGCAATTGCGACATTAAGTACAGATGATCCCGGATGAGTACAATCGAGGGTAAAATCTTATCATATTTTATAGCGACATGGGGTACAAATGGTACAGGATGTATAAAGTCGAGCAAAAAGAATCTGAAAATATCTTACTATGATGAATACATCCTGGTGTAAAGGAACAGTAAAAGTGAGCGAGAAAACTTAGTTGTTTTTCTCAAGTACAATTTTATTATTATGCGGTGGCGGAACTGTCAGAGATGAGCCAAAACGCCTGATGCTTTCTAATGATAATGGTAAAAATAAGAGCAGTTGTATAGAGGTAGTGAAACAAAACTTTTTTTGCGCAATATCAAAGCGTGCTTCAGCTTTAATTAAAAAAGCGCACAACGAGAGAAGCACCTCGAGAGCACAGACATCGCCAAGCCACAAAATGCTAACGAAAACTTCAAAATGGTTCAGAATAATTCAGGTTTTTTTGGATCATCTGCTTCTAATAATTCATGTAAATTTCATGAAGATCCGTTCATAACTTATTGAGTTACGCTGGTAACTGATAGACAGACCTACAAACAAGACAATGATTGCCGGCAAAAATGTATTCTATACCTGGCAGAGGTAATTAATTACCCATGAAGCGCTAGAAACCGATCACAGCCTTAAATCTTCTACTGCGTAAAATTAGCCGATCTGATTTTTTTATAAAAACGGTCGATATCATCCGATGGTTGCTGCTGAGATATCGACTATCAATTAAACATCAAACGCAATATAATAAACACCGTCGTGTGCTTATTTGTTTACATATTTATACGTTTATATGTTTATATATTTAAATGTTTCGTATTAAGCTCTTAACGAAATAGGTGAAAAATAGGCCGGATAACAGATTTTGTAACCAACTTGTGTGTTCATGCGGATCAATTAGCAGGTTTCAAAAACCATTAATCTGAGTGAAATCTTTAATCCTTTATCTGAATGCATTACTTGCTTGAAACAGTTCTTCACGTGGAAAAATAATGAAGCTATTTTCAGCTTCCCTTAGCTCGGTTATGGAATCTGATTTTTGTATCACTTTTTCCATACATCGAATCATTATGTTTGCTTGCTTCATTGAAAACTGATACGTAGAAAATAGGCCAGGTTGCAGATGATGGCAAGCGTAGATCTGAATGCAGTTCTTTCTTTTCCAACGCTGAAGTCCACTCAATGCAGCTCCATACAGCTTCTCTATATACTCTCTTGCTTCGTGATTCTTACTCTCTTCTGAGGTTTCCTTCATCCGCGCTTCAGTTGTCCTGAGTTTAGGCTGATGTTCTTATCAGTAATATATAAGAATTCATGTCGTGTTTTAATTTATTTGTAAATATATTTATATCTCTCCTGTCTCGCTCTATGGGAATAAGATACGAAGAAATTCAAGTGAATCTAACAGGGGGACCTGAGCTCGCCTGCTTTTGAGGCAGAAAGCAAAATTTTAAATTAAGATGCCCTCTGAAAAGTAAAACGCCCAGGAGACAACGAGGGTTTCGGTGACATAGTACTTTTCTACCGTCATTTATATTTGACGGCTCGGTCCACTAGTTGACTGCAGAATCATCGAAGCAAGTGGCAAGATATTCTTCAACTGTCAGAAGGCAGGTAAAGAACATGAGAATTCCTTGGCAGCAAATAATTTTCACCAATTTAGGTTTTTCTTTCAGCAGAATTACATTTCACTTGGGGTAAAAGCTTCCAAGTTATATGTTACCTCGAGTATTCTGGATACATAGCTCAGTATTTATTAGGAGACAAAATCGACTGTGGGTAAAAAAGAAAAATAAATTATTTTTCAGCGTATCACCGAATGAAAGCTTATCACTGCTCAGCCCTAGCATTTACAGGAAATCTATGATCACTGAAGACGGGTCATCACAAATTCTTCACTGTCATTTTTGACAACGCGGGCTCTCTAGCCTGCAACGGCTCTGATGCTCTTTGGTTCGAGTCACCAGGGGCTCAAGTTTCATCAATATTTGCTCCGATAACTGCCTCGATTAATGTATGATTGTCTGCATCAATAACAGAAACAAAAACTGTACTAATTAGTGTATTGACAGAAGCATCAATATTTGCATCAATTATTCCATCATTCATCTCATCAATATCTGAGTTAATAGCTGCATCAAACTGCATCAATATTTGCGTCAATACCTGTATCAGTAACTGTGTCAGTATCTGTGTCAATAACTTCATCGATAACCGTGTCAACAACTACGTCAGTTACTACATCAATAACCGTGATAAAACTTTCGTCAATAACTGCGCCAATATCTACGTCGGTAACTACATCAATAACCGTGCAAATACTTCCGCCAATAACTGTATCAATAACTATGCCAGTATCTGCATCAATAACTGCATCAATAACCGCATTAAATAACGGCTTCAATTGCTGCATCAATAAGCTCATCCTTTGACTAACATCTCAGTGAGTACTCCAGTGACGCCGTCATATTCTTTTGATGAAAATTACACACGTGGATGCCTCCGGCTGATGTATAGCCTTCACTTTTTTCGTAGCTCCAAAAAGTGTATTCAACTGAGGCGCTTTCAGTGAAATTAAAGTTTTCGTCAAAGACTAGAGGTCTTTTATATTGGAGCGATACAAAGCGGCTTTTCAATGCACTTTGCGTAACAAAATACATTTTTTTCTTGCTTAGAACTCGGTATTCGCATAGTATCCTGCTCGTTTCTAAGCATTCTGTGCCAAGAAAGGCTATATTTTTTTCGTCGCTAATCAGTGCTTACTGGCTTTTATATCTGTTCTGCGTGCACGCACAAAGAGGAAGCGTCATGTAAAGAAACAAAATACGTTCAAAAAGAAGAAAAAAAAATCACCTTGAAAACCATTAACGTAGCTCGACATACCATTAACGCTCGCAAATTTTGAGATTAGATTAACAAAACTTACGGAATTCAGAACTTCAAATCAAGGATGTAAACGTTTTTTAATGCGAGTTATTTATTTCTCTATATACTTTTTAGGGACCGAGATGTTATCGAAGGGAGCTGTAAATGGCAAATGACAGGAGTAAGTCCATTACACTTCCCCCATCCCCCGACAACATCTCGGTCCCTAGATAGTATATAGAAATGAGTAACTCTCCGTAGACGTTCGCATCCTTGATTTGAACTTCCGAAGATGGGAAATTAATTAATTAATTATCCATGACATTTCATGAAATGCAATTATGCTCAGTAAACGGCGGTTCAACGTAATTGCGTTGCCTTTATAGCACAAAATACAAGAGTGACAAAGCCAAAGCTTCTGTCTAAAGTTCCGTACAAGTTAAGCCTCACAATATTGATTTCGGAGCAAAATGAAACGTGCGATGTGCAGCATGTGGTGAAAGCGAAACGCGCAAACGGATAAATTCATAGAGGGATGAATGGAAGAATGAACGAAACGCTCGCATAAAATTATTATTATTATTATTAATATTTAACCAACAGGGACCGTGGGAAATTTCACACAGCAGAAGTGTTGTTCAATGCAATGTTAATAAAGAAACCAGAGCTCCTTTGATAGATTCTACATAAGTTTAAAAGATAAGAGCTACTTCTCTCTATGCTCAAAACTCAACTTTGTACACACTGTCTAGATTCACACACCTTTTTAAAGTTCAGAAGCCAGCCTACCTATGGGGACACATTTTGCGTCTAATGAAAGCGACTGAGTACTTCTTTATATGCTCAGAATTTCATACCTCCTACACGCAGTGTTGGTTCACTCCTCCTTGACTACAAGCCCAGTTTTAATTATAATATTAAGAAACCAGAGCCTCTAGGCCCATTCTTCGTACGCTAAAACAATGGAAGCGCTCGAGCAGTGCTACCCGCACACCCATGCAGTGCTGGTTTCATTAGGAAATGCAGCATGTTTGGTGTCCCAAAAATGCCCTTCAGTGATCAGGACTGCGCTGTTTGTCCGCATTACCATGCTATTGGGTGATTAGCATCTCTGGCAATGTCCTTCCATTAGGAATATGAGGTTCTGCTTGGCTACTGACCGTGTGCATACAGCAGCGAATGCTCGTCGTCACCAGCAGAGGTGTCGGCTTTACGGTCAGAGTGGGTGTTTGTATGTGCGAGCAGTGGAGAGTCTCTGGTCGGAACAGGTTTGGTTAGGTTATGCTAAGAGAATGACGTTTGGTTTGTTCAGGTGGCGTTGTCATAGGCAGATGTGTCGGCTCAATTGCCGTGTTTCTTTAGTTATCTGAATGCGTAGGTGTGTGTGATAGAGGGAAAATAACACGAGCAGCGTTAGTAGTCTTAAAAACTTTGGTTGAAGGCAAAAAGGAGGATGTTGAAAATAATCATTCTCTCTACTTGACGTTCCATTTTGGCGGTCTGAAAATAACCTAAGATTAACTAACAATACCCGAATATAAGATAAAATAGACAGTAAATGTTCTAAAAAAATAATTAAAAAATAGATTCCATATTTGGAAAACACAATACATTCCAAATGTTAAGAAAACCGGCAAGAAATTACAGTATTTTATCATCCAATAATATAGACTAGCCTTTAATATACATTGTAATTAGCTGGCCTTTAGTTCTGGAAGTCATTGACTAACCTTCATCATTTGACGTAATTGGCTCGGCTTCAACATTGTATGCAATATTGATTGGCCTCCAGCTTCGGCGGAGATACTGGCAGAATTTTATTAATGCAATCAATTAGACACAGAGCTTTTTGGTCAGGTCGTTTGCAAGCAAACTTATATTGATTGCTATAGATATTGTATTGAGGCCCAGCCTCAATACAATGACTACAGCTGTACCTCTCATTACGGTCTGAAACTGATTTTTTTCCTTCAATTATACTAGTTCTAAATTTATGGCTTCATGGAAAAAACGATAATCTAATAGACAGCATTTGTCAGGATCTAAAATCAGCGTTTTCTTATAATATGAAATTATGGTCATCATCCTTCGGTAAATTTGCGATGTGTGTGTGTTCATTTTCCTTAACTTAAAATAAAATTGTGTCTACAAATTCTATGCATAGACCAAGCAGGGTTGTTTTATTTTCAATTTCATGTGATTATCTTCCACCTCTAAGTGTAAAAGTTATTTATACCCCTCCAATGCCTCGAGAGAGAAAAGAAACAGCGATTCCTTCTAGATTTACATTGTACTTACTCTCCACCAATGCAGTGCGAGCGTGAAGAAAGAACAATTTCTTCTAGATTTAAACGGTGCTTTCTATTAATGCATCGAGAGGCTAAAAAACATTTATACTATATTTATAGCTTAAGACTTTGCCCAAATGCATCGTGAGTCAACAAAGATATATTTCTTCTATTAGAAATTACATTACTAAGTCTTCTGTAATGCACCTTCTTTTATTAAAAATTATTGTGCCTCTCCTCTCCAACAATGCGTCTGTAGTACAAAAAAGTTGGTATTTTTCAAAAATGAACTAGTTTTCTGCCACTGACATCGGTACCTGAAAAAAGTTGGATCTCCGATAATGGCGTTGGAACGCCGATTGTCTCCCAGCGCCTCAGGAATTCCCGGTATTTGGAATTTGAAGAGGAAGGAATTTAGAAATCGCTAGGAGGGAGTCACCTTGAGCTGAGAAACAACAGTAAAATTGAGAAAAAATAGCAAGTGGTAAAGAATAGCTGCAGCAAGTCTTAAAGCCTCAAATAAAAACAGAAGCTAAAATAACGTTAACTATCTATAAATAAATTCTACTTACCTAAGGTGTTTTCATGGTTAAACGCGGAATATCTGATTATGGACCGGTTTGTTGAGTGAATCCAGAAATCAGTCACTGACCCATCAATTTTTGAAAGAGAGAAAAATTTTGTAAACCGTGTTCTCATCTGTTTGTAAAGCAACAAAGCACGCAGTGGCAAACTTTGGACTGATTTATTCAGAGAAGGTTGAAAAAATATTACTGACAGATGCCCAAGAAAGCATAACGCAGAAAAATAAATATTCATCGATGAATGGTCTTCAGGGACTTCCGCTTATGCTGAGCAGACGCGTCTTTCTTATGGTACCAGAAGGGGCTTGCCTGAAAGCTGGCATCTCATTGGCCTTTATAGCGTTCCTCCATCACAAGGATATCTCCGTGCAACTGCCCAACCTGTTCTTCACTGAAGTCTCCGCAGTCCATTGGAAAATAGCCCTGTAGGCAGGGACGAGAATGCACCTTCACTGCATAGTTCAGATAGGATTGATAGGACGGGATTGGCGATAATACAGCTTCAGTGAAGTATCGGCAGTCCTATGAAAAATAGTCCTGATGGAATTGACGAGAATGCCGCGCTGCTCAAGTTCCCACAATCTCATGGAACATAGTCCAGTTGGCGGATGAGAATGTAGCTTCACTGAAGTCTCCGAAGTCTTGTGGAAGATAGTCTAAATGGGACCAACGAAAATTCGGCTTCAGTGATGTCCCCGCAGTCTTATGGAAAATAGGCTTGCTGGGACCGACGAGAATGCAGTTTCACTGACATTCGTGTACAAAGAGGGCAGAAAACTCTTCTTAATTCTTTAACGGGCGCTAAAAAACGCTTTTGTTGTAACAGACTTATGGAATTCAACCTTAAATAGTCACTAGCTGGTAAAGGGTTAACTTATCAACCGCCTTTTGATAGTCAAAACTTCTGAAGCTGACGAGGAAGTTAGTAATGGTCTCCGAGACAGAAGGCAGTTCGGCAGAGTTCAACAGCATTCGGGTATGCGAGGTCCCAATTAATCAGGGTAGGCACATGCTGGTAAAACCCGACCTGTACTATATCTCACAGTTGCCACTTGTAAGTTCGTTTACGAAGCTTAAGTGTCCCTTGGTGTGTGAGATCCCTAGTAGCATGCAACGAGCTGGCTAATTAGCTGGCCGTATGGGTACACGTGCACTGAGCTTTACAGTTACAATTACAAGCGTGAGATTCTGAGATCGTGTCTTTCTTCGGAAAGCAGCGATGTTGTAATCAGAAGACAGTAATTCTTACAGTGTTGCAACGTGTAAATCTGAACCCTAGATTCCCAACATTTGTAAAGTGAAGTATTTCTTCATCAGAATTTATATTCACTTTAGCAGAAAGGCGCTATGATTTTGCACTGCATTAAAAAAATATTATGAGCGTCGTTTATATCCCAATTAAGTCACTCGTTCCCAGCTTAAGCTTCATTTTTGGACTTCAAAGCGCATGATTCACATAAATTCTAGGGGTCGCAATTACCTGATTTAGGAATTTCTACTGTACCCATATTCGATACTTACTGACATTTTATATATTTCTTGTAACAAAATCTAAAAATGGTACTGTAGGACGATACTGCCAGGTAGAACTTAGAGTTGAATGGTTTCATCGCACCTAGAAGCTACTAGCGTTAAAGCAATGTATTGTATATAGTTCTGTGAAAAAGTACCAATACCACGGCTTCAATTTTGTCACTTATTTAGACTGATCCTAGCCCAAAATAATGCTCACGGTGATTTCATCTTTTAAACGAAGTAACGCTGAACAAATAAATGGCCCTCAACCGCTAAGTTAAACCGGAAGCATCCAAGATGTTAACTCTAGTGACACTCAATTCGTGGCCCCAGCTGTACAACGGTCTTGCGTTCTCGAGATAATAAGCTTGCTTTTTATGGACGCGTCTTTTCATTTCATTTTTCAGGGAGGCATGAAGGGGGTTTAAATAATCGATTGGGGACCCATTGTTCTGAAACTTGCTTAGAATATGTATGTTTGAAAAAGAAACACATTTTGCTTCTACAACGTTTATTATTTCGCCTTAGTTTTTGAGATAATGGGAAACACATTTAAATATACATAACTGTATTTTTTGGCAATTTCATATGAATAAAACGCAATGAGTTTTCATGCTACAAAAAATAACAGTTTTGGAATGTTTGAAAGATTTCTAACAAAACCCTAAGGCTGGATCTTGCCCTCATAATTTTTATCACAGCTCAAACCCTAAATTTTTGCATATCAAAATAAAATGAAATCGAAAATGAAAAATCCAGCTCTATAGTTTTGTTAGGAATCTTTCAAGGATTCCAAATCTGTAAATTTTTTTAGCTTGAAAACGCATTGAGTTCTATTCGTTTGAAATTTACAAAAAAATACTTATAAATTTATATTTAAATTCCATTACCTCAAAAACTAAGGCATAAATCATAACAGTTGAATGAGCAAAAGCTGCTTCTTTCTTAAACATACATATTCTGAGCAAGTTTCGAAACAATCAGTGCGCAGTCGATAATTTTAGGTCCTCCGCATGCATCTCCCCTCCCCTTCATAAATGTACCAGGTGCGAAAGTTCAACCCAATTTTTGTAACGTCCTCATCACATGGAATAGGAAAATATGGGATGGAGCTGTAAAAGTGAAATGTACATAGACACCTCCCCCTCCAGAGTCCGGATTATATAAAAAATTACTTTCAAGAAGTATTATAAATCTATACACATCCTGCAAATGGATATTAGTTTCACCTTTGTAAATTTTAACTCTGAAATGCTCTTGTGGGATTCGTTAAAATGAATTATTGAATCAAAATACTTCCTTCAGATTAAACTTACTTTAATTTTTCTTGTCTGTAACAGTGTCTTGCTTAGTTAGGATGCATTAAAACAAGCTTAGAAACGTAACCATCCATATTAAGAAAAAACAAATTCATTTCGTTTAACCTCTAAAAGTAATATGCTCTGTTACAATTCATTAAAACACGCTTATAAGTCTGAACACGCCTTTTAAATTAACACTAAATCAAGTCTTTTCACCTCTAGCAGAAACATGCTCTGTTGGGATTCATTAAAACCAGCTTATAAGTCTCAACACGTTCTTCAAATTAAAATTAATTCAATTCTCTTAACCTTCAAAAAGGGCTAGCAAATGTCACAGCGGCCGAAGGCAAAGAAGCGTGAAGTAGCTGCTATTACCTCAATATCACCAAAAACGAGCGCTCCAAAGCTAATCTTGTCTTTATTGGCTCCTGAATGTGCCACAAACGATGGCGTTAACAGGGGAGGCCTCGACATTATCACGTGCTTCGGGTTTGTCTAATATGGAACTGCTTGAAGTTTGCCTAAGATGGTCAATAAAGTGTAACTTGGTTTGCCCACAGCTGAAATAGCCATACTGGTTTTTGGTAGGTCCGAGTACGACCAACTACTTTTTAGCATATGTTTCGGTGAGATTATCAAGCCTACGTTGTATATTTTTAAGGTAAAATGTGGTAAACGAATTTTCCGACAGAAGCGGCTTCAACATTACTGCGTACTTGAGATTTATCCCAAATGCGCCTCTGCAGTCGCATAAATTGGTTCATAACGTACTTATTGTTTGCCGGCCGCCAATGTAACTTTGCCGTAGAATCCGCTAATAAATACACCAAAAAAAAGCTAATTTCACCACTTCTGGTAAATAATATTAAGGACGGGGACACACAGAACACGTTTCCAGAAAAGTTTATGGCTGATGTTTTACTGACTTAAATTAGTAGACATTCAGATGAAAAATGAAGATCAATAATTAACTTTGGCTACGCTCCGATAGGGCAACACTCCGCCAATAACGCACACACAAATAAAAGACAGACTGGCAGACAGATGAATCGACAAATGGACGAACGGTGCATCACCAAAATTTAATCATGAGTTCCTCGTAAGACTCCTAACAGTTCCGTAAATTACATGAATAACTATCCATAACTTCCATAACTTTTTGAGTTTTGTTGCCAACAAACAGACAGAGAGGCAAGCAAACAGACACCGGCAAAAACGTAACCTTTGTGGCAGAGGAAATAAGTAAAAAAATCAGTTCAAGAAAATTATTAAGCAGATCTATAAAATGTGATTAAGTAAGAATCGAATGGGCAACAGCGTTTCTAATAACGAAGCCAAACTATACAACAGTATGCTCATCTTATGAGCTGAATTCAATTCACAACTTGAGTACATTCAACTTGAGTACATTCCAGGGATATCTTGGTTACTGACGTTAGCTGAGTAATTGGGACGTAGCTGAACGCTCGCTCATAAGTCGAACGTACGATTGCATACTTAGTGTAGCTCCGGCATCATAATGTTTGACCACGGTATCATCAGCAGTTTTATAGCAAAAAATGTACATGGCCACTCTTTCATTGTTGTTGATTTTAGTAGTGATTCTATCAATGAGGTTGTAATGCACCTTCCTGCTTGCTTGACGATCATACTAAAGTAAAAGAAAAGAGGTGAGTATGCCAATTCATATTTGGAAAAAGACATTGTGGTTCTTTCTCCCGTGCTGTTAAGTGGAAAAGGCAGAACAGAATATTAATATTCGCAATCAGTTATGAAAAAATACCTTTCACATATCTGATCAATAAAATTTCCGTGCATATAAAAAAGTACTGCTATGAAGAAAAATACAATCACGGATGAAATTATCAGTCCAATAAATTTATATACCTGATACGCTGGCTGGTTTTTCAAAACTTTGAGGATACCAATATATTACATGTGGCTTTTTGGTTGCTTGCTTGGTTGCGTAGACTTGCCGATCCGATGTGTATTACGTAAGAGAATTTTTTTTGCTAAACTGTAAATAGAACGTAATTTTTTCAAATATAAAATCAAAGCATAGAAAATATCTGACGTATTTTTGAGCAGTAACAGAGATGCTGGTTTCTTCCATTTCATCATAGAGGAAAACGCTCTGTGCTTAGAGCTCATGATATGGAAGTTTAGCAGAAGACTAACGAAGGGAAAAAACATAAAGTATTCTTCAGAACAGGATCGGAGCGAAGAGCAAAGAAAAGGCGGTGTTTCATTCAAATTATTATTTTTTGCCTTTATTTTATGACGGCGCAGACTATAAGTTCAAATGTATATAGTCCTGCCTAAAAAATACCAACTATTGTGAGAAATTCGTTTGCGTTAGCAAGCAATATGCATACACACATGCATCGCTTCTGTATTTACCGCGGAAAATGTTCCGAATATTTGAGAATCAGCAGCGATGAATGTTGTTCCCCAAGTCATATGTGCTTTTACTTAAGGTGAAATTCTTCAGGAACTAACCCACCTGAATGTGTGCAAATACAGTGGCCCAGATAATCTTTTTCCTCGTGTTCTACAGGAAATGGCTCCAGTCATCTGAAAGCAGCTGCATGATATATTCAATCGGTCTTTAAGAACTGGGAAGTTCCCCAAGATGGAAGCTAGCTAACGTGGTCCTGATACATATGAAGGGGGATATGAAAAGCCCCAACAATCATCGACCAATCAGTCTTACATCGGTTGTCATCAAAACCACCGAACGCCTCCAGAAGAAGCGCGTCACTGATCAACTGACGACGCACCGGCTCATTTACGATACCCAGCACGGCTTTTGAAATAGAAAAAGCAGCTTAACTAACTTACTGGGCTTCTTTTCGAAAGTTAGGGAAATTAGAGATGAAGAAAAGGGTGTGGATCTCGTTTATCTTGACTTTCAAAAGGCTCGAGCAAGAGTCCCCATCAACGGCTAATGAAAATAATTAGCAGCCTATAGCATCCAGGGAGACAACGCTGGATCCGGGCATTGCTTACTGGTCGGTAGTAGCAAGTAAAGCTTGAAGGAGAGACGAGCGATTGAATGCCGGTATTATCTGGGGTTCCACAAGGTAGCCTGCTTGGCCCACTTCTGTTCATAATAATTTACTTCAATGATCTTGATCTTAATATACGCTGTAAAAGCAGTAAATTTGCTGATGATACTAAACTATGTCATCCTGCCAGGAAAAGAGCTGAGCTCCGACAAGGCATTACCACCTCATGGACTGGGGCACAACGTGGCAGATGA
The DNA here is from genome assembly GCA_001587735.2 of Parhyale hawaiensis. Classification (NCBI taxonomy): domain Eukaryota; kingdom Metazoa; phylum Arthropoda; class Malacostraca; order Amphipoda; family Hyalidae; genus Parhyale; species Parhyale hawaiensis. The sequence continues at coordinate 13,062,278 of LQNS02278070.1, forward strand.
GCTTTAACGTCGTCAAATATTCAGTAATGCACGTAGCGCCAGAGAACCCCTCAACCCCATTGAAAATGAACGGTGCAGAATTGGCAGCTGTCACCCAACAGCGTGACTTGGGAATTACTATGTCAAACAAACTACGACACAGCTAGCGAATTGAGAAGAATGTGAAAATGGCAAGCAGAGTACTGGGATTCTTTCCCTGGAATTTCGAATACAAATCCAAGGACATAATAATTCCTTTGTGCGTCAACATCTAAAACTTGCTGCTGCCCAATTCTGGCCACCATATCGATGACAAGATATCGATAACATGAAAAGAATCCATAGCAGAGCAACGAATTTGATGAATCAGCTACGAAACGAGCCATACGAGCATCGCCTTCAGGAAGTGGGCCTTGAGCAAAGACGACTAAGGGGGGATGGCCACCTGATCTAATTTCAGCTACTTCTTAAGTCGGAAAGAAAATGTAAGGATAAACAGATGACTTAATAAACAGATAAATGCACATTGGACAGTGGACTTGATTGTAGTGACTAGTTTTCGGTTGTTAATTTATTTTATGTTCTAAATGCTTGCTAAACTAGAACAAAGTTAAATTTTTACGCTACATAGAAGACCAAACGGGCGAGCTGCTTCATGCAAAGACTACACGTGTAGTATAAGCTTTGGGTTCGAAGAGTAGGTAACTGCTAGCCATTATATATTCAGTTTGATCTTCAGTCAGTTGCAGACTGCAACTAACTCAATTATGAAGGGGATCTCCACTCCATCCTTTGAACAGCGGAGAGCCTTTTGCCGTCCCTGGCAGTCTCTCTCTCGGTGTGTACGATCGCGGGAAATAATCCACCTGCGAAAATAAATACAGCGCTTCTTTACGCTCTCTTTAAATGTACGAAGGAAATTATCTAATACCGAAGCTGAATATAAGAATAACTTGCTTTCCTATTTATTATCTATTGTATACACAAGTATACGAGAGAACAGATTAATTAGTGTAATTCTCTTTATGTGTACGGGAGCCATTATTTACAAGCGAAGCTGAATATTGCTGCTAGATTATTTCTTTATGAGGGAGTATAAGAATAGTCTATTTTCCTTTTTATGTATTTGAATAAGAATTACTTATTTTTCTATTTATGTGTGATCTTCCTGCGGAACGAATGAAAGTATGCGGCAATAAGACTAAATATGATAACTATTCGCTTTTTCTTTCTTGTAAACAAGGGGACAAGGAAATGTATCTAAAGTGAAACGAAGTATAGCAATTATTTGCTTTTCCCCTGATGTAAATTCCCGAACGAGCAAAGTTGAATATAACAGTTTTTCGCTTTTCCTTTCCTGTATACGAATAAAGTCTGTAATAGCGAAATTACGTACAGTACTTTCTCGTTTTCCTTTATATACCTCTATATGAAAGAAAACGGAGTATATATATATATATATATATATATATATACTAGCAAAACTGAATATAACAGTTATTACAGTGTTTCGCTTTCCTCTTTATGCGTATACAGGAGAACGAGGCCAAATGTCTATTTGCAAAACCGAATATAATAATTATTCGCTTTACCCCCCTCTGTATAGGAGGGACCAAGGGAAAGTAACTACTATTACAACTATATATACCGTATAGTAATTAATAGTTTTGACCCTTATTTTTACAATATACTTTGTGGGGGGAGGGAGGAAATAAGTGTTCCCACGCCAAATAAATGCTTGTTCATCCCATTTTTAGCAAATGAATAACACAATTAACAACTTTATACATGTATTTTTTGGCGTAGTACCAGAATCTCTTGCCAGTGAAAAAAAGAAATTCATTGATATGTAGCAAATATATTTATATGCATTTTCATGTTTATAGTGAAAAATTGCTTATACAGTATGAATTTTGCACTATAAACCGGTATATTTTGGTTATGTTTGAGAAAAGAATTTTCTAAATTTCGGTAGAATATTCACAGTAACTCTAGTCAACCTTCAGATGAAGATCGGGACATTCCGCAATCAATCACTACTCACAAAGAACGGTTCTAAGTTAGGCTAGGTGTAAAAAATTGACTAAAGCATGAAAAGAACTTGTTCTTAAACTATTGAAAATGGGAGAAGTTACAGAAAGCTCGCCAGTAACCTGAACATCCCATTTATTACGATTAGTTCAATCATGACAAGATTTAAAAGATGTAATAGTACTGGGAATCAATTCAGACTAGGTGCTCTTAAAAAGATCTCTCCAAGATTACGTAGAAAGTTGGAACAACAAATTAAAAAAACATTGCCCACACGAGAAGAGCTTCAAAACGATTTGCAATGATCATGAGTTCACGTAACTAAGTGAAAAATTAATAATCTGCTACGCAGAGGCAGTCAATATTCGTGCAGACCATGCATGGTAGATGGCACTCCCTTTGAAACGACACAGAGATGTTAGGTTAAGATTGGCAGAAAAGAAGAAACGGAAAGATAATTCGAAATCTTAAGGGAGTTTTATAGACAGATGACGTTAAGATCGAGTTGTCTGGTCGTAATTCTCGGCATCATGTATGGAAGAAAGACAACACAGCGTACATGCTAAAGAACACAATACCAACTGTCAAATTTGGTGATGGTTATGGGGCTTGTTTTTTGCGAGAAGTGTTGGTAAAATGTCAATTTACATATTTGCCTTCCCATTATAGACGGCAAAATGGACGGAGAAAAATAAAAACAAACCTGAGGGAAATTTTTAGTGTTGCTGTAAAGGGCTTTGGGTTTCCCCCCTGATTGGATTTTCTATTAAGACAGTGACCCCAAGCATATTTATAGGAGTACGAAGAAGTGGTTTGCTAAATATAAATTTGACATCTTACAATGACCGAGTCAATCGCCGGATTTGAATCAAATTGAGATCTGTCGGCAACATATAATCCGTGAAACAGGTCCGACAAGCATCACAAATCTAACGACAATTTGCCTGCAATAATGGGTCAAAATACCTGCTCAAGTATGCGAATCGTTATTAAAAACGCCAGGAAGAGATCAGTTGCTGTTGAAGTTAATAAAGGTTTACTAACACTATAAAATGGAAATCAAATGTTTTTTCTGCTCTAAGATTGCTTTTGCAAAGGAAACTCTAGTAGCGAAAACAACAAATTAAATTTAGCTAGTGTTTGCTGTTCTCTCAGCAAGAAAACTTGTGTCCTAGCGAAACTAAACTTATTTAATATTTACTTCGGTTCCATGTGTTGATGAGTCACGATTTACGAAAAGGGTTAAGCCCAAAGTGTACAGAAATCGATGACCCATGCTGCTTTCACATACAGTATGGAATTTAATTGAAACTGGAGCACCTGATCCTATTTTTATCAGGTTTACTCTACTGTAGTCTACTCTACTGTATTCCTGTGGGAAAACCAGCAGTGTAGCGAGGTAACCAAACCTGGGTTAAGCGTGCAGCACATGGTAGTAACCGTAGCAATTGCACTAGTGTTACGGTGAAAACTAGCATTTTTAGAAGCCCTAATTTCTCCTATCTAATTCTTATGCAAGTGTTACGGTCGTACCAAATTTGCTAAGGATGGTCCAAGGAGAATTATTTTATAGACTAAAGCACTCTGAGAGCGCATACCTCCGCCAAGCTAAGCAACAGTAGCAAAAATTCAAATTGGCTGTGAAACCATAATTTTCTTTGTATGAACTTCAAAATCTAATCATTTGTGTCTTTTGATAGTAATAACAGCTTGTGAAATTTTCTTGAAGATCCGTTCATAAATTTTTGAGTTATTCTACTAACAAATGTTATGACAAACATGAGTCAAACATACAAACGAACTAACCGATCTCCACCAAAATTTAACCATTTATGTATTTTAACACTACTAACAACCCCTATAAATTACAAAAAGATTAATTCATTATTTGTTGAGTTATTGTGCTAACAAGCATAAAATTAAAACTGTGACAAACATACGAACGAACAAACGGATCATTACCAAAATTTGGTCATTTACTCTTTGTCATATACCTAACAACTCGTGTTAATGTAATAAATATCCAATCGCAACTTTTTCAGGTATGGCATTGAGTAAAATAAGGCAGCAAACAAACAAACAAACGAATGGACAGATCTTCACCAAAAGTTAATCATCTGTTCCACCTAACATACTCAACAATCCCTGTAAATTTCGTCCAAATCGGTTCAAAACTTTTTGAGTTATCTTGGTGACAGACAAAAAGACAGACAGACAGAGAGACAAAGAGACAGCCAGACAAACACGACGAAAAAATAACCTCCTTGGCGGAGGTAATTAGATATTGTACATTGGCCGGGCAGAGTGGCTAATTTCCAAAAAAAAAGATCGAGCTCGTAAACTCTTACTAGTACTACTACTACTACTAGTAGCAGTACTAACATATGTCACTAATGATCGGCGGCTAAAGCTTAGGAAAACCTCCACAAGTATGCAAGATACTGCCACCTTCCAACACCCCCTCACCAAAATTTTCTGGCAGGCTGAGGCTTGCCGTATCTAAGAAGATTTCACGGACGACCTGGAGGCCGTCCCAAGTCCCCCGGAAGGACACAATCCTGACATTGTGGCGCGGCGCCAATGATGGAACGGAGCTCATTGGCATTCTGGAGGTTCGGGGCAGTTGGAATCCTACGGATTTTGGGCAATAGGAGTTAAAGAGGCACGCTGCAAAACAGCTGAGAGGGGATTCTTCGTGAGACGTAGGGGCTGGGTATAGGTTAGGCATCGTTATTAGATATATGAGAAAGACTGGGGAGTTACATTTGGTAAGGTTGATTCGAATCAGGGTATGTTACGATCAAAATAGCTGTTGTTAATTGAAGTTATACATTAACATCAAGATGTGCTACATTAGTAGTTATTGTTTCTGAGAAATTTAATATCAGTTTCTTGTATTTACGTTAGGTGCAGTTGTAGAAGAAAATGTTAAATTTCAGTTTACTTACGTCAAGTGAAGCTGCATCAGAATACATTATCAGGTTATGGTGCAACAAGGAAAGTTGTATCAGAAGAGGTTCAGAATAGTTTGAGCAACGTGAAGTAAAATTTTAACAGAGAAGATGCTGTACAAAAGCACAACCAATGCAAACTTGTACTAAAGTACAATATATAGAGTGGGTCAGGTGAAGTTATGTTTGTGTATTATTTGTTGTGTTATGTCAAATAAAATTCTATACTGGAATATTTTTCAAAAAGAGTAAGATTGAACCAAATTATCCACACAATTATACCTATAACTGCCCCAGCTGCCTGATATAGCCCACTTTTGCATGAAATTTCAGTCATAATTGCGTCAGGTATAAATTTTGGACTATATCCTCTTTTAAAGGATTAAAATTTAGAGGATGACCGAGAAGCGACTGCGAAGAAGCATTCCTTATGCTACTTATCGGAGATGCCATCAAAGAGTCGACGGATATCTCAGTCCTCTAGGAGCTTCGATTATCCTGTATTACTCAACGGTCCCTTAATGGACGTCGGAAAAAAACCGAAATCTTGATGCTATTATCACACGCACTTCCTTCCTAAACAGAATTTTAATAAAGCCAAAGGTCTTCTTTCGCACAGGTTTTGGGTAAGATCTGCGAATGGTTATTAGAGATTCAGAATATTCCGTATATTATTTACGCGTTTGCATGTTGCTCTGCACTCACATGTGGAAATGAACGAAGTTAAATTGTTTTATTTTTCAGATGAACTACGAATACTGCTAACAAACGTTATGACAAATATGAGACAAACATTCAAACGAATAAACTGATCTGCACTAAAATTTAATCTATTATGTCTTTTAACCATACTAACAACCCCTATAAATTTCATAGAGATCCATTCAATTTTTTTTGAGTTATTGTGCTAAGAAGAATAAAATTAAAAACAGTGACAAACGAGCGAACGGATCATTATCAAAATTTGATCATCTTCTCTTTGTTATTTACCTAAAAAACTGATGTTAATTTCATAAAAATTCATTCTTTACTTTTTGAGTTATGGCAATGAGAAAACTGAGGCACACAAACAAACAAACAAACGGATGGACATATCTTCACCATAAGTTAATTATCTGTTCCTCATGACATACCTAGCAATCCCTGTAAATTTCGTCCAAATCAGTTGATAACTTTTTGAGTTATCTTGGTGACAGACAGATAGACAGACAAAGAGACAGACAGACACGAGGAAAACATAACCTCCTTGGCGGAGTTAATTAGAAATGTGTCTGATACTTTTTGCCGTTTTGAAAGTGAGTCTAAAGTGTCCGTCAGTTTGATGCAGAGAAGAGACCGTAGTTCACATGGCTTACAGGGAGAAAAAATTTCGTTCACTCTTACGAAAGAGATTTCTATATCTGTGATATTGCTCAAGCTGTCTGTTGATAGGCTTGTTAACGGGAAGTTTTTCCCGACTTAACGCAATCCCGGGGCTAGATATGTTGCATATTAGCGTGTTTGTATGATCATGACTATGATAGAATGATGGTCTTAACATTGCAGTTATTGATATTGCATTATTTGGACACCTCTCAAATGTATATCTATATATATTTACTAAATATAAGAGAAAGTGACTTAATGATTAAAACAAGTAGCGAAAGCCTGTTTATAAAACAACAAGCGAACTGTTTTATCAAACCAGAACATATAAGCAGGATTTGCCGAAAATATTTACTTTCAAAACGCAGTTTCCCATACAACGATCAGCACAAATCAAACATATTAGCTCCATGAAAGAAATATGTATATGCCAAATTCGTTATCAATGAATGATTTAGATATAATGCCATTGCGTACTATTCGTGAAATTAGTTTATTGGATAGGAATGGCCTATTTCTAACTTGGGGTTAAAATGATCGTTGATGGCACGATTGGTTACGGCGGTACCACGAAGTTAGAAGTCTGAATGACGTGTGTTTGAAGCCGGTCCTGGCCTAGGCTTTTTCCAAAATAACCGCTAAACAACGTCATCAAAAGTCACAATCTGTGCACGCCGACTAGAAGTTATATGGTTGCCGTTGATAGATTTAACCACTAACTGCTTTCCTCTGCGATTAACGGGAAGTCTAAAAGTGTTCAGCCAATTGACTCCCGTTCAATTCCTCTGGCAGTCCACGTAAAAATTTTTACAGTGTTATTTCAATCTATACATATTCATTTTTGTAACGACACAACTAAAAAGTGTTTTTTTTTTTATTATTGTTTTAAACAAAACGGCCGTTTCCCGAGAGTTTTAATATTCTGCCAATGCAATGCAATAATTATTTTTGTAGGGAAGAAGCCTTAGAGGTTTACTAAACAGAATAATATACTCGTATATAGTGTCAAAACTTCTAGTGTTGGTAGCAAATGAACGCTACAGTGTCTCCTGTACAGAAACATGTAAACTTTTGCAGACTGCAAAAGCAGCTCCATCAAGAGGTTCTGCGTTTCCTGCACATTGCGGTAATTTTCGTAGATTACAAGTGCAACAGCCAGAATATTTATTATTTTACGTTTTTGCTACAAAACTATTATCGAATTTTGGAAAGCAATTTGTTTTAATAACATAAGTGGTTCTCACTATTTTTTCTCGAGTTTGATTAGTCAAAACACCCACTTAATAACTTAACCGCTTCTCACTATTGTTCTCGAATTTGATTAATCAAAACACCCACTTCGTGCTTAGGAAAACGCTTCGAAGCTGATCAACTTGAAATTCATGTTCGGCAATATTGAAATTCATAGAGGCAAGCTCTTCATTATCTTACTATGAATACAAAGTAGGCTTATCATGAGGAGGGCCGGGATAGGTCACAGAGGTGGTAGTTAGAGTACGCGTCGAGCTTATTTAGAACATGGTAATAGCACTAAGAGCTTGCAGCGCTTTTTAATTTTAAAGTTTTCTGAACAGCGTTAGTTTTTTTTTATTCATCAGGGACTTCAAAAGTGGAAAGCGTTGTTTTCATTTATATTTTAGAGCGAGCCACGACCCGCATATTGATGTTAAGACTGATGCCCGCTCACTTTAGATCTACATACAAGTGAGATAAGATCACCTGTACAATATTATGAATGAGACAAAGTTATTCACGCAAAACGACATTATATGAGGAGTAATGAGAGCGAGGCACAATAATCTGAGTAAGAATGAGAGCGAGGCACAGTTATGTGAGCGATGAGAGCGAGGCACAGTTATGTGAGCGATGAGAGCGAGGCACAGTTATGTGAGCGATGAGAGCGAGGCACAGTTATGTGAGCGATCATGAGAGCGAAACAGAGAAAGCTGAGTGTTAATGAGAGCGAGGCACAGTTATGTGAGCGATGAGAGCGAGGCACAGTTATGTGAGCGATGAGAGCGAAGCAAAATAATATGAGTAATAATGAGAGCGAGGCACAGTTATGTGAGCGATGAGAGCGAGGCACAGTTATGTGAGCGATGAGAGCGAGGCACAGTTATGTGAGCGAGGCACAGTTATGTGAGCGATGAGAGCGAGGCACAGTTATGTGAGCGATGAGAGCGAGGCACAGTTATGTGAGTGATGAGAGCGAGGCACAATTATGTGAGCGATGAGAGCGAGGCACAGTTAT